>OX438532.1:36658486-37344049 GCA_949316355.1 Bruchidius siliquastri | reverse complement strand
CCTCGGGCGCGGTTAGTACTTGGATGTCTGACCGCTCATCCGAGACCCGTTAATTAAGATCCATTAAAGAGTAAGTCTATTTCCAGCAGCCACGTAATTGAGGCTACAAATATCAAAGTACAAGAATAAATTCATCAATTAATAAATGATCGTATGAAAAAAACATGCTGAAAAGTACAGAATAATTCTCAATAGAAGAATAATAGGATTAACGAGAAAATTTATGTCATTCTGATGAAGTCTAACGATAGCAAGGCTAACTTTCTTCTACTCGAAATAGGTGTCAAAAGTCGGAGGTCGAAAATCGTTAGAAAAGCAAAAGATACCGAAAAAATTTACTAAATAATCACACAAGACGAAAACTTGTATTTTGGGTAGTTAAGTGGCGGGTGAACTTATGATAACTTTATTACTTTTTAATCATATGTCCGAAATAAACTGAGGTTTGATTGATCAATTTATATAGAACCTCATGTCCTTCTATCCTGCAAAATGTCTATCTTTCACTTCAAACATAAAATCATCAGTTAACGTACACTCCTCCTTTATAAACATGCGTAATTTTATTGCAACGACTTCAGCTGCAGCTATTCAGCTGCCTACCAATCAACTTCACGAAAGAAGGGCATCAAGCTTCATATACCCTCTTTCCGAAGCTATATTAGCTGCAGCTTGTTATGAACTTCTGACGTGCAATATAAAAATCTACCTTCGATTCTCACTGAAGCGCATTATATTAGGATTAAATTCTCTAGAAAATTATTAGCTTCAAATATTAAATTCAATTCGAGCATTCTCTTTGTTACAGATTT
This sequence comes from Bruchidius siliquastri, assembly GCA_949316355.1. Classification (NCBI taxonomy): domain Eukaryota; kingdom Metazoa; phylum Arthropoda; class Insecta; order Coleoptera; family Chrysomelidae; genus Bruchidius; species Bruchidius siliquastri. The sequence goes on along the minus strand of OX438532.1, from coordinate 37,343,237 downwards.
TAGCTGCAAACAAGGAATTGGAACGACACAGAAAGTGAAAGAGGGCTGAAAATGGTTGCTATAAAGGTGAGTGGATGATATTGTATTCTGTTTACATTGTTCTTGTAATACCGATTAAGAGATATTCACCTAGTAGTTCAGCTTTGGTATCAGAAGACGGTTGTGGCGTGCAGAAACTGACATTTCCATTAAAAAAATGATTGAGCTGGCGCATACATCGTCTGATAAGTGCGTCAATGATCGAAACATCAAAAATATAGTTACATTTGACTCATTTGGTGCTATCTCCGTATTTTAATAAAATACATAAATTTATTTTTGAAGTACGTGCAAATATTGACGACGAGCACTAAAAAAATGTTTTTAAGTACGTCTGGATTGGTGGCGCACTGTCCATTAAATTCTTACGGAGTCCAGATACCTTGGATGACCAACAGCGGCAATCGTTGACCCCTTATGAGGTGTATCAACTGATTTGCAGCGTAGCGATTTTTCAAACATTTGAAACAAGGTACCCGCAAACCTGATAGGTTCCAGAATCTGTCGATGTCTGTTGCTGATTCGTAAAAGACAGACAGCCTGGACGATATTAGTGTCATGGTTCTCAGTGATGTGAACGTCATAAGAAGATCAAATAGCATAATACACCGAGTACCAATCCCTCCCATACTTCCAGTTTGGGAAGTAAAACAGAAGCTTCCGATGTCTGACTGAAATTTTGCTTGGCACCCCGTACATTCGCAGAGTAGCCGTTGACGGTTGGCGCTGCCCGACGAACGTCAAATTCGCAAATTTATTGAGACCTTTTATTGGGCAGCCGTCAGTCGCAGATCGCAGTTTTATTAAAACTTACCCCCGAGCTTGCTGCAGTTAGAGCCAGACATGTTGGAGGCCAATTCGCGGCCTTGTCGACACAGACAAATATATTTGTGTACACTTCATGCCCAAAAGTTATGTCGTTTATAACTTTCTGATATCTCGTAAGCAAGCAGGTTTGGAAGTACTTGTTGGAGGCCAATTCGCGGCCTTGTCGACACAGACAAATATATTTGTGTACACTTCATGCTCAAAAGTTATGTCGTTTATAACTTTCTGATATCTCGTAAGCAAGCAGGTTTGGAAGTACTTGTTGGAGGCCAATTTGCGCCCTTGTCGACACAGACAAATATATTTGTGTACACTTTATGCTCAAAAGTTATGTCGTTTATAACTTTCTTATATCTCGTAAGCAAGCAGGTTTGGAAGTACATGTTGGAGGCCAATTTGCGGCCTTGTCGACACAGTCAAATATATTTGTGTACACTTCATGCTCAAAAGTTATGTCGTTTATAACTTTCTGATATCTCGTAAGCAAGCAGGTTTGGAAGTACTTGTTGGAGGCCAATTCGCGGCCTTGTCGACACAGACAAATATATTTGTGTACACTTCATGCTCAAAAGTTATGTCGTTTATAAGTTTCTGATATCTCGTAAGCAAGCAGGTTTGGAAGTACTTATTCTTGTCTAGGTACACGTTAGGCAGTTTGACATCGATTAGTCGCTTTCTTGTCATCAAAAAGCAAATGTCTGTGTACTAGAAAATCTTCAAATTCGATGTTTTATGATACCTGCATCATGGAAAGCCACTCCTTGTGGTCAGTTTGTCTGTCGGTCTATTCAAACCTTTGTTGTCACCGCGTAATCTCAGTGACCGCTGCGCAGATTGCAATAAAATTTGGAAAGGAGTAATTTATGAAGATAAGGGGGCAGAGGTGTGGAGTAAAGGAGTCAAATTGGTTATATGGCGCACTGTCATATAACCTAAGAGGACCATTATGTAGGAAGTACACACAAAATGTATGACTCCAAAATTGTTCTAGTACGTTTGAAGTAACCTTGGAAACATTTATGGCTTACAACGACTTTAAAACCAATATTTTGGCTAGGCCCAAAAATAATTGGGAATAGTAAAAACGTATAAAAATTTTTAGTATCTTTCGGTGTCTGATTTATAAAGAAACTGAGTGTACTATGGGTCAATAGTGTACCCTCTCCAAATTTGACCAAACATTGAAGCAGCGGATACTGAGATACGTGGTAACTTTATGAACTAACTTTACCCCTAATATTTTTGGTACCAAAACTTATGGAAGATTTCAATACACTATAAGACACAAATTCGTTGCAATGCTATACCACCACCTTTTAGAAAATCTGGGAAAGCCCAGAAAATGTTAGGAAAGAAAAGCATAGTAAGGAATGGTCAAATAAAAACGCCAGGTCATTGAAAAGTAAGGAAAGGAGTTGATATTTGCAAAATTATTTGAATTCCTTAAAATCAACCCATTTCTTATTGAAAAAATCGTTCTGATATCTCTCGCGCACTTATAATTTCTTCTTCAAAAAATTTTTCTTAGCAATCATACAGTTTTTAACTTTAAAAGTAGGAAAAGAAGTAATATTTGTTTCCTAGTGATAGGAGAGTTCAAGAGTATGTCGGTATTTTTGAATGGATGTACCTTACCAAAGGGCATAACTAGAACTCTAATACACCACATGAATCCAGCGCACCTAAATCCACTGTTAATATGTCCACTCTCATGAATTACATTCAAATATAAAAGCGGAATCCAAAATTAACTGTGTTCTATTATAAAATTACAACGAGCTTGGACAACCGTACACGGATTCGTTATTGTTATTATTAATGAAAATGTATTATCATAATTTATAGAGCAGCCAATCTGCTCTGCTCACATTTGCAATAGATGTTTGCATACAGAGGCAGACATTTGTATATACAGAGGCGGCTCCAAAACGGTAAAAGGCACAGAAGGAAAATACAATAAAGACAGAATTTTTTACTACGAAAAATCCATGCTGCTTGCCCACTGAACTATTGAGTTAAAACTATGTAATGGCCAATTGCACCATCATCTGCTTAAAGAAAGGAAGTGGTACTTACTAAGTTTTCGTTAAGCGTGTTAACGGTGGAACACTGTTTCAAAAATGACATTTATATTGAGTTACGACCTTTTCATTAAAAAAAATCGATATAGTTGGGGTAATAACTCTGTCCTTATACAGACAAAACCTTCTGAGGGACTATAAATTCGTCTGTTTTTCCTATTTCAAATCACAATTAGGCATAGTTTGGAGAGCATGCCACCTTGGTCAGTGATTTTCTGGCCATTGAAGTGAACATATGTGTTTCCGTTGTGCGATGTCTCGTTGTACTATCATATAGGAAAAAATATGGAGGACTGATCGAATGAGTCATGAGAGAGATTCAAAAAAATTTTGGTGCGACTGGGACTCGAACCCATGTCTCCATTGGAAATAGGTGTTGGAGCTAGAATATTCAGGTCAAGAATAAAGATTGAAGATTCAGTCAATTTATAAGCCTGTACATCTAGTTTTCGGACAGAACTGAATGCTACAGAATTGAAACAACTGAAGCACAAAACCACCAACTGCTTTCTGACCATCAAGATGCACTCAAAGCATTTGCATCCTTCCACTGTGCCTCTGAGTGGGTCCATTTGCAAGAAAGCTCTTAGTCGCATAATCATTCGGGAATAGAAACGACGTAATTTGTTGGTCATGAAGGAAAAGAAGCAGCTGATCTCTTCACAAATGAGGGGTTGAAACTACCTTCATAGGTTCATATAACATTGCTAAGCATACAACCTCCACATAGATGGACACATTCACCTTTTCAAGGTTTCTCAGAAAATACCCGACACAATGAGCTTAAACGTTGGATCAAGCTGTCATGAATAATAATACCGAGAGCTATCAGGAGAAGCAACACTAGAGAAGCACAATGGCCTTGTCCTCACTAGGTCGAACTTCCAATGCCTTCTTCCAAAAGTAATACTTCTCAAAAACCATCAGCGAGCTGACGGAGAGCTTATACCTCAATAGTCCCAGTTTACAGCTTTATATGATTGATGTAAATGAGTATGTATTCTACCACAGTACTTGTGGATCACTTTTGACTTTCTGCCTCTGTAGAAGGTTATATAAATATAAAGGAAACCCTTTCTTTGATATTAATGTTAACTCTCAATACTAAACCATTGCTTTTCTATATGATACGCCCTATATGATAGGTTTGCTATTTAATTACCTTTAACAGTGGTATGTGCTGAATATATAACGTGAACAGTAGGTTACGTATTCGGTGTTAGTGCATCAGTTATGCATGTAGGTAGAATTTAGAGCTACAATGAATCCTCTGAGTTTGTAATATTGATCAGGTAGGTCGGAGCTACCATACCGATACCACAGAATCTGCAACTGCATGGTTCCATGCACCATTACCTCTATTAAATGCACATACATTTCAGGGTGTATCAAAAGGAGAAATTTCTAATGTTTTTTTATTGATATCCTCCCTTAAAGACAGAGATTTTGCAGCTGCAAGAGAATAAATGTCTATACACAGACCTTGAAAGGCTGTAAATCGTAACTATCGGCGAAGAAACTCTCGGGCAGCTCATTGTACAATGCTGATGTTCTCCAAAGGTATAGGTTTGTCCACTGATGAACCTTGTTGTTACTATGCGAGACAGCTCAGTCAAACATTCACCATGGTAGAGTCTATAGAATTGAGGCGGAACTGCCATTTTTCCATTCGATTTTAGTTTTTTATTCTTATTAATAAAGTACGTTTTCACTGAAGTTTTAAATCTCATTAGCCTAAGAAATTAATTTCTGTAGGAAAAACGCGATTAAATATCCGTATGAGTAATAAGCCAAAAGGAATGAACCTTTGCACCTCTGCAATCCCAGCAAGATGGCAAATTCACAGACTGGACTACCAAAACGGAAACAATATACACACTGACAAAACTGAAATATTTACTAACTATTATGTAGATGATTCTGCACTAAATAAACAGTTTAGATCCTCTTGTAGCTCCTTCTGCTAGTTTTCTAAGTTTTTCTCAAACAGGATATTATGAATTTAAAACGTCGCTGATGGAGGCCAATGATCCATGCTTCTGAGCCATTGACTTTATTTATGACTTCAACTAAACAAAACGCATTGCAATATATATATATATATATATATATATACGGACATATATATTTTGGCTTAATTAGAGGTACATATTTTTAATATTCTGTTTACCTGTACAACACCTTTCAAACTTGAATTAGGAAAAATACTATATGATGCAGATAAATCTAAGAAAGAAGTCACATTGGTGCAATTTTAATACTTTTTGGGTTCTTCTTTTCAAGGTTTATTAACCAATGGTAGCTTTGATAAAAGCTTATCAAAATTACAGAATGTTTATACCAATAATAAATTATATAATGAAGATGAACTCTGCACCAAGATCATGAAATGCTTCAGTCCACACTATAGTATCCTTATAGATTAGATTTTCTCTGTTTTGTGCCAAGATTATGATATGCCTAATTTAAGATTTTGGTTTTCTCACTTCCATCACTTTCCCAGGTTTGAATATTTACTTAAATTTACTCTATATGATCAAAAATACAGTATCCTTACTTTAGGATTATTATAGCTTTGCGCGTATAGGAAGATATGGAATACTTGAATGAAAGCACATATTCTTGGTCTGAGAATTATTCTATGTATGCATACTCACACTGCTGTTTCATAAAATTACAACGTTATTGGCGAGAACAACGGCGCCTAGCCATTTCTCTCCCCCTCGCTCATTCTCTCTCTCCCTCTCTCTCTCTCTCTTTCCTAACCCACTCCTTCCCCATCCCAAGATATTAATTTGATTAATATTTTAATGGCGTTCAGGCATTAGCGTTGGCACTATGTATGAATGGCTCAGATTAAATTTATTGCGGTGCGAAATAAGTGGTAGCCATAACATAGAGTAACAAAAGCGACCGTCAGAGCTTATCTATATACAGAATTGGGTACGCAGATTCCTGAAATACTTTAACCTGGAGGGATGACAAAACACGGAGACTGATTACTTAGCTTCATCGCGTTTAATCCGATATGTGATATCAGGATTCAGATCCTTTGGCACAGTAACCACAAATACTGAACAGTTCTACTACTCGCTAAGTAACCTTTTTAATACCCATACGTGTTCCGCTAACTACGTTAGCATCTTCAGAGAAATAATAAAACTACAGTTCTTGATGAAGATGCTATCGTGGTCAAAGGAACTATAGTGTTGTATGAACAATAACAGCTGTCTTGTGGTTTACTTTTTGATTCACTTGACCTATCTCGGTTGCTATTTAAAGATACATAAGATTACTGAATGTTGTGAACGCTTAGACTGCCTTGCCATTTTTTTCTCTTATGCTCTTCTTGCTGTACATAAACTAACTGTCGAATCTAGGAGGATAGCCATTCCGAGACTCCAGCGAAAACAAAGCAATTTCAATGAGAATCTACGAATAGAGGTCAGTTCAATATGTAGCAGATTATTATAGGGTTGGTATCTCAGAAGTGGTGAGTGTTGAGGAAATTATTATCTGTACCTCCTTGCTGTTGCGTGAAAAGTAACAGTTCTTACAGCTGAGTTTAATTGTCCCTTTTCTACACCATAATTTTGCTTTCCTTATATGTCTATTCCTTCGTAGTCTGAATTATTAAAGAATATCCCCGGCACAGTCAGCAACTAGAGACATTACAAGGGCACTATTCCGACCCATAATCCCAGAATTATCGTCAAGCAAACATTGTATTTTATTAAAAGGCAGCTTAGGTCGAATTCCGTCCATATGCCGCCATAATTTCCTTGTTATATTGCTAGTCGTTTTTCTTTTGTTGCCTTGCCTTCTGCTTCCCTAAATAACGTTAATGCGATGTCTACTGTTTATGTCCTTAATATCACGAATATAACCACAGATGGAGTTTTGATGACGATATCAAGGAGACAGATGATAATGTGTCTTTAGAAATTAGGACTGTATAGATTTCAAGGACCAAGCAAAGATGCTGTCCTTAGAAAATTGATTTTATTCGCGCTTACTCATCTAAACATTAAATATGTCTATACTCTCCACCGGACCAACGGAACAAATTGTTTTTTGACAATCGAAGAAAAAGCAACATCGCAAAATCCGGAAATAATCAACTCAGCGAGAAAAATGTGAGTAAATTGCTCTAGTTCAGAACCATGTTAATGAGAAGAAAAATACCTGCCACTACAATAGTTGACAGATTTAAATATGTAATAATGAGTCCGCTCTTATATGTAAAGACAGATTGACATTGTCTTCATCTTTGTGTAGTATAGATGCTTCTTCCTGTGTAGCCACTACCCTTGCATGCTTGCCTGTTAAACTAACTGGTGACGGGTGCTTTACATGTCCGCTTTAGCTTCCGGTGGGCGGTGACAGCGACAGCACCGTAGGCGGCGCCGGCGTGACACGGTGGGCGTGGTCTTGGACAGAGGCGGAGCCACGGAGCCAAGGAAGCAGCCGGTCGTCAGGGGGCGGAGCCAGGCGCCGATGAGCAGGTCGCCGCCCGGTCGTAGCACCAGAACCAGCGGCACCAGCTGTCGCCAGCACAGACAGGACCGGAAGAAGGAACAAGCGCAGGCCGGAAGAGAGCGCAGTGCGTCTGTTGATACGCTCGCCGACACCTGGACGCCTTCACCTCAACAGCCGACAGGTAAGACTTGACTAGACATTTAATGAAAGAAACATTGAGAAAGTTGAATCATAGAAATCATACAAAGGAAATTATGGCAGGGTTGCGAAGGCTACTGAATTTCCGATATATTTAGTGAAATTCAGGTATATCAGTGACGTCTCGGGGGATTGTTAGACGGCGCTGTCAGAACCTGATAGTCTGTTTTACTCTTCAGGTTTTTTGAAAAGGGTGAATGTTCCAATAGTTAGTAAATAATTTCATTAGAGATGTTTTTTGTTCTTTACGTTTTTCCGGAAGGAGAGAGTCCCACCACTGTCTGCCGCTAGCGCCCAAGTCGGTGTTCTTATTCAAACCCCAACGGCAGAGACTAACTCCATCGCTTACATATTTATGGAAAGGGAGGATATCCCGGCAAACGACCATGCATTCGCGATCGAGACAGGGTCATTTTTGCTGCCAGCGACGTGACGGACGGCCAGGTGTCACCCGGGAAAAACCTGGAAAATCGAATGCTTGCCAGGTTGATATTCTGCTCGACAGTGGGCTTACACACAGCCGCTTAACGAAATGTATTTTTATGGGGACACAGCGGATGATATCAAGAAAACGGTTTTAATAGACAGGTTTTTTTGTTAAAAATTGATATTTCAGAACTATTTGGGTATCTACAGGGCGTTGTTTGAGGTTTTGTAAATCTTGTAAATTTTGAAAAATCTTGGAATTTTGGTATTACATAAATCATGGAAGGCTTAGGTTCTTTCAGCTTTATGATTATTTCTTTATTGAAATTAAAAAAAAAGACAGCTCTAAAATACAATTCAAATCTTTATTTAAAGGTGGTACCATCACGTGGGAAGTACAGCGTCAAGATTGTTGACGCCATTTCTTTTCTCCTGGGATAATAGCAATTAATATGGAAGATAGATACATTAAGATCAGTCGCTTTATGTACTAATTAACGTCCTGTTAATGCTGTGTTATCATAATGGGCCAAGGAGCAGGTTGCATGATTAGACACAGTCGGTATTTACGGTTTCCTTTCAAGTGGAAAGCTCTCATGTCCTGATACACCACAATCCCATTAAATCTATAATTATTGAGTCAAGCAGGCTGTAATGGGAACGATTATTAGTTTAACCATTGATCGTTCGTATATGTAGATGGTATGCTTTGCAAGCAGCGTCAAGGGCACATTTTAGTACAACACGAAAATAGCATCAAGTTGATACACTTCTCACGCTATGTTTTCGGATTGAAGATGAATATTGAGATCGAATGTTGGAACTGATGAAGTATCCGTTGTATTGAAAAACGTTTAACTCTTTTATGATATCGTAAGCTCTAAAATTTCCAGATTCAACGGAAATCTCATTATTTCCGATATATCAGAAACATCTTCAAGAGAACAGTAGTTATAGGACACGATGAAAATCTTGGGATGCTAAATAGCACTTTCGTTATTATTCATGGTGCGTGATCAGATAAACAGTAACTAGTTTTCAGTAGTAATAGTTGCTAAAACAAGTCGGGCAAGCTAACCAACAACTAATAGAAAAAATAAATAAATGTGCCAACTCTAGAGGGTGTGCCTAATATCATATGCTTGCGATAGATCATCAGTATCGATTGAGTGACAGAGTATAGATGTACCTGAGCTGTCGATTATTGGTAGGGCAAGTAGAAGTAGAGAGAAAGATAATACGCAAGTAAATGTGACAATCCTCACGCCACTAGACTGATGATGCGTATACACAATAGTCTAATAGTGTGAGTCATCACAACTAACTGCACCGTCTAGAGAAGACGCCACTTGATGCCAGTGTTGGCATATGTTGTGAAGTAGAAGTCGTGATTGTCAACAACAACAAAATTAAACAAAATGAGTGTTAAATATCTTCAATCTAAAATGAATACAAGTTTATAAATTGCCAGTAAGCGACGCGACGGTCGAACGAGTATCACCGATATAAGCGACAGGGAATCCCTCGTTTCATTCTATAAGGTATACAGTGTTTTATGGGCTATAAACAAATGTTGAGTCGTTAGTAGTGCAATATTTGTACTTAAGAGCGGTTAACATATGATGAGACCATTTTTGGCCATTTTGCCCCCCTCCCCCCTCTTCAGCGTCAGTTTGTCACAATCGGTGACCCCCCCCCAATTCTTGTCACGTCACACGTTCTAAAATGAGTACAATTGTTAAAACTTCATTGGAAAAGAAGTATGAAGAATAATTTTAATAGCACGTTCAAGATTTTGGCTCACTAAAAACATTGCTAAAAGAGTTTTTCCATTGTTGATTTTGTATATACATGATTTTCTTTAAACGTGGGATCAAGTGAAATTTTCCATACGAAAATAATTTTTCCCATTTGTGTTATTTCACACTTTGACACAAAATGTCCCCCTCCCCTCGAGCTGGTGACACATGTGAATGACCCCTTATATCGTTACTAAATTTTGTATCCACAGTATTTATAGTATATCTATTTGATTTGATTGCGACATTTAATACGAATTACTATTTTATATATCTCAGGAATAATAGTGAGATCTGGCAACATTGCTCGATATAGCCGCTGGGCCAATCAGAGAACGGTCGGGAGGGGTGGTGCGCGAAAAGAAAGTAGTCGGTCTTTTCACCTGAAGACGATTGCAGATGCATCAATCGAAACGTAGTTTACAAAAATTCTTGGGACCATGGAAGTCTGAAATTACGTAATTATAATGCATCTCTTTGTTTGCTGCAGGTGCAGTTGTGGGTGATCCAGCAACAACAGCAACAACCCCTTCATCGTCGACGTCGTCAGCAACAACAGCGGTTGAGGTAGGGGTTGAGGGTGCAACAGCTTTAGCGGGGGGGTTCGCCAGAGCTGTCTCTTACGTCACAGTGGAGGAGCATGTGGACCGGGCCAACACCCAATACTACTACTACTACACCACAACCACTACATCATCAACAGCCAACCTCCTACAGCAACAACAGCAGGTCAGGCTCAAGCACTTTTCCGTTCAATTTTTATTCTATTTTTTGACGCTGCGGGCGAAAAAAATTGGATATTTTTTTGTTTCACAATTATTCAATAAATTCAGTAAATTCTAAAGTATCAAATGCTGATATCTCATTTTACTCACCACGTCAATAGGCGGTAAGGTACAGAAATCACAAAACATTTTAAGGTTTTAACATCGCGTGTAAACATAGAAAGTACTATTTTAACTTTTGTGAAATTATCGCACTGAATTACTACTACGGCAAGGCCAGAAAGGCTTTGTAATTTTTTTGAACCATTCTAGTGAGGACGTAGTTACATATCTTCAAAAAACGAAAATCGCTCAGACTTCATCCTTGGACGTTTCTGAACACCGCCATAGCTTTTCTGATTTCTTGGAGGGGTTAAACATAGGAGTTGAGGGGTATGGATGGAGAGAGAGAGAGGGTTTTCAAATGTTTGGTCTTGGTAAAAGATGTTATATATTCTATACATTGTTGACCTCGGTAATTTTCCATACTTCTTAAACATAGATGATTATTCGCCCATTAGCCTATGAAAAATATTTTTGTCAATAGCTGTGGTGTGAGCTTTACAATACTTAATGGCCTTTGCCATAGATCATTGCTTTTTAATTGAGTATTTATACGCAGTTTTACCAGATTATTGAAAATATCTGTTCATTTATGATTTTTCGATAAATAAAAGAATGAGTTTTATTATATTTTTTATATCATACGTTTAACTAAAGACTTTAAGATTAATTTTAACGATACGATATGCTGCTTCATATCAAAGCCCTTCACTTCTCTTGCCGGCTACCGATACCTTTTGCTTGTTTAGACCCCATTGCACAAGTTCCAAGTCTTGTCCAAGTTTCACCAGTACTTCTCTGTCATTTTTTTCATATTTCTATTATTAGTAATAATTTTTTTGTTTTTTTTTTCACTCAAATTTATCAAATTGCACATATATTGTCCTGTTAATGGTATTTGTGTTGAAATATCAAAAAAAATTACAAAAAATGTCACCCACAATGATACTTCAAAGTACCTGTAGGTCAAAATTTGAAAAAAAAAACCAATGATACAGTAAAAAACCATTTAATGCCGTTTTTTCCACATATAAAGAACGAGCTTTTCCGAAACAAACAGGTAGATTTGATCGAAGCATACTAATTTTATTTCTGTTCGTTTGCAGGTGGACCGGCTGCAGGCATACCCGTACCACCAGCACCTCGAGCTGACGCCCTCCCAGCCCGTGGCGTCGAGAGGCAGCGCAGTCGGGGATGCGCCGCCGCAAGAGGCGCCAGCAACCCGCTACAGACACCAACCGCAACGCCACGTCCCCCACCGACACCCCCCACCCCCACCTACCAGCGCTACGGCGGCTACTGTGCCTCACGAGGACGAGGCTACGCTCAGAGAGCTGCTCATTAGGTACCTTCAATCTCCCCATCCTCACACGTTTCACAGCTAACGCTACAGCAGCGGTTTGTCTGGTACAGTGTCGTAGCTAGGGCAGGGCAGTTGGGTCCGAGCCAAAATCATGAATCCCAGTAGGGAGGATCTCAGGTTTTCTGGAGGGGTGACTGTAAAACCCTCTGCGCCATAGTTTCTAGCTACGACACTGGTCTGATAAGTAGGTTTGTCCTTTGTGTGGCTGACTCATTAAAAAGAAGATAGTCATGAGTTGGCTCTAATTATTCGTTTTATTTAGTTTTCCTTCAGTCTACTTTTTCCTTTGTAATCCTTAACTGGTAATGTGCAGTCTGTGAGACTGCATGCAATTTTAATTTTAACTGTTCAACAAAACGGTGGCCGCTTTTAGGTAAATGATTGGTACCCCACCTAGTGCACGACTATAAAATTAAATTTGTGGGTTCGAAGTTCACTACGACACTTTTTTTTATCTCAACCTGTATGTATATTCTGATTTTACGGACACTAATCAAAGCCAGAGGTTCAGAACGTGGGCGATCATGCCCCCTTGTGGACATTGGGCACTTTCAAAGGGGTGATAGAAGACTCTGAGAAAATTAAGGGCGCAACTTTGTGAAGATAGAACGTGGGAAACGGTATGAAAAAAGAAAAGCAAATTAATTGAGTGAAGAGGTTTTTTTTTCTTCAGATTATTTGGAGAAGGTGAATGCCAGAAAGGGTGGGAAATGTTTTCAGAAGAGAGGTTTTGTTTGCCCTTCGGAGAGGGCGATTGGCGCAAGTCACGAAACAGTCCCTAGCTAAAAACACTGAGGGGCATTTTTTAAAACTTGATGGACTTTAGAAAAAAAAATCAAAGTAAGTGGTGGGCAACATAAATACCTACCAACCAAACAATTTCCCTTATTTTCGCGGTTTTGAGAATTTGATTATATGCCAGATTATTATTTTTATAAATTTCGTGATCTATTTTAGTGATTACAAAATATTCATGACTGCGAAGATGAATGAACTAGTTTTTTACCCCTTTTGAACACATCCGAAAAATTCAGCCAGACTCAAATATTGTTGTTTTGCGTTACGAAGACAGCAAACTAATTCATATATGCCGATTGACACCCACCAGCATCCTTGACTTTCCCTCAGAACCATACCACATTTTCATAGAATTTTCCACTAAGGACAAATTTACAGAGGCACTAAACGGTGGTTCGAAGTTCTTAAAAACGTGAAATATAATATTAAATTGCAATATTGTGATCAGCGAAGCGAAATATTGGAACCGTTTCTTTCTCTGGACAAATTAGGCACGGAGGTGGTGTTACCTTTTTTCAAAATCTCATTCCTGAAATATCTAGATTTCAGTTGTTTGAAACTTGTAGACAAGGTGGATTTATCAAAAGTTTGATTTCGGACTTCCATTGTCTATAAAATTTTGAGTATCACGACGTTTCGATTGATGTGCTATCTTCAATCAGTTCACCTGAAGACGATTGAAGATAGCACATCAATCGAAACGTCGTGATACTCAAAATTTTATAGACAATGGAAGTCCGAAATCAAACTTTTGATCTAGATTTCATCTTAATACTGTTCATTGAAAACGTTCACAATGCTGCTTTTTTGAAAACTTCGCATCACAGTGCCTATGTAGCAGCGGCCTTTGCTTGCTGCTGTACTTTAGACAATGCAACATAGCAAATAACATCATATTTTATACTATTATTATTTAAGTATAATGGGTTCAAAGGATTTGATGCTTATAGAGATGTTTGAACGCTTGGGGTCGATTGCCTACAATCTACTTGATGAGTTGATTGTACCAAAAATCAGTACAGTATAATTATAAGTTTCTTCTCTCCAATTCCAATGAACTCTTTTTTACGCTACTACTATCTAGTAGACCATAATATTACTGCAAAGAATTTTGGCAGTTGTTATGAAAGCCTGTGAGCTTTATTCACGGTGGACTCCCTACAACTTGATTTTCATATCGGTGCAGATCTATGCTAGATCGGTTTGATCGTCTAATTTTGCGTACTAAATTTCCATAGGTGATGAATCATGATTATACTGCTATTATTTCTAAATAATGGTCAATTTGTAAGAGGCATTTGTGTGCTACTGTTGACTCGAGATTTTTGGCAAAACTCCCAATGTCTGAGTAATTGCTCTAGCAATACTGCCGCAGTATTTGTTAAGTCGTTCATCTGCAGATACCTCACATTCATTATTTGCTATTGGCGGAATCTACAAAATAATAAAGACAATTGTTGCAAAATGCGCAAATGTAAAGAACAAAAGGGAAGCTAGTCAAATGGAATAATTATCACAGTGGATGTGTGATGTAAATACAACCAGTTAAACGTATGTGTAAACAATTAGAGCTCAATTATGGACGACAATGGCACTGCATTCATCCCCACAATCAACAGTTTCAAAAAGAGAACTTGCAGTGTAGAGAACAACATGTTGCAACTCTTATAGTAGATTACATACGAGGTGCTTACTTCAGTATAAAATTAGAGGCAATACTTTTTTTGTAGCAAATAACGAAAACCATTTTAACTATTCGAAATGTTGCTTCTGTTATTTTTAGAAAGACTTAGATCCTTTTAAGAAACTATTTTGAAAAGCCAAACTAAAAGGAAAGCTCAAAGAGATAAGTATAGGCTCATATATAGAACGACGAACTGAAACTTGAGGTATATTTTCGAACACTACTGAAAGCGCATTTCTTGAAATTATATACCCTATTGGCTTTAACTACAGCAATTTCTTTATTCCCATATAAAATCTGCAGGTGAAAGTCTAAAAATACTTAACGAAGATGATCAAACCCATCTAGTTCGTTAGGCATAATGCATAAATATATTGCTAGATATATACAAAAAAATCGACAAAAAATATGTATAACTGTGTCTCAACGGGCTGATGCCAGGTCTGTTAACCTTTTATATAAGGTGCTTACAAACTAGGCAATCGATTAACCGAGATTAAAGCTAAAAACGAAAAATATCATCCAATACACCTCTATAGCCATCGAGCCTCGTATTTTAGTTTTATACTGTTTATTAATCGACACTAATTGATGGATTCAGTTGAGCTATTAAAAATATGTCTATACAGGGCTTTTCATAATTGAAATTTTGTTGACGGATACTCTGGACTTTTAACGGTTATCGGTTTTCCACAAAGTAGGTTATTGACGTTCATGGAGGTCATGGATTGATTTTACTGTGAGCTCATTTCTATATCATACTTTTAACAACTCACTTTTTAAAACATAATCAACAGGCATTCTCTCATTTCTCCACTTAAATATACAAAATTCTATTTAGATGGTTTCTAAATTCATATTTTATATCATGCATCTCTTCATTGCTCAACTATTATATAATATATTTTTCATATTATATTTTATATGACAAAATTATACATGAAATAGCTACTGAAAAATGGAGTGACGCTCTTTAGCTCGATATATTCCAGGCACTGATGTACGCTGGCTTAAATTTTTTTTAATAATTATATTAAATTCAAATAAAAACACTAATAATAGTAAAAGTGGGAGAAAGTTTTTTGTGCCTCCATCGTATCCAAAAAATGAATCAAATGGATGTATCAGTATCGCTATAAACTACGTTATATCAATGTAAATACCCCGCATGACAGTGGCAAGAGCTAAATAGCTTCTTATTACAAACACAAACTTCCTTCATGAAGTTACGCTCTCTGCCAGTTCAAACTGAATTCATCCATTAGAATTAAAACAACACACGCACAGTGCTTCCCAGCTCTTAGTATTTAAGTTTCCTTGACGTTCCGTTCTTTTCCTTCCGATGAGTTTTCCGTTATTTGGAATATCCCGGGAAACATCTGCAAGCTGTAATAATTCAATAAAGCCCTCAGTAGATCCAGGGACGTGCGTAACATGTACCTGAGGTGCGCTGATTCCGTTATCCAATATTTTTAGTAACCAATATTTATGACAAAAAAAAATCGTCAACACACAGAAACTTTATTCTACTGTTGATATTTATATTTGAGACAAAATTATGCAATTCATTCACAAGGTCTTACAAACTGGAACAGCTGCTGCAACTGCTACTCTAGAAGACTCCGGTCAGACCATTTCTGGAATACTGCTCTCAATTGTGGAGGTGTGCTCCGAAGCAATCCTTGAAGCTACTGGATACAATCCAGAAAAAAGCAATACGTCTAATGGTTGTATCTGACCACACAAAGGATATCTATAAGCTTTTGTATAGATTCTACCACAAGGAGTTTGTTCGTCGATAATTATAATTTACACTATCTTACGCTCAATGTGAAGATGCGGTTATCGCGGTAAGCGCGATAGGTTTTCTGAAAATAGGAGCAATATGTGGTTTATCGTAATGCATTTAGTCTTTGCAAACTATTAGACTGTCAAAGATTTTACTGACTGACGCTTCATTAAAGCCAGACCTTTATCTGTAACACCTTATTTATAATCTACATTTATATGGATACACGGAAAAGAATAAATTCAACATATATCCCAGTCAACTTATCTTCAACTGTCGCCCTCTATGGGGACGCCCTTTGGCAACTCACGAAGTCAAAAGTCCTAAAACTTAATATACCTCAATATTACAATACATCATTGGAATAGTATAGTTTACAGCAGTTTTGAAAAATATGCATCTACATGCTTGAACTCAGCCTTGTTGTTCTTCACAGGAAAACTTTTATTGTCATTACACATTCCCAGTTTAGTTTTTTGAATGGAATGTACAAAATAGTCGGATTGAAAAATTTTAATCCTCACTGACACGTCAGGATTGCCATTGGCAGTGCATCTGTCAAATCCGCACACACAGCATTCAGAAGGATCTCAGCTATCAAGATCCCTCAAACTTAAATGTTGATAAGTACAACTTTCAAAGCCACATGAACTGTTGTTACTTTACTTAAGAATGGGTCGTCTTTGAAGGTCTCTAGTTTCAAACACGCGTTACTCTTTATCCTCCTTATATAATCTACCTTATAGTCAATTTGATTAACGGCTTACCAGGACTAACAAGTGAAGCGACTGCGCAGAATGCTGAAGATATGGATTCTATTCCACCAGCATTGTGAATGGTAGCTATATCCGATTCAAAATCCTTCAAGACTTTCTGCATTGCGTCAGTAAATGACATATGACACATCTATTAGGAAGAGTCCAAGAAGTTAGGAAATTGACTTCGTAGATGTGTCAATGAGCCGCGCCACTTTGCGCGACACCTGGGAATAAATACGATTATAATCTTAGATAAGGAAGGACGATGAATACTGCTCAAATTTTTTTGTCCCAAACGCGCCGCCTTTGGGTGGATTCGATAAAACTATGATAATCTCCAAGGAAAACAAACCCAGAGGACGGCAGAGAGCTTAAAAGCATTTCCGTCTCTTTGGCTGTGGGAATTTCTAAATTTCCGCTGATTACCTAATCGAAATTATGGCTGAATCGACTGAACGGCGGCCGATATATTCATGAATAATTCTGTGTGGATTGCATTGGAAATGTCAAATCGATTAAAAAGGAGCACCAGCACATCAATCATGAATGCACTGATGCATTACTCATTGAACTAGCTTGGCAATCAAGCTATATACACGTACACTATACGGGATATTTTGAAAGCGGATAGAAGCCTTCTAACGGCTGCTATTTCTAGAATTATTACAAAACTCTGTGTTCATTGACTTGACCTATTGAGTTTCCTAATAAAACTATACTTTCGAAAAAGCGATTGTGAGTAGGAAGTGTGACGATTTCTTAGTATTTCTTGAGCGGCTTACATTTAACCGAAGTCGCCGTTGTGAGCCACAATTTGACAATCTGCCAAAGTTTTCAATATGGCAATGCGGTTCACATACGCCTCCTTCTATTGGTAAGGCACGATGTTCAGAGCGAAAGCCCTTGAATCAAAGAGTCAGCGCTGCCTTGAAAAGTATCGTGAAAAAATATTACAGCTTGCAAATGTTACTAATACTTCCAACATGTTTCTTTATAATTAGAATAGTTTCCATATCATGACATTTTATGATTTTGCTATGATCAATCTACCGCTTTGGTTTGAAAGCGGTAGTTTGCTTCAACCAATTACAAAGGAGAGTCTTGTTTGGGCAATGCGCGTAGTGCCTTACATTAGAGGAGCACCAGCCAGACCAAGACACGTGGAACTGGTGTTCTCTTCCTGTCTAGATGTCTGTTCTGTATGTCAAGTCTAGAACGAACTTCGAAATCCGTTCTCTTTAGTTAGGTTGGTCTATGCCGAATGAATCTTTGTATGTTTGCATATAGTAGAATCACTCATGTTGCATTTTCATCCATAACGTCATCAGATGCTGACAAGACTTCTTGATAGGCCAGCAGTTAATACTAGGAAGATGCGAATACTCGAGAGATTATCAATAGGTGGGTTACCTGGAATTGTGCATTCTAATTGGCTGAATTGGGAACATTAGTAATGAATCAGTCTGTATATCAGTCGTATAAAATTCTGAAAACTTATTTTGTAACTCAATCTTTGCAATTAGACACGATTTCACTGCATACGGCTTTGTTGAATATATCAATAAATAAGTATAATTGACCAAATGTTTAAGGATTGAATAGAAAGTAACCACTTAACGTTGAAAGCTGTTCGTATCTTGTGCAAAATATATGTTTCCTAGAGAAATCAATGTGCAAAAATTAACGAATCATTTACGGGAAATCAACTATCTTAAGCACCCTAGCAGTATTGTTAAAATTATGTGCGACTGATAAATCTTATGTTAACGCTGACGGCAAGTTTTGAAACTATTACTTTTGTATACTTATATCAAGCTCAATGAAAAAGTTTTTGTTGGAACACTTATAAGTATTTAAATTGAAAAAAAATCCAAGCATCCCATTTTTGTACTTTGAATATATTTTAAAATTCTTGTTAGAACACCCAGCTGCATGCGGCATGGCTGCATAAGGCTGTCGGTATCGGAATAAAGTAGACCATGACGTCGTTTGTAGCAGACACTGGTTGGTCGCAACTAGTTCCATTTTAGAATGCCTTTTAGTAAGTATAAAAATTTGGTGATTCATATATATATATTTGATTCCTCTGCAAAAACGATTTCTGTAAACGACAAACATCACAAATTTTTATTCAGAAGCTTTGAAAAAACCACCACCAACTACAAGATTCGAAGCACAAAGATTCTGATGGCGGGTAAGGTGCTCTTGCTAACAAAGCTAAGTAGCAATTTCATTGGGTGCACCTAACAACAGTGAAAAGTGAACAGTGAAATCAGCAAAAATATTTATCAAATAGTGTCCGGCCAATGCAAGTCTCTTGTCATCTCATATTGACGTTATGCGTGTTTTAGGACATAACATCAAAAGCTTTTACATATCACGGACCAAACGGATATTCCTCTGGTATGATTTTTCAATCAGATCGCAAATCAGTACATATCCTTCTCCTTTGTGGTCGGTGACCCGAGCTGTGCGATCACTTCAAAGTCTTTCTATATATCAAACTTCAATCATGCAATGATGTTCAACAGTCCTAGTACAGTCACATAGGGAGTAGATCATCATGCAAAGACCCCTGGATAGTTAAAATGCTATCGGAGCTTCAATAATTTGCATTCTGCTTGTATCTTCAATTTTTTTAAATCCTATATATGACGCTACGCTTACCTACAGTTCCATCGATGACGCAACGTCTCCAGGAATTACACAGTTTAATCTATAGAAGCATAGCAACGTTGAATCGTTTGAGAGCTCATGAATTTTAGCGTTTCTATATTAAAATATAATGAATCTTTAGTATGTTTATTTTCGACTGACAACTAAAATCATAAGTCAATGATATTATCTCAGAACAATAAAGACAACAAATTATTACTCTTGAGTTCAATCCAGCTAAAGGCTGTACTACATCACTGCTTTGCTCATTATTGTATGTCTATACTTCAATCGGCTGTTTGTTAATGGGATATGTTGTATACTCTACAGACTTAGAAATATGAAACCCTACTGAACAATCTTTTGGCCTTCTTATTGACCAATCAGACTCCGAAATCATTTAACTATCACCATTCAAATTTAAGAGGGAACAAGGCTCAGCAAAAAATCTCTAAGCGTGATTGATGTGCACATTTCCTATGTCCTTATGAATACGGTGAGAAGGCAAAAAGCAATGTTAAGTAGTAGTAGCTTATTCACAAGTCTGTAGTTTATACGAATATGATGACGGGCTGTGTTTCCAAACTATAGGTGGAAGAAAGTTGGTAGTATCGTATCAGGGCAACGTAGAAGCACCGATGTTGATGATGATGATGACCAAGATGCAGGGTCGCAAATTGTCCGACTAACTGGCGGACGTTCTTTTAGGAGAGTCAGAGGATACCTGGAGTGTCCACTGTAGTTTGGAACACACAGCCATGGTATCCTTGCCTCCCAGGTACTAGTAGTCTACCCCCCGTTTGGTCGTGTGTTTATGTGTGACCCCCTGTAGCTTTAGACCGAGCAGTGTTTCATTTTGGAGAACTACTCTGTTAGATTTTTGGTCCCCTTACCATACTGTCGTTTTGATAGTAAGCTTCATGTATGTTAGTAGCGCTATTTTTTGGAAGGGAATGATAGTGGGTACTCGGAGTTTTGTTTGTGAGGTGTCACTAGCAAAATCAAAAAAGGAGTCAAAAGTCACTCGAGTTATATTTGAACAATTCGAGGGTGAACCACATAGTGTATGTGCTAGAAACACATTCTAAGAAACTATCTTCCAGTATATCCCAGTTATCTTTCCAAAAAGTCAAGATTTTTTGTGATCCTCGACTAAAGGTGCAAATTTCAGGTTACATAACGGCATAGTACACTTTCATGTCCACAAAGTCACACTTGGGATCTGATGTCACATCAATTGCTCTTTCCAGACCATCTGCTTTTGCTCTAGTATCTTTTTCTCTCATTTTTCAAATCAAGCGTTTATATTACATGAACTTTCAGAAGTTCGAACACCTTATAGTCCTGACAGTATAAGGTGTTTTGCACGGTCTAGAGTAGCATGTATGGTGCTTAATTATTGACTATTAGTGATAAAGTTTTTGTTGCGATTTTGTTAGTCCTTTAATATTTACAAGAAATTGTTATTCTATTTTTTCAAACATGAAATAAACTCTTTCAGATGCTAGGTCTAGTGTAGGCCGTACTTGAGATGTTTATACCTCTAATTTGGGTTGTATTGATGTTGAAAATTCTACAAAAAGATATATATATCATTTTTTAAGACAAAGAATATATTAAGCTCACTCCTTCGCCACTAAAAGACAAACATCCAAATCAGCATTCAGTGACCACTTTGGGAAACTTGACATGGGAGCAAGTTTCTGTACTACATAAAGAAGATATTAATTCTAAAACGAAGACAAAGTATCTGCATTCATAAAGTTGAACGATGATTGTATTTATAATTCCTAAATAGTTGTTTGATTGATGATAGTTCTGCTAATGGCACCTTTACGCAAACATTCTTTGACTACCTACATGCGCCAAGAGATGGCGCTTTGAATAGAGGTCGTGGGGCTTGCTGGACACTGCAACGCGACCATGGCATAGCGACCAGCAATCTAGCAAAATTGTTCATAATCCCTAATTCTCCCTCTCTAGACGTTATGGGTTCGGTACGAAAAACGTATAAGAGTTTAGTAATCAGATTAACTTTTGGATTTTGCATAGTACTGAATTTCAGTTTTCAGAATATATTAACTGGATTAGCCCATTCAATATTCAACACTAAATACAAGTATCAAAATGCACTCCAAACCATCCTATTTTATGCTACAATATACTGGTAAACCTCGAGCGGTCGAGGGGAGAGGCATAGGAAAGAAGGACTCGACAGCGAGTTCATCATTTTATAATATTCCATGAACATTAGCATGGTACTATGAAGAGTATTGAATCAAATATAAATTTTTAGTTACATGCAAAATCCAGAAGTATAATAGTGATACCGATCCATATGTTATGGGCATTGTGGCGACCGATTCCAAAAGATGTGATCGTTTGTCGACTACACTTTTTTGAGATACTTCTTCCGCCATACCCCTACCCCGATCAAGAGCTATATCGCATTTCACTAAAGAATATCATGTGTGAGAGGTTCTCATAAAAAAGTCACCGTTTCAAATTCGGTAGTATAGAGTTTCATCAAATCACCTGATACATGCAAGTGTAAATGAATTGTCATGGTTCGGCCATTGGCAGTATTCTAAGTATTTGAAATTTCCTACATTAGTTTTTCAAAAACGATATAAATGACCCCATATATTTTACGAATATATGGAAGAAAAATTCACAAAGATTTCGCTGTAGTTTGTTTGGTAGTCATTCCTATAAAGATCCAGACGGATTTCGTGTAGTGCGGAAGTAAAACTTGGAATATATTCAATTAAATTTTAGTCTGGCAAACAAGATAGAAAGACATGCCAACCAAAAATTTTGCACTGATGACATCAACACTGACTGAGGTACGTCATAGAATTTTTTAAAGTGTGCAATTATTAAAACTAAAATGGCATTGGGACTAAGTGCAAACATTTTGGGAAAAAATCACAGTCAAAAAGTATGTACTAAAGTATCAATCATACATTTTGTTGTTGATTATATAGAAAAAGAAGCTATTTCATGCACTGCAATCAAAAACAGGGGTTGCTCCTTAAAAACGTGATATTCCGCATCATATCTCAAACGATTATGATGTCACTAGTGCGCGTATTGTAGGAAAAAAGCCTAAATGTTTGTATGGTGGTGTCACCAGTGCACAATGTATGTCAAAAAAGCATATTTAAGATTTTTGTTCAAATTTCACAAGTGTCTTCCTCTTATTTGTTAGGATACATTTTTTATATTCCATTTTTTAGGTCCACGCTGTATGTACAGGTTTTAGCTTCCTTAAACCCCTCAATATGTCCATGACTCCATTTTGGAGCACTCACAATAAAATTCCATGTATTATCCCATATGTCAAAATCCTTATACAATTTATTCTATTACAGCGCAGAACATTCTCCGATGCGCTGCATGTGTCTCAAGTACGTTTAAAAATGTATAAATTATATATGTGATTATTTGTTTGCCCATGCCACCTCTATGTTCCATAACGTACAAATTGCGAAATACAAAATTCCGACTCCAGAAATCCTGAAATATGCGATCCGGCAACGACACACGTCAGGCCATGGAACAAGATATCATTCTAAACTTTCATATGCCTTGCATATAGTGCGACGTTGCCATTTCTCATATTTCAGACATTCTGGAGGCAAACTTTATTTCTTTGTACACTCTAATGCATTATTATCCATGTCTCTATGCAATGGAGGCTATAGGTTAAGGAGAACCATCTCTGTTTATCCAAAAGTGTCCATTGGAAGTAGTTGAATTATGGTGGCGCTAGTGTAGCACGTGGGTAAATTTTGAAAGGTGCGCCAGAAAATAGTAAAGTGGGATAGAGAAGTGAACAAAGAGACAATAACTTCCGCTTTGTTATAGCGCAGTTTTAATCAATTGATTATTTGAAGCTCACGAAAATTGATCACTCTCCATACTATCTCGCAGCTGTTTTTAGGATATACTTGCGAAATCATTTTGGATTACGTAAATAGTTGAGGTTCTGTATACTGTAGTTCTATCAACTACTCTATTCATCAAAAGTATTAAGTTTTGCAACTCAGCGTATTTCACTCCGTCCAAAACTGCTATATTTATTCCATACTCCTTTGCTACTCTAGCGCTATTATGGAGGGTTTCAGAACTATTATCTACTGCTTACAGCTGGACACTTTTTCAACAGATCCACGATATCTGATGGCTCTCCTTACATCTTTCCCTATACTCTAGGCAGTAGGACTATCTGTTCAACTGTCATGTCGGCCAATCAATGTCCTGTTGACACTTAGTAGGCTTGAGGACAATTGAGGCGCGTATTATATTGCGTCATAGCCTGTCTTAATTTCTGATTAACTAAAGTTTAACTTTTGTAGGAAAAAATCTTCTCTTTAGTGAAATGCGATGTAAAGTTATACCACTATAGAGTTACATTTATTTTTTATATTATTTATATCTTAAGACTCAAACTAATTATAACTATGAAGGAGTAGTTTTGACATACTTTTTTTGAGATGGAGTGAAATAATCTTTCAATCTAAGAATCATACTGATACGTGGATTGAAAGATACTGATTCCATATGCAATGAATGATAAAGGAAAAAAGATCCAATTAACTAACTGTTTTTTTTTTTATTTACAAGTCTAACGATTTTCTGAATTTATTTAGGATCAGAGGATGATGTTGAAATTATACAAAATGGATATATTTAAGATCCTTACAAAAAGGGCTTGTAACCCTTTCTAATACGTATGACATGAGAAGGTGATTCTTGTAATTGATATTAATATTATGAACAAAAATCAAATAAGAACTATATGTTATATTCAAGTACAGAAGCCCTCCAACTTTGCGGCAATGATTTTCTAAGCATCAGAATACATGTATGCAAATAGAATGAAGGAAAGGATATATATTTTGATATTGGACCATTTTGATAGGTGCCTAAAAGTTTACCTTTCTATACAGTATAAACCTGGGAAAAGTATTATAGTATACCGTAAAACAAAACATTTTCAAAAGACATCGTTGATGGCATTTGATTTTCGCTTTTACAGCTTTGAAGTTAAGCCTCAGTCATCATCTAAATCATCGAGAGTTCACCAGCTATCGATTCTACATTCAATACCATTGAGCGCCTTGCTTCTGATTATGAAGCTGAACTCGTAACATTGTATCTATTGAGATAATTCTAACGTCATCCTCTACACATCTTGCTTTGCATGATTTGCTATGCTAGCCAAATATTTTTTGTTTTACCATTTACGGATGTACTCATTATCATCCTGCATGTTTCTGTAGATGTAAGTAATGTTCAGAAAAACTTCAAATCCAAATGCACATCATTGTCTAAATCTCAGAAATTCCAGGATTCATTCTTAATATTTCATACAAGTGTCTGTGAATTAACCCATTTCTGGTGCGTTTTTTTTGAGTAAAGTCTGAGTTGTTATTATCTTATCAATTGAAGTTACGTAATTACTCAGGATTTGTCGGATTTTGATATTAAAGAAATACTGTCGTTGAAAAATTAATTTGCTAATTTTTCTTGAAAACTGCAACAAATAATAGACATGACTCAAATTATTCCAAGTGAAAGTGTTACGCTTAATCTTGTTTTGAATTAGTTTTGTGCAGGTTTTTGTGTCCTCTATAACAAAAAATCAGTTTTTGATTCCTACAAGACATGCTTCTTACTTTAGGTTCATGCGTTCTGACTACAACTATCAAAAGTCATGAATTCCTCAGCGTTAGGGATCAACATAGGGCCACAATATTCCTATGAATTTTAGTTGATACAAGTATCTGAATACCTGTTCGATAATGAGTTATGGCACTTAATTTTTACGAAGATGTTCTATTTCAGTTGCACGATTACCCTGAAGCGGTTCAAATAATCAGGGCTACTAAACATTTATTTTACGAAGTGCCTCTAGCAATACTACAGTATAACACCTGATGAACTGGAAAAGACGTTTCAATCAAATTAATGAACAGTGTGTGTTATCTATATGAAATATATTTATAGCTACAAGTAAACAATTCCTGATTTCATCGGTTCTGTAGAGTTAAATGTTATTTTGGATTTGCGTTTTTTTAACGTTAGAGGGTTAGAGGGTTACCCTGAAATTATTAACTAATTTCTTTAATAATTATCCACAACTGTTTCTACAACGACAAAGCTGTGAAGGAATACAAATGCAAATGAAGACGTACAATAAATACAATCTGCTGAGTTGTTTTTGGGTTCTGTAGATTTGGATACTGAACAATCTACCTATTCTAGTGGAATGATGTTTTTGCATGACGTAACACAAGCAATGAAGGTATATACTATACAGGAAGGTTTGTTCAATACAAAAGCTGAACAATTGAATACAGTGAAACCGTTAACGGATATATTTTGTATCACAGATACATATCATGCATAATTAGAAATATTGTTCCTCTTGATTCATGTTTTCATAGACTTGCAAATCCTAAGCTATAAATAAAGGATAAACAATTTCTACTACGCATCGTAGTTATTTTCTACTTGCTGTAACCGTTGATTGATTAGTAGAGAATCACAAATATTTAAAACAGACTTCCCTGTATATAGATATATTATAAAAAATTTAATTTTTCGGGTATTTTATTGTTGTAAAGTTTATCAAGATTAATTCAACCCTAAACCGGATGAGGATATTCTTGTCCGTATTTTTCATTCCATTTCCTTTGAAGATGTGTGGATGATCGAGTTCACGCAATAGTACCCTGACATTAGAATAGTAACCGGCTATTCGTGAAAATTATTCACAGCAAAACGCTTTTCAGAAATAAATACCATATTTTTTCTTCGACCAGGTATACCTAAACATCACTATCAACTGTTAGAACGGAAATGTACATAAGATCAAAATAACCATATGGAAAACCAAGCTGATCATTTCTTGAACCCGATCATCTTTATTCGGTTACTCACAAGGGCGGATGAAACAATCTTCCTCTATGGTATTCCCATTACCATGGATACGTGGTCGGCATGCTTATCCGCTACAATGTTGGGCGTGCCTGTGAGAAAGAATTTAGTGCAGATTCGGCAATCCGTATGCATATACATGCCGCATATGTGTACTCACTGTATCCATGGACACGCCGTATCCATGAACATCTTGTCATCTGGGACAAGACGTAACCAATAGTCAAATCGTATTCACTAACATGTGGTATGTACAGACATACCGTATTCATGGATATATCGTATTCATGGACACACCTTTTCCATGGATACGCTTTCTCCATGGTGTGCCTTTTCCATGGACACGTCATATCGATCAACATGCTCAATTCAACGACACTGCCTATCCTAGGACAGTCTGTATTCATATACATGCTATATTCCTGAATATGCCATATTTACCGACAGGCCAAATCCATGATCATTCCAATCCATGGACAAGTCATATCCATTGATACACCGTTCCCATGGTTCCATCATAACCATGGGCACGCCGTGTGGATACACTTAAGTACATCCGATTCCATCCCATTTTTTGTGCATAACGAAAGATGCGAGACGGCTATCCTAATATAGTATCCATGTTTCTCCTCCACTCTAACCATTGCTGACCGCGCCGCGGTCGCACTTTGTGCCCAGTCTCCAGAAGCAGGTGAGCGTGATGAGCACGAACCTGTCCGCGAAGCTGGACGAGCTTCAGCAACGCGGCGACCGCCACCTGGAGACGACGGTGGCGCTATGCGAGATTCGCACCCAGCTGCAAGAGCTCACTAGGTCGGTGGAGTCCTGCCAATCGGAGGTGTCGGAGGTGAAACGGGACATGGTGGCCATCAAACACGAGCTGGACACCGTGCAACAGGTGAAGGAGGAGATCGAGGAGCTACGCGAGTACGTCGACCGGCTGGAGGAGCACACGCACCGGAGGAAGCTTAGGTTGCTTGAGCAGGTCGGTGGTGGTTGCTTTTGGGTTGTACAATAACATCATGGTCATTCATGTGCTTGACGATTTATTCGTTTACTTATGTTATCATTCCTCCTGTTGGTTGTTCATTGATCTGTTCATTACTATTTTATTGATTGATCCATAATATCGAATTATCATTTCACTCATTCATTATATTATTGTGTGATTTAAGTTCATATTTACATTTTAAATCACTTGATGCAGTTTAACATTTCAGGGAAATCTGTAATAACGACATCTAACCTCATTTCACTGTAACACCAACATATACTAACAGCAGCAGTTCTGGGAGCTTCTGAGGCTGATGTATTACATATCCAGTTATTTCTCCTTGAAAATGAAAAATAATAACAATGCCTGAATGCAATATACCCCAGCACCCAAATATAATAAAGCGTTTATGCTCTCCACTAAGCATTGGACCTGCTATAGACATGCATTTTTCGTCTTTAGCCTAGACTCGTCAGTATAGCCTGGCGGTCTAACAGTAGAGAGCAGTCCGGTGGTATATACGTAACCCAGTCAAGGGTGTGATAGCAACATCAGCTGATCTCCAAATGTTGCCCTCTACGGGGACGTCCATTGGCAACTTACGAAAGAACTGTCTTGAAGTGGCAACAGATGTCCCTTGTTGACAGATTTCGTAAGAGACATCTGTTGCTGCTTCAACGCAGTTCTTTGGCTTCATAAGTTGCCAATGGGTGTCCCCATATAGGGCGACACTTGAAGGTGAGTTGTTATAATAAAAGCGCTTTTGACTACATAGTGAATAATTAATTTATTGTTTGGCAAGTAGGTATTATGTAATCTTGATTGATGCGTCTTAATTATTCGATTTAACCTTGTGCTTCATGATTTGTCGACATTTTTTTATAACATAATGTTTCCCATTCCCTTCATCATTCTATTCCTTCGTGAATATTCATTATACAATGAGGGTCACACAGATGAAAATGATGCCATAATTAGCAAAAATAAATGAGGACATTGTTCACCGTCATCATATTCAATGCCACTTTTTGACTAACGGTTTCATCTGAGAAATGAGGATTTTTTCTTTCACTTAACTGGAGACTATGTATTCAATTATTGACGATTGAAATTAATTAAAGCAAATTTCTAAGGATGCAGCTATCAAAAAGTCAATTTAAAATTATAGGTGATAACTATCTAAGGATAAACTTCCTTCAAATGCTAGGCATTCGATTAGATACGGGCTGAT
This sequence comes from Bruchidius siliquastri, assembly GCA_949316355.1. NCBI lineage: Eukaryota > Metazoa > Arthropoda > Insecta > Coleoptera > Chrysomelidae > Bruchidius > Bruchidius siliquastri. The sequence goes on along the minus strand of OX438532.1, from coordinate 37,314,340 downwards.
AAAAGACAACAATTGAATAATTATTTCATCTCCATATCCATCTTTTTTTTGTCTTCGAATATTTTCCATATTTTTGATCTTCGTAGCATGTGTAAGATTTTTTTTTTATATATAAACCAACTATCAAAATTCTGATGTATTTCCATGTAATAATAAGTGACTCAGCAATCTCCATCTATCAAACATTTAATACACGTATTCAATTAATAGATATGTTCTTCATAGTAGTAGATATTGGCATATAAAACGTGTTCAAATGAAAATGGAACAACCCACTTTAAGCTTCAGAACCGACGTTATTATCAATAAATCACGTATGTGATGATACCAATGAGAACATGCGGCAGTTTTCAGGCCGCATCAAAGGGCAACAAATCTGAGAGAATTCGTCAGGCTGTAGCACAATCAGTTCAATAAATTCATTCAGTCTATTCTACATAGCGCAGTGTAACAAAGCAAAAGCTCTGTAGTGCCCGAATGTTGCCATTCTTTCCTACTTTAATTATTAGCAAACAATACACTTTTTCAGATCGGCGCTATAGAATGGACGCGTTCGCAGTTCCCCATTGCATCCATTCGTTTTTTGTTTCTCAATTTCAAGCCGTTTGCATTGGCTTTAATTACGTTTTCTTTTTTTGTTTAGTCGTTTTCGTTTAATCTGTCTAACTAGCCTCAGTTTGCATCTTATGTCATCATTCATTTCTGCTAATTATGACTTTTTTACATGAAAACAAGGTAATAAACGTAACTTTGTTGAAAAGTGAAGAATCTCATGGATTCGCCTAGTACTGCAGACAAGTAGTTATAGAAAGACTTGGTTTTATTTGGTCTTTAGTATTTTTGATTGAAAATTGACTGCTTTTCAAACAGATGAGCGTCATTAATCTTTTAAGTTAAGCTCGATAATAGTTAATTTTGCAAATAACATGAAAATTAATTTTGGACTTTTTATCAGTCTTCAACTGTTAACAAGCAGATGGAAATTTATGACGTTTTCAGTGGCATTTGTATGTGTAGAAGTATGTGATCTTCTATTACGTCAGGCTTGAAGACAGAGTATGCACACATACGCGTATTATGTGATATACACTCTGCTCAAAAGTGGAATCAAAAAATATGCTATTTTCATCTTATTAAAATCTTATTAAAAAAATTAGATGAAATGAGATCGGAAGGTCAGAAATAAAATTCAGAGCTTAAAAAGGAGAAAATTGGCCGTAAATTAAGATTGAGATTTAGAATTATTGAGTAATTTCAGATCACCAAAAATTATGGCTACTAAACAAGCAAAAGTTACCAATATTAAAAATTAGTAACGTTTAGCACTATTTTTGAACTTATAAATAACTCAAAAGTATATTTTTTTAATTAGCTACAAAATAATTATTAATCCTGAAAATACGAAAAGACATATTTCATAACGTAAATACGGAAAATATTTCAAAAACAGGAGCAGGCTGGTTCAAATTTCAATCAAAACATAGACAGATCGACAGGAATGCGTGAAATAAATTTTTACTATTTAAATATAATCAATTATCAAAAATATGTTATAATCTTCATTCGTGGATAAAATTTTGATTTTAATGTCTCAATTTTATCAAACCTTCTACTGGTTTCTTCTCTCTCTGGGACTATTTCATCTAATTACATCAGAAATTTGTAATAGACTCTGTATATCCAATTTATAAAATCCGTGCGGCATTTATCAGAAACAGCCGACGCTCAATCCTCTTATTTTGTTAATTAAAATGGGACTTCAAAGATTATAATTTCTCTTTTAAGGCTAAGATTCTCATCATAGAAATTGTATGCAACCAAGTACATCGTTGGTACTGGAACGCTCTCTTAATTCTAGGTGATTTAGATAGATAGATAGATGATGGAATAAATAAAAATGTCTTTATTTTTGATTTATATGAGATATAGAGAGGAGCTACTCTTTCACTTAACCACAAAAGCTTTATATATGTTTATTTACAAAGTAATATAAAGAGATAACCAAGACTACAGAAATATTTACTGAATAGAAGTAGCCAAAGATATTGAAAAAATAACCGAAAATTACAAATACAAAAGTTGATGAATAAAGGTATATAATAAATAATTCAGCTGCATAGTAGCTAAAACTACGTTTGAACTGAACAGGTAGTCATTCAAGAAGAGGGTATTTCTAAGATACCTCATTCAAATGTAAATGAAACAGATACAACTGTTTTGGACCACTTGAGATGTATTTTTCATAGCTTGATCGAGACATGGAGAATACAAAATATCACAATAGCTTAAATCTGACAGAACAGTGCTTTCACGAATTTCCTTCCAATTTCAAATGACTAAATGCTCATCAGTATAAAGGCCATCAGGCTAAGATATGTCTTTTGGAGCAACCTTAATTTTCTGGGTCGTCTCAAACTCAATATTTGAGAATGATTGGAAGCTAACTTTCCTGTTAGGAGGACTGGTCGGATGATTAAGCAAGCATTCGTAACAGTGTAAGCACAGTAAAATGTAATTGAAGACACAGATTAGAGTAAGAAATATCTAGGAAGTTGTTTGGTGCATACGAGGCTCGAACTCGCGACTTCAGCATTCCGTGCCCGCTTACCAGGCCACCGCTCTGAATCGTTCTCGCTCTAACACCGCACTAATCTGGACCACACACCGCTCCGACCAGTACTCCTCTGGATGAGTTCGAAATCTTTTTTTTTTCTTCAAATTCTACGTTCTAAAAATCGAATTCATTTCTTGATGTGTTGTGGTATCCATGTCTGAACGAATCTCCTTTTTCCAGGGTCTAACGTTCTTTCTGTCGTACGCCATCTTGGCCGCAGTGCTGGGCATGTTCCAGTTCGGCTACAACACGGGCGTGATCAACGCGCCTCAAGGCAACATCGAAGACTTCATGAAGGACCTGTACAAGCAGAGGTACGGCGAAGACCTGGACAACGATTCGGTGGAGCGGCTCTACTCGATTGCCGTCTCCATATTCGCAATCGGGGGCATGCTCGGTGGGTTCGGGGGCGGGATGGTGGCCAACAGGTTCGGCAGGTAAGTTATCACCAAGAACATATAACAAAAAATAGACATATCTGTTTATATCTAGCGACACGCCAACATTAAAATTCGCTAGTAGAGTAGTAAAACAATGCTATCGTAATTAGCTAGACCTTGTGAATTCAGTTTAAGATTTTAAATATATATACAGGGTGGTTGAAAACAATCATGTGAAAGTTCTTGGGTGCAATGGGAGAGAGTTAATGATGACTTTTATTTTCGACATTGACAGCGTTTCTAAGGCTTTTTCAAGGTCGACAATGTTTTTTTAATAGAAACATATATTTTTTATTGCAGAATCCAAAGTATATTTTTTTTATTCGCATACTGAAGTTCTGAAATTAATTCTTTTAATACAGTATTATATACATAATAATACTTTAAAAAAATGTTTTTCTGTTAAATTCGGAACCTAAATACTTAAAAGATTAAAGATGTATTTGGATTTATGATAAAGGAGGTGAAAAAATGTTTCTTCCTATTCAACATAGACCTACAAATGAACTACAAAAATCAATATAGCAAATGGTAATAAGTTATTACATAAATATTTGTCTATATTTAATATTAACAGTTCTTTTTTATTCAAGAAAAAGCTGATATATTCAAAAAAAAATGATTGCAGAATAAAGGTTCATAATTTTTTTTAATATAGGATCCAGGTGGTTTACATTAAAAAAAAGCATTTTTAATATTGCAAAAATATTACGAAGCATCGAAAAAACATTTTTGTTTAATTATCACAGCTGTCCCAATAAACCGACTGCGATTTTCCGAAATACCTTCTAAAATCTCAGCGACCTATTATGATTATGATTAAAAGTTTAAGACTAAGAGCTTCAGTTTAGACTTTGTTTAATTTGCGATATTGATGACTTTTCTTATATATTCGGATAGCAAAATTATTGCGCAAAAACTATTTCGATAAAATTCGGTGTAACGATTTCTCATACCAAAATATATTTCTTGACCAAACGTAAAAATTCTAGCCATTACCTGAGTACTCGAAAAAAATGCAAAATGACTGTTACTTCACATAGCTTTTATACTTTCTACTATTTCTGCACTATAAAAAGTACTTTTTCAATTTTAAGTCAGCTAGTTTTTTTTGTCTAAAATGAATAATTCTTCAGATATATTATATATTTTTTTATGCAGTTCTGAGCCCACGCATAGTGAAATCATTTTGGACCTATCAAAGCAAATATTTTTTATATAGAAAACATCCGCTCAAAACAGTATAGGTTCTACGCCAATGTGGACAAGGATAAATCACCAAATTCCTGTTGGAGTTTTTCCCGCTTAGCCTTTGTTTACAGAGAAATGAATCCCTTATATTAATATTCACGCATTTTTTAACAATAAAACTGCTTTATGTGTGCCCAACTTCCGAAAAAATTAATTTCTAACGGAAAGTAACTGTATTTAAAGGCTTTCGCAGTAGCTGCATTTTGTTTGGGAATACGCTCTTTGTTCAACGATAAGTAATATAAGAGCTTTTTTAAAGATTATAAGAGCAAAAACTCAATTTGCGTTACTTTTTTGTGTTTTGCTTCGTCTCTAATCGATTCAGTAGATAAGATGAAAGCTGTTAGAATCTGTCTACTCTACTGACGCGGATGCATCTCTCTGATTTCCAACCCTTTTTTTTTAGAATTGCATAACAATGCTTACTAAGGTGAGAGTGTAACAAGACTAGTCTGAGACAAATACTTTCACCAAATTTTTGTCTAATACTGTGCTTTAATTCAACTATTACGTTCGAACTTCTTCAACAGATACGTTTGCGAAAATTTTCATACGTGGGAGTGCTCAATGAAGATTTTGAAATACTAAATATGGTGCAAGTACTAGAGGAACCTTGCGACCTACGAACGATCAGACACATTCACAAAATCTTTAACTATTAGATATTTGAAGCGAAATTTGCATAATTTCCAGTGCAGAAACTACTCAATACGTCTCACGTCTTTGCGCATAATGTGTATATAATTTTTGTTTTGTTGTTGGTTTACCTTCCTCATAATCAACAACTTTTTCACGAAAATATGCCCAGCTATATATGATCCCTGTTATTACCAAATATGGTGAAAGTGTATCAAATGTATATGTATGCTGGATAAGGTACATCCGCCATATTTTAAACTACTCGTAAACCATTTGGTCACAATCGTGTAGATCAGAGGTCACCAAATGGCGGACTGCCGATCCAGTTTGTGCGGGATGTGGACCCCTAACTGTCTAGGTCGTGCGGGCCGCGGAATGGTTTCCGTCGCAGGGTGAGAGTTTTTTGCTCTGTCTCGTGTTGCAGTCTGGGGGAAGGGTTTTTTTTCTTCAGGTTTTTGGTGGCTTGGTGCGACAAAGTCTTAGGGAAGAGGTGTGGTTTGTTGAACAGGATGAATGTCCAATATATTGGGAAATGGTTACATGTTAATACGGGTCGCGAAGATGAAGTAGAGACTACAAAACGGGCCCCAAACAAAACTAATTGGTGACCCCTGTGGTATCAGCCTTGCGTCTTTGGGAAAAGTATTTAAAATTCATATATCGTACATCAAGTCCTATCATGGATATAAAGCAGAATTCTTACCTCTACCATTCTATTTAATCAGTCTAGCTATGTATATAACATAATAAATAGCTTGTTTACTGGTAGTTAAAGTAGTTAACATGATACTATGTTTTATTCGTTCCTGTAGAATTGTCCTTCTGAGACAACCCAGATTCCCAAAATATTCGACACATGCAGCTGCCCAGTAATTTCAGCTCTTATGCGTAGGAGGTAAAAATTTGCAGCTTCGCTTCTTATTCGTTTTCTGCTCCCATAATCAGCAACTTCTCGGATTCTAGAAAGAGCAACCACAGAGGAATCGGATGATTTATGTGGTGGTGGGCAGACGCGGATGGAGGGAAGGAGGGAAGTGATCCCCCTCTGGCTCTGGAACACGCATTTTCGATGATACGTAAATGGGATTTTCCCTTTTGTTATTATCGGCCCGGATGTTTTCTTTGAGCTGCTCTCGTGCCGTTCATGGTTATAGTGCAATCATCGTGAAAATCAAGAAAGCATTAAAGACTGTACCACTAATAGGTGGATAGCGACCTATCGCAAATGCACAAGTGCTGGTGGAGGTTGAATAATGTTTGTCTTACATTTTTTCCGGCAGTCCATTTTACAATGAATAACAAAAGAATAACTTTTGGAAGAGGCTAATTCGTGGTGTTGCAATATTGACATTGTGTGGATGCACCCACTGACGATAGAACACTGATAGACCTCGTATGTTTACAAAAACTTTCGTCAGACATTGGTGCACAGTTGCCAGAATTCACCAAAGGACTACAATAACATTAATTTTTCTACATAGCTAGTTCACAAGATCTCATGAATATGTTCTACAAGGGATATCTTAGCCATTGAATAGTAAGGAAAGTTAAAAATTACTCCATAATTTAGAACAAACCTGCAATGTTAATCATACCTCACACACTAGCTGGCAACATGACTTTATAGTAGATTCTGACTGCTACTAGCCGCTACGTATCATTTTTCATTCATATTTTGCAAATTTAACGTCTGTCGGCATTTGAACATAAACCGAACCGTCAACCGTCAACGTCAGGTCACTGTCAACCGCTTTGAATTTTGACGTGAGCGTTCGAATCAGACATCGTAGTTTTTGTTCATTTTCTCTGTTTGATCTGGTTTGAATTTTGCTTATTGTTGCCAAAATGATGATATATTGTTATGTGTGTAAGCTGTTCAGCACCCAGGCTGAAGCTGCAGGTGTAACCTTCCATCAGTAAGTATAATTTTGAATTTTTTCAAATTTCCGCCATGTCAAATTTCGTGATTCATCCAAATGTCATCGATTTTTACAAACAGAAATTACGGTCCCCATCAAGCGGCCATCTTGACACCTTCCCCTCTCCCCGCTGGTCCCCTCGCCCAAACTCATGTTTGACTATAGACATAAATGAATTTATGAATGAGATGTCAGGTCTTCAGTTGTTCTATCGTCGTTGGGATGCACCCATAGCGCGCCTGTGGTGCTCGCACTGATGGCATTTTCATTGAATGTACAATATAGGTACAAATCAGAATCTTGTCTTTGATGTTCCACACTGTGGAACATCCCTTTGAGCATCCGCTAGACTCATGTTTCTTTTCTGGATTGTATCTGGACTCTTCAGGAAGTGCTTCTAATTCGGGCCTTGTAGGGTATCAATACCTATTCCGGTGAATTCAATTCACTAGATCGGAAGAGAACTCGCTGCTTCCCCAGTTTGCAGATACATAAAATTTCTTTGCTGGAGTTTCATCCAGTCGGTAGGAATTCAAATTATGAAGAAAAAAAATTAACTCACTGAATGCTTTCACAAGTTCAAATATAATTTCATGGTGTATCTCTGTGAATAACATTAAGTTGCTAATCCGTGAGTTCGAAATCAGGATTCGCAGTAAATGTTTTCTTTCCTCTCTTGAGAAGCTCTTACAAATGTAGAAAGTTCATCACGTTCCAGGATCACTGTGAAAGGAGATTTAGATTAATCTGACAACGTTACAAAAAGTAACTATCGGGGAATAGCCTTTTCCGCCGGCAGCTCATTCTCCAAAAGAATCACTTCTGCAAAAGGCTCGTTCCAGGTGTTGGTAGTTCGATCTGGTGAAGATGAGCTTATTGGTCCCTTCCAGTATTTGTGGTAGTAGTAATGGCTATTTGTATAATTATTCGAGACAACTCAGACGAACAGTTACATTATAGGATCTATAGAATAGAGACAAGAATTTTCTTCGTCTTCATCCACTGGACGTATTGTTTTTTTTCTGGATTCAGAGAATATTCATTTCAAGTATGTTATGCTATGAAACTTGTTGACTAGTAGCAGCTATTCACAAAATAATCTTCTGGAGCAAAGGAGAAACCCCAGTTTCTAGGGTAACTCAAAATGAGTTGCAAAGGATTGTCAAGTCGATTGACTCGGTACTTGGCGCGCTGTTATGATACCGTTTCCAGTTTGGAAATATAATTCCGGTATAAGGAAATTAAAATGTTTTCAAAACCTTCTCGGTTTGGTGGATCGAACTAACTTTTGATGAATATTTGCTAAATCTGGTGCTTAGGGGAGTGAGAGTGGAGAGTTCATGGGGAATCAAACATCACACTTAATATATTGAAAGCCCTTGACAGGGTGTGAGGACCTCTGGTCTAGTTTGTTGCTAATGAGCTCAAGAGCCGATACTTATACATAGTTATAGGCGAAAATACTCCCAATGTCTTCATCATCATCGCCGTCGATCCCCAGGGATTAAAAAATAATTGTGTCCTTATTATTCTTGGTGTCGTTGCCAGTCAATAGTAGCAAACGCAATTATCTTTTTAGTATATCTATTCAGAGCAGATTTTAATGGAATCGGTTTTGCTTAGTTTAAATTATTACCGTTATTTTTTTGTCGACGCTTTAATTCATTTAGATTTATTTCACATGATATACCAGTATGTGTTCATTTGGGAATCGATGCATGAGGTGTCGGTTGAAGTCTCTATTTTATTCATTTGTAAATAGGTTTATTTGTAATTGAGCTATTACGTTCATCCATGGACAGATTTAAATAAGTTTTACTACATTATCAGATTGAGGATAGTTTGATTATATTTTTTCAATTTCAGGCAAGAAAATACAAATACAACCTAATTGAGAACCTCCTCTTTTTTTGAATATTTGCTGCAAATTCATATCCCTAACTTCCGTCTAACGAATCATCAACAGATCTTGAATAAGCTTCACGGATACACAATTATATTTGATGCATGTGAAACCATCCAGTCAGCTTTGATTTTGTCATGATTTCAACCCCTTTGACTGGACTAAGATCCCGGAAAGTCGTTTTATGTGTCTGCAAACTGGATATAACATGCAGGTCGCCAAGACGGCTCTATTTCCTAACTCAGGCCCCTGCTGGGAACTGAAGGGGGTCTTTTAATATGGAGTGTTAACGACCATACGATGTACCCCAAACCCCACACGGGGGAAAACAGGTTGATAAGAGGAGAACTATTTATTTTACGTGTAGCCTGATAAAGGCTGCCTTGTTTTCAGCTCAGGACATGGCAGAGCGGAAATTCAGTACTGTGACAAATAAAATGTATAATTTTGCAATAAGAACGAAGTACTTGGCCGATTGCAATTATACTAAATTGAGTAATAATAAAGATTTGATTGATATGAAAATTCTATGAATTGATCAATTTCACATAACAGCTATGATAAGTATTACAACAGCTAACCAAGATCTCACTTCTACTGAATAACTATAAAGAGCTGACTCAAGTGATGCTGTGATAAATATTTTAGTTGTGGATGACGTGAATCACTAGTGCAACATTAATTTCAGATATATGTATACATGCCTTCACCAAAGGCAAAAAAAATCAATAGGGCACAGATCGAGCCTACGAGGAGCCTCCATAAGACTCTCATTGCAAATAATGATATTTCACTCGACGCAGTTGCATATTATACAGACTAGAACAGAAAATAATCCGATGGTAACCAAATATGTTCTTTTACAGGAAAGGTGGCTTGCTGTTAAACAACGTTTTAGGAATAGGTGGCGGCGTATTGATGTGGTGTACAAAACTAGCGCATTCCTACGAAATGCTGTTCTTCGGTAGATTTATCATAGGAGTTAACTGCGGTAAGTACGTAGAGGAACTGTACAATCTGACTAGTATAACTATACCAGGCTTGGAAGTCCACAATTTACATCCATATCGCAGCGAGTGACACAGTGGCGTAGATAGCCACTGTTATTATTGCGATGAGGGGGGCGGATATCACTCAGAATGAATTTATCTTAAAGGGTTGTATTTTAGATCTATAAAATTGCTCATATCGCTAGCAAGACTATTTTGACATTGCAAAAATTGAATGCTTTTTTTTTCGTAGACTCGTTGGGAGATGATCCCCTTAATCCTCACCCTCCCCCCACCTTCGCCACTGGACCGACTTGATTCTAACATTGTAATCTAATACAGTGGCGGGTTCTCCAGAAACGCTGTAGTGGTACAGAGCTCCCAAATTAAATAATTATGAGATCTAGTTAATCTAGTTTCTCTTACCAAACAGCAAATATACACATAAAAACAGTCAGACGAAAATAATATGCTCTCACTAAAGTACACCGTAATATCTTCCTATATGCGCAGAGCTATAAGAATCTTAAAGTAAGAATACTATATCTTTGATCATCATATTTGCAAACGGAATGAAAAGATATAACTTTTCAAAGGAGTGTATTTCAGAAATCAACCATCACTCGAAAACCTTCGTACCAAATTTCTGTCTGACACTTAAATGACAAGCTACTTCCTTCATTTCCCCAGGAGTGTTATGAAGTGCATGATGAACAAATAACAATTTGACAATCTAACGATGCTACTAAATATGATGAAGCGGATCACAAATTTTCTTTTGTAAACCTTCGTATCATATAAAAGTGCAAACAGAATAAAAAGGTATGACAAATGACTAAGTAATAACTTGAAGCGTGATCTTTCGACAGGTCTAAATACTTCGCTGGTGCCGATGTATATTTCTGAGATCTCCCCACTGAACCTTCGAGGAGGCTTAGGCACCGTCAACCAGCTGGCTGTGACCATTGGACTGCTGCTTTCCCAAGTACTGGGCATCGAACAGATATTCGGCACCAATGACGGCTGGCCACTTCTTTTGGGATTAGCTGTCGTTCCTGCTCTGTTACAGGTAAATTACATTATTATACCAGATAGTATCTGGTTGAAAGTACATGCAATAATTGCATGTTTTTCGTGATCAAACATTTTGTTTTAATGATTTCTGATTCACAATCGTGTGGTCGAATGTTTATTAAATGACCAAAAAATGTCCAAAATGTTATATGTACTTTTTTATCAGCTCATATCTGAAAATCTTTTCATTCTTGATAAAAATTGTAAAGGAAAGTCATACCGCCATTAAATCTTGCACAACGTCTAGCTGGTTTAATATAGAAAAACGTATTTATAATATTGTAAAAATAGTTAAAAGTACTCAAATAGCAATAAAAATTCACCACGGCTCTCCTAATAAAGTGATTTGAATATTTTCAAAATTTGGTTCAAATTTTGACCGCCCTTATACCTATGATTGAATTTTCAATGTTCTAGGAGTTTTAGTTTTGGCAAATTAAAAAATATTAACAATATTAACAACTTTTAATGATAGATCCGAATCGGAAGATTATTGCGCAAACACTATTCAACTGATTTGTATAAAGTTTGGTCTGATAATTTCTTATCCCAACCAGCTTCTTTGGTTGAAGGTAAAAATGCTCTCCATCATCTGAGTACTCTAAAAAAATTGTTTCAATATGCTTATAGTTCCCGATCATTTTTGAGTATAGAAAAAAGTATCCAAGGGGTTGAAATTATTTGAAAATTGCTAACTTTATTTTTCTTTGTTTTTTTGTCCTTTTTGGGCGTACTCAAAAAATGTTGAAAAATAAAAATATTGAAATTTACCAAATTTTGTTTTTGTACAAGTTTTACTGTTTTGTTAACACTGTTAACACAAACTGTCTCTAGCGAACATTACATAGGCTGAATAGCTGAAGTATGTTATATCAAATAGTAAAAACCTATAGCATGAAATTTTACGAAACATATCTCGATGTCTGTATTAGTTGAAGTTTGATTGACAAAACCTGGCGTACCAGCGTATAAAATTATTAGGCCCGGCTCGCTTCTACGATAGGTTAACACGACAAAAACCACCTTAAACAACATGTTTCTATGATCTCCATACTAAATCGACCTTATGGAGTAACCATTTTCCAGTTGGTGCTGCTGCCGATATGCCCGGAATCCCCGCGCTACCTGCTGATCACGAAGCAATGGGAAGAGGAGGCGCGCAAGGCGCTGCGACGACTGCGCGCCAGCAACGCCGTGGAGGAGGACATCGAGGAGATGCGAGCGGAGGAGCGAGCCCAGCAGGCGGAGGCCTCCATCAGCATGGCGGAGTTGATCTGCTCGCCCACGCTGAGGGCGCCACTCGTCATCGGCGTCGTCATGCAGCTCAGCCAGCAGCTCTCCGGAATCAATGCGGTATTTGTTGTTTAGTTTTTTCCAACAAAAGTTCATAACGGTACCGAGTCTGCGCAATGCTACTTTAACCTTGAAATGATCCGAAAACACAGACTCTCAAATTCACAATATTTCTGAACCTTTATTGGAATGAGGTTACTATAAACTGCAGCCTCCCATAGCTTTCACACTTGGCCAATGTCTAGAATGCCTGTTAAGAATTCCAACACTGTACCACAAAACTGCTCAAACACTCCACCTCCAGATGTTTAGTCGTCATTCGCGGATAACAACCATAAAAAAACCATCATGTCTGGGGATGCGCTCCAAAGCAGTTCCTGAGTGTTCTGGACCCAAAACAGGAAAGAGCAATATGTCTAGTGGATATACTTGACCTTAGAAATGACCTACACAGTCTAGAACATATAATAAACTGTGTTCCATTCACAACACTCCATCATTAACATATTCATACTACACATACAACTATGTTGTCACATGTTGTTTCAGCTCATACGTCTCAGCTTATCATCACGAAACGCACCAAGTCATTCCACCTGGCTGCATCTTTCCATATATTAACCTTCAAAACTACTATGATTCCAGGTGTTTTACTACTCGACGAACCTGTTCGTGAGCAGTGGGCTACCGGCGGAGAGCGCCAAGTTCGCCACGATCGGCATTGGTTGCATCATGTTCATCATGACTCTAATCAGCATCCCGCTGATGGATCGCATGGGCAGGCGGACGCTCCATCTCTACGGATTAGGCGGAATGTTCATCTTCTCCATATTCATCACCATCTCCTTCCTGATCAAGGTTCGTATGTGTACCCCAACCACTCAACAGTCCTTCTTCTGGTCAGATGGTGTATTTGCTTATCCGTGACTAGTTAAATTTTCAACATGGTGTCTTGTATTGTGTCCCAAAATATGCGAGTAGTCGCTTTGATTGCTATAGATCGTCAAATGTCCGCGTTGAGATAGTGACTACGGCCTAAGCACGGATTGCTAGAGAGGTGGGTTCGAGTTCCGTCGATACAAAAATATTTCATCCTTAAATCGTTACTTCCTATGTCCACACAGTCATGGATGCTCAGCCTTTCTTCCTTCCAAAGCATCTTTATATTCTAAGAACTATTGTCGCCACTTTCTATCACTTGGATGTCAAAAAAATTGAGTTGATCTACCAGTTCAGTCATTCTCGATTCTTTGAACACTATTCGGTTTGAAGCTCGTATTATCAAACTAACTTTACTTCTATGTATTAGTATATCCATTTCCAAGACTGAATGGAAACACTGGAGTTACAAGCACGGCATTCTTTTCTGGGAGTCTTCTATATTATAATTTCATCTGGAGTATCAGCAAAAGATATTTGCATATATTGTCAACGTCCAGGTACTCATCGTGCACATAGCTTGTTTTGTTTTCGTGTATCGTTTTAGCTTGAATATGGGAAAAAAGGAAACGCAATATGCTGTCAAAGCTCTATTAGCTTTGCAACAATTTGTAACTTCAGTTTTCAACTGATCCTGTAAGAATTTGAACTGATCTGCCGTTTTTCAAGGTATACAGCACGATATCAAATTAAAAACGTTGTTATAGCTTGGCTATTTTGCAACTGTCACTGATAAGCAAGCTTACGAGTATTGTGTAATAATAAGTACATCATCTGATTACACCGACCACAACACATCAGTGGTAAGTTTATAGGCACTAGGCTCAAAAAGTGGTAAGATGCTACCGTTAAATCCAAGAGACTTATAGTCAGTGTTACCACAGCTGAATTTTGTTATCATAGTAAAGAGAAAATAATGTGTATGTACCAAAAATTTATAATGTGCCTGCGTACGATTATATTTCCTAGACCAGTATAAAGTTCTTCCTAGATTTCCAAGAACAAGAAATTGGAAAATAGAAAGTTCATTCCACCCCTACAGAAATCTCATCAACTTTAATTACCTTCAACGTAATTGACAAGTTCCAAAATTATAATACCTCTGAATTCCAGCGTAAAATGATTACACTTGTTCCATTTGACATAATGTTTATTTAATTATGGCATTAATGGAATCTAGCACAATTTACCCATTTTGATAAACGCTTCCAAAACATTGAATAATCTTTGATATATGTGACAGCTTATTATAACAGGGCTGCCAATATTGTCTGCTTGCAAATTTATTCCCAACATTTTACATGGTATATTTTAGGATAATTTGATGCTTTATTAACAATGATACCACGAGAAAAAAGTAATCAAAGGAACGGCTTAATTTAAAAAGAATAGATACTGACGCAAATTAGGGGATGGCCAAAATTTTATGTGAAATTCAGTATTGAAATATACGGAAAAACTCAAAATTACCTGAAACTGTTTAATTTAATAGATAGAATCTTAGTTGTTTGTTAATATAAAGAAAATATATCGTTATATTCGTTATGATGCATTGTAGACAAAAATTTCAGTAATGTTAAAGAATTCAAGTATATAATCTCTCGACTTTTGCATCGTGTTTGAAATTTCTGATGCAAAGCCAAGAAATTTGAAATATGAACGTATTTTTTAATTCATCATGGATAGTGTACGTCAGATCCATGCTCATTTTTTTTATTTTTTTATTTAAGGTTAGTTTTAAGAAGTCCCTGCATGAAGTTATATTTTTGTTGCTTCACAAATCACAGAACGCTTTATACATTGTTCTCATGTATTTCATTTCCGTTTAAATGTAAAACTGTGTGTTGTACTTATGAAATTCAACACTGTGATGTTGAAGAGACAACTTGAGGGTTGATCGTCCATTTAGGCCTGGAATACATTCAACTATGCGACACATTCAACTATAATAGAACTAATGTGATAATCTTTGAAAGCTATTATCTATGTACTTTTAAAAAAATCGTAAAGAAATTAGATTATTCGCCACTTAGTTTTAGTACTTTTTATTATCTTTGCACTATTCAAAAAAATTTTTCAATTGATACCAGCTAGTTCTTGTGTGAAATTGAGTTTTTTCCTGATTTGAGTAGTTTATCATATATATTCGCTGAATTAAAAAAATTAAAAATGTTGCATTTTTTTATAATTCATTCAATAAACATTTTGCCGCATATCTATGAACCCGCTCATACATATTTTTGAATCATATAGAAAACATCGCATGTAAAAGAGAAACCGCCTATCAACAAAAGCCTTACTTGGTAAACCGGAGCACCTTTTACAACATTCAACTATGCTATTGATCCAACGTGAAGCAAAAACACACATATTTTCAAATGAGAACTGACACTTAAATATACCCCAGTTAGAAGACGGTAATTGCAAGCGGGGTTCGTGCCCCCGAGCTCACAATTAAAAGGGTCTTTCCCGCCTAAATGGAACGACCTTCGTTTTGTTCCGCCAACACATGTAATTAATCATTTATGTTTTGCTTACATCATCACCCCCATTTCACCCGCTTCTTTTTTCCTCCCTGTGTATTCTCCGACTTTCCTGACACGGTGGAGGAGGGACGCTACTGATTACATGCAACATACCTTGCCTTGCTTTCGCTTGAAAAGACTCACACCTGCACACTACTCACCTGAAACATCTGAATTTGTTGTGAAGTTTATTGAATCAATGTTTCGTTTAGCGTCGCCATGATAAGAATGTCTAAGTCTAATCCAGATAGCATTAGTGAAACGATGAAAAATGTATCAAAACAGTCAAAATATAGTACTGGTTACTTTGATGTACCCACCAAAAACACTCCACAGCTTTAACACTCGCCAAAGCACTACTTCATTTTCCGATACGTGTTTCACTAAATACGTTAGCATCTCCAGGGGAAGATTTCTCATTATGGCGACGATATTATGACATAATCTCACTGAATATTGATCAATCTGTATATGTTGTACAATGAGAGGGTTGATGGACAGATCTAATATCTCATTCTAATACTCTCATTGCAAATAATCTCATAATTCTGTACACAAGATCTGCACCCATCTATCGCTATTCATCACTATACTCACCTTCACAGCCAGTTGCAGGACACCGTTGGTGTGAAATGTGTATAGAGGCTTCTCCAATATTGCGCAAAGATTATTCCTGACTTTTTCATCCTTGAAACAACAAGATCTATAGAATTTAGATGTCTATAAGCAAATTCTGAAACACTTTTTTTCCGCATGCCTTTATTCACAAAACTGCTAGTCAAAATCAATAGATATCTTTAAGAAACGCTAACAAGTAGCTTTGGCATAGGTCTACCACAATTGAGCTATAGTTTTTCCAGGTAGCAATTGTGCGATATCAATTATAAGAGTTTTATCGGATTCCGTAAGTGGACAACTATCGAATCCTATCAAACTCTGTAATAGTATTTTCTGAAGGCGTCAGATTTCCGCACTCAACTCAACTTGATGGAATCATGTCAGTTACTGCCAAAGATAGTATCGGCCTCTGACATTAGATGGCCAACCAAAGATCGAGCTGTACGGGTCAGAAAATTGGGAAGAAGAATTGCGCGGGTGGATGTACCTTCCATAGTGTATTTGCCGTTCTGTCTGACCAGTTCGTCATGGCCCAACGGTAAGGCGCCAGCCTAGAATGCAGAAGGTAGTGGGTCGATCTCCACTGGCGACAACTTTTTCTTTCTAATTTTTCTAATTATTATTTATCAATTATCATATTCTTTCAATTGATCAACCTCCTTTAGAATGTTAGGAAATCGAAGTACTACTTCGGACTTCCATTGTCTATATAATTTGTTTCACAACGTTTTCATTGATTCTATATATCTTCAATACTCGTTAGATTCACTGTCAGTCAGGTTTCTATCGTTGCTACTCATAGTATTCCAGACCAACGTGGTCTATATGGGCCCGTCTTGATTGGTCTAGCAGGTGCGTTCGTCGAGCCTGCTCTCTCGCTGTTGTTTTCCTGTACATGGTAAAAATATCCACAAAAATAAGATGATAGCCAGTTCACATGAAGACGATTGAAGATATATCAATTAAAATGTAAAATGCAAATTCTATGTATAATGGACATCCAAAGAACATACTTTTGAAACAACATTATTAGCGTATATAAACTATAATATTTGCTCTTGATTTTATGTCTCGGAGTAATCTAAGATTTTGACAGCAGTTTCTATACGAACCAAACTATCACTAGCATACGTCGTCCAGTCATTTGAAAGCTTCAGTTAACTCATTTTATGAAAAAAGTATAATTATTGTTCTGCTATCTTGAGAGTATGGAATATAGAATATTCTCGACTGTCTAGTCAGCATAGCATCCCAGTCACATTTATTAATTATTTATTAGAAAAACTGATATTCAGCTAAATTCTGCTATTAAGACAGAAGTTTCACAAATAAAAAGTCATATTTTGTGACCAATTGAATGTCCTCTAAGCGAAAAATGCAGTACAGTTCCAAAATTCACACAAACGCCTTTCAAACAAAGTTACAATTGAGTTTCTGTTCCTACTTTACATCGCTCTTACTACAATATCTCGAATATCAGCTTGTCCCTCAAAAAATACGTCTATATTGACTGGACAATAAAATGAACCCTCGAACCCTCAAATGACTGGATAACCTCCCCCCTAGCAAGTAGTACCACATAGGGCGTTCCCTCCCCTCGTTCGGGAAAGAACAGTCTTGCTAACCGCCTGATAGGAGTTTTTCGGGTACGTGCAGGAAATGATCGACTGGATGTCCTACCTGTCGGTGGTGTCCACACTGTGCTTCGTGAAGTTCTTCGCCGTGGGCCCCGGAAGCATCCCCTGGATGATCACCGCGGAACTGTTCTCGCAGGGCCCCAGGCCTGCAGCCATGAGCATCGCGGTGCTCGTCAACTGGATCGCCAACTTCGTTGTCGGCATCGGTTTCCCTAGCATGAAGGTGAGTACTGAACAAGCTACTAGAGTATGGACATTTGATCGTCTCTGCAATAGATATTGAAGCATGCGAATTTACAGCTTGAAAAATATCGGTATATTACAAACTACGACATCGCCATGCAAAGAAACTGCGAGGACTAGGAAGTCAAACCACATGTGAACTAGTAGCATTTTATAGTAATGCTCAAGCATCACTGGGACGTCACGACGTTTTACGTTGTGCAACGTCGTTTTAAACAGACGCGACGTCATTCCCGACATGACGATGTGTATTTGCAGCTAAATTTGAAATACAGATCGGTTCACCTCGTCAGAATCTGACTTTATAGGGAACATAACTTTACTGATTACCTACTCCTTTATTACGTTGGACTTTCTGTATCCAAAATTAGCTGCTAGGTACGTGAGTACTAAACAAGCTACCAGGGCATGAAATGAAGCATCGTTTTGAAGAGCGACTTATTAGACCTGGTGTTATCCGTTTCTGGTTAAATTTTCTATGATCAGACATTTTTTCCCGGATAAATCCAAAATTTTACCGGAAATTATAATTTCACAATGCACAGGTTCAAATACGGGTGCTCAATTATTTTTTAAAATAAATTTAAAGAATTGCAAAATTTTAGTCTTTCGTTTTTTCAGCTTTAAGATTTGAAGAAAAATTGCAGAGGAAAGATAGTTTCGTAATTCAAATTTGAATTTAAAAAAATGACCACTATTCTACTAATCAATCGATTAAAAAAAAGAAAAACTTTTTTAAAAACAAGCTTTTATTTAAATGAATGAAATAAACTTTTCCTTTATAGCTTTTACTATCTACTTATATCGTCATTACATAATAAATATGATATAAAAGCTTGTCGCGAGATTTACCTGTGTAGATAAACAAATAAATTAAAAAACTTGATCTTAATGATTTTAATTTTTTAAATTTTCAAACTAAGTAAATACAAGTACTTAAATCTCGCGATAGGCTTTCATATCATATAATTATGTAACGACGTTGTAAGTTGGTAGTAAAAATTTCAAAGAAAAAGTTTATTTTTTTAAGGCATTTAAAGAACAGCTTCTTTTCAAAAACGTTTTTTACTTTTAATTTATTACTATCTCTGCTTCGACTCTCTATCTTGCCTTTTATTATTTATTTCAAGATGCACTTGTGGTCACCTCGGAAAATGTGACCTAGGTAAGAGATTCTGCGACATTTCATTATTTAAAAGAATTTTTGGAATAGTAGAACTTCTACATTCGATCGTTTGTATCCGTAGTTATCTTTTATAAATCCACATATTTAGGGCTTTTAACCGATTTATAGTGGTTTCTTCAGAGACCAGATTCCAGCACCATACAATAGCCATGATCATATATGTAGCATTTTACTATCCCATGTAGTAGCTTCACATTGATGTTATCATTGCAGAAGAGATATTTAAAAACGGTAAGCTAGGCTCACAAACATCCTCAGAGCAAAAAGGCTCCAACATCATTTCTAACAATTACATTACACAGACTCTCAACGGTGCCAAAATTGGCGAGAATTATTAATAATTTATCCCATATACACAGTGGTGCGTGACACAAAGTTTTCGTTTACACACAAACTGCAACGACAACTGATTTATTTACTCGGAGCTGTGTAGAATTGTCCCCTTGGGGCTCATACGTAGCAAAAGGGAACCATTATATCGGCGTCCTGTATGACCCAATGGCGTACATCTATCGTAAAGGTAGGTAGGTGAAAAAAGACAACTACTGACGGACGTGGTAGAAGAAAGTGAGAATTTTGTTCATTTGATGTTGATCATCTGCTTGATATGAGCCTCTCTATTAGGCGATGATATTTTAACAACAAATTTTGTGTGATATTCCAATCCGGTTGTTTATATATTTAGCTAGCGACAGTTGTCAAATGTACCTGATTATTGTTGTTTGAAACAAGTGTCGCCCTCTATGGGCAACTTACGAATTCAAAGGTCCTAACACCTGGACTTCGTAAGTTGCCAATGGGCGTCCCCATAGAGAGCGACAGTTGAAGATGAGTTGATGTTGCTATCACACCCTGGACTGGGTTACGTATATACCACCCAATCGCTCTTTACAGTTACCGCCAGGCTATACTGACGAGTCTAGGCTAAAGACGAAACATGCATGTCTAAAGCTGGTCTAATGCATAGTGTAGAGCATAGACATTTATGAATGAGTTAAGTATTCTTAGTTGATTGTCGCTGTATCGCAGATACGTACTTTTACGTCTATCAAGATTGCGTTTTGGAACAAAATGATAACCAGCACACCACTGAAAAGCGAATCAATATAATCAGCGACTATCATTTGTGATTACGTAACGCCAAAAATAAATATATAATTATCGACAATCAATTTAACGCTACATATCCCAGTACGCGGTGATATTTGTTTTGTTCTTAATTGTCCTGTTTCAGTCTAGCGGGCGGGTGATTCAGTTTCCTCATGTTAATTACATCTGCTTCTAGAACTCCCGTTATCCGCTTATGCATACATATGCTTACAAGTCTAATTACTTCTCAAAAGTTGTGTAATGACGGTTATTACAAATTATTTTTTGTTCATATGCCACAGATTCCGGGGATACCATGCGCATATGGATTGAGAAATGATCATTAGGCAAATGTGATCGAGTGCATTTCAAAGATAAAATCGCCGTTCAAGTAGTTGCTACAATATTTATCTTGATCAACATATTGGATTAAGCTTAATTTCATGAATTGAAATATCCGATCATTAAAATAAATTATAGTGCTTAAATAAAGAAAAAATGTGCTTTTATGGCTAATCGAACCAAAAATTAAAAAATAATGCTCAATATCAGAATGAAAATATTAACGTGAAAATCAATCTACTTGTGATAGAAGTCTAATTTGTACTACACTTTAACACTTACTGTATTTTTAAATAGAACCAGTGATAAATTATAACAATTGATATAGAGGACCCCACGCTTTTATCACAATGAAATTAATTTTCTCGTTATTAATGATTTTATTCTTATATTGAGAATTTTTTTAATTTTTAGTGCGTTTAACTATAAAAGCATGTTTTTTATCAAACACTATTTACGATTTACCGTTATCTCGGCTCATTCACGTCAGAAGCTGACCATAGAGGGCGACACGTGGAGATAATTTGATATCGTATCACACCCTGGACTGGGTTACGTATATACCACCCGATTGCTCTCTACAGTTAGAACGCCAGGCTATACTGACAGGTCTAGGCTAAAGACGAAAGATGCATGCAATAGCATGTCTGATGCATAGTGGAGAGCAAAGACCTTTTTTTTAGTTATGATTATACATATACTGACTTAAATATAATATTTACTCAATATGCCGACGTTTTGGAGCATTTTATGCGCTCTTCAGTGCTATGTAGAAGTGTTAACCATTGAAATTACCTTGTTGCCTTGATGAAGGCATAAAATAGGCATCGAAACGTCATATATTGAGGTAATAACCCCTACATTTGTCATTTATCCATAAATCAAAAGAATAATGGTTTTTATTTGACATTTCACCTGGAATAGCCACTCTACATTTTATTATATGAAATTTTAATATAACAAACAAGCGGATACATAAACTTTTGGAATAGAAAGCTGCATTTCCTTTCCTAGCGCCTGACAACCAGGCTCGATACCAATTGCCACTGATTCCTTTTAGCTAATCATCCACATTTCTATGGAGATCATCGACATGATTACGTGTAATTACAAATATAATTAGTGTTTCCTCCATTCTTGGTCGTTCTCTGCTAGTTGAAGTGTGAAAAGTCGGATGTGTTACGGATCTGGGATATTATGCAACATATAGAGCATGCAACTAATGCAGTTATCAAGGAATGGCGCTTTGAAAAGGAAATTGAAGTGATAGCTTTGCACCAAAGTTTACCAATTATATACAAGTCGGTGCACTAGCCAGTTAGATCCGCTATTTCTCTTCGTCCTTTCCCCAGGGACGGATTAATCATTAGACAGAGTAGGCAACTAGAGAATTTCAATGGAATTGTGCAATAGCAATATTATTTTATAGGGATGCAAGACAATTGATAAAATACTTCATACATACAGAACAATTAAGATTAAATTTGAAATAACCGTGTCGCTTCTCATTTCTCTATTCTGTCCCATTACGAGACCTGAAGTAACCATGGTTTTGTAATATCACATAAGACATTGAAATAACGGAACACCTGGACTCGATCATCTGGAAGTTACTCACATCCCTTCATCAACTTGAAAAGACGTGTTT
Organism: Bruchidius siliquastri; assembly: GCA_949316355.1. Lineage (NCBI taxonomy): Eukaryota > Metazoa > Arthropoda > Insecta > Coleoptera > Chrysomelidae > Bruchidius > Bruchidius siliquastri. The sequence continues at coordinate 37,291,991 of OX438532.1, read as the reverse complement.
GTATTGTCTAGGGGCCCAGACAAGGTTTTTGCCTAGGGGCCCAGACAGGGTTAATCCGGCCCTTCCTTTCCCCATTGAGGACAATGTGTGTATACAATTTCATATTTCTTGATTTTGGAACCGTCTATTCTTAACGACGCCACGTTACTTGGAAGCCAATTTCAAAATACAAAATGTGCTTCATAATAATCAAAAAAATTATAAATAAAATTCTGTCGCCAGTACGGAAGAGTGCCTGTAACTGATACAAAATTTATCATTCCAGCATTAATCAAAGAAATCAAGCAAATTGACTTATTACTTTCCAGGTGATTTGTAAATAAAATTTTTTTGTATAAAGGATCCAAAATTTGACGAAGTATCTGCACCTGTTTATTTTTGCATTTTTCGTTAGCTTCAATCTTTTCTATTAATATTTAGCATTTATAATAATATTATATATTTACTTAATTTTCCATCCGTGTGAGTTCCAGATAATTTGAAATGTGTGTTTCTGGCAATATTTGAACCACATTCAATTATCGAAATCGCTACTAACGTTTCGGCTTGTCAGTCTCAGGTGGTTTTCATTACTAGCAACCAATACAAATAAAATAATCAATATTTGACTAATCATCGATTTCCTCAGTACAGTACATAAGCTCTTAGATATTGGGCTAGGTTAGTAAATAGCAATAAATCATTAGAAGTAATTTCTATATATCCTAATAGCAGTTACCAGCAATTACGAAAATCCATTAAACAATACCGCTACACATCGATAAAACTCAAATTATATATCATTAGCGATATTCACTCTCAAGATTGAGAATTATTTTCAGCGGTAGAAGGTAATGTTCACGTTAAGTGACCTGCAATTTTTTAACTAGGTTAATCCATATACGGAGACGACATTGTTTCCTTTTTTTCATTGCTACAATGAAGTCTTTTTTCATTGCAGCATTGTTCTGAAAAAAATATCAACAATACGATTATAATTCCACTATCTATGCAATGGATTACTTTCTCCCAGTCGTGATATACTGTCAGAACGGTTTCCTTGTTATTGTAAATTTTTACGCCGTGAAGAAATAGGAAGGAACGTAATATGTAAAATCCTAGTCATAACTATAACATATTTGCTACAGATCTTGTTATTTCTTTTTATTATTTTGTAATTTCCGGATAAGCAGAAATGCTTGTGGTTGATATCGGTGGACAACTGGAGAATATGCAGATTTTGACATTACAATGATATATATGGTCCTCCAAAAGTGAAAGAAAAAAATATAGGCTGCCTTGACAATGAGGGCTTGTTAAGAAGTTCTGTTATGCTGATGACATTATGGTACTTGAATGCTCCCCATTTGTCATGGTATTCTTTATTGGAGGTAGGGTAATCTACCAGGATTGGGCCTCATGTACGTCTTCCCCATGAGTTACTCTGCCACTCCTAATTGTGAACGAAGTGACAAAACTTAGCGGAAGATCTCTCACACTAGCCATGAAGGGCGATCTCTCCGCCAGAACTGTCTCACCATCCTGTTCACAACCTCTGCATAGGGGTGTTTCACTCATCCTCAGTGATAGGTCTTTTCTGAGCTGATTGTGACCCGTTGCACTGCCCGTAGCTAGACGCAGTTGTTGTCTAGACATTGACAGATAACATTTCGCTACTTCTTCACCAGGATACCTGAGGAATCCTCTAGCAAATAGGGCACCCAAAGTGTCTCACAGCATCATAGTTTTTCTCAAATCAAATTGGTGGTATAGGACTTCATTCATTCATTTGCGTACGCTGAATCCGAATATATCCAAAAAAATCATAACGAGCCCAGTTGAAAGGGATGAACATGATCATCACGTCCGGACTATCCAAGAGGTTGTTGGCAAGTTCTATGAAAAAGCTATTTGGATGCACCCAGATCAGAATCCATTTATCAAAATATGTTTTTCCTGAAAACGAGACATTGTAGCGCAAATCTGCATTGGATTCAGCGTACGATTTTCCAACGGATAGATCAAAACAGCAAGCAAAGGATTTTTCACTCCATAATATAGGTTTAATAATGATATATCCAGGCCATAACAGTTTTGGAGAAAAAATATTTTTTAAAAATGAAGAAGCCTTGTTTCCAAGGTAATTCGGGTGCACTGATCCCGGATCTTGCTTCAGTTTCCATCACTAGCCTAATGAGAGTCTCCACGGGCATGCTCACCTTAAACATTCCCCCCCCCTGGTTCGCTATGTGTTTTTCTAATGACCCTAGTCGTCTTCAGTGTCCTTGGAACTCAGTACGCTCATATGTATTTGGGGGCACTAGATCTGAATATTTCAGTATAAAAAAACCTATCCTCCAGATTTTAATCCATCCTTGAACTCGGCGCAATTATTTTACTGTCAATTATGTTCTCAATATCCATGTTATGTCCACGATTATGAACTATTTTGAGGAATCTCTGAACATTTTATATTCACTTAGCTCCATAATATTTTGTATACTCATCTATTTCAAAACTTTTGATCACTTTCCCGAAACTGTGGGACTACTTAAATGTTCCGTGTGGACCATTTTCACAACAAAATATCAGCGTCTTAGAAAAGTTTTTATCTTCCCTTGAAGTTGCTAATATAGTTAGCGAAACACATGTTGGGTTCAAGCAAGTGCTGTAGCAAGTTATGAAATTGTGTAGTGTTTGTATTTTAGAAAATCTTCAATATCTTTTTCGATTCAACTCCCATTCAACAACCTCTACCAAATGTAGGATTTTCGCTACAATTCTGATGCCCCTGGTACTGGACTGTAACGATTTGCTGAATATTTATGCAGCTAGTAAAATATAATATTCACATCATCATTCGTAAATATAATTAACTTTAGTTTATTTCATTTTATTTTCCGTGGCGATGAACATCGTTTTCCAGGAAAATTTATGATATGCGCTTCCACCCTTTCAAAAACATATTTCAAAAATCAACTGTACCGTTTCCGATTGATAATATGAATTCTGACTCCAAATAATTTTTTTTCAAACTCCAACAATATGAAATTATACAGTTTCGCGTTGAGAGAAAAAATTGAGCTACTACGAAATTAGATCCACACACCTCCTGAATGCCGCTCATACGCTCTGCCAACTGAGCTGAGTAGGTACTCCGCTCATCAAATCTAGAACGCCGAGTGTTTGATGCATCATTTTGAAGAACTGCACGTATTACACATCATAACATGACCTCTCTGGCCTATCGTATAGAAAATGAAATTAAAACACTGGTTAAACGCATAACTATTTTATTTTAAAAGCACATCAATGTATACATATCAGTAAGCCTATTTACATGCACACGAGCAATGAAAATCATCGTCTTTTATCTTAGAACTAATTATATAAATAAAGTAAAAAAATATATGGTATTTATATAGAATTATAGAAAATCGTACAGAGATTACCATGAACACACAAATGGTGTATCTGTATATACGGAGACTAAAGTTATATGGCAAATGCATATAATACAATATTTAATGAATATATTAGACCAAAAATGTGAAGAAAAATTTTGTTCACAAGAGATAATTTGCCGTAAAACTTTACAACATGATGACTGAGCTTCTGTAAAAAAATTTTCGTGTGAAACAGCAAAAGTAAACAAAATAACTGATTTAATCATACAAAGCAAATGTAACTCTTGTTTTATTCATAATTGCATTTTGATTAATCGACGTACGAAACCCATCTAGAATATCACATTGCTATAAAAAGGTTATACGACAAACAAATAGATTTATAGTAATGTCAACAATCAATTTTTTCTGGTAATAATTCAGAAACAACATTTGTCATACACCTTACGCTGACTTCATACATTGAGGAATGAATAAAAAAAATTACTTGGTTTTATACTTGAGGTACATTCAAAATAGTGATATCAGGATGCAAGTGTAGTACTCAAATCAAGGAAGCCAGAAAACAGGATGGTTTAAAATAATGACCTTGAAAGTGAGACAAACCGTATCTACAAAGTATCGCGGTCGTACTATTTAGTATCCTTGATCAATCTTAAACTCCATAAGAGCTCCTCAACGTATAGAGCCACGATAGAACAAATACTAACAACAAAATACTGATACAGGATCACCATAAATAACAAAGAAGCCATTGGTCGGTACAGCGTTGCCAAGTCCATCCAAAATTTCACCAGATCTGATGATTTTTTAATGTGCGATTTGGCAACACTGGTAGGTAACGTGATTAATAGTCGTGAACGTTCTTGACTACAGCCTGGAATCCGGTGTGTTTATCTGCAGTGTATGAAACGATCCTCTTTGAGCCGTCCGGTTCGACCAAGGTGTATTCGCCTTTGACCTTGTCTCCGTTACGAGTTTCCCATTGGGATTTGATGTCGTGCGTGTGCAGGTCGTGGACGTGGTAGTCGTAGTGGTACTTTGGTGGTGCCTGCGGATAAGACAGTCATTGGAAAAATTGTTTAAAAGTTGCAGACAATGTTAAATATAAGGAACGCGCTCTGATTTTGTTAGAGTGCCAAGTTGGTTGTTTTGCGTCGAATCATAGAGAATTTTTCTAACAGCGTTGCGAGACGTGCAATGATCCGATATTACATTTTGCACACCCATGAAGGACCGATGACAATACAATATTTTATTAAGTTTGCTCCATTATTTATTTGTATAAAGCAATTCGTTTAGAAGGGATGATACGAATCACGATTATAAATATTTTTTAACCAGTTCTTGAAGCAATACGTTTGAAAGGTTATATTAGTTTGACCTGTATCTATATCCCTGTATAATCTTTGAAATATAGCGATACAGTACTCATCCGAAGCCCGGTAAACGGAGAGAATACCCTTCAGACCCGTTAATTAAGATCCATCGCGGCTCCAAATATCAAAGTACATGGATAAATTCATCAATGATTAAATGATAGCTTTAGACATATAAAACACGCTTTTATATTTATTCGAACTAGAAAGTGAATTATAATTCTTCATATAGGAATAAAATGATTAACAAAAAATAGTTAGTCGTAGGAAGCACCACACGCTTTTATCACAATGACATTGATTTTTCGTTAACCATTTTATTCTTATATTAAGAATTATTCTTATTCTATTATTCTTTGCTTTTTAGTTCGATTAAATATAAAAACATTTTTATTAGTTGCTTTAAATTATTTTGATTCCATTCTGAATATCAACTGTTATTTGTAAAATCCGATTCATATTTTTTTTCCTAAACTGGTACCATTTTGTGGCAAGTACAGCGGCAACCTACCAAGCACCATTTTGTGTATAAACATATTTAACATTATATATAAATATATGCTTATACATATACTCGTACAATGTCAAAATAGGCAGCACATAACAAACACCAAAGGCAGAATCTCATTTCCGTCATTAAACTTAAGACACGCTGTATAAGTGCAATCAAGAAAGCGAGAAAAAGAGACGCGCTAACGAGCACGTCATCATCAACATCAATTTTCATAAAACCGAGTTCGACGAGTGTAAAAGCGCATATTTTCCTGAAAACGTATCCGTACATGAGGATTACCACAATTATGACTTTAATAAGATATTCGACGACCTGATTGCTTTTCATGCCATCGTAACTACCTAATGGAGTTTGCTGCAATGAGGAGATTATCGCAGGAATACTGGTAGCTCATGAGAAAATCCCATATTTGGGACCAGTTCTCATAAATTCGCTGTCTGGTTGAGATTCCTTCACACGCCTTTACGGAAGTCCTTTTATGATGTTTTATGCAAACAGGAAGCTTTATTATTTTGGTGACGCAAACATTTAGCAAGTAGATAACACTTAGTATTGCATGATTTCAGTTATGTAGATACAAGAGTTTCGAGAAAATTTTCAAACTCAAAAACGTTTTTGAGTGGAGCGGCCTGCAAAATATTAGAAATTGAGTTTGGAAGTTAAACTACCTGAGGCTCCTAAAAAAAACTACTTAGCATTCTCAGAAACTTGAGAGACATACTAAATGAAATTCTCAACTTCTTAGTCTTTTTTAACCCATTAAAAATACAATTAGGTGCAAACATGTGAAAGTTTTAATAAATTTCTGTTTTTACAAGGTCCACGAACTTGAGAAACATACAAAAGCGAAGTTATATACTTTATATTTTTAACCCCCAACAATTTCAGGGTCTAAGGCTTAAAATTATCAAAAACTTGAAATACATAACAAACGATGTTTAGCGTTTTTGTTTTTTACTTGTGATTATCAATTCTTCGATTTTCAAGAATGATTTAGTTCAACCTACAATAAAATCGATCTATCGACTTCTGAGGTCATGCATCGGATAAAAATTTCAAGATGCACCGACAAACACACCGTAGTTAGACTACAAAAATATTGGTTGGTTTTTCGAATTGACACTTATGTTTTTCAATTATCCTTATCCATTCATGCTTTAAACAGAAGCCACACTACTCGAAATTGACTTGGGATGCTGCATTCAACATCTGACGTCCCATATTGCAGTTAGTCACCGCGTTTGGCGTATAGCAAAGTACCGCATTTATTACTTATCGATGTAAGTTTTTAGATGCGACATATAGCGTGACGCCAAACCCGCTACCTATGGAATTTATTTCATTCGACGCTGCGTTCAGCATATGACGTCGCGTTTTGCAGTTAGACGCCGCGTTTGGCGTACAGCAAAGTACCGCATTTATTACTTATCGATGTAAGTTTTTAGATGCAACATATAGCGTGACGCCAAACCCGCTACCTATGGAATTTATTTCATTCGACGCTGCGTTCAGCATATGACGTCGCGTGTTGCAGTTAGACGCCGCGTTTGGCGTGCAGCAAAGTACCACATTCATTACTTATCAATCGAAGTTTTTAGATGAAACACATAGCGTGACGCCAAACACGCTACCTATGGAATTTATTTCATTAGACTCAGATCAGCGTCCGACTTCGCGTTTTGCAGTTAGACGCCGCGTTTGGCGTACAGCAAAGTACCGCATTTATTACTTATCGATGTAAGTTTTTAGATGCGACATATAGCGTGACGCCAAACCCGCTACCTATGGAATTTATTTCATTCGACGCTGCGTTCAGCATATGACGTCGCGTTTTGCAGTTAGACGCCGCGTTTGGCGTACTGCAAAGTACCACATTCATTACTTATCAATCGAAGTTTTTCGATGAAACACATAGCGTGACGCCAAACACGCTACCTATGGAATTTATTTCATTCGACGCTGCGTTTAGCGTCTGACGTCACGTTTTGCAGTTAGACGCCGCGTTTGGCGTATAGCAAAGTACCGCATTCATTACTTATCGATGGAAGTTTTTAGATGAAACACATAGCGTGACGTCAAACCCGCTACCTATGGAATTTATTTCATTCGACGCTGCGTTCAGCATCTGACGTCGCGTTTTGCAGTTAGATGCCGCGTTTGGCGTACAGCAAAGTGCCACATTCATGACCTATCGATGTAAGTATACCATCTCTGTACTCCGCCTCTGTAGGCTAAGCACATATCTATGAATGAACCAAGGTGGCGTTGAATAGTGAATACATTCGATATAACCGGGTTATTACCAAACCAGAATGCGCGGCAATGAGCCATACAAAACAAACGAACGCCCGGAATTATATCACCGCACACTAGCCGTCTCTGTGTGCACGGCCTACTATTGTCCCATTCTGCAGCTCGCATAATCAGGTTTGTTTTAGGCAGGTGGCTGATAGCCGGTGTATCGGATAAACTTTACAGTGGACGATCGCTACAATTTACCTGCGCGATTATTACATCAGTTTAAAGGTAGTGTAATGATACTCAAAAGTAATAGTTATTTACTCAATCGATTTTCCTGAATGATATTCAAATCAATCTTTTTTGATTGTTAATTAACAAAAGCAGTTCAGTTCAACGCACAGAAGAATCAGACAACCAGCATATAATTTTCTTGTCAGTACAACAACCGAGCCTCATTCTTTTGGAGAACTACAGCGTTGTGGAAAGGAGTGCCGTGTAAGGTTTTTGTGGATAGACATGTTTCTTCTCGCAATGCCTTTGGAGAGCGATAGGGCTTCTACCTTAGGGATTATGTATAAAAACTAACTAATTCATCTTCCAAATCTTCTTCAATAATATTTGCAGTGAGATTTCGTACCGTTTGTACTTTACGGCGATACAGAAAGGCAATATAAGGAAACAACAAAAATTAGTAATAGCTGGGCTCTAAAACCTGACGCCATCATCCCGGAATTATCCAAGGCAAACATGTTCAAAACAAGTGAACATGCCTAGCCGGATCTTGATGGATCATCAATATGGAGTTTATATAGCAATCTAAGTTGTTATCAGACGATCAGCTATGTAGATAAAATTATCGTGTATTTAACACACAGTTTCACAAGTAAAACTCTCCTCCTCACAGTGACGTGTTTCGAGATTTATATCTACATGATCAGCTAATGTGTTTACAACAAAATAACATAACCTTATATCGAACACGAGTCTGTATGTGCGCGTTTTCAGTATATTTTTATAATTACTAGGTACTTCTACTAATAGCTACCAATGAGATTTTATATCAGAGTATATCAAGCACCTTGCTATTTTTAATAAATTAAATTGAAGGATTTTATTCATAATTTTTTTAAATTGAAATTTGTTAATTTTTTTCAGGCCGATATGTTATAATCGTTTGCAAATGTTCAAATTAATCAGGTGTCAAAATTACGTGGAAGGTTACGTGACATTTATACATACAAACATAAATACAAGTCAAGCTGGTAAAAGTGTATTAAAAATTGACAGAATATTAGCTTTGTAAACAGGCAAATTTGGCAACCCGACGTTGACTTGACAATAAAACAAAACGCGTCCCTAAAAAAGGAATTTTCATTTGAAAAACTTTGTGTTACAATACACCATTTTTATCTGAATGATGGCAGATTATCTACAATCTACATGGAACAATTAAAACTTTCTTTTGCAAAGACTCCTAATTGTAATATACTACGCCACTGATTCTCAAATCGTGACTAAGTCGCTCTATTTTTCATGGCGTGCGTCCTGCGGGGCAAACGAAAAGCCACGACTTCCTAAGCGCATTACAAGGTCTTTGTGCGTGCAATTGCATAAAAGCATGCGGTAAAAGAGAGTCAGCCCTACTGACGTCCTTAATAGACAGACGTGTTTTACTTTCACGCGTTCAACTTTAGAGTTTTAGTATACTGAAAGCCATCGCGGAGAATAGTGAAAGTACTTCTTTTATACGCTGTAAGTCAGACTTTTTTGCTACAAGAAAAGTGGAGATTACCTGTGAGTAAGCCACTTAGGGCGGTTAACATAAACAATGATGATTATGTTTCCGACCTTGCTTGGTCGGCCTCAGAGTAGCTTCTCTTTTCCACTACAAAATACCATCGGAAGGCTCAAACCATCGTTGCTTACATGTATGGGGATACTCTCCAAAACACTCCTTGACTCTTCTGGACCCATCTTGAAAAGATTGATACGTCTAGTGGGTGCCACTGACATCACAGAGCATCCTCATAGTCTGGAACATTGCTCTGTTCCTAGTACTTTGATGAAAACACCGAAAACCACTAGTTCAACGAACACTATAAAAAACTAACGAGCTCATCCTCACCGAGTTGAACTTCAAACACCTCGTTTCACAAGCGTAGATATGGGTGGGTGACGGGGTAATAACCCCCCAGGTTTTTTTTTATCAAAAATTTTATTCGGTTTTGTTTTTTCCCAAGAAATAAATGGTTCATATTCAAATTTGAGTTACGAAAACTTTGTAAGTACGAATTGCTAATTCGGTATCTATCCCTATACATTATATTTCAGATAAAAATAACAGATCAATACATGATGTATTTATATTTTAGCCAATTTTATTTCCGTTTTCTTCATCGCATTGAGTGTAGCAATATGTGGAATCTCCTTTTCACGCGAGACATGTCGTGACGTGCCCATTTGCAGGTGGGACTAGTAGTAAAATGATCTCGTGATGGAGAGTCAGGAAGACTGTAGTTTCTCGAGTCACTTGACATCCGGCACGAAAAAGAAGGTGAGATTCGTGATTATCGCCCCAAAATTACTCAAAAAACGAGTGTTTGTCCTATTTGAAAAAATCGATTTTTGGCTGGATTTCTGGCTTCGCATATGAATTGTTTCAGAAAATATTTTTTTCCCGGAGAATGGAATATCGTAGCACAAATCTAATAACACCGTTAGATTCAGCAGACAATTTTACTTCTGATAGGGTCCAAAAATAAGAGGGGAAACCGTTTTCCGACTCGACATAGGTATCAAAAGCGGACGTTCGAAAATCGCACAAAATCTAAAGGTCGCGCTTACTTGCCGACTCACGCTTTTCTAATGATCATTTTCGCATTTAGCACCATCGAATACCTAGTTTTTAGGGATTAGTTCGCTGGTCACCAGCGGAAAGGATTAATCTTCCGGAATCGATGCAAAAATCGGCAAAAAACGACTTACTTTCGAAAACCAGACAATGACGCCAAATACAACTTCACATCCTTGTCACAGTAGCAACCTGGTGTCAAAGTTTTATCAAAATCCAAGTAGTTTCCAAGTTATAGTGGGGCCAAGGATTATCGGAAAAATCACAGACAGACAGACAGACCAACCGACGGGAATATATGACATTGTTTTCAGTGATGAAATGTCTAGAAAACACAATATCTTAAATTCTAAATCCTTCGCAATTAGAATACTTTCCCGCCAATAAGCGTGGGAAGTAAAGAAACTACTACTCACATGATAATCGATGTACTCCTCCTCATGATGGTGGTGTCCGCCCCCTCCTCCATCCCCTCCATGCGCAATCTCATTGCTGATGCCCTCGTGCTCGACGATCTCGTAGCCACCACCTCCAAGATGGCCGCCCTCGAAACCTCCAAGATGGCCGCCCTCGAAGCCGCCATGATGGCCGCCCTCCAGGCCTCCAAGATGGCCGCCCCCGAGGCCTTCAAAATGGCCGCCGTAGTGCTCCAGCCCGCCGCCTGGTCGCGCGTCTGAGCACCGCGCGAAGAATGCGACTGCGCACACCTGCACAAATTAAAATGGTGTCAAGTAGATTAACTCAGTACATCACATACTATAAGAATAACATTTTTCGTTCTAAAATACAGGGTCTGACTTGATCATATGCCGTAATTTCAAGGGTCCTCTAAATAGCTCAATTCACGTAGAAAAATTCAAATAAATATGTATCTTGAAAACTCTGCTATTCAAGATACAGGGTGTCGAAGATTAGAAAAAAAAATTAAATTAATATCTCAAAGATGCTTTTGTAGATTTTGTTGATATTTGGCAGTGTTGTTTATTGCAATAAAACGCTAAGTTGACAATCACTATAATATAATAATTATGAACTCCTATGATGTGTAGGGAGGTAGACTCGTGGATAATATTGACAAAAATATGTACGCCACTGACCTTTTGAAAAGGTTATTTTTATGATTAACCAGCTAAAACCACAACTTTTTTGTCTCTTTTTATCGTATCTTATATCATTTTCCGATTTTCCGTTTTCAGAACTCTTTTACTTATTTGTCAATTTGATTCGTTTTTGGAAACGACGAGTAAAGAGTTGTCTAAAAAATATCACACAATTTGGTGTATACATGTTTTTTGACTACTTACTTGAAATTCATCAAAAAATTAACTTGTTTAAATTTAAAAAATATTCTCAAAAATTACTAGGATGCAATATTATATAAATACAGAGTTACAAATCTAAAAAAGGTGACATCTTAAAAAAACAGCTTTCACTAAGCCAAAAATGACTGGAACTGTCAAAACCTAATAACTAACTAATTAATAACTACGCCGACATTGCAACGATTTAAAATAAAACTGAAATTATTCATATTATGATCAGATTTTACGTATGTAAACACAATAAAATTTATTCATCAACTTAGCCACCTTGCTTTTGTGGAAAACCGTCTTCAGTTCACCTGTACACTTTTTAAGGCGACATTCTCCGCCAGTGTTACCAGGTCTACCGATTTTTTGGTATATCAACCGATTTCAAGGCTTATTCTACCGCATTTTTTAAACATTTATTGATCGGAAAAAATCGCTACACCATAAAGTAATCGATTTGAACGGAAAATTAACCAAAAAAATATTACTTCAAATTTTTAGAAGTTATTAATCGCCTATTTTTAAATAGTTCAATAAACCAGAAAAATGCTATTAGACCAATGTCCTATTATCATAATTTATTATTCAAGAAAAAATGCCAAAAACCTGACACGTCTAGTAATAATAAAAACTAAACATATCATGCATATTTTACGAGACTTTTAGAACTCGTCACTTCGTCTCTCCCATTATTATGTCGTTTCATTGGTGATCTATGGGAATGAAACGGAAGCCAACAGCCAAATTAAAAAGACATCGCTCTCAAAGTCACAAATTTGTTCACTAAGAATTAGTTGCTTATTTGTATTTAAGAGGAATCTCTACCTAAAATACAAGGCGTTTCGCATCGGTTTCCAATATTTCCTATCAAGCCCCCATTTTTGATGATGATAGAGAAATATTGTCACATGAATATTGACATATTTGGACTCATTCCGGATGTCTTTTTAACCTTTTAGAAACCAAAATATCAAGAAATGGGCCTCGTACGGGCATAGAGCCATTCTTTCTCTATGATCTGGATGAAACATATTTTCAATATGTTCAAAACCAAGCCCATGCGATAATATCTAAAATTTTGTATCAAAAATTCAAAAAAGCATAGAACCAACCTTTCTCTATCATCGGCAGTGAAAATCGTTCCATTATCTTAAAAACTGGCGCTGGAGACAAAATATTGGGAACCCATTCAAAACGCGGTAGAATCCCCAAGCCCACTATTTATTTTTTTTTTAATTTTATAGAATGGTTTTTTGACCAAATGTATATTTTAGTTCAGAAATAGCCAGAAAAACATATATTTGCTTAGCTCCCCTCAATATCATTGCATTAGCATTTTAATTTAAAAGAATATAGAATATACTGTTGTTTGGACTACAAATGTTTAATATATTCTTCAAAAATTATAATATACATGGATTTATAGATACATTGCTTGTAATTTTGCTCGTTTTGTATTTTGTAATTATTGATAACCATATCAAACAAACTAATTCATGAATAGAACGAATAAAACATCTCGTCACCAAGTGAATAGGATTAATACATAACCACCCCAACTACCAGAAAGTGTTGATCAATTCTACCGGAAACGGACCGACAATACCTGGCAACACTGTATCTTCCGTCACTCCGTGTAGTCACAGTTTCCGCACGCAACACAACCCGTAAACAACAAACACACTGTATACGCATCTACTTACTATGTAAATTTGCATGGCTTCACTGCTATTTTTTCGGGGGGAATTCCAGCGTTTTGAATCGGACTGATCCCCGGATGACCGCCGGAGCGGTTTTATACTAATAACTGGTGGTGGACGTGGATGTGAAAGGACGCTTCTTATCGGGGGCCTAAAGATCTCCCTGTATCGCGATCGCGAGTGCACCGGGGTGGGTGAGCGTTTTTTACGAACGTTCTTCATGAATACGTCAACGGGGGCCATGTGAGAAGTATGAGGATTTTTTTGTATCATTCTGGTGCCTCCTTGTATCGGGGGTTAACAAGGGGTGGATCACTAGCCGACATTGTGCACCTACTTTGGATACAAGGTACTTCGAATTCTTCAATTTTTAGGTTATTTAGAAAGTGAGTGACACGGTTTCTCGATTCGTCACTAAACGTCCAAAAAAGTATTAATCAAAATTCAATATTTTGCGCGATTATAATACTTCCTTCGCCTATCGGCGTGGGAATTGAAAAGCACAGTGGCGGAAGAAAGTGATTGGTTTCTGGCTTGTTCTGACCTAAGTTCTTCAAGGCTTGCGTGCTACATTATTCTCACTAGTGTATTTGCGATTAATGTTTTACGTTTATCCAGTTTTGTCAATTTGTAGAAACAGTAAAAGCATTTCAGGATGATCAGGCCGAATTCTATTTTCATGCCAAAACAGATATAATTAATCCTACAAATGGTGACCATTCTCCAAAACATCAATACTTCAAACCACGCAACTTGAACTCATCTCCTATCTCCAAGTGTCGCCCTCTATGGAGACGCCTATTAAGAACTTGCGAAGTCAAAGGTGCTAACACCTGGGCTGCCATGAATGAAAAAATGTCAACATTCATGTGACAATATGTGAAATTTTGTATCAAAAATTGCAAAAAGTGCTTCACACCAGCATAGAACCAACCTTTCTCTACAATTTGCGAAAAAAATCGTTCCATTTTCTTGAAAAATGAACGCTGAAAACGAAATATTGTAAACCCATGCGAAACGCCTTCTATTCTAGGTAGAATTACCTCTTAAGATCTGAACGGTCCAGGTGATATAAATCTCTCATAAATTTATTTCGAAAATGCAAATGTTTATCTTGTTCCACTAACTCGTCTTCTTGTTTAATTCGTTAAAATGCATTTCAATGGATGCTATTTTGTTTACAATAAGACGCGTAACATGTTGCCATTCTCAACGATTGGGTAATGCAAATGCACCGTTTTGCGATACCTCAGATGTAACCAATGTTTCCTTTTGAACAAAAAAGGAAGTTTTTATCATCGTAAACCTGCTTCACGTTTACGGAATAGAAAATCCGACGCCAGTTTCCGTTAATGAAACACTGAGTCGAAACCAAGTCGATCTTGTTTCCTGTAAATCAGTTCAGATTCCAATGGTGACTTTTATGAAATTTTAATCCGGTGAAATTAAAACTGAACATCGACGATGCGTAGGTCTATATACCAATTCGCATCTAGAAGCTTCTTCCAGTGTCCACCTAGCTTAAAGGTAGAGCGTTTGACTGGCAATCAGAAGGTGTAGGTTCGGATCCTGTAGTGGATCAAGTTTTTTTACGATTTCGAACCGCGAATTATTAGTAAAAACAGACACCTTGTCTTTCAAAGCTTCTTTTCTGATACACGGGCTGTAAAGTAATGTTTCCCAAATGTTTCGAAAATAATTGAGGAGCTTTTATAATGCTTGAAAGTATATTTGAGGAGTCTCTCATCGTTTTGAATAAATTATAAAACTAGATAGATCTAGTTAAAACTTCATATGTACTTAAATCTATCAAGGCATTCGTTTAGAAGTTTCTGGCCTGGCGGTCTAACTGTAGAGAGCCAACGGGTGGTATATGCGTAATCCAGTCAAGGGTGTGATAGCAACATCATCTCATCTCCAAGTGTCGCCCTCTATGAGGACGCCCATTAGCAACTTACGTAGTCAAAGGTCCTAAGACCCGATTGATCTCTACTGTACGACCGCCTGGCTATACTGACGAGTCTAGGCTAAATACGAATCATGCATGTCTATATCAAGACTGATGTATAGTGGAGAGCATGTACTTAATATCAGTTGTCAGCTTCTGAAGTGAATGAGCCGAGATAACAGTACATCGTAAAAGTGTTTACGAATAACTGGGGATATCGCTGTTCACCCTTGGTTCACACTTGGAGATCAGTTGGTGAACCTTTTTGATTATTTCTTTAGTTATATCATCAGTTGAATGTTTAAAATGTTACATTTGATCACCCTGTAATCTCATGTTGTAATATTGATGTAATTAACTGACCAGCTGAAATTATAAAAATAGAAAATGTTATTATCATCACCACTACTCTGAATATCTTAATAATTTGAATATATGCTACCAACAAGCTGTTGTTGGTTTTAAAATTGGCCTTCTGCTAATGTCCATTTGTTTTTTATAATTACCATAATGAACTCAACAAATTAGGCAACAATACACTATTATATTTATTGCATTATCAGGGTTTCATTTTTGTGAATTATGCCATCAACTCACCTTTACTTGTCATTAATTTTTTCATTGGCATATTTATTTCAGCAGATTACCAGAACGCACATCCTTTTCACATTTTGTAGAACAATGCGGTCATTTTTATTGTGCAAAATCTCGTGGTAAGTTTATTTAATTTGGAAACTATCTAATAAGTTCTTTGTCAAACTCGTTTTTATTACCTATGCTGTAATAAATAATAAAGTCATTGAATTAAATAGAAAATTAATTCCATTATTCGTTTGTCGATGATAGACTTTGAGTCAGCCCGTGACATTAATGTCATGCCGTGAATGTTTCACTCGATTTTTTTTTTTAATGAAGTTAAACTCTTCTGCGTCCCGTCCGATTGTCTGAGGCTCATCTGGATAGGAGGAGAGCGAGGGCGGACTTGAAAATGAAGACAAAGTATTTCATGCTTTTATGCATATATAACTGAACACCGGTTTTGTTTGGTAATATTTAGTATTTCATGTGAGTACAACAGTGAATTAGAAAAATTAACTATATAAAAAGTGTGTATAGATTTTCTTAAAAAACATTCTTGAAATTTCTGGGGGGGGATCCGGACCCCCTGAGCCCCTCCCCTACTAACTACGTGCCTGATTGTACGTATCTCAAAAAGTGACACACCTACACTTACCTACAACTTATTAAGTGTAAGCATATCGCGTAGATCCAGTTTCCTATTTTTATCCCCATTAAAACACAGAAAGGGGTCATCACAATGTTATCACTGACAGTTTATCGCCATAAATTTACATAAAAATGATGGTTTATGGCACCCTCGTAAATAATAATGCACATTGTACGTATGTAAATTAATGTGGACATTGTTTAGCAGATTGACATAATCTCACAATCACAGAGATGCCTTTATTTATTATTACAGATGCAAAACCGAATATAGTATATTTAGAACAATTAGAGAAAGTAGAAAGAATTCTCGCTATTGAGGATTAAGGAAAAATAGGAAAATATTAGTGAATTGACAAAGATGTTTTGCTCACATTATTTTTTTCATACTTTCCCCGGCGCTGGGAATGGTAAGTTTCGAATATAATGTCTGAAAGGTATCAATAGAATGTTTAATTGTAATTACTCGGAAACTAGTTAAGGATTGATTCAAATACCTTTGTTACCTGATTTTGGAATATAACACACAACACTATATGAACTCTTACATTAACAATGAGCTAACGAACTTACAGGTTCCCTTTTTACCTACATAAATTAACAAGGCGTATAAATTGTATTTAATCAACTATTACAATTAACGGTAAACAGCTTTTTTCACAACAACGGTTACAAAGTCAGTGTTATCATAGAAACTTAACAACCCGAAATAGCCTAGCAAATTTACCATTTGCGGATTGCTTCATTCGAAATTAAAAATAAATGAAAGTATAACTACGTAGCAGATCATAAAACTGATCAAAAGGGATCAAACAATTTATTGCGGATAAATATTTGTTACCTCATTTTTTAGCATTTACTCATACAGATACGGGGCCTCCTATCGCGACTACTTGGTAGTCAACACTGATAAACAATGGAAACTGTATTGACAGAGACAACCATTTTTCCTATTCCAAGGTTCTTTCTGTATTTTTCCTATGTTGACAGATTTGTTCGTATTTTTATACATAGCCGCACGCAAAGACAAACAGAATTGTAACCATCGGGGAATAACCTCCCCAGTAGTTCATTCCACAACACCGAGGTTCTCCAAAAAAACGACTCTTAGAAGAGGCTCCTTAGAGGCGTTGTAAGCTCGACCTGGTGAGGATACGCTTGTTGGTCTCTTCTACAGTTTTCTGCACCCTTATCGTTAACTATGGCTGGACGAACCCTAACAAATCTCAGCGCCCTCAGTGGTGGGTTGTGAAATTCGCCAATGGCGTTCGGTGAGATCATAAAGTCCAATCAGAAACCGAGCATTTCCTGGTCCGCGTAAAAAAAAATAAGTATGCAGCGTGGCAACGACAAGCGTACAGCATAGAGCGCGGTCTGTTTCTTGAAGCGATTACCTAACCTCCTCGATTTCAGGAAAAGTAAAAGAAAAGAAAAATGTCCGTCGAACACACATATGTAAGTACGTGCTGGTGATACGGAATGGATGCATCCAAGCATAAATAATGCGTCTGTGTTCAAACGTGCGGTCTGAGTGGCGCGCCACGGACCGTCCAGATATTATAGTCCAGGTGAAAAGACAAGAACCTTCGTTCTTACGCTTTCCAGCATTTACGTAGCTATACGGGGGGGTTGAGGCTTGACAATTTTCTGATAAAACAAAAAGGAAAAAGTCTCTTTAAGAGGGAACTCTACCTAGAATAATAGGCCTTTTGCATGGGTTACCAACATTTCGTTTCCAGCGCTCATTTTTCAAGATAATGGAATGATTTTTTTCGCAAATGATAGAGAAAAAACAAGGTTGTTTATGGAAATGGAAGGATAATAATGTGCTGATGGTATGCTAAAACCCAAAAGTGCGATATCCTTTCTAACATCGCATTGTTTTTCTCTTGTTTTGGTATTGATTCACACTAGATTCTGTTTTGAGAAATGAATGTTGAGTATGTAGCAGTGACGTAGGCGTGGGTGTGATAGACGCTCCCGGCTTTTGCCCGGTTGCCACGTTTACTCTGATACTCTGTCCTGCTTGTTTGAGCAAATGCTAATACTATACATACTACCTGAACAAAGCTAACAACTAACTACAAAACTCATATTTAACCTTTAAAAATCGTGTCAAATAGTTTGACTTAGTTACATGTAAATATTTTTAGCATGTTTAATTACACAAAAATGTATTGCTTTTTACAGAAAAAGGAACTTTAACCTTCGATTTTCTTTTTGCTTCCTTTTTTTAATGAAGTGGAAATAACAGTCTATTGAGTTTGGAATACATATTTAAAGAAATGAGAGAACAAAGATGATGGAAAAATGTCTTATTATTCAAGTAAAAAATCATCCACTGATAAAAATTACACTGAAGAGGACTTCGATGAAAGCCATAAGCTATGAACATTTTATTAAAATAATATATTTTCAAATTAAAATATTTAAATGTTTTCAAAAAAAAAATTTGATTCCAACCATTCAGTGTACGCTCTCCACTATGCATCAGACCTGCTATGGACATGCATGTTTCGTCTTTAACGTAGACTCGTCAGTACAGCCTGGCGGGCTAACTGTAGAGAGCAATCGGGTGGTATATACGTAACCCAGTCATGTGTGTGATAACAACATCAACTCATCTCCAAATGTCGCCCTCTATGAGGACGCCTATTGGCAACTTACGAAGTCAAAAATCCTACATCTGTGCCGCTTCAAGGCTAGGACCGCCTTGAAGCGGCACAGATGTAGGACCTTAGAATTCGTAAGTTGCCAATGGGCGTCCTCATAGAGAACGACACTTGGAGATCAGTTGATGTTCCAGCCATTCAGTTGACAAAACTTTTTCAATGTTTTTTTAACCTGATACTTGAGAGATCTGTTTCGCAAAAGATCAGAAAAGCAATTAAAAATTCAGCTTAATTCGACCTTCTGGAATTGTCACCGTCAAATTAATTTTCTTTCTGTCATTTATAAGGTTTGCTAACAGTGATCTATTATACAGCAAATAATTTCGGATTTTGTTTTTTGCAAAAGGTATTAGCACTGAAGTATATAGTTACCTCCTGTCATATAAAACATTTTTTTATTTCTATAACTATTTTTGCTATCACAGTAATCGACTAGCACTCTTATCATAAACGTTGCCTATTTCTAAATCCGGCTGTATGGAAATTACTTGACTGGAACTGTGGAACAGTGGAAATTTTTTTTTTATTTTCCACAAAATGTACACGAAATTTTCCAACAAATGGTCCATAAATAACTTTGTGCCCTTGCTGCTAGAATAATTCCACTAATCAATCGGATCAAATGATATATTCAAATACAACGTTACTCAATATATACTTTGATGTTACAATTATTTTTCAGTAGAACTGTGGAATTGAATATTCATTAGGTAACTTACGGAATTGTTGTGAAAGTTCAATTTTATAAACCTAGTTTTCAGTGCAGCTGTCTAATGTATTTCGAACACTTGAAATGTCTATCATATTTATCTTGTTCATATTAGATGTTGTGGAATCAGAACCGACAAATGATAAGGTACACATGGAAATTATAAAGTAAACGTGATCGTAATAAACATTCATATTTGTGAAATAATTGTAATCTTTGAAGATATTGAAGGAAAATTTTAAAAGACCAGAAGCAAATTTCTGTTGTCTTGCTTTAATTAGCGTGACCTGTGTGTATGTAACTATCAGTATGACGTAATCTTTCAACAAAATTTCCACCGACTTCGACCTGTCTGAAAAATTTGAAAATACATACTTAGAAAATGATTTTAAATAGAATTTGACCCGTATAATTTTCAGACTTATTATTATAAAAATCGAGCCCTCTCTGGTTACCTTTTGAGACCAAAAAAATAAAGCATTAATTATAGACTATCTATAATAATCTATTTATTGATGAGTCAAAGCAGATGTCGTACTAAGATGGTGATATTCGTTTTTCTTGCTGTTTCATGTATCACTCAACTATGTCTTATTTCCAACATCGGTGTCTCTCTCATTTTATTTTTTTTTGGGGTGTAGAGTGATTTTACTTGAGTGTAAATTACAATGCATCTCATCACCCATAGCCTTCTGACTACGGTAATAATCCGTACTTGTTAGATATATATGATTGTTCACACATTTTCTTTCAGAAGACAAGTGATACATAGATTTCCAATAGCTGCGGAATTTCACGATACCACCGATTCCTAGTATATTTTTACTGGATTTTGAAAGTTTCAATCAATTGTTTTACAGTTTCTACGGATTTGAAGGCGTCGTTTACTTTTTCTTAGTGGAGCTAATTTCTCCCTCAACCGTTTTAGCAACTACTACTAGAAATTACATACATGGTTACGAAAGTGCTATTCAGTCTCTTTCACATGCAACGACATCAATTTATTGAATTTTATAATAGGATTATAGCACCATTGATACACATATAGTCATCTTCAAAAATACTGGATATTACGAATAATTTTGAACGTAAAAGTTGTATATTTTAATGTTATTGTTTTCTTGAATACTCTACCAACAATCCACCAATATTAAAAATTAAGCTGTATTATTTATCTATTAATCATTACATATAATGTAATAATCACACGATAGCTAGAAATTTGCATAGATTCTTTGATATAGATATCGGAAAAAATGGCGCAATGATATCAGTTTAGAAATAACAATTTTAATCAGATCTTGGAAATATCTGTCGAATTCGGGATCTAACAAAAACCAAATTTTTGTGCATCTTTTCGTTTTTGACTATAACTTCGCCGCCATCGAATCGATTTCCAAAAACTACAATTTTTTTGTCCTTATCACAGTAGTTATTGAGTCGTGAGCGGCCCAAGGATTACTGGACAACGTACAGACAGACAAGCAAATGTGTGACTTGGTTTTTGGTGATTTATTTCTGATGAAACATCACGAAAACACAATATCTTGAATTCGAAATTTTCCGTGACTACAACACTTTCTCGCCAATTGTGTGGGAAGTAAAACATATCAAAACTAATGTAGTTTCCACATTCCTGAGGTATAAAAACAATTAAGCTCTACGTAATGTGTATATTCTCTCCCATCGGCATACAAGGATACAAAAGTTAAGACATAGCATGAAAAATATCACAGATCTTCCACTGACTGAGAATTTTACAAAAATATTTCGAGACTGAATAACATACATACAATAATACGACATATCAAAACCATCATGTTTCTGATTAGTTTAATTCAAAATGCTTCTTGGTAACCTCCATCGATACCAACTAGAGAATAATCAGGAACATCTATGAAGCACTTATTAACACTTTGATCCTCAGATAACGAGGAAACATTATCGCTCCTAGATTCCCTGACAATTCTCTGCTTCTGTAGGGACTTCACTTTCAAGTCTATCTGTTCACCACCAGCTGCATCTATACACATATCATCATCATTGTAGTAAACGTATTTAGATATAATTTTGGCATTTTCTGGATATCCTCTATTCCTTGCTCTCTTCTGGTTGATTTCCAAGTTATTCTTCGAAACAGGTACCGTTTTCTTCTTTTTTGCCGAGTCAGCTTTACTGTTTGTATTTTTAGCACCGATGGTATCACTTTCTGTATCAGTTTTAACTTCCGCGTTTTGTTCCATTTCGTTTCGTATTTAAGGTGAGATACTTGAGCTTTGTGTTCTTATACCTACGAAAACTTCCTAATCCAGATGAAAAAAGATAATGTTTTGTTTATTTATACAGCACTCGTGATAAGATTTCTGTTTATGTTGCAATCATTTGGATATGAATGGAATTGTCAATATTTCACCTGATATCATGTTTATTTTTATGGTATTTGTAAAGGGGATTCGGGTCGGAGTCAATAAATACCCAATGGTACTTTACCGACCTTAAAGTAGGACGTAGAGAGCATTCCTAGTATCATCATTTCAGGTGAATAAACCTTGTTCTGAGCAATAACAGAGCTTTGATAATTCATTATTTACTTGCTAATCCGCAAGATTGGAGCCGATCGGTTGTTTTCATCTTACGGTCGGAGATCTTTACAGACCTGACACTGTCGCAAAGCAAAACTGGCGCAAATCGGCGTTCTGGAATTCCAGACCGGTTGAGCTAAATGTCGGCTTAGCTCAGTTGGCTAGGGCTTTTGACCGGTAATCAAGGTGTATGATTCGAATCCCTTTTGTAGGTCAAGTTTAATCCGGGATCTTTCCAAATGCGAAATTATAATTTTTTGAATTTGCTCTAGTTATTGATTACACAGCTGTACAAAAATGTTGTTTGTTGTAGAAATTAATCTATATGTATCCTTATATTTCAACAGTTCAACATTTTTGTTTCAGATCTTCTACAACCCGGTTATAATCTTAAAATAAAGGATACTTCTGCACGAGTTAACCTACTTGACGTCATTTTTTTGAGATAATAGCATTTTCGTAATTAGGTATGATCCTTATCCAGTTAAATTGCAGTAATCTGCACCAATAGTAACAGTTGCTGAAACGAAAGCGGAATAAATTCATATCCTTTAGAAATAGATGTTACTACGTCCTAAAATGCTGTACAACCAGATTCACGCTTGTTCATAAACGAACTCAGAAGATAGTTCCTTACGTCAAATAGATGGTAGTTTCAGCGTTAAAAACAATCTAGTATCCTAACTAGTTATATCCGTTGTGAATAATTTGACAGCGTTAAGCTAGTAGTTAAAATAGTGAAACATTAATCAGTTTATTCAATCAAAAATATTAACAATAATAACATAATCTCGAAGGTAAAGCGAGAAAGTAATGTACAAAAAATATATCTTTATGACCGTGACACATCTAGCGGTGCACG
Organism: Bruchidius siliquastri; assembly: GCA_949316355.1. Lineage (NCBI taxonomy): Eukaryota > Metazoa > Arthropoda > Insecta > Coleoptera > Chrysomelidae > Bruchidius > Bruchidius siliquastri. Next base: position 37,268,610 of record OX438532.1, on the reverse strand, counting down.
TCATCTTTGGAACAATCTAGAACGCTTTAAAATGTACGGAGAATTCCCTACAAAACAATGGCAGGACAGAAAGGGGTATATTGGATATCGATGGAAAATCCGGCCCTTGGAGGAATCTAAAATTCGGGCCTGAGAATATGAAGAGCACAAAAACTATCACTATTGAAGGCATGAAAGAACTACTATATAACAGTGTGAACACTTGAAAATGAATCTATCCGGACTCCCTCAAACTCCCCCTCCCCCGTACACCCCGGGTCTGGGTAGCTTCATCCCCCTTATCGGGCCTGACCAGCAATATCATATATATGACTTGAAGATCCATCTTCTTCACAGATATACATATTTTCTACCTTTATGTATAGACTTTTTTAAAGCTGATGATACCGGTCTCAAAAAAAAAAAGGTATAGGATTCTCTACTCAGCAAGGCATCGGATGGGACTATCTGACCTCTCTATGATACAGTAGTCACCGTAGATACTTGGCCGCCATGTTTCACCGTCAGAGATAATCGACTTGAAACATGTAGATTTTGATTGCAGTACAGTAAGATAACTTTGTTCTCCCTACAATTGAATAAAACACTAAAATCTTATTATTAGATCAGCGGCCCCTATTTAAGGGTCATTCCACCCGCCCTTGCTTTAACGACGATTCACCGCTATTTATGGATCTAATATCAGAACAATAAAATTTCGTCATATTTGCACTCCTTATCTCTACCACGTCCGTCGCCATAAACTTTTATCATTCGCTGTAATCCGCGGAACAAGCGTGATCCTGAAACTGCTAACGCAATGGGCAACACGCAGAAGAAGAGCTATAATGTGGACCAGGACGTTCCTAGGGCACCAGAGCCGAACCAGAAGAAGGGCGAAGCTTTCCGGAACGAACCTATCGAGATCAGAGGAGAGGAGGAAGACGGGAAGCTGAAGAACATCGTCGACGCCCCTTTAAGGACTACCACGGGGGTTGAAGACGGTACGGCGGGGCAAGAAAATTGACCGTTGAAGGGTTGTGGTCGTGAAATGGACAGTTTGACTGATATTAACATGTTTTGTCGTGTGTAGTTTCATTGTTATTGACAATACTCCGGTGAATGTGTTCGAATGTGGCCTACTTCGCAAATTGATATGTGTTTTATGAGTGATGGTAGATCATGCCTGAAGGAGGGTGTCTGTGAGTTTCTTGACCAGCAAATGTTTAGCCGTAGATGGCGGCAAAATGCCCATATTACAGTGGACTTTGTTATTATGTGAAATGATACTTTTCTTTCATTGAATTAGTCAAAACGTTTTTATTTTATAAAATTTAGGTAGTTCCACATGTATATACAAGAAATATAGTTTCAGGAAATTATACAGGAATTTTATTACACTTCTACCTTTTTACCCTTTTATTAGCCTATGCATACATCAATGTTAATAAATTGATAAAGTACTTTCAGATCATAACCTCCTTGTTAATCTAGCAAAATCTGAAATTTTGTTGTTTCCACGTTCATCTTGAGTACTTCACTAGGCAGCAATGAGTCATGCGCCATTGTCTGAACACCTTTCAAGCTGACGGGCAATGATGGCCTACGTGGCTTATGGCCCATCATGGCCCATTGTGTACTGGGGCCTTTAAGTGTAAAGCAAACAGGGGTCTTGAACACCATGTTATTTACATAGAAAGTGATTAATCAACTAGCTCCTCAACACCTTATAAATAATTGCCGGTTTGTTAAAACATACACGAATACTGCACAAGATTAAGAAAGAACTTTTATTCAGCCAGATTCAGTACTTGCTATAGTCAGAACAACCTTTTACTACAAGGGATTAAAGCAATACAATGAATTACTTGATTCCATTGAAAATTGCGATAATCTTTTGAGGTTTAAAGAAGATTCTACTAGACTGTTATATCATAAATGTAAAAATATAATCACGTATCATTAATCTAAAATGGAAATATTATTAGCCAAGAGTTAAATAAAGTAATTATTGTTATTATTACTTATCATACTTTATATTCTACTCACCTAAATACCATCGAATATTGTAACAAATGTCCATTCACACTTAACTGCAACGTTCACTGGAACTCCTCTTCCTCTAGCCCATCAGGTCCGATGTTGGTCCTTGCTGGGACGTCTAAGGCGGTCCTCTTAGGCCTTGCATCAGAATCATTGGTATCTTCACTTGCATCGTCTTTATCACTCTCACTGGGTTTTTTGTCACTTTTTGAATCCATAGCTCGACAATCCAAATGCATATGTGTTGACAGTACGTTACAGTATAAGCGAATACGATTCGAGGATCTCTTGTTTTATATGGTCATTCCGTTGACATTTTAATTACCAGCAGATCTTCACTGTTTTCTGATGTAGCATTCTCAAGTTCATTCTACGTTTCTTGTCACGGTACCCTTGGGTAATGGTTTAAAAAGCTAAGATAGGTTTACATTTATCAGGTCACATTAAAATCACGTTAACTACGGTTCAGGCTTAACCTAATGTGCTCAATATTAGCTAGCAAAGGGTACCGAAATGCAGGTTTATAGAGTAATATTAATAATATCTTTGCTAAGCAATAGTGAAGAAAAAAATCTTGCACTACCATTGTCCTTTTTGGAGGATCGGCGAACAGCTAGACTTGAATTCCTACACTAATAGCTGCCAAGATACTGGGAATGAAGTATTGAATCTTGAGGTTAATAGCAGCAGATATCTCAATGTCTTTCATCCATTTTTGATCACTTTTAATTACAGCAAGCTGATCGAAATGTTCACATTTCTATGTCATGTAGTATTTAATAGTAATTTATAATTTCATTCAGCTGATTTCACCTTCATATACGTTTATATCTCGTTTGTACTGTACTGTACTGTAAAGAATCACAGGCATTCCATTACATATCGGACCATGACTTCATTCATCAAGAGTGATTCTCTGATTTTCCTAGTATTCTTCTACCTAACATGCGCGGATCTACAGGGTGGTTAATTGGGGTAATTACCCCCTATTAACAAAAATTAAACTTCTGTAACATGGCTGCAATGGGCTGTCGAATTATTTGTATTTTTTTCATCTGCAGTATCGTAGCAAGGTCTGAGCAACTGGGGCCCGCACCAAGAGCCCAAATTCGTTAAGGGCAAGAAATGTAGTAGCGAAATCAACTCATCTCCAAGTATCGCCCTTTACGGGGACGCCCATTGGCAACTTACGAAGTCAAAGGTCCTAACACCTGCACTGCCCTGAAGCGGCAACAAATGTCCCTTACGATATCTGTCAACAAAGATGAACTGACAGGGCAACACTTGGAGATGAGTTGATACTGCTATCACACCCTTGACTGGATTACGTATTATACCACCAGATGCTCTCTCCAGGCTATACTGACGAGTCTAGGCTAAAGACGAAACATGCATATCTATAGCAGATCTGATCCCAGTGGATGGTTAAACATATTAAAATTGTTAATAAGCTAGAGAAATATTGTAATTGATATATTTTAACTCCACAAATTACAGTCACAATTATAACATTGAAAGTGATAATCACAAAGTACTCAGTCTGATTCGTATAAGATCATTGAAACTCTTTTTCTTCCTGTCCATCAGCTGATACATTCATTCTTGAGGGTATATCTATGACTGATCTTTTTGTTCTTGACCTTGACGTATGATCTGTGCCGTCTGTCACTTCGTCATCTTTGCTCTCCTGCTGTACAGAAGCATTGTTTTTGGTGTTTTCTGCATTATCACTCATTATGTTGGATCACCGTGCTGAAATTCAAATGTTATCGATAAATACTAAATAACTAAGTGTTCATTATAATACTTATTTGGTTACGCTCAGGTTGTGGCGACATACTGGTTTATATTAACACGCTTATATTAGGTTCAACTGTGTGTATGTATGTACATACGAGTATGTATGTATGTAACGAAATCTTTTAACGTAAGTTTTTAATTCAAGACGTCTTATTAATTAGAAAAATTGAACTTGTATTGAAAATCGATGAGATAACAATAATTTAAACGACATAAGCATATCTTGGCAGGTCACATGTGTAGTATAGAGCATACTCTCAGAATCAATCGTCAGCTTCTGACGTGAAATGGTGCTGAGGTGACAGCAAATCATAAAAAGTGGCTCATCTGCCACCACTATTAGGTAGTCCCAGCTATGAGAGGACCTATGACTTTGGAAAGATGGCAATTCGCAGCGCCGCTTTGCGCGAGGTAAATGCTATTGACCGTTTTCTGTGAGAAAATAAAACGAAATTTCGAAATGCCTAATTTTAATCGAAAATTTTATTTGTTTCAAAATTTTAAACTACAAAAAAATAATTTTCAGAATAGAATGGGCTCTGTTTATTGTCAATAAATCTAGTCTAATGGTTACTATTATATTTAAGTCTAAATAATTAAAAGATTTTGTGCAACAGCCGTATTTAATTTAATTTAACAAATTAAACACATTAACTATATTAGGTAATCGCTTTAACATACAAAACAAATTACTGTGAAATAAACGTGGTGTGCTTGATGTTTAATGGTATAAATTTTTCATCAGTAGCTATTTTTAAAAATAGAGTTACTATAAGAATATAATAAAAAAGCGTATAATATGATAGTGTGGTTTGAGCAGCATTTAACTGGATTTGACATCAGAGAAACATAAGTTCGGAAGTTTGAGAATCAAAATTAATAAGCATTTATCAAAAACTCACCTTTTCGTTTAATTCGGATAACAAATGTCTGAGTTCATAGGACCTCATATAATATAGGTCTAAACAATCATACTACACCATGCAGTTTTTAAAGAGTTTCTGTTATCGGAAGTGATATCTGCATTAATCTGCTCATATATCACACCATGCAGTATTAAAGTTCTAGGCAGATTTTTTTCTAACTGTTAAGCTTAGTGGGGCTCGGCTTGTTTGAAGCCTTGTTGATCCTTTTATCACAAATACAACAGAGATAAAGTTATTTTTCATAGTAAGTTGATCCTGAAAACTAATATTTGTTTATTTACCTCGTATCCTAGTGAATCGTTTTATTACGTTTTGATATCAATAAAAAAACTATTCAAGCAACACTTTATACGCCAAAAGCAATTTCCAACCTGCAAATTCAATCATACATATGAGGGTCACGCTGAAAGTTCGTCGATGCAGAAAAACTACAAGGTTTTAAAAAAAAGTATATTATGTTTTTTCAACATATTCTCCCCTCCTCAATACATTTACGCATTCGGTAAAACCACTTGCCAAATTCTTGTGACCAACGTTCTCTTGAAATGTTGCTAATTTCCTCCACAAATGCTGCGATTGCCTCTTCATCGGTAGAAAAATGGCGACCTCATAACTTTTCTTTGATGTTAGAGAATAAGAAGAAGTTGCACGGTGCTAAGTCCGGAGAATAAGGTGGATGGGCAACAGTTTGACACCCTGTTCAGCAAAACAATCGAGAGTTCTAGCGGCGCTGTGGGCGAGTGCGTTGTCATGGTGCCATTGAATACCCCGCAGACCAGTCTTTGGACGGCTCTTGCATAGTTCTTGGAAGACTACAGGAACACATTTGGTTATATCCTATTCAGAAGTAACTGTCCTTTAATTTTCCAAGGCTACCGTTGTGATGTATCCACTTTAAAAAAAAGATGCGACCATTTTATTCCCAACACTCTTGGAACGACGTATTTTCGTTGAAGGCTGCTCACTTTCAAAGGACCAAACTAATGACTGCTGTTTAGTTTCGGGATCTTAATGGTATAACCATGTTTCGTCTCCGGTTACGATATTAAAAGTGTTTTTACTGTGCCCATTATCAAATTTTTCAAACAAAATTATCCCAATCAACTCTTGTTGCTTTTTGCTCACTAGTCAACAAATGTGGCACCCTTCTGGAACACCGCTTCCTTAGACGAAGGTGATCATGATGATTGTTCGGACCGCTGCCGATCCAATCCCCAGAGAAGCCTCAATCTCGGTGTTGGTTATATGTCGATGTTTTTTTATCATATTTTGCACAGCTTCTACAGTTTCCGGAGTAACAGCAGTGGTCGGTCAACCTGTGCGCGGTTGATCATCGAGTGAGACCCGGCACCTTTCAAACTCAACAAACCAATTAAAAACTGTAGCCCTAGAAGCGGCAGAGTCCCCAAAGCAACTCACTGAATTTTCGTGATATTCCGCTTGTTTTAGTCCATTTTTATAGTCATATAAAATCATGACTCCAAAATCGCGACTACCCGGTTTCATTTTCACGTTAAAATTCTGTCAACACTTAGATGCATTCTAGACCGTGGCAAGACAACTAGTGAACAATTTAAACGCTGCCTTTGCGTGTAAGCACTTACAACTTTAGACAAAATACCTGCGTGCTCAAACTTATTCGAACTTGTATAGGTTAGGAATATCTAAACACTTTCAGCGTGGCCCTTGTAACTATGCGTTATACCAAATCACACAGCTCTTAAGATATTAGGCAAATGCAATTGAATATATTCATCAACTTGATATCACGATATGACAATGATCGTGTTCTTAATTTGACTATTGTTCTTGCAACATTAGTCCTTGTATTGAAGCACGAACCACCATTACCGGACCAATATTTATAAAAATTGAGTATTTTGCGCAACTTCCAGTTATCCGCTAATTACAAATTAGTTAAGAAACAATAATGATCGCGTTTCATTTAATCTATGGTCATTTGGAGAATTGGCCGACAATTACATCAATTTAAAACGGATTTTGTATTGCAGCACCAAGATTTTCTGTACATTGACATGCCGGGAATTCTACAGTAATTATCAGGTTTCCTATAAATTATTATGTTAGAACCTTCTCACTCAACTCAATAACAAAATATTCCAGTTACACTCTTTGATCGTCTGAAAGATTGAATTTTGGATTGCCGATTTTTATTAAATACGAATACGATTGTCAGTTATATTACTATTATATTATATCAATATTGACTTACTCCCAATGCAAATGGGAATTGGGAAGAGAGTAGTAGTAGTAGTAGTTGTAGAAGTAGTAGTAATGGGGAGCAAAGCCTGGCAAATAGGGCACCTTTAGCCCTTTTTGCCGATCCCGAAGACCATGATTAAAACTATGGCAGACCTGGTAACTCCCTAATGTCGAACCTTCCAGACCTTTTAATAAAGGTCATGATGTTCGACCATTCTGCTTAGTAGCACTCTTTCCTGTCAAACTCTGCTGTGCCGAACACCTCAGCCCTAAGGCCGCTGTATACGGCACCCTCAGCCAAAAAGTGGAACGAGGTCTCGTCCTCCTCCCAGCACTTCTGACAGATTGGGTCTTTGATCACTCCTATGAGTGTCGTGTGCTTGTTCAATCTGCAGTGACCTGTGAGGATCCCCACTAACAAGTGGAGTGAATCCCTCTTCCGGTTCAGTAGCCATAGCTCCCTACGTTTGTTGGGGCCTGCTATGAACTTCTTTGACTGCCTGCAGTCGTCTCTCTCCAGCCATTCTTTCGCAAGTTCGTTATATGCCCAGGCATCTAGGGCATTACTAACCTCCCCCTATATATATATATATATATATATATATATATGGGGGGAGGATCACCGCAGGTGAAAATTGAAAATTTGTAGAATGTCAAGATCCTTTTTTGGGGAGGCCACTTGCAATTTACATGTTCATGTGCGTATTTGAACAATTATTTACTGATGGCTCTGACAGTACTGTAATCAACCAAATGTTCAATTTATATTCCACCCGTTTTTTTGGAAGTTTTTTTGTTCATGAGGGGGGGTAATTACACCCATTACCTCCCCCCTCAGATACGCGCCTGGATAACACCCATTGCTGTGCTCGTATTTTCAAAATTGACCAAACTTATTCGAGGTGATGGAGGATACTTGCCTCATTTTTTTGCTCTACAATCTATGCAGGCATCTCACTGGTGCCTTTTACTTGTCTGTTACATTAAGTGTGCCTCGAATTAGAACGTTCGTCGCTTCGAAACCTGCAATCAAAATAAAAAATAGGCCGCTCAAACAGGCTTTCCGAATTATTGTACAAGGATGACTTAAGTTTAATTGAAAATTGATTCAATCAATTACGTAAGGTAATGTTCACGTTATGGAATTTATAGTGAATTGTTAGAAAATTAGTTCGGAGCATAGAAAGTGAGACTTTTTATTTTATGTATAAGTATATAATGACTATGATTTTGTTGTTGTTTTCTTGCTCATAATTGTGAATATTATACAGTGTATAATTTATCTTTAAATCTCAGGATCGGCTCATAAGTAGACAGAATATGGTGTCTAGTCAGTACGTTGTTCATGTTAAACGGTCACATGTTGAAATAAATGCAAGAAAAGCACTTCGCTCTGGTCCTCAAGAACTCTGAGGTGCCCAGTAAGTATTTGTTTTTGCGCGTCCCGTGGTACATCGTTTGTGGTATTCAGGGTTGCCACAAAAAAATTGTGAAAATGGTAGTTTAAATGCATGTCTATAGTAGGTCTGATGCATAATGGATTGCATACACTCAAGCTATACGAGTATAGTAATTAATTTGATTTTATTTTTCCTTGACTTTAAATTCAGCCACCTGTACATGATCATTTAAACGAATCTTAGTCAAACGTTACAACTGCTAAACTAAATCAATCAAGAGATGCAAAGAACACTTATCTGAGAATCATACAAATGCAGTTGAATGGTTCAAACAAGATACAAGTACATATCCGCAAGTGACAAACTCAGAACCAGACAACACAAAAGAATTTCACGAACCGACATAAGAAAAAGGTATTTTCATTTTTCCTGTTTGCGTCTTCTCAGCCATTTCTACGAAAATGGTTATTCGGTACCCTACCCAAAGCTTTCGATATATCGACTGCAACAACTCGAGACTATCCATGAAGCTCTGCTCCACATATGGGTGACGTATTGGCGATCATTGATGATGTTCTAATTGTCCAGATACTTCAGAAGCTGCACTTTAATGTTAGTCTCCATAACCTTGAACATGATGCAGAGTCACAGATCTTTAGTTGCTGGGTATATTTCTTCTGCCCTTTTTAGGTATAGGTTGCACTCGACCGATCTTCCGTCCCGTGACACGCTAGTAGGAAAGCCTAAACAGTTTGCAAAGGAACTTGTGTAAGCTTAAATTCGAAGATTTCACGACCACAGGAAAGAAGAAAGGAAAACTTAATACGACATCAATTTTGATAAGCGAGTGTACATAGAATTTCAGCCAGTCCTTTCAAATTTCAGCAGGCTGTAGAGTGATAAACGCCCGGCGTTTGCAAAGCCGCCTCTATTATTGTTATTATGCCACTGTTACTCCATTTCCTGTTGGCTGATTTCTTTGGTGGCAGCTGAATGTGTACGCGGCTGCAAGCTAGATTCTTTGAAGTTTGAGCAAATAAAGTGAAATGTTTGTTTTGCTAGCTTATGCCAACTGGCCAACACCCTTAACATACAGTGGCAGCAAAACAACGGAAAAATCAACCATACTCCATGCTTTGTGTCCATCTTTTAATCGCAATTTTTATTGGTAGCGATTCGAATTTTATGGGTAGCGAAATGAGAAAACCATCGAGATTCCACTTCGATCCATTTCAAAAACTGGAGTCAAGTAGGTGGACTCGGTACCACCTATGCTGTGATAAATCTGTTTTAGCCTTGGAAATATAATTTTCGTATAATCCAAAATCGAATTGGTCTAGTGTGCCATGAAAATTTTTAAACTATACAAAATTTTGAGGCTTTGTGGCTTTGAAGTGATCCAATTTATTGTAGCAAGTAGTACCACAAATTATTGCATTTTGATTGAATAAGATTCATAATTAATCGTAAAAGTTCCTTTTAACCTCTCGACAAATGGCATCAAGAAGTATGACTCCATATCTCACGCGCAGAGGTTTATTGATTTTTTGACCAGATGTTAGAACTGAAGTGAAAATTATTTACGGAATTCTTGAAATTATAGATTGGGAGATTATTTAATCCATTTTTATTTGAATTTTAAAAGATTAAAATTTGATTAATGTCTTGGTTTGTACACTAAGACCATCGCTTGGCAACCATTTTCCAATTCCCACGCATAAGCGTGATAAGTGTTATGATTAGAAAAAGATTTAGACCCTCCACTCACAATTTTTGACCACTTTTCAGCAAGAATTAAAGAATTATCAGAATACACGGAAACGCCCAGCAAATTGAATTTTTTTATTTTCCTTGTTTTCTAACGATTATGCCGCTGCCACCTTACAGATTGTCAAAAACTTTTTCATTCTTGCCATAGTATGAACCTAATTTGAAATTTCATAAAAATCCAAATGGTACAGCTACAAACTACAGATACATAGAACGACGCAAATAAGTTGCGTGTTGTTTGTGATGTATATGTCATAAAACATCAAGAAAGCTGAATACCTGGATTTCAAAAATTTTTAGGTCCTCCATCTCTTGGAAGAAGAAGTAGAAAGGAATTCCTTCTTTCACAAAAAATAGGAAAGGAACCCTCTCAGTAATCCCTCTCTCCATGAATATAACCCTGTCATCACCCGAACTCTATTGCTGATAAAATGTCCATGATATTTGATCCAATTACCTCTAGAAATGTATTTCTTATTATTACATGTGTTACTGCAATCGTAAATATAATTGGCGTGAAAACCATTACTTCTGTAAATAACTAAGAAAGCACAACGTGGTCATTTATAAAGTGAAATGCTTTTGAATTGCTAGCGATTGCACGCATTCCAAACCTGGTAGTTTTTCAGCAAAGGTTGAATTTGATCGCATTATATGTTTTAATTAAATATCGGTCGTTATATCACAGTATGATAAGTGAATCCAAATTGTTGAACGAACATTTCATGTATATGACAGCCTTCTTGATATAAACGCATATTCAGATATCGTTGTCTTCACTGCAAGAGCTATCTCAGTTGTCTGGTGAAGACACCGACCTCTGAAGATTCCAGCCACGCGTGCTTGCGAAACGTTAGGAAGAAATCCGAACAGACGACGGCCTAAACAGCCGAACAACGCTATGTTCTCTAGATATGAACGTTGCTCCTATCGGCAAATTTGTCAGACACCACCAGGAATTTGGATGATCCTTCTGTTCAGTACCCATTACGTCCGATGATTGGGTTAACCTGATTGCGTACCTACTTTCTCCCAAAGTAGTGACCACCTTCATATCATGAAGATTTAAAAATATCTTACCTTGTTTGACATGTATACGAATGCCTATTCGACTACAAGTTAAATTAAATGAAATAACAAAAATCATAAAAATAGTACACCCTTAATTATAGCATTTCATAGGCTTTAAAAATTATTATTTGGTAATAATTTTTATAGACGCAGATGAATGAGGTTATAAGAAACGAAATAAATGGTCATAAAAAGAGCTATTGGAGAGACACGTGCAGATAGGTAACCCACTTTCAGTTGAATGAGAAAAGAAATTGCTGGTAATTTTGATGAGCTGTTATCAAAGCTACTGCTGGTTCCCTATCCTTAAAAAGGAGTCACAAACCCAACTTTTAACAGTCACATCCTGAGAGGTGTTTGGTAAAAATTAAATCCAATAGAAACTAACGGACACGGAAACAGACACACTCGTACCGCTGAATTGCCGTTGACGAATATGGCGATGCCAAATAAGAAAATGAATAACTTGGAGAGAATCGCAACATGTTCGTATTCTTGATTGAAGTAAATGGAGCTCCGTTGGAAAATTTGATAACCTTACATCAAAATATGGAATACTTTTTAGGAAAGCATTGAAATCTTAGTTGTGAAAAAAATTATATATTTCTTTAGAATGTGTATTTAATTCGAAAATATCCTTTTCCTGGTTCAAACTAATAATAATTTTCTTATCAACTAAATTGTCTTAGAGTAAGATAAGATATTTTCGTCGTGAGTATATCTTCACAAAAATATCTAAATTCTTGAATTGAGAATACCTTTTTATGTGTTGGGCAAAAATTAAATTCGGTTAAAAGGTTTGAATTTTTAAGGATCATCAGACTGTCAATATTGACAGTCTGGCGATGCTTTTAGGATTAAAGCGAAAGGCGCCAAAACGAGTTATGAAATCTTCAATTGCACAATTTTATCTTCTTGATCTCAGTGTCAATCAACGCTATCTCAACAATCGTTGCTTACACTAACCGATTCAAATAACGATTTAGACAACATGAATCAAGTAGACAATCCCAGAAATACGTTTTTCAAATATTTGTTCTGTTTGCATACCCCCTGCAATTTCATTGAGAAACAAGACAATCAAGTAATGAATATCTTATATAAACACATCTTTTATAACCCGTTCGCGAACAATAGGATTTTTATATGTCAATTAAAATATTTATTGTCTATGGAAAATATCCGGTAGTGGCCGAATAGCCGTCAGATAGAAAGTAATACCACAGTAAGCTTAATAATGTTAGATGGTAATTGACATGATAAAGTGTTCGCCTGCTTTTTGTTGAATATCAATGAGTGCAATTCCTGTTGTTAATATGATGTGGGTGGATTTATCACCAAGCGCTTTGCTTGAAAACGTCAGCATACCATGCGTTATGTTTTACGCAAATATATTATAAGTATAAATTGAGCCTAGTTTTACATAAAAATTTTATGATGAAAGTGTCAATATTCTTATGATTTTGCATTATTACTGAGTGGCCAAAGAGTTCACAATAAATGGGAAATTTTTATGTTATTAATTTATCACGCGATATTGCAAATTTTAGGTTTTATTTAAAAAAAATAACGACACATAATATAAATGAAATATATGATTTATGATTTTTTATTTACTCAAAATGATTTTTGTTGTTAGATCACATATTATTATTAAGCCAAAAAACAACATTGAAAAATTAACAAATATCATTAAGTCTAAACAATACACATTTCCTGAGACATTTTAATGAAAATTATGTGACTAATTCAGTAAAATATTACACCACGTTTCATCCCACGACTTTCTCCTTCCTTCCTTGAGAGTTTTTTGGAAATCTAAAATAAAAAATAATTATCGTATCTTGTTATGCTATTCAAAATTAAAAAGTAAATACCTATATCTTCAATTCAAGAGTTTATTGACCTTATTTTTTACGCAATGAGGAACTCTCCATAAAATCGGCGGTTCTTTTTGCAGTTAAACGAAGTTTTATGTGTTTAAAATGTATGTAATTAACAGAATTGTTGGATTAATATTCAGCTGAAAACTGAATTGAGCAATCTGTAAATTAAATTCGAGAATTTTTTCAATTCTAATATCAGAAAATCTATAATAACGCTATTTTCATGCACGCCACTGATATTTACTTACTCATAGATCACGATCTGCAGTTTTGAACGAGCTGATTTCTTGCAAAACTTGCACTGGTGACCCATATTCATAAGTTCTACTAACACTGCATAAGTATTTATGCAAAAACACACACAAAACTCAACAATAAACAAAAGAACTCGCATCAAATTCGAGGAGTTCAAGCAGTGTTGTCATAATTTTTTTTTTCGTATTTAACCATGATTTTTATTCAAACTAGACTATATGAATCCAGCGCGTACTCCATATTTCTGAGGCGTGCCCCTTCATTTGGCAACCACAGTTTGATGATGAATTGCTTTTAAATGTATAAAGTTGTGCCTTTTTGCGCCAAATAGTCTAGGATCGAAGATGCACAAATGTAAAAAAGCACGTATATTTAATTTTCCATCTACGATTAGACCTCTGATATCATTACAGTATGGTAAATACTGGACTAAATCTACTTGACTCCATTTTTTGGTGAGCACGCCTCCTTGAGGTTCGTTTCAGATATAAATAAGACTTCAGCAGCACTGACTACATTGCTTTGGAACATAATATATTTATAAATAAAATTCATTACTAGTTAATACGAGTATCCGTCATGAAAATACTACAAACGACTCAGGTGACGTTGCACCTTTTAATTTATCTTGGCTTTGTGGAAATAACAACCTCAAGACGAATCCATGTAACTGGGCACAAAGCGTTCCAGTAGTCAAGCTCAATTATTTCGACTAATGACTTCTTCCTCCCTATTCAGTATGCACAGGGCACTGAACGATGTCCTGATTTATTGTTAACTGGAAGCTGTGTACTGCATTGTATGCGTCTGTAGATGGGATTTAAACAGGTAGATATAACTTTGGAGTTACTTGGCAGAACAACAAGTTCAGTTATAATTTGAGAGTTTATACAACTCCAATTAGTTCATTCGATTTTATTGTCCCGCCAATTTATGACGAGGTATTGTTTTGTCTTCTATTTATCAACATATAGACGTTTAGGTGTCTCTGGTATGGGTGTATTTTTGAAACAACACTGACAGAGCTACTGAGAATTAACAACAACAATAACATGTCATGGCTGGATCATGTTGACGGCCTAGAAGGTCAGCGTTCTACAAGCTGGGAGTTTTCTTCTGCACAGCTACCGCTATTCTACAAGGCCCAGATCATATCATTGCTAGAGTACCACTCGCATGTGTAGCCATGCGCTCCGAAGCTTCTGGATACGATCCAGAAACGAGAAACGCGTCTAGTGCATGCGCGTAACCGATGTTTACAATCTACAGCGTTTTAAGGTCAATGTTAATTGACGTTTATCTTCTCGCAGCGCTTGTGAAGCGCGATAGGGTATCTGCCTTTGCGTGAGGTTATCTATAAAAAGACTACTGCGCTTGAACTGAATATGGATCTCGTATAATGAGAAATGTGCTTTTTAGTCTCTTAAGTAATATTGTTAAATAAGTTGACTCTGTACTTCACGTGCATATGTATCACTCTATTGAAGATAGTGACCGGATTGTTCAGCTGGTAATCCACTTGAAATGAATTTTGGAAATTACTGAAAATTTCAGAATTACTGAACATATATGATTTAGTTTTTTTAATTATTTTTTAAATCCAATTCTATCAGTTTGGTTTCAAAATACAGCTCAAATTGTTATTTCTAAACTGATATCATTTTGTCGGAGGTCAACTAGAATCTATTAACGCAATATTTAAAAAAAAAAAAATATTGTCATGATTGTGCCCTAAAAGGTATAATATTAGGAAAAGAAATATACGACTTATTAGTACATTTTTAGCATTATATTATACCATTCAGTGCATCATTTTACTATTTCTTTTTTAATAATTTTTATAATCCACTTTTTTGTTTTTAAAGAATGAAATGCTTGATGAGAAGCTTTATGATGTGCCTTAATAACATTTTACTGTCATCAGGTTTTTTATATACAATATACCACAAGCATTCATCACTTATAACCAATGTAAGAACTCAGCGGACTCATTTTCCTTGTTAGCCATTATTTCATGGTTACAGCGCACTGCTAAAACTACAAATAAATGTTCATAAACCGGAAAAATAAATTCAAAAATTAACTATAAATAATTTATTTCGCAATAAAACGTCAACTGTACAAAAAAAATAATACTATACAAAATAACACATTTCACAGAAAACAACAAACAACATATCTGTACAACAACTATCGCCTGATGGCACTAACACTTATTCGTGTTTCTTATGGCTGACTTTGGCGATGAAGCCTTGTTTCTTGTCGGCTACGTAGTCGACGATACGGATGGTCTTGTGGTCAGGTTCCAGAAGACTGTAACTTCCCTTCACTTTGTGTCCATCCCTGACCTCATGTTTGCTCTTGTAGTCCTTGGTGTGGTGGTCAGCTACATGGTACTCGTAGTGGTATTCTGGATGAGCCTGGAGATGAAACAGAATAGAAGCTAGGTTGCATTGAGATGAATAGTGGCTTCGTCACGCCAAAACTGTTTAGGGACTGCATGCAACTGGAGGATCACAATATAACAGCTAAACCAAGCAGGCAAATGCTTCAGGGAACTTTTTTATAGCTTCCTCCTCGCAGATAGGATAAATGTCCATTCGCATTGGCCTTAAAACCCTGTAAGTTGTAACAATTGGAGAACAAACTCCCTGAGAGTTTGAGAGCTGTTGAAAGATCAAGATTCCTCCATCCAAGAAAATACGTACGAAGAGATCAAGGAAATAACACGCAATTGACTATCGTACAAAGCTGAACGTGATATTCATAGATATGCAGAAAACACCCAACTATAAAATTAATACAATTAAAACGGCCTAAGCGGCATTCACA
Organism: Bruchidius siliquastri; assembly: GCA_949316355.1. Lineage (NCBI taxonomy): Eukaryota > Metazoa > Arthropoda > Insecta > Coleoptera > Chrysomelidae > Bruchidius > Bruchidius siliquastri. The sequence continues at coordinate 37,252,425 of OX438532.1, read as the reverse complement.
ATCGGCCGTTCAAATTTTAAAGAGTTGGTTGCGAAACCCATATCGTGCCTGTGCTACTAAACATGTAAACGCTTTTTTCTCCCCCTAAATGTTTTAGTTTACATTACAATTAGATAAATTACTTTCACTCTCGGCGATCGGAACCATGTCTGCGGTGCGACGGACAGCAAAGATTAGTTGTGATTTAATTATGTATTATGCCCACATGAAGCGAACCGCGAGCTCGAGCAAATTGGCCCAGTGGGAGGCTCGTTTTTATTAAACTGACATAAACGTTCCAAAAGATAATCAGCAATCAGTTCACTCCTACTGATTTAATTAGATCGAAGGCAATTTATGCTGAGTGGAAGTTTGTAATTTTGGAACTAGTAAGACGCCAAGATCAGTTGTTGTAGATTTGAAGGGAGTGATTCATAGTTTTGAGGAGATCTTCTCACAAAATGGCAATTAGGACCTTAGGCGAAGACAGCGTATGGTTAAATATATATTAATATATAGTCGGTTTTGATGTATGGAATGGAATGAGTGATTACAATGTAACAATTGTGGGCGTTTGTTAGTTGGATTCACCGAAAAACAGACGTAGCAACAACTTAGAGGTACTGAGAAGAACCAACACTGGAGGATCACTGCTCATTAACATAAAATACCAGAAAGCTGCTTGTCTGGGTTGTAATTCATGTGGAGTGAAGTATCGCTCCTTCAGTTGATCATGAAGTGGAAGATTTTGAAGACAAAATAGCCGTTGTTGGTTGGAAGCAGGTATCTTAGGAAACATGACATGGCAAGAAGAGGTCTAACGAGTCCATAATAGACTCAGGAGGCGGTGGTGTCATGTAGAAGAGCTCAGGAGAACAGTTTCCAGATTTGATGCAGTATTTAGTCGTTGCCAACAGCTACTTCACTAAATAAGACGTCGTTCCCAGTCATCTCTCAGTACTGCAATAATTTGGCTTCCAGAAGCCTGAAGGAATGACTTTCTGGTAGTGCTCTAACCTCCATCAAGTATTCCAGATCAGGCCTTATATGTGCTCCATACGATGTAAAGAGATATAATGGAGAAGATTCAGACCTAAAGCTAATTTGGCATCCACAGGCCTGAGCTAACGACCTCCAGATCCTTTGTCCATCTCTCATCTTTATTTTGGGATCATGAATTTGATCAAAGTTCTAAAACGAGATTCTCAGCATGTTCAAAGCCCTAACAAACTATCTGCTATCTAATAATTATATCGGACTTCTGGTATGCGGTGCACGTTTTAATTGCTATGGTATTTCCAATACAATTCACCTAAAGATGAATGAAAATAGTTTCAATTCCTTCACGTATTCACCCGACGACGAATTAAGACACCATGTCAAGCGAAAAGTTGTGAAACTCAAATTTAACTATACAATGGAAATCTGAATTGCAATTTTTGAAGCATCTACGTTGTTTTGAAGTACCAAGCGTTAATACCCTCCATACCTTGATCTTGACTTCGTGTTCGTGATGTACATCTACAGGGGTGTCGAAGTGCGATCCTCCAAAGCCGATGGAGTGATGTTTGTGCTCCTCCTTGTGCTCTTCGTGCTTATGGCCTCCCTCATGGTGGTGGTGGTGTTCCTCTTCTCCGCGGCTCAAGCCGATGATCTCGTGGTCTAGGTGGTGATGGTGACCAAGCAGTCCTCCTGCTGAGCCGCCACCGAATTGGGGGTACGCCGCCGCCAAAGCGACCACCGAACACAAGAGCTGTCGATAAACAATAATCCTTTAGATACGATGATTATTTGGAAGAAAAAGTGACCAAATAACTGCGCCACTAATGGAGATCGAACCCAGAAATGCCATGTGGGACTTGAGATATATACAAAAATAAGAATTGAACATATTATGCATTTTTGATACCACTAAAAATGTATTGTATGATGATATTGTTTAATAATTAACATCGTCCGAAATAATCTCTAAACCTCACTAGAAGTACTAGTTTAAAAATGAAAATATATAATCTCGAATATGTACATTGTCGCTGAATTTATGAAAAGGTAACAAATATGGCAAGTCCAGAAAGAGCTAGACATTCAAAGACATCTTTTTAAATAAAAATGATTCATGTTAAGACATAACAACAGTTCAAATGAACATTGATGTCAATTATTGAACCTGTAGCAAAAACATTATTCGTATATGTTTTGAAATGAGATGGAAATTATTATCAAAAAAATACATTTTTCCGGAGAGTAGTAGCTAACTTTATGTACTTAATTTATCAAAGGAAAATTTGAAGAAGTTCAGAAACTTTCAGCAAGCAATATAACATATAGATGTTTGTAAGAGAAAAAATACTTCTTGCAACTCAATATTCATTACATTTAGTGCATATTCTTAATGTCCATGCTCAGGTGCTGTGTGACATAAAATATATTTTTGAAAAAAAGTTTATAGAAGTTCCAAATTGATAGAAAATGAGTTCACAGCTCAGAATCTCACGATATCTTTTTACTCAAAATCGATATTGATAAATTTTGGAAGCGTACGAATTATTTCAAATTTTGTATATTTTTGGTTTTCCAAAATGTGTATACTTACAATGAAGGTCTTCATATTTACACCCGTTTGGTCTATCGAACAACTGACGAAAATACTAACACCACTCAGCCAATTTATAGTAATTATTTGTGTGAAAGGACATATTAACAACATATGAAAAATTATTAACACAAATGCATTTAATGAATAATATTAGACATTTAGCATGCAGATATATCGGTTTCGCGTTTTTTGCCTTACAGTTCTATGAACTTGGTCCATATTTAATATCTCAACGAGCTGGGCATTAGTTTAGCACCAAGTGTTCGTGATTTCACAACAATCGACCATTATCTAATTAGGATCTTTGTTTCAGAACGCGCTTGATAACTACACTTTCCTGCCGTTCAGCGTGCTTTTGGCGATATTCTGGATATTCACCTACAAAAAGGTACCAGAGACGAAGAACAAGACGTTCGAAGAAATCACCGCCTTATTCCGACATGGTAACGGAAGGTGAGTTTTGCACGAATTATGTTTATTTTTAATATATTTAAAACCTTTAACAAACACTAAATCGTTTTGCCGACTCTTCAGGGTATGATTAAATATGTCTGGTGTTTCAAGAACAGTGTCAAGTAGGTTGACGCTGCAGCTCAATGGTTACACCTCAGAAACAGGTGCGTAGCTAGGGCAGAGCAAGATGGGGCCCGCGTGTGTATGACGCGCAAAATCGTGGATCTTCAGGGGAAGATTAAAAATAAAGATGCTAACGTGTTTAGCGAAACATCTGTCGGGTGATTCAGAGAATAGCGTCAAGTAGGTTGACAGTGTATCTCGCACGCAATGATTGCAGCTCAGAAACAGGGGCGTAGCTAGGGCAGATCAAAATGTGGCCCGCGTGTGTATGAAGCGCAAAATCGTGGGTATTCAGGAGAAGATTAAAAATAGAGATGCTAACGTATTTAGCGAAACATCTTTTGGGTGATTCAGAGAATAGCGTCAAGTAGGTTGACACTGTACCCCACACGGAATGATTACAGCTCTGAAACAGGGGCGTAGCTAGGGCAGAGCAAGATGGGGCCCGCGTGTGTTAAAGCGCAAAATCGTGGGTCTTCAGGGGAAGATTAAAAATAGAGATGCTAACGTGTTTCGCGAAACATCTGTCGGGTGATTCAGAGAATAGCGTCAAGTAGGTTGGCACTGTACCCCACACGGAATGATTACAGCTCTGAAACAGGGGCGTAGCTAGGGCAGATCAAAATGGAGGGTGCGTGTGTATGGAGCGCAAAATCGTGGGACGTTTTTTTGCTCAAGTTTTTTGGGGATATTTAGGAAATACTCTTGGAAGGGACATTTTTTGGCTCTTCGGGTTTCTTGGAGAAAGTGAATATCCAAAAGGGGGTGGAAAATGGTTTCAGTAGCAAGGTTTTTATTGCACCTCAAGTTTTCTGGAGGGTTACCAAAAAGGTATTAGCCTCATTAGGAAATAAATGATTTAAATAGGTTTTTTTCGGCAGGGTGCTTCCAGGTATCAGAGAGGAAAGGATTTTTATCCCGAAATGACGAAAATACGTCACCAATTTTGTTCTGTCTGTCGGTTTGTCGGACAGTCGGTTTTTTGATCGTTATGTTTGTAGGCGTGTTGATAACGTTTTTCTCGCCGCGTAATCTCAGTAAACGTTACTTCCATTTTGATGTGGGATGGGGAAATGTGGGATTATAGTAGCTAAACATGATGTATTTTTGGAAATCAGTCACTTAGTTTTTTTATAATACTGTGATTATTGATAACTCCATACCCAAAGCTTATAAACAGTGAACAATTGTCAGTATTACGTCAGAAAACGTTTGCAGAGATATATTTGTGTAATTTCAAGCTATGTTTTTTATTTGTTTCTCAAGCTTCTGGTGATATTGTGGCGCAGTACGTCCTGATCATTCATTTCGAAATCTGTTTGCATTGATCGAAATTTTTTCCGTACCTAATTTAAAAATGCGTGAAATGTACCGAAGCAATCTAATTTATTTATTTTTTATGATTTCAGAAAAAAATCATTTTATTTTAAACTTTGAAGCATACATAAAATTTCAAATTTTCATCTTGATAAGAAAAATCCGCTAGAAAAAAACTGTGAATTGGGCAACAGCATTCGCAAATATTTTTCTGATTTTTTCAAAAATCTATGCCATGATCGACACTAAATTATGCAAGCTGGTTCAGTTCTTTACTACAGCACCTCGTACGTTGTTCTAATCACTATATACGCATACGAAGGCTCTAAAATATTAATTGGAAATAATGGATTTATTAACTCTAATTAAATTTTTACTGCAGCTCCAACCTATAATCCACTTCAAGTTACATAACGAAACGTATGTCCATTTAATTCTAGAATTAATTCATAGGATAGAAAACACTGGGCCTTAAATCTAAATATCACTACTAAGCTGCTTCAAAAGCGATTCATCAAGAAATATAATTTGAAATGTTTCCACATAAAATTCAGCATGCCAGAAATTGGCTCTAGAAACTTCCTTCCTTTGCATATGTTGCCAGAGCACTTGACATATCTTGCCTTGAAATATTAATACCATATCTTTTAACAGGGTTAGTTTTCGAGATAGTCGATTATACGGGTGAGTAAACCTGCATGCAATTTGGAAGTTGCTTCAGCGCATCTAGAAAATTACGGCCAATCGTATATATATGCTTGCTCTGCTGTAAATATAGCATGCTTGTAATTCTACACCACCAATTACCTCCATTGAAATATGCTTTTGGAAATAACAGAAAAGTGTTCTTTGATAAAACAATTCTCACATACCGGGTAATCATAAAGTGCGGGATATATTTCAGCTTATTATTCGTCTTACTTCCACTTACATCTAAAAAAACCACATACGACTGAACGAGATTCACTAAATTGATTACATTTAAAAAAAATACTCCCAGTCCATAACTTGAAGAATGCTGCAGGGTACAGCCGAAGTGTTAGAAAAGTAGTTTCATCGGTCATATTTATTATGATAGGAGCCTAAACTTATGTTAAGTCTTCAGAGTGCGTGAAATCAAACTCATACCTTTGAGATGGTTTTGATTTTGCTTAAATTTGGGAAAGAGATCTGCAAATGAACAATAAAAGCTGATAAATGGATGTTTTGTGATGTTTTTGAGCTCTTGAAATCTCAAGCATATTGGCATAGTGTTTGAATCAATCTTTTTATCTCGGATATTTTAGGGAGTAGAAAATAGGAACTCAAAAGTGTTGACCGGTATCAATAACTCAAATATTTCTAAAGCTTCAAATTATTTGAGGGTATAGTGACAAAATCTTCAAATACCTACCATTGGATCTATTCAAGTGAGTCTCTTGAAGTTGTGATTATAGCTTTAGGTAATCTGGTAATCAGCCTAAATATAAAGAAAACATATCAGACTTTACACTATAATCTAGTAATGTCAGTGAAGTGAACGTGCGGTTGGAAAAGCTGATCAGTAAATTTGTTGCAAGAAAAGTACAGATTAGATCGCAAAATCACCTCTTCACCTCATAAAGCCTTTTTAGCGTCCCAACAATACGAATTCAGAATCCTTATTGCGATGTTCTGTCAATGAATGAATTGCATTCCAAAATGGTTCTGAATAGTTCTAGGATTTGGTCGGGATTCTTGATTCTGGATCGGTTTGACCAGATACCCAATCTATTTTTTTGGCTTTCAATGGAAATCGTATGAGAGTTGACAAAGACGATTGAAGGAATAATAATGGTAAAAGACGACTATAATCTAACATTATAAATCGGCGATATTGTTTAAATGAAACAAAAAAATGTTCTTCGATTAAAAAATTATAGCCCGAGATAGTAATTTAACCACTCCATTCAATCATCTAGAAAAAGAATTAGAAGTATTAGAATTTGAAGAAAATTAGAAAAAGACAATCGGAATTCTTAACTGATTCTAGAATTTATTATAAGTGCGCGAATTGAAGAAGTTCCTTCCTAACTCCAAGGAATTCTCTGTTGGAACGAACATTATGTTATGTATTATGCAGAACGATTTGGACAACGATCTCGCCTGGATGGCGTTTTGTTTCAAACTCCCAGCAGTGCTTTACTTTTCTCTTTGCATGCTCTCGATTACATAACCTACTTTCAACTATTCGCGCGCATATATTTACGGCGGAAATTCAGCTAATTACAAATAAATCCAATAAAATAGCGGCGTGGCACCTTAATTAGGCATTATCCCCGTTATAATTTATTTACTGCATTGTGTTGCATAGCACACTAGATTCAAACATGAACTACCCACGCCGAATGCATGTCCTTTCAATCTTCAATGTCTTTCTCGCCTATCATTGTCGACAATAACCAGTTAGGTCATAAACCGAATATCATTGGGCTGTACGACAGAATAAGCTGTGAAGTACACTTTTTTCACTTTGTTCAACCAAGCTTACGTATGTTACTGAGCATTGTTTATTGCATATGCATCCTTATGATGGATGCATATGCATACGAAAGCTTGGTTGAATAAAGGAAGAAAAGTGTAGTTTATAGCTAAATGGCAAAAATCGAAATATTTTCTAATTTTGACAACTATGAAGAACATATAGACCATAGAACTTTGTTGATAAATTCAAAAGCAGAGACATAAGAATGCATCGTCACTCTATGGAGACAAAATGTCTTTTGAGAGGAAAAACGAAACCAAGGCAACTACAGAGTAACGATGTTTTTTTGCAAAAATATAAATGTTCTGTAACTTCATACGTGAAATGCTTAGTACGGAAGCTGGAAACAATTAAATGATATATCTAATGGCTCATGCTGGATTAGGTTGTGCCAGACTCACAAAACCGATATGAAAAATGAGTTTGCCTTTTGGAAAACAAAACCACACATGCACAGCTTTATACGTTTACTCTCTTTCCTGATTCATCCTGGTATTGTTTCCCCTTAATGAACTTGTCCATCGGAGTAACTTTTTCTGTATTCTTGATATCGTTCATCTTCATAATATGGCATTAACTGTGAAATATAAATATGTAAATGATTAATAGATATGCAGCTTTTATTTTATATAACAACAGGATCGAGTAGTACTTAGCTAAAAAGCAATTATTGTGAAAAATTCCTTCCTATACTCTTCATATCTATCACAACTAGGTGACAAAAATAACTAACATTTTTCTTGTTGATCAAGTGGTCATTATATGGACGATTAGAACGGAATCATTGAAACAACCAATTGATTTCGATTTCAACTACAAATATATACAACTATGCTTCCAACAATTCTCATAAGATTAATCTATCGGGATAGAAAGTAGTTTAATGATACAAGCAATAACATAGATCAACATTCTTTTTTATTTAGAAATTATCTATTATCTATATATGATACAAGGAACTTTCAAGTCACTGTAGTACTTAGTCTCCTACACTTTGTAACTTGCTAATCCGCAAGATGGAAGCCCATATACAAATTAGCATTTAAAGTTCAAAAAAAATTCTGGGCTATTGCAGGATTCGAACCACACTTCCTCTGACTGCCGGTGAAACGCTCTAGCACAGTTTTTCATTATTAAAAAAGTATAATATAGTTATGTAACTATATCCCTTATGTATTACAAAGGATAGTACCTTAACTTTTAACATTTAATGGCTATTCATTCTATTTTTTTTAATCATTCAGTAATGAAAGTATTTTGAACCTGTAGTAAGAAGTAGTTACTATATGGTACACTAACTGTATCGTTGCCAAAGAATGGGTTATTGGTGGACTCACTTTCAGGTGATATCATTTTGAAGTACGGTTTCTTACTTATAGTCACAAAAAAGCGAATACAAAGCAGGTCCGCAATTTACCCGAGTTTTTGCACAGAACTAGGCAACCAACAATACAGCTCTGTATCACTTACATTATAAAATAGAGAGTCCCAAACCATGCAGAATTCCAAACTATAGAAAAATAGGTGGATAACTCAGTTTCGTCAGAAATAGGATTTTCTTTAGACCTCATATCTGTCTTTCTCTGTTACCCTTTATCTGTTTCTGTTTTACTGTCTTTTTCGCTTTCAGTGAGCTTTGACTTATACCCTCTGAACGTAGTTGGCTTGGAAAATCTAGATAATGCTATACTTTCTATGCACTCTAAAGCCCTGCTTATCATTTAATACTTTACAGCCTTGACACATATTAATTGGCAATTGTGTGATGCTGATAAAAACACTATCAAATACAATGATATACATTACAGTAATCCAGAGTATCCAAACGAACTTGAATCGTGTCAGGAAATGTTTGCTTCAATGCAAAAACGTTAATACCCGAATATTAATTCATTCTTTTTGTATACTAATATCCATGCATTTCGAGTTTTATTTTAGCTTTATAGTTCTTATCTTATTTTTTTATTCATTTTATTTTTATTTTCAGTACTGATAATACGACCATAGTGCAAGATAGCAATAAGCCCAAAGATGATTTGTGAACCACTTCTTTCAGAAGGTTAAAACCTTACTATTGTAATACTCATATATTTTTTTATTGTATACATGTTATGCATATATCAGATGTTTTATTGTTAAGTCTTTATTGATACTGTTACCTCAGACTTTTTATTTTTGTTCATAAAAAAAATCATTTAGTTGTTGTATTTTTGTTTTTTTTATTTTTATTGTTAGAGAAGGTTGCTGCTACCGTTACTCTTCAACCCTACTTTGTCATCCATCTATAATAAATAATTTTTATTTTGATAGTTTTTATTATTTATTTAAGTTTATTGCATACAGAGACGTAACTTGTCAAATCAGTTCCTCCAATATTTTTTTCGCATTTTAGCTTGACTACTGCCACATATTATTGTTCCATTAGCCACGTTAGTAACTATCCTTAGAGAGGAGCGACAAAAATGCACTCTCATTTTATCTTTCTTGCTGTCTTACTCACTTCTATACTCTTAACGTTCAGGCCAACATAGCCTCAATCTCGCTTTTAAAGTTGCTGTTGTTACCAATTTCACATTCGGCTCATCCTTTGGATCAGAATGGCCTTTATTGCATTTGGTGATGAACCTTCTCATTGACAAATATTCCAGGAGCATGTTAAACTGCGTAAACGCCCTAGAACAACACCTTCCAGCCACAGAGCAAGCGGGATTGGTGAGCGCTGAAGAGAAACCTCCACAGCAACCTCCACAGGATTCTTGTAAGTGTCCTTTTTATCAAAATATAGATTTTTTCTGGTTTATAGAGCATGATACGTCGTCGTTGAGTATTATGTTGCATTGTTCCAATGTTTAAGCATCATAAATTCGTAAGCAAAGGTTGCTTTTGTCCTCTGCGTTGACCGTACTTCATATAGTTGAGTTTTTTCTGAGTAAGATCCTCGTTTCAATACCAGTTAGAATTGAATGTTGACCTAATATTTATTCAAGAAACTGCTTTTTATTACAATTGACCGCCGGAGTAATTTTGTTTTGTTTTTTCACTTAGCCTGACGAGATTGTGATAAGAAAAATTTAATATAACATGTTTAAATGGGAGGCTTATGTGAACTTCTTCGTTTTTCAGCTCTATTCTGTTCTTTTATATCTCAGAAACAAGGCTAAATTCTGTTTGTCGGTTTTACCCTCTCTATGATTGAAAGATTCGAAATATAATATGAATTTTTTTATAGCTTGCATTTATATCCGGTATACCCATATGTATTATTGCTATATTTGCTATAAACAAAAAAATATACCTTTTATGAAAAATTACACAGATTTTCCAATTTATCTGGACTTCCAAGCCTCGTGATGTACATAATACCAAAACGGCACTGTTGGAATAGATTAGATATTGAAACATCTACAATGTCTACAAATATCAAACAACTGTAGGATAGACAATAAAATGTATAGACGGATTTAATGGAGGCTAAACATAGTGATATAGCAGTTTCTGAGAATTTTCATTTTGCGCGCATTCTGAATCTCATTCTGAATTCAAAGAAACATGCACAATTTTTATCATTAGAATATGTTTTTATAGGGCTTGACTAAGAGGACAAAAACAAACCGATTCTACTTATGTATTGAATATTTGTTTACATGTTATCCTCATTATAACAATATTATTTGTTAGTTCCAAATCCCTTTGAGAGACGGTTGTACAAAACAACATATAACCCTAGAAGACATTCAGCATACGCCACAGTCCCAGGTATACCAACAATTAATATCAATCCACCAACCCCACACTAAACACCAATTGCACCAAATTTATGGCTAGATACTTGTATCACAACTTGCTATAGATATCAATGTATTATACACTTGTATATATTTTTCTGGGTGAAAAACCAATCAGTTTTGGTAGAAGCTGCATTTTTTGGCTTATATAATATGCCGTATATATACAGCGTGTTATTTATTGATAGGTCATTATTCCAAGGGCGCACTCTTTACCTGAATTCAAATAGAAAGGTTTGTATGAACATGTGCCCTAAAAAGTATGGTTTGCTAAAATAGGGTGTCAAATTTTATAAAAAAGGTTTTTTTGTTAAATTGTCTGTTAAATTAAATTATCGACATGAAAAAGTTGTATTTTTGCTGCTTAATGCAACAGACATTATTGAAAAGTGTGGCAGACGTTTATTTGTCGATATAATATTTTTTCAAACTTTGGCACCCTGTATATTGAAATTCAGACCTCTTAGGATACATATTTAGAAGAACTTTTTGAGTCAGAAATTCGCCCCCTGCAATTACGGCCTGCCATTAAGTGACACCCTGTATAATATACAAATTCATGTAATATTCATTTGATGGTTCGGTTCGGTCAATTGCGATTCCTTACAATTTTTAAACACCAAATTTTGACCTCCGTTACGGAACGAAACAGCTGTTTTCCTTCAAAAATGTTCTACTCTATCCGACTGAAAAGTCACTGCCGATTCAACTGGTGTCAGATTTGCACGATAAAATATTTTTCGGATCGCACCAGTACGGAATGCTGAGAACACAGGTTTGTATCCCGTTCGCACCAAACTTGTTAAGGATCTTTTTCAATTGTTATAATTAAATGTCGGAAATGGCCTAAGTTAAGCATGCATGCATTTTTAGTATCATCCCTTTCAAATTTATTTAATTTGCAATGCAATCAAAAATACAATGCATATAATAAGTAAAAATGCATATACAGAGTTTATTTTATTTTGTTAGTACTGAAGCATGCTGGCCATCTTAAATAAAATTACTTGCTTCGTTCTGAATACTTAGCAACTATTTGGTAATCTTTAAATTTTACTAAATATGTAGGAACATAATATTTTATGCTTTATAAGTACTGAATTTGGTAGTAGCTACAGTAGCAGTGATATTTAGTAGCTTAATGGCCGATTGCACCAACAACTGCTTGAGGAATTTATGAAATTTAAGAACTCCTTTGCATGTTTACACCTTTGCTTTTTGTTTGCTACCTAACTAAGGTTTCGTTAACCGTTTTATGGTGCAAAAAGCTGGTATTTTCTCAAATATTCACACGTTATAACGCGAAAACTATTCAAAAATGTCATTTAAATTGAGTTACAACCTTAGTTTGTGCTTTTTACTACAGTTATATTCCTGAAAGTTATATAATATCCATTCAACAGTGAAACCGATAAAAAAATCGGAAAAGAAGCACCAATTTTATGCCCAACGAAACCATGCTGTTAATGACAATAGTTAATAGTTATAAAAATGTAATGGATAATAGAAAAACTGTTACCCTGGAAACCGTCATAATAATAGATATTCATGCCATTATATTTTCAATATGAATTATTTTCATTATGTCGTACATATTATCATTAAACTGATTCGAGATATCCTAAAAACATTCCCCTTTAACAGCTGGTTCGGAGCGATCTTCTAGAGCTGGAGACACAGGCGGCCGTCCACCGCCACCGCTGCCGCCGCCCAGGTTCCCCAACAGCGCCGTTTGACAACAGTGGGAAACTCTGAACCTGACCGCCACCTTAAGCCTGTTGCCGCTCCCAATCACGCCTCTGCTAGTCCTGGAAGACCACCTGGTGGAGATGATCGCACAACGCGGCAAAGCATGCGCCACCTACATTCGCCGCAGCTTCAAGCGGCCCCGCCCTCCCGTCAGCTGATTGAAGAGGAGACTCCGCCCACCATGCAGACCACGCCCAACCGATATTTCGCTCGCCCGATCGGTGTGCAACGTCTACGAAAGCTCCTCCTACGCGTGTAGGATGGATAGCACTAGGTCGCTGTGCGAATTCGACTTTAACGCGCATGCGAAATATCCTGGTTTTGCGAACTCGTCATCTGTAGAGGACTTCGCACGGTCGTGGAATGCGCATCCGGAACAATCGACTTCTGATGTACGTGACTGTCCTGTCAGTGTGAGCACGGATGACCTTGAAATGCACATGATGCCATATTCCACGTATAACCAAGACTGTCCAAAAGATGTGAAGGGGTAGGTAAAACACTACTTTTGATTGTCTATTATTTTTCTATCCCGGAGCATGTTCAACATTTATCAATGTATGAAGAGATCAGTATCAGGGTAAATCAACAATTCAATTAAAAAAATGACGTCCAGCAGATTAACGATACACTTAACACGCAGAAAAAGAAATCTAACTACGTCCCCAACGCTATTACTAGCTCCAAATCAAAAGTTGTAATGAAGTAAAATAAATTATTTCACCTTATTTGTTTCTCTATCTTTGTAATTAAAGCAATGCATAACCCATCATTAAAGTATAGGATTATGAGATTCTCTTCGAAAACACCCAAAATACTGAGACCTGGCATCATTGTACGTCACCGTATCCCCAGCCTGCCCTGAAACGCTGCCAAAAGACAGTTACTCTCGCCTCACGATGCATCCACGGCAGACTATTTTCACATGAAGAATCGAGTGGCACCTCGCATACATGTTAATCTGTTGGACCGGGCTCAAATGTTTAAGAAACTATCTTTTATGAACGTCAAAAACAGATAAAGACCCTCCTACCTCCGGCAACCGTGGATAAGCCATAAAGATTCTTATCCATCCTCCCGACCTTAACTCAGAATCCACAATTGACTCATGATAATTGAAACTTTCAGACATGTATACAACGAAGATGATCCGCAATGTACGCAGAGACGACATTCAAGTGACCTCCAAGCTTCGCATAGCCTACTCGAATCTCCGTACGTGCGAGCGACAGACCTGCGGCACTTCGCATGCGTATACGAGCCGTGCTGCCATCTACCAATGCCGATAGCGCAACATGCTCACGGGCCAAGTTGCCAGTTCGGTCCGTTTCGCCTTGGATCTGCTACGATTGTCACACTGCCCGCGTGATGAACTCCATAGTCGTAACGGAAGCGATATGACTCTCAGTGCGTTATCGACGAACCTAATCTTCCAATGATGCAAAATTGGCCTTAATATGCTCAGTTTATATGGATTAAAAAGTTAGTAGTGACGTGGTACCATGATAGTGCCGTCGTTGATTGAACTGAAACGGATCGAAGGTGGCCCGATATCTTTCGCCTACATTTTTTACGTGCAATATATTGTTAGAATACACAGGGTGATTCGACGTATTTGGGTACAAACCTGTAAAAGCTTACTTAGCTGCACTGGATTGAATTTGTCTGAAAGATAATTATAAAGGCATTTTAAGACTTGAGCACTTTTGATTAGGTAAACATGGCAAACTATGATCACTTTTTGGGGTCATAATTCCAGAAAGTACTATCAAGGCCATCAAAACCCACAAACGTCGGAGCATGCCCAAAAATCCTCTGTTTACGTTTAGGTTACAACGCCACTTTGCTGTTACAATTTTGAGGTTAAAGCTACAAAAATATACGAGGAATTCCATTGTAGTGTAAATGTTACACTGTTTCCAGTTAAATGAGTGTATATTATTAGATTTTGAAACTCCTTTCCTTTCATTTCGTTTTTCGCACTACAACGGATCTTTAGCATTGATTGATTTACTTCAATGACCGTAGGCAGGGGCATATTATCGCAGAAGCCTAAGAAGCCCGGGCTTCGGGCGCAAACTCATAGAGGTATTATTCTGTAGATAGAATGTTGGGAATTTGATTAAAAAACTGCACCGAACACGTCAAAAAAATATAAAAGAATAGTTCCTTGAAGTCTGACCCCCAAAGGTGATTTTAGTTGGCCATGGACTACAACCAAAACAAAAATACTCTCCTCCTAAAATCTTTATCGTAATCTGTCAAACAATCCAGCTACTGATAAAGTTTTTACCAGGCTGTATACAAATAATGTGATTCACCCTGTATATATTTAGCTGAGCTGTCAAGTCGGTAGAAGGAGCTGACACAGCAAGTGATGCCACGTAACCTGATGTAATCGTATTTATATTACATTTTCATAATTTCCCCAAGAAAGAAAACTAACTGCTTGTCTGCCTGATACAATATTGTTATTTTCTATGACTGAAAATCAACATGCAACATCAAACTACAATTTCTGGACTTTCCGATTTCATTTAATACTTCCTATACCCGAGAGGAAAGTACACAAAACTAAAATTTAAATAACTTTTCGTTGAATTGGAATCATGAATAAATGAGGTTATGTAGCAACGCTTCGTTGTAAAATGATTTAAGCGCTTCATGGAAAAGGGATCTTAGAATCGACTTTTTCTACGACATCTGTGACATATTTTAATTAACTCGTTCTATTCCGTGATAGCTAATAAGATTGCTTTTCCGGAACGGCGTCAAAGCAACGCTTCTTCCGATAGTGTGATTAGCTAAGTCATCGGGTAACTAACTATGAAATTATCTGACCGAAATCAAATTCTAAATGTAATAGTCCATCTATAAGTGTCCAATTGTTATTCAATGTTTATTCCAAAATGAATATCATGGTTTGTTAATGTTCATATACCCGGGGCAAAGCTATCTCTGAAAATCAACCGAACACAGTATTCCATTTACCTATATTGCAAGATGAATCATGTTAATATTACAATCATTCTCACACTTTCATCTTGTTTCCGACGCTGATTCAGACGTAGAACTTGTTCGCTTGAAAATAATTTAGTTTACATCCCACTTCTGAAACCCTGCATCTTGAAAACTCGCAATAGCACACAGATGTGTTAAATTAAGCGACTTTCAAAACTATATCAGCTAATGGCAAGCTAGACAGTAGGCCAACTCAGTGGCTCTAGCATATTGGTTACATTCTTTGCATTTTGCTAACTATTGTGAATTTTGCTCACACCTTCCCTTTTAAGAATGATTGTTATTATATACTTGTCTCTGTTTGTTGTTCTGTTTCTCGCTTGATAAACATATTATGATCAAATCTGTCATATAGTCCTATCATATGTTTGGGGGGCATTCTGGCTTGTTTCGCAGGTAACGTCTTTGAATGTATAACGGCATTGTCATTTTCTTCAAGTGAACAAGATCAAAGCTCTATACATATCCTGTTCGTTCCAAAGAAGGTAGAGTAGCGCTCTATTGGACAGGATATTGTAAGTCCTATGCTGACCTCGTGAAATCAACCCAATATGTCTAGTCCAATCTACTGTGAATAAACACTATCTGTAGCTATGGCTGTAAGCCTAAGTTCACAAACATTTTATTTGCATTGAGATAATATACAACTCTGAAAATCAACGAGATTGTTAACAGATACAACTATACTAGACATCTGTATTGAGCTTGAATTATTTCCTAGTACGACGTCAACGAAAGCTTAGTCGCAATGATGCTTTCCTTGTCAAAATGGTACGCTTCCGACATACTTAGTATAAATAAGGATGCCAAAGCACTTTTTTCATTAATAAGACTTTTCGATATCTAACCTCAATCAAACAGCGCAAACTCGGACACTCTCGAACGCGTATGAAATGCTGGCAGAAGCGTTCAATGCAGAAATTACCCTCAACTAGTCTATTAACTAGACGTCTACTGTCATTATTTTCAGAGAATCAAGGTTAGATATGAAGAATATCCATAACTGAAAAAATGTTAAAAGTCCTTTGGCATCATTATTTCTCCTAAATTTATCTAAAGTAGAACATTTTGACCCAAAAAAACATCATTACGAATAAGTTTTCGTTGGATCAGCACTAAGAAAGACCAAAAGTGTTTAAGCTAAGTTTCTCATGTACACAATATCTCTGTCTAATAGAGCTTCAGTTTCGTGAGTTGGAACCATAATGGCAAATTATAGTATCTATAGATGTAGATAGCATCAATTAGAGGTGATTTAAGACGCCTCATTGCATCTTAGAATCTGAACCACACTCGAAGGTATTCACGAATATTACCACCGCTCACAATGTAGTAACTTGCTCAAATGAATTGGTTTAAGCTACATATGATTTAGTTCCAACGGTTGTTAGGAGCAAAGTCTATGTCAATCTATCAATCAAATAAATATCAGTACTTAAATTAGTATTTTTTTGACTGTTTTCGTTCTGTGGTTTGCGAACTATCTTCAAAATTCACGAGACCTTAAATCATCTCTACCTATAACTAGAGTACTCTGAAGAGGCGTCATTCCGTTTGAAAACGCTCTATTCCGAGGATGAAATCAAAATGTGTTAAGAGATACTACGATACCACTGTAGGCATTTTAAATTATTTTGTCATGGATTTTTTTGCCTGTTAAGCAGGGTTAGTTGTACACTCATGCTGTTCGTTTTTCCTAATCGAAGTATTTGGCAATTCTTAGCTGTGATCATTACGTCGGGTAATAATATAAACTCTTGTAACCCACAATTTTGTCAAGCTCTACCTCCAAGCATAGGCACCCATAGGATGGTCTTCAAGAGGTATTATGTTCTCCACCTTCAGTTTTTGAGTTACTAAGTCAATGAGTACTATCAAACGCCTGTAGAATATTTCTTTCTCCTCAAAGCAATAGATCATTCAAACATTTGATCTGTTCTGATGTACAAAAGACTAAAGTCAAGAACTCCGAAAGACACGTAAATTCTTCTCTATTTCTAAGTGCGTAATTCAATTCTGAAGACAAATTAGTACTTTTCATGGTAAATTGTAGAAAATACATCGAAAATTCTCATTTTTGAATATCTGATGCAAAATATGGTTCAGATTCAGATACATTGACTTAAAATATGTATAGCCTTGCAGTTTCTCAATTTTAATTTTCAGCTCTTTTTCAGCACTCTTATTGAGATTCATAAAGTGATCGACTGTAACGAACAAATAATACGTTAAACTTTCCGCCAATCCATTATATATACTTTACGTATACAATAGTGAACGATCAACCGCTCTCATGTGGGTTCGATCCCCACCGGTACCGGATTTTTTTCTGACTTTCCAATGCTTATTTCGATTCATTAACTTTTCATTTTGCGTAATATGGAGAAAATAATTTCAATAATCCAGTAAGTAGTAAGGAAGAGCAGCAAAAGAACCAAAGAAATCACTAGATTATCTAAAAATTGATAACAATCGTGAAAACACCATTTTAAGAGTGTACAGATTTGCTTTGAACTACCCAGTCTTACAAAGAGTCTAATATATTACAAAGCAATCACACTTCCTCGCACATGTACATTAAAAAAATCCTTCCTAAGCATCCGATAAAACTGTAATGCCACTGTAAGCATGCTCTGTATCTATGAAGTACTACCTACTTTAAACTGTGTCCATTCTATCACCGTTTCATAAAATCGATTACTTTGCAGACAAAACGAACATTACTTTCATATATCGCACATGCCCCAAAAAGTTGCAGTTTTATTGATATTCAATATTCATTGCTCTTTTATTTATCCTTCAAACCGTTAATCTTTCATTTAGCCGCTAAAATTTATAGGAATTACCCGCTAGTTTGCAAAAATGCAATTGTTTGCCAAGCCTGTAGAGAAGAGATCCGGGCCTGAGGGGAAACCGAGACTCCGGGTCCATTGAAGAGAAAAAAAAATGAAATAGAGCGTAATAGTGTTGAAAGTTGAAATTTTCCACGATGACTTTCATTCCATCCCCCCTTCCCTCCTCTCTTCGGACCTCTTGGCCGTGAATTCAATGGTATCAGTATCTTGTAAAAATAATTCAATCATTATCTAAATAGTTCAACTGCGGAAAAAGGCATGAAACCCATAATAAAATAATGTTATTATTTTCCTCAATGTGGAAAATTATCTACGGATGATGTACACCTTCATCCTCGTGATGAGTACCACCCTCTCTGTCTCTATCAAGTCTTATTAATTCACTTCAGCTTCCCTGGCACATTTCCGTCGCCACTCGAAATATCGATGTATGAAAGTTACGTTTTATAATAAAACCTCATATTTGTCCATATTGCGAGGTTTATATTCTAAAAAATACACTGCCAACCCGACATTCATATGGACAGACATGATGTTACAGCGGAAGATAAGTAACTCTATAGATAGGCATTTAAAATGTACGTCATCCACTTACAATAAAACTTCATATTTGTTCAAGTAAGCGGATGACGATTATCTTCTTTATTGTTTGAATATTTTGTGACTGGTGAAAACAGGTGCTCAATTTTTGAATAGTGTGGCCACCCAGTTTGTTTTGTATATTATATCACCTAGAGCAAATTAATGCAGTAGACAAGTACATCTTTTAATCTTTGCAAAGTATAGGAAATGCGACCTATCCCTATCTAAAACCTTTATTATGTGACGTAAAGTGATCGTTTGAAACTTGTGAATTTTGTATTTCACAACGTTTCGATTAATGTTATGTGACACAAAGACCTAGATTGGTATCACTGACAATTCATAGACGCGGCTTTCAAACACCATAACTCACACATAGGGCACGGAAGCGGATTTCATTCCCAACAACGACAATGTGTATAGCAGAATCAGCGTGGAAACAAAACCAATATGGCAGCGATCTTATATAATACTTATTTCTTGTTTGTTCCATGCCTTCATGTAGAACTATTGATCGTAAACGTTTGTAAAAAATTCCCGAAATTTCCTAAATATACTTTCAGTCAATATTTTTCATGTAAATATGTATGTACTTGCATACTGCACAAATTCCAAAGTAGTAACCGTAGTTTACACATTTTTATAACCCGACATTATAGGACAAGCCCTGATGTAACGAAAGTTAGGGAAATGCGGATAATCCCTCCCGGAGAGACTTAGTGGGACTCTAAATAGTGTTAGAAAGAGGTGAAATCAAACGGATCTAACTGGGATTGGTGAGGGTGACTGTAGTTGAATATGTATTTAAATATTTACATGTTAGCTCGAGCTTTGAGTTTTTCAGTCAAGATGGTATAACAGAAGGCTGCGAATAGTTTCGCACAGTTCTTTCACTCCAAAAAATATGACGCAGTCACCAGAAAATGCAATAAAAAACGTGTCTCTAGTTTTTTGGTTTCGATCAATATTATAGAAAATTTATATTGAAAATTGAAAATGTCCTTTTTGCTAAGAGATAAAACAAAAATGTGATCAGATATCAAAAAACTTGCAAAAAAATATTTATTCATTAGAATATTCAAGCCTTTTATCACAAATATCATAAAATAAGGCATTTCGCCAAACGCAACAGAAAAGTGATGCCGCAAAATTCTGTTTCTCAAATATAAGCATCATAGTAAACCAAATTCAGATGAAGTATATCAAAATTTTGAGATGAGATACGTGTGGCAAGTTGATAAAGGAACCATGCTAGTCAGTATTTTTTTTAATGAAAGCTCCATAAAAAAGTGGAGGCATCTATCGGTATAATAATAAAGTATCTGTATGATTATTCTGCTAAGTGATATATAAAGATAGAAACATATTTCTGAAAAATTGTAGAAAACTGGAAACTCAAAGCTCGAACAACTAGGTTTTCGCATTAGGAATTTCAAAACGAGACGGAGAAAGTTTTGCAAAGTTATTGAAAATCTATTCGCGATTTTCTGTTATTGGGGTGGTATTGTTTCAGAGTTTTATTGTTGTTTACTCATTTATTCTTCATTATAGCGATATAAAAAATCAGTCTCATTCTCAACAAACATTAAAAGAAATTTGAAGTGTTTATGCTAAATATATACGAGTATTTGGCAAATGGGCTGGAAAAATCAATTAAGCGTCCAGCAAAATATCTGTTTTTCAAGGATCTGATTCATCTTCATGAACTGAGTTAGGATTTCTATCAAAATTTATAAAGAATATATATTTTGATGGAAGGACTGAATAGATCCCTGTTCAAAGCCCTTCTTTTCTACCTTTTGCTTTAGAGTATAAATTCTACCCTCAACAATGCTTTCCTGAAAGTACTAGTGAAAACCGCAAGTCGGTTGAAACGTAAGATAAGTTAAAATCCATCACATAGCCAAAAATTTGTTCAACAGAATAAAATATACATATATCAAACAGTTAGTATTTCTACCCTGTGTGAAGACTTTCGCCTGCCCATTTTCCTCAGACCTAACCGCGAAGAGGTTGAGTTTGGCTCCAATGACGTATTATTCACTTGTATACAGTATATCTGGAAGCTAGATGACATATAAACATACATGTCAGACATATAACCACAATTGATACAAAGCATTCTAACAGTTTCAGATTTTTTTTTATTGCGGATCAGAGATCCATCGTCAATGCAAATTTTGTGTTGTCAAAGGGGCAATTTGTGAATTGTATATATTTTTAAGATTCACTGCCTTTATAACTCAACTTTCAAGTTTGAAACGTAACCAAAATAAACTAAATATGATAAATAATTATAACTGTTATTGTCAATGTAGGTACTATGAAAATATAGAAGTATATAGCTATGTGTTATACACTGCCCCAGACTAACTAATCTTTATTATTAGAGTTAGAGTGACAAACTCTTTAATAAACACAAGTTCAAGCACACGTATTTCGTCGGGGTTTGCAGAAAATAATCCAGAATATGAATCATGAATTATTCCTAGGACTAAAGAGGGCGAAGACTTGATTAAATTGAGATTCATGCTTCGACATGATATTGTTGTAGTTATTTTTCTGACAACCCTGTATTAGATGTATATAGAAAATTTCGTTATCGGTTTTTTTATATAAGGATGATTTTGATTGTGATATTAGAGTAACTTTGCAAAATCTTTGTATCCTCTACTAATTCTAAAATGTATGGGTACAATTGTTTGTTTTTGTATAGTAAACAAATTAAGAATGATAGCTCAACAGTATTTTGGGTGATGTCTAATTATAGTCTTAAGCTGTACCGAGCCTAAGGATTTGAGGGTGATGACAGGTCCGGATTTAGCAGTTTTTGTTTGTTTTTTTCATCAGATTTTTAAATATTGAGTTCGAATAATAACTTCAATGTTTCCTAACAACGTTCTATTTATTTGGAAAATCGTTTTGACCATCTGCAGAGCATTTAATACATTTCCAATGTTGGTTCTGAAAACAAGCTTTACTGTATGGTTAATTTCAGGATTAAAATGCAATAATTATTATCAGTAGATGATATTAACAGTAGGCTTTGATGAAATAATAAGCTAATAATTATTATTAGACTATCAAAGCTAAAAAAATATCCTGTTAACACCTTGCCAAATGAAAATTTATTCAACTCTTGTTGTATTGCAGGAACCCCTAACACTCGTCCTGTTCCATAAAGAGATATTTATTATTATTCCTGTCCAGAAATATAGCAGCAAAAATAACAACGCCAACCCTGATTCACCCGTATCTGTCAAGCTCTGTACCTGCAGCTCCTTTTTGTAATATTGACATGTAAATAACACCGCGCATGTTGCTTGACATTTTACCGTTGATTTTTAATGTTGATTCACTATGCGCAACTTAAAAGCATAATTCAATTTTATACAAGCAGTTTTGTCTATGGAAAAGGTACATCTATAAGCACAAAATATGTGATTGTGTGTATTCTGTGTCGTAATCTATCCTTCATTTAACACATTTATCATTGAATTGTAGTCAATCGAGAAAATGACACATCTACAATTTTAATTAGTCAAACCACTTTGATTATGTGGTAACAATAAACATGTACATTATAGAAGGCTTCCACAAAAACAAAGACAAGCAACTGGCTTGCTTTGATGGGAATAAGCTTCACTGTAAGAAATATACTAAAAGTACTCTGATCTTGTTTCTAGAAATATATATTACTATTACATCAAAAGCAACTGACTGAATAGCATTGTTGTTGTCATATGTTGGAATGGAATTTTATCAACCACTAATTCATATTAAATAATTTAAATTGTTAGAAACAGTTTTGAATGTTAGGTTAAAATAAATTGCCCTCCAGCCCTCTCCTTAATGGAATACTTGACCTTTCCCTGGCAGCGCCCGTAACCGCTAAGAATTGTGAACTTGCCATATAATTTAGTTATGCGTCCAGCATATTAAGGTGGAATTTGTTCTTAAATATTTTTTCCGGTTCAGCCATTTCTTCACGTAAGGTTTGAACACTACCTGTTAATCAATGTCTCTCAACATAAACATCCCCAAAACAACGAAATCTATAGATAGCCTTTTCGAAATGGCATATTTTTATAAACAACTCGATTTTCGCCATACAATGTACCTTTTCCATACAAACCTATTGTTTTTGTATAGTTTAGCTAGCAGAGATTTGTAAATTACCAATTACCAATTTATTACTGAGGTCAGTTATGATACATGATATGGAAATATGGACGAAAACATCTAGTTTTAGTCATTCGAAATAGATCTGAAGTAGATAGACATATACGTTGACTCATACCTAATTAATTACCAAAAATAATCAATATATCGAAAAACTTGCAGGATTAAAAATATTTAATAGGTAGCGACACTTGAGGTGACACTGTTAGTACTACGTTCAAAATTGTATTAAATGCCCCTTATTAGCCCACTTGCATGACGAATCAACTCAAAATATACAATATTAAATAAAAGCTGTACTCGCCAGGTTTTAAAAATCAATGTTTGACATTTGAAAGCAATTTTCTCAAGGAGGAGGAAATAACTTTAATACTCAGCTGATGTCCAGACCTAGCATGAGCTGCAGTTTCCACAGTGGGCTAGCCAGAGGAGCCCTCCGATTTCCTCCAGACATAAAACAAAAATATTCAATTTTTCCATTGATAGAATGATAGAAAGTATTAAATTTAATGATTTGGTTATCAGACACATAGCTAGGATGGAACGACACCCACCGCCCCAAAATTCTCCGTTATGATGTTTTAAACATGGTAAATAAAAAAACTCGACGCTTACTTTTGCGAATCATCTCTACTCTCACATATTTGACTTAAACGTATATATTTTACATTTGTACTTACAGAGAATACTGAATAAGTGAATAATACTAAACAAAACCCTTTTTAATTAATTCAAAAATTCTATTCCCTACCCTTCCAACAGTTTTCTGGCTACGTTCCTGTTGGTAATACTGATTACAACCGAAACACAAAACATGAACTGCCACAGTGACAAATAACATAGCCAAAAAGTAGGCTCAGATGGAAACACTTGTCCGCCAAGTGCTTTTTCGAGGTTAGGATATGTACATCCTTAATTTAAAGGTGCTCTTTTTCAATACGATTTTCTGAATCCATGTTATCGAGTCAATTGCGATTTTTGGCATGACATTAATATTTTCTTTAAAATCGGAATACTCTCTATTGGCCTAAACTGCGTAACTAGTACTAACAGTTCATCGATTCAAATACTATGGAGCAACATGATTATTCTAAATGTATATATTGTTACATAATAAATAATAATCATAATAATAATAGTACTCGAATGCAGTGTGTTAACATATTTCTCATTAGTTCCTTGGTTAAATTTTGTTTTTATCGAAGATGTGATGCATGTTTGATAGACTAAACATCTAAAGTTTTTTGTGTGAATGCCCTGGAGTGGATGCCTCTTGATAATATGGGTTTGGTTTGATGAAAGAGGCGTTGGTATTTATGCCGTACAAACATAGTTAAATCAATAAAATATTCAAGCATATTATACAGCTGAATAGATAGATTGCCAAGTGGAATCCACTAAGCGCGTATAAGATTTGTAGATATTTTGAACTAATTCCTAGTATTCAAAATTCTGCTGAGAGTACGGATTACGTTCCTCTCCAAAAAAATGTTTTGGTATATTTTATCGTAAGCCGAAATCGATAAATTTTAGTTTTTATCATATTATTTCGCCTTTATACTTATATGATGAATTGTGCTAGATTCTTCTGCTGATCGATGAATAAATGGAGACAAACGATGCCTGAGAGATGACTACATAGATTTAGCATTGTGTTAATGATTTACGGAAATTACGAAACATGTAAAGTTTCCTGAACGCAATAAATTCTATCTCTATAAGACATTCTGGATTTTATTTAATTCACACAGTTCCTTTTACATCGGTACGATGTATTCGAATAATTCCTTCTGTGTTTATGAGCATCAAAAAACAAAGGTAATTAAATTATAAACTATCGTCAATTTTAAAAATTGCTTATTTATAACAGCTGGATTCAACCGTTTCCGAATTATTTAAAATTCTAATTTTATCTAGTTTGTTTGAGAAATTATATGTCTGGCAATCCAGCGGTAATATTTGGGCTAGTTAATTTCCATATCTCAGTTGAATGTTCTCTAATCTTTGCTTATCTATGAAAATGACAGGAATATCCGTTTTGTGAATGACTGCAGTCTATTGACAATGAGTTGATAAATTGTGTTTTGTGGCCCGGTTTTATTTGTTCACTTACCTTATATATTCTGTGCTCGTCAGTGTCATTTTTGATACCACCAAAAGTATGTAACAAGGGGGTAATCTATGGTAACAAGTAGTGTTGTAAATACTCGGATGATTATGATACTCGAGTACTTGAATTCGAATTATTTTAATACTCGGATGATTCATTCATATAAATGATTCGAATTAATTTGCGGCGCACGCAGCATTAAACTGGCGGGCCGTGAATCTGCTGATCAACAGTGAAGCGGTGAACCATGACAATAACCTCGATTCAAATATCAATTTGTAAAACGAAAATTAGTAGAAATGTGATGTAAAGTAGGTGTTAAACTCAACATTTTAACTGGAATGTTATTGCAACCCACCTACTATAAATGGTTTTTGTTATTACCCACTGTTAATATTAGCTGTCAATCGTCATCCGTCATCGAGAACAAATTGCGCACGCTGCTAAAACAGTATTACTTCGAATTAAAATATTTGAATTCGAATTGTTTTCTTGTTTGTACTACGCGACACCAACGACGATAGAAGTGTTCTATCGTTTTACTTTTACGTTAGGTACATTGATCACAAAACATAGAACAAAAATTATAAGATAGACAACTAGGTGTATTGTGTGTTCACTATCGAATAACGATCCTATGTTGCCAAGTTTCTTGCAGGCCAGATGTGCAGCTTAAATTAATTTGAGAGGTCGTTAGTCAATGTAACTTTAAAAACTTATAATGTCGTTGTTTCTCTGATTGATCTCATATATTCTACTAGCCATAAATTAAAATCATATACGATTGACTTAATGCTTCGGCTGCCACCGCAGCCACTATCAAAATAAGAATGAATTTCATATTTTGTATATTGATAAAGGATGCTTAGGCAGCAAAAACGCAAGCATATCGTAAGTCAATCGTATGTTATTTTATTTAGCGACCAAAAAGATAATATATATAAAGCCTATCTATCTATTAACAAAACTGTGTTTTTGGAGGTTTTTTAAGTTTTTTGATTTTTAGATAGCTGATACTTGTGTATGTATATAAAAAAAAGAGAAAAAGATATTATGTTATTTTATATTATCTAGTATATGTGTAGTAAAAATAATTTTTGTGTGTAATGTATGGGAAGGAATGATGTCTTTGTTATTTTCATTATTATTATTATTATTGTTATTATTACTATTTATTCATTTTTTTGTATTTTGTGTGGCTCGATTGTTTTTATTTATTTATTTATTTGGGTAGTTTTAGGATTTATTTGCACAAACATGCACATTACAGGTACATTGGTACCTAGGGGCATGTATAACAAATGCAGAGATGCTCAAATATATTTTGTTATTATATATGTATATTTATATACTATGTTGTTGAATAAATTGAATTGAATTGATTGTAAGACAAGCAGTTGCATAACACTATAGGCAGCAATTTAGGCTCCAGCAATATACTCGTATAAGATAAATGGACAGATTATTTTTTTCAGCCACTTATCTACATGACTGAAATTGTACAAAACAATACTTTGTTTCATTTATGCGATAATCTTGTGATATCTAATTACACGCGGATTCAGGTTCATATTATCAGCAAATAGGATTTCATTCCTGAAACATAACTTCTATCAGTGCAAAAATACTACCAAGCAAACAAGATTCATATTTTGCCATTATTAGGTCAGTTTTGAGATTTGGCAACGTTAGATTCGCGTCTGAGACGGAACCGACTCACAGATAAATTCATATTAATACACATCTTTTTGCCTGTTGATCTATGTTATGACATGTGTCATATATCAATTGTCATTCTGATAACTGTCATTTACCTTACATATTCTGTGTTGTTCACCTAGAGGGGGGCACAGGAGGGGGCGTTTTGTGGTTGAAATATTTAGATATTTCCTAATAACTTATTTTAATTTAATAGTTATAATATCTTTAAAATAAAATGGCAGCAACGTCTTCGAAAGGTGCTTTAAAGATGCCAGTCAATCCAGTAAGCATAACCAATTCAGCAAGTTACAAAGAAACGTGATTATCCTATTTTTAGGACTCAGATGTTCACATTACCTATGAAGATCAGCAAAAGATCAACAGGTTCGCGAGACTGAATGCGAAATTGGAAGACTACAAAGATGAAATTAAATCGAAAGAAGTATGCGTATTTGCTCAACTCTAAATACATGCATTATGGGATACTGAAGAGGAAAATGTTTCTCTTAACGCTCTTACATTTTTCAGAATGACCTGAGGAGTATCGAAGAAGCATGTGAGGAAATAGAGCTGTTTGATGACGATGAACAGATTCCCTACCTTGTAGGAGAAGCTTTCATTTACCAAAATTTGGAAAAGACACAGGTATGCATCACATATAAATGGATCTAATAGAATTACAAATTGCTGACACACAAATCAATCAACATTGGCAATGATCTTAAGTATAGGTGTAAAGATCGACAAATTTGAAGTGGGGAGAAATAGAAAGTGGTCTATTTTTCACCATCAACACCTTGTCAAAGTTCATCATTCAGAGTTCATACCACCTGTGAGGATGCTAGGAAATCAGTTATATTGTTAATATCTACTGGCATATTGTTCAACATACTATGTTATTTGTATGTTTTATTAGTGTGATATTAGATCTTTAAAAAATCCATTTCCTTATTTAATAATACGTTATATAATGAGTCATAGAAATTACATAAAAACTTTACATATATTATTGTTGTTATTGGTTTGCTTTTGGTTCCAGAGTTGTTTAGCTGAAGCTAAGGAAAACCTTGAGAATGATATAAAGGACCTGAAAGACAAAGTAAGTAACGTAAAAGAGTCAATGGCTGAATTGAAAGTTTACTTATATGGCAAATTTGGAAACCACATCTTCCTAGAAACAGATGATGAAGAATAATATGATGCTTCACAATTTTCTGGTTCATAACTAAAAATTATTATTAATATTCTGTTTATATCCTAACAAGTATTTAATAAATACCATTTACAAATGCACCTTTCTCAAGACTTTTTTTAATCCCATTTACTGAAACAAAGAATATCATAAATTCTTACCAGTCAGTATGCTGTTCCCAGAAGAAACATGTCAGTTGAATATCCCTTTTTAAAAGAGATCCATGGCATTTAGCTGTATGGAATGATAACCAGTAGTGGCAGATCATTTCCATCAATAGGTGGCTTGTTTATATGAGTATTTATGCTATCATATGAACCAGTTTATCTGTCATTAATAATTGGTTTAAAAAATACACCAAGTGGAGCAGGGCCAGGGAAAGTATTTGGGAAGCCTTGCTAGAATGACCACCAAACTGGCAATAAGGTTTGGCATTATACTTATAAAACATTTATACAAACAATAATAGAATTATAGTATTATTACACAAAACTACAAAGATGCACAAATTTTCATCAATCTATAAGGATTGGAAGCAGAAATGAACTCGACCTCCTCCTCTATTCCTGGATATTGCTGTATCCACTTCCTTTCCTTATAATAATCTAAGCAACTGAGCATTTCTTTTTTTGTGTAGCTTGGTACTAGAATTGGCACAAATGGGTCTAAGTGGTCAAAACCTTTCTTTCCCAATAAATACCTGCAAATAAAACCATATGAATATCTACAAACATACTGTGAAAAGTTATGAGCAAGTATGACAATGAAGGGGTGAAAAGAAGTGAGGGCATGTATTCACATTTGAAGGAAAATGGAGACTTGATAAAAATCCACACTTTGGCATCACTTTTAGATGCCACTTCCTTTTCAACTGTTTAGGTCTGGTTATGAGAACTGAGTGATAATGATTTCATAGAATATCTAATACTATTTCCATTGCACGGTATATAAATATACACTATGCAGATGAAATTTTGAAATAAATTCAATTTCAAATCACAATTGCAATAAGTCATTTCTTTCAAACATGAACTGCAGTATTTATAATAAGAATGTTAAGTTTATCACAATTTTGTCATTGTTGTTCTTTGATAATTAATCTTTTAATTTCCCTTTCTTAGTTAGTGATATAGATGTTTACTTTAGCTATATGTAAATATTGTAAAATTTCTTATCTAAAAGATTCTGAATTCCTTACCTAGGTAGATGTGAAATTTGATCCTTTTCAGCAATGGCAATTTCATCTACAGTAACTACTATTACAGTATTTATCCAATCAAATTTGGTCAAACTTAAAAATCCTTTGGTTAATGTTACTTTTTCAGGAGGTATAGGTTCCTTTTTTGGAGTAAAAACCCTTGTAGTAGGATAAAAAAATGCATTATATCCATCAATAGCTACCATCGTCTTGCATGTGCCTCCATTACTTAATGTCTTTATCTCATCACACAGAGCATTGACTGCTTCAGAAGCATACTTCATCCTCGCAATACCATGTTCAATTAAATCTAATAATGGAGAATCTTTTGGTGTTGTTTCTCGTTTGCTCCAAACATGTTCTTTGCTAGTTTTAAATTCTGGTTTTGATAATAAATGTGCATTTTGAGTTTTAAAATGCAATAACCAGGCTGCTGCATCCAAATTGAGATCTATGTATCCTTCCTTTGTCTCAGAATTGCTCTGCTCCTTGCATCTCCTCATCCAGTTTCCAACCCAAGGAACATGAACAATCAAAAAATCTTGTTTGAAAGCATAATGTAGAATGTGAGCCATGGTTAAAGATTTACCAGAGCCTTTTTTGCCATACAACACAAATCTTACTGCAGGTTTAGTGTAATCAATGTTCTTCATGCAATTTATGACATCTAAGGCTGGCTGTCTTATCATCAAGCATGTTTCATTGAAAGTCTTTGCTTGTATTTCAAATGACTTTGGTAGGCCCCCATGCACAAACAGCTCTGCTTTATCATTTTCAGGTAGTTTATAAAACTGAGCTGCATTGCCACCACTATGGTTCAAAGGATTTTCCTCATTTGACCTAAAACTTTGTAGCCTTTCTTGCGAGTCCAGTATTGTTGCAGTGTGCAAAGACTGCACGTATGAGTTCTGTAATCGAAAACATTTTCGTAACAATCTTTCCGTTCTTTTTAACATGACAATATTAAATGAATAGAATGTTTAAGCCTTTTTTCAAATCTAGAATAGCCTAGGTTTTATCATTCAAATCCTCTACACAAAAAAGGTTAGATGTCAATAAATTTGACCTTGATTGACAGCATTCAGTATTTCAGTGACAAATGAAGTAGTATAAATCTGCCCAGAGCGTACTGCAGCGTTGCCAATCGATTAATTGTGAATGTATTGTGCTTTTAATGCCAGGTTTGTTTGAAATTTGTAGACAACGTAGATGTTTCAAATGTTATATTGCGAACTTCTATTATATACATAATTTTAGACTCATGATTGATTCATACTTCAATATCTTCAAGTAGACCATTGACAGTCGATATTCTATAGACAATGGAACATTTTATGCAAGGTTTCTCATGGAAACCAGTCGTTTCAATATGATAAAGTTGATTTTCTTATAATTGAGATTTATACCAAAAAGAGGTATATACAGCGACACGTACATTTTCTCAGTATTCTGCATTTCTAATTGTAGTTCTCCATACTGTGGTGTATCTGTGGTCTAACGGAGAGCAATCATATCACAGAATATGCACAGAAAGCAATCTTGGGATTTATCTGTTCTATGGGGATTCACTCCCTAACAGAGTAACATTATATGTATTACTTTCGATTCATAAGCATGCTCATAAATTACATAAATATAAACATTCAACGCCCAACTTTTATTTTATCAGTTCCCGATTACGTGTTCAACAGCCAATACTTGGTACTGGCTATAGCATTCTAGTGGACTGTATTGGAAGTTGATTCCTTGTCCAATACTAAAGTTGCCTTTAAAACGTTTTTCTTATATGACATAAGCTCAGTGATTATATACACTAGTAAAAAATACCTGTGGTGCTCGGGCCTTTCAACCCTTGAATTGAAACGGTATGTTTATTATTTTATGTTCTATTTTTTAATGAAGTTTGAGTTCTATAAATATTTTCATTTATTTTTTCCCATTAAAATCGGTTTGCTCACATTTTCTTTTTTGAAATTACATTATATAACGTCCTTTTCAAGACAAAAATTGTGAGGCACTATAGTGTAAGTAAACATTTAAAACTGTTAAACACTAAATCGAATCGGAACAACATATTTAATTTATCATCTTCACTATTTTTCCAATATTTACTGTTATTACTGATTGTATAAATAATGAATGGTCAAGCTACTTTTGGAATGAATCTCTCCTGAATTTTTTTAATTATTGGGTCATGTCCCTCATTGAAATGATGTAAAAAAATTCACAGTAGTGAAATTTGAATTCAGAAAACTTTGTTTTTTTATAGATAACATCTTGCAAAGTCAGAAAGCCAATTTCCCTCCAGTATCACTGCAAAAGGATAAAGGTTTATTGACAGTGACCTTGAAACACTGTAGATTGTAATTATCCAGCAACAAACTCCCTGGCAGCTCATTTAACCTGGTGAGGATGCACCCATTGTGCCCCTCTAGTATTTGCATCATCCTTGTATGCATTGCGATTTAGAGACAAAAAACGTGATAGGAATTGTTAATAATAGAATTACTTAACATCCACAATAGCTATATTTTATACATCGAATCACAAACTATAAAAATAATTCTAGCTAGAGTACTACTTTCTATCTAAGTTTTTATCTTCTTCATTTCTACTCTCCACTTCCTCTTGAGGTTCATTTTGAACTGCTTCCATTTTCTTTTTGCTGAGCCTGTACTCAGTAGGAGTTAGCATCCCCCTCAGTATTGTGTCAAATGATACATTGATGCCTTTAGCAGTCATCTTCCTGTACATGTTCAAGCACTGTCTTTCATTTGGCGAGTCATATTGATCTTGTTCAGATACTGATTTCTCTGTTTTATTCTTCCCTCCATTATTTGCCTCTTCAGAGTTTACTGGTATGCTGGTAAAAAAAGAATATCAGCATATAATCAATATCTTTTATTATATTTTTTCTTCACCATTAACAATGTTAAATTGAAATTCGTCACAAAAAATTACTTTTTATCATAAATAACTTTGAAAAACTTCCGATTTCATTCCGATTCCCCAGAACTTT
The DNA here is from genome assembly GCA_949316355.1 of Bruchidius siliquastri. NCBI lineage: Eukaryota > Metazoa > Arthropoda > Insecta > Coleoptera > Chrysomelidae > Bruchidius > Bruchidius siliquastri. The sequence continues at coordinate 37,220,060 of OX438532.1, read as the reverse complement.
GATGAATGTTCGGCTCAAGTTCATTCAATTCATTACTTAAAGAGGTGTTTATGCAAATTCATTATTTAAAAAATGTACAACAATACTATTAAAACCTTTCGTCATAACTAAATCGAAATCCGTCCAAGATTTGAAACATGTGTCCCGCCTGAATGCGATATCTTTGTCAGGGTTGTTGTCTTAGTCTTCTGCGCTTTAAACTGAACTCCATTTTTAGATCCCCATTGCACAACTATCTCAATGTCCTCATTAATCTGAGCAACATGCTGCCTTCGAAGGGATGGTGTCACTGTGATTACGCTGTTAATGAAGACCTATATCATGACAGCTTCTTTTTAACTAACCTTTCAATAGCTGTCGACGAGGCTTTTTCAGTCCCACAGACTTCAGTCCTGCTTCTAAAATCAACGTTGAAACACGTCGCCTCTAGCGTGGAGCGCTTTTCGTAGCTGAAGTTTTCGCTGTAAAACATAAAAGCGATTGTGAATTTCTTGTGGAATTTCTGAGATAAGTGGGAATATTCGGGATGTTTTGGAGTTTAATCACCCTGAAAGCTGCTTTACACATACGCTCATTTTGCGTGATATGAGGGTTGTTGTTCGCTCTTTTATAGGGTGGCTATACGGTTTGAATTATGCCTAAGTGGAGGACGAAGTAGAAGATACTATAGAACTATTTTACTTTCCACTCCAACTGGCGAGGATGCATTGAAATCGCGAGATATTGTGTTTTCTTGGTGTTTCATGATATATACATCACGAAATACCTTGTCCACCAAACGAAGACTTGCCGAAAAGCAGCGACGTTCTGATGATCCTTGAACTGGACGATTGCGACAAAGCAAGAACACGCAGTAATTCGCAATACTTTCACCCCTTTGCTTCCAAAAGTAAAAACTTGACTTAATTCAAATATGAAAAAATAATAACTGTTCGACTATTCCATCATGGGTGGTGTTCTTACGGAGACCTGCTATTTTAAGACATTTTCCAATAAAATTTTAAATGCAAAATGTTCTCAAAAGCACGATCTCGTTAAAGAACTATATGAATATTACCGAAAACCTCATCCAATACTTTCTTCTCACATGAAAATGCTGCTATCCCAGTGTATTTTTGCATTTCCAATGATTATCCTGTTTGAAAGCCCATAAATCTTTTATGGATATTACGCGAAAGCATGCGAGACTCATCAATAACCGTTTGCCAAGGTGATACTTTTTTCAATTCAAACTTGTACAGGATGAAAAGTCCCATCGTTGGCAAGTCCGAAATCGAAAACATTTGTATAGGTTAAGCTCTCAAGCCCATTGCACTCCAGAAGCGCTTTGAGAAGATAAATGCCTATTCACATCGGCCGTAAACTGTTGTAAACAATAAAATCAACTATAGGGGAATGAACTTCATTTCACAACTCTGAAGTTCGCCAAAAGATTTTTTTTTGGAAGTTCGAGGAAAACCGAGCAAGATGTTCGTATTCTTGATTGAAGTAAACGGAGCTGCGTTGGAAAATATGATAACCTTACAAAAAATTTAATATTTGTTAGAAAAGCATTAAAATCTTAGTCGTGATGAAAATTATATTTTTCTTTAGTTATATATACGTTTCTTGGTTAAAATTAATAATAATTTTCTTAGCAAGTGAAATGTCCTAGAATAACATCAGATGTTCTTGTCGTGGGTATATCTTTACAAAAATATCGAAATTCTTGAATTGAGATTTTTTTTGTGTGTATATCTGAACCTTGTAGCTTTTCCGGTGAATACAATTTTCTGGAGCGGAAGCGAACCCAAATTTCAAACGACTGTTAGGCTTATTGTTCTTCGGATGCTAATAGTATATCCACCCATTTTTCTTACTGATCTAAATGTTATCAATCAAGTTGATATATGTATATGATTCGATAAAAGTCATTGATATTCCATTTACAAATAGGTATATGGTACCAATCGCCGGCAAATATTTTGGACCCTTTACTCGAGTGTCGTTGTTCTGATTTCATTTGGAATATGACGCAGAGCATGCCACATTGTAATTTGTATATATTGAAAACGAAGTCGTTTAGATTCCAGATATACCGGGTGATCCAAAGGAATAGAGAATAATTTTGTTGGGAAATGATGAATTAGGTCAAAAATCAGAATCCCATTTTAATCATAGATCTTTTTCTTATTCTTCTAGTGCCATCGAAGGTTGGCAAGCCTCATGGCTCTTTTTACTTCGGTGAAGTACTTACTCTATCAGGTTTCATAACCATGAGATTCGTCTTCTGCTTACTCAGCGTTTTCATTGCATTTTGAATCGGATAATCAACTGTAGAATTTTTATATAATGGCCCAGATATTCCAAATTATAACGTCTCACAAGTACAGAAAGTCTATCACGCTCCAGAGGCGCTGGCACTGCTGAATGTCAATTAATATTGACATGGACACGTTTTAAACTGTAACTATTGGGGAATGACGTTGGCACTACAAAAAAATATATAGTGTGATGTATAAAAAATTAAGTTAAGTGGTAAGGAAACTACTGAACGATTCAAACGCTGTCTTTGCATGTAAGCACTTACAACTTTAGACAAAGTAGCTGCGTGCTCAAACTTGTTTAAACTTGTATAGACTAGGAATATCTAAAGACTTTCAGCATGAGCCTCATACTGTAGATGTTCCTATTCTGAATTCATCCAGCTTTTTTTGAGTTAAAAAGTCAGTCAGCTGTTTACGAAGATAATACTCCATATTAACTTCGCAAGCCAATTGCGAGGATGTATTATAAGCGCGAAAAATTTTGAAATTCTTTTTCTATTTTGATGGAACTTACTACTCAATTATTGATGAAACTGTGAAAAGAACGTAAAAGCTTTGTAGTTTGTGTTCAGTGCCATAGGAGCCAACCTTCGTCTTTGGATGTTTCCGAGATTTAATCATTTTATAAAAAAAATTGAGGGACCGAAATTGGGGTTGGGGGAGGGGGTGTTGAGGATAGGTGAGGAGGAGATCTGAAAAAAAATAGATTTTGATAGGAGACGTTCTGATACTTGACGACATTGTTCATGTTGCATGCTTGTTAATCGCACTCAATATAATCCACAAAATTCCCAACGTATGACACTCCGCAATCGCCATCCGTTGAAAAATATACTCTGGCACCTTCCCTTCGTTTCGTATCAAAATTTTCGATGCTCGAAAGAGCTATGGGGTTTCATATAACAAGTTCAGATATTCATCATGTTTAACAGTTCCACCATAAAACTTCACCCAACTAAATCGAATCTACTTGACCTAGCTGTCGAACACCTAAGTACTTTCATTACTCAGCGCAGCCTTGAAAGATATCACGAACCGCATGTGATAACGCATATTCTCGATATGATCGACCAGGAATTCTAAATCTTCATTAATCTCTTCGTGGTTCTGGGAATCCGCAAATTTCGCCGCATACAGGGAGATTCAGAGCAAAATGTATGACGAGTTTTGCAACTTTGGTATCGCTCCTCGCATCCCAGACGCCATCGTTTTCTATCGTTCCAGTTTTCTTCGTTGAGTCCTCTGCTTTCCATTTTGGTGCGCATTTTTTAATTCCGTTTCTTCAGTGATCTTCCTCGCTTCTTTCTTCATGCTCAGTTACAAACCTTTAATCGTATCCATTCTTCTTTGATTCATGGTAGGTGTCCATACCATTTTGCTTTCCAGTTTTTCCTCTTACGGTCTCAATTCTTACATAATCAATTGAAGTTAAACCGGAACATCTTCTCCAAAACATAATTTTCTTTATTATTAGCGTTTCCGCCTTCGTTCGTAATGTCTTGTTCTGTGCAACCTATAGTCACTTATTGTATCTTTTCTATTCTTCCTTTACATAAGAAGTTTGACTTCCGATCCTAATCGCTTAATAGTTGAAAGCGATCGGAAAAACCTCGAACATTTGACATTTCACAAAAAATTGACACTAAGTTAATTTTTTACCATTTATCTTTACCTTTCAAACTTTTCCAAACAATTTTTGCAAGATGAAGTTTGCTACAAATTCCCTTCATCGATGATTCAATAATTGATTGTTGATACAAGTGGCTGCTAGTGATATCATCGTGTGAATCCCCCGAGTCAGTATATTTGGATGATGCATTGTTTATACGACAGACTCGTCGGACAAATGAAAATGTTGCAGAACCAATCATGCTCGACTCAGCAAAATAATGTATCCTAATAAAGCTTGCTTTTCATGGCTGATTCTTATAATTTTGTTCATGAACAACGGCTGATGGAATATTACATCACAGATAACCCCATCTTTTTCTTGTGATTTCCAAAAAAGCAGGAATTGCGATCACAGGAAGATGAAATGACCTACAACCTTACACTTGGCAATCTCCCAAGCTAGAGTTGATTCCGCAAATTGGCTCCCAGACTACGAAGGTGATAAGGGACCGGGAAATACAGAGTTAAATGGGACGTAGGCTATAGGGCCGATAAATCATCGGCTTTCTCAATGTTTCCGTGATGGGAAAGGTTCTGTGACACGCCAGCGACATCGCTAGGTGGCTCTCGAATATCTGGTCTAGTTCGACGGTTTTTTTTCTCATCACGAAGCACTGTCGCCCACAGTGGTGAACATTTGGCTTGAAAACTTATGCTTGTATGTTTTTAACACGCTTTATATTAGCTTTATGTGTATGTATGTATGTATCCAAATCTTCGAACGCTATTTTCACCCACTTCAAAACGTCAGATTAGTATTAAATTTTGCACACTTATCAAGGACCGATGGCAATAAAATAGTTTAAAAAGTTTGTCAATACGTTCAAAAGGTGATAATACGAATTTCATTTAACATTTTGTCTTAACACACTTTTATTAGTTTGATCTGTATCTATGGAGACAGAATCCTTGAAGTATAACGATACGGGACTCATTCGAGGCCCGGTAAACGGAGAGATCACTCTTCAGACCCGTCACATACTTGCGTCTTGAAATCATAATAAAAGGATAAAACGCGCTTTTATAGTTAATCGAACTCAAAAAAAATCTTAATATAAGAACAAAATTATTAACGAGAAAATCAATTGAGTGTATGCTCTCTACTGTGCATCAAACCTGTTATAGACATGCATGTTTCGTCTTTAGCCTAGACTCGTCAGTATATCCTGTAGAGAAAAATCGGATGGTATATACGTAACCCAGTCAAGGGTATGATAACATCAAATCATCTCCAAGTGTCGCCCTCTATGGGGACGCTCTTTGGCAATTTACAAAGTCAAACGGCGTCTTCATAGAGGGCGACACTTGTAGATGAGTTGAGAAAATTAATGTCATTGTGATAAAAGCATTAACAACGTTTCTGGAGCTCAATAGTCCTTCAGCCTCCGTGAGGGATTACCTTCGAAAAACATTCAGGTTAAGTATATATCAATGCTTAGAGAATACCGAGGCTCCACTTTTTCCAACAACTTTGTTTTATATCCTTTATTTACAGATTGCTTTCATCTCATTCAAAATTATTCTGCGAATAACTGTTTATAATGATCCTCACAACAGGACTATTTTCCCATCAACGAATTCGTGTTTTATCCACCACCAACGAACAGACGCGACGTACGAATATGTACAACCCGGAAGAATGACAGGAAACGAGGTCGTGCATTGTTTACCGACTGAATTTATCGCCAAAGTTCATTGTATTATGAGCCTGGTAAAGGCCTGTGTGAAGGGCTATGGCACCGCTGACATGAAACCAACTCTAAGCTAGAAGTTATGCGCCTCATATATCTCATATATATTGCATGCTTAACAACCTCACACGAGAAACTGCCACTGATGATGGTGTGAAAATAACTTTCATACATCTTCCTATATATCAGTGCTCCTCAATTTTTCTTCGTCTCTTATAATTCTTGATAATTCTCGGCATGAATAATAAAAATGGAGCACTACACAAAGTACCAAAGCATTTTCATCGTTGAACGATATTTTAAAAATAATGCCAGTTTGGCAGCTATCGTTTGAAAGATTTGTACAAAATATGGTATGTATAATGATTTGAGTTCATCAACTGTGCAGAGATTAATTAGAACTGGACTGGATCAATTAGTGATCTTAGATACTCTGGCCGTCCTTCAACAAGTCGTCCAACACAAAACATCGAAGCAGTTCGTGAGAGTGTTGCTGAGTCTCCAGAAACATCAATTCGACACCGTAGTAGTAGTAGTAATGGGGAGGAGAAGCCTAGCAAGTATCATCACTAAAACTATGGCAGAGATGGTAATTCCTTAGTGTCGAACAATCCAGACCTTTCAATAAAGGTCATGATGTCCGATCATTCCGCTGAGTGGCTCTCTTCCCTGTCAAACTATGCTCTGCCAAACACCTCATCTCTAAGGCAGCTGTATACGGCACACTCGCCCAGGAAGTGGAAAGGTCGTACTCCTCCCAGCACTTCTCACAGATCAGGTTTTTGACCACTCCTATGAGTGACAGTTGCCTGTTCAATCTGCACTGACCTGTGAGAATTCCTACCAACAAGTGGAGTGAATCCCTCCTCCTGTTCAATAGCCATTGCCCCCTACGTTTGTTGGGGCCTGATATGAACCTCTTGGACTGTCTGAAGTTATCTCTTTCCAACCATGCTTTCGCCAGTCTGTTATATGCTCAATAATCCATGACCTAGCCTCTGCTTATACCTAGGAAGGGTTCGGGGCCAATGCATGTGCCCCTTGCTCCCATCCTCACCAATCTGCAATCTGCTTTCTCTTCGACATAGAGAAGAACATTTCTAGCAGTATTCTACAGCGGATACCAAAGATTTGCATATTCAAGCGTACTAACATCAAAAATCAAGGTATCCTCAATCGTTGTTCATGTACGCCAATTTCTGAACTTCCGATTATTGATCGTTGTCAAGAGTTTTAAAAAAATAAAATTTTTCAAAAAATGCCATACTGTTATCTTAGTTTTTTCCTTTGGACGTACGTAAATAAAAGAAATTGTGTGTGTCTGCAATTATTTGAATAAATTTTTTCATTAAGCTGCTACCTTCTCAGCAGTGCTGAATTATTAGAATTGAACAGGCACTCACGCAATTAAATTTACGAGTTGTTTTTGTTAGGAATGCCTGCTTCCTTCTCACCAATGAATATCAGATACTAAAGATACCCAACACACTTTCCGTGTCGCTATCACATTATCAAGCAGAACGGCAGATGGTATGGAATTAATATCAGAGGGTCTGTACTCCAGTCGTTAAGGATTTTTTTCCAAAAAATGGGTATGAAGGTGGATTTCGAAGGCTTTCGCGCCCACATTGTAAATTGGCTGTTCGGAAAAAGTATTCACGAAATACACAACTGGTCGTGTAAACCCGATAAGCCGTTGCAGAAACTATACATGTTTATGTTAAAAAGTTAATCGAGTATTCGAAAAACATACAAAAAATGGCAACTCGTAACGAACTAATTGTTGACTAAACTGAAATTGAAAGTGATAAAAACTAATTCTCATAAATGCGAGAATTTAATAGGTTTCATTTTAGGTTTTTTAGTTTCCGTAATTTCCAAAATTAAATCCAACTACAATCTTCAATAGAGCGATAAAAAAATCGTGAAATACTGACTTAACATACTTGATCCCAGTGTTTAAGAGATTAAATGAATAGTATCATTTCTCGGAATCCCTATTCAGTTTAAATGCAGTATTTCTATTGTTAAAGCTACTAAAACAGAAACAGAGCAAACTTAGCCCGCTAGTCTTATAGACTATTCACAATTAGCTATTATAGTGCTAGTACTATCGTACATGTAGAAAACAATAATTATTGAAGGTATTGCAACGCTGATATATAAATTCCGCAAAAACACCAACGTGGCAACCTGACAAAAGCTGGTAGTTGTTTTGAAATGATCCAAGAGCTAAGTTAAACATGCAACGCAAAAGCGATACCAAAAAGGCGAATAGATAAGGGGAAGCCGAAATCCAACCGTGTTTAAGATAAATAAATCATCACCCGGCCGATACTATTTTACAAACAGTCTGAAGGGCTTCACGATAATTTGTGCGTTGACTATTTCAGGCTGTTCGTCACGTTGAAAATAAGGTCCAAAATTGCGTATAATGTCTGTTTATACCAGCTCGAAATTACGTCAGTTCCCAGTACCTTTTTGTCGAAATATAAATCTGAATATACTCAAGTTGTACCACGTACAGTAAAGACGTGTTATGATTTGTCTTGTGTTTGTGCTGAGAGAACAATCTGCAATAGCCTAGGTGACTTTATCTCACAGAGTACCCAATTCTACCAATTGTATTGTTATTTATTGATATACTGATTCCGTTTATTAATTTATTTGAGATCTGTTTACTAGAGAATCGATAATTCAACTCTTGAATGTTTGCGATATAAAGACAGATAACGTATTCTCGAAGTACGTCGCGAGTTGACCCTTCGTACTTAACTAGTTCAAAGGAGTGGATACTTTGCGAGTTGAACCCTAGTATCTTAGTGAAGGCCTCACAGTTATCATGATAATTCTCCGCCCCTAGTTGTTTTGATCTCTTGGTGAGGTATTTCGCGAGTTGACCCTTAATACCGATGATCCTACAGATGAGTTATGTTATCTGGGTTTCTCGTTATATGTTATTTTGTATCCCTAGAGATGATTTATGTTAAATGTTCTTTGCACAGTATATTATTTCATCTACAATAGTAAATCTAACACTACAGAATATTCTACTGGATAATTTCGGGTATAGCTCACCTTTCTTCGACTTCTTCGGTGTTATCTCTGACGAGCCGACGTTTCGTCCCTCGTTCGTCTTCATCCTCTTCCAACGCAGTGACGTTCGTCGTCCGTTTTTCCTGCCATGGCGTTTTGGTGGAGACAGGGCCGGCCTTAGCCCCTGCGTTCTGTCCCAACATCAACACTGTGGCCACACTTTGCCTTCTAGCCGGAAAACTCGCCGAAAAACTACGAATGGCATGTATGGTCGACTGCTGGAACGAAACTGCAACAAAGACTCTGTTTCGTGTCACTCATATTTTTAAACAGAATGCAGCGTGAAACTCAAACGCTTTGAGGAATATCGTGACCGTATTTTTCAAACCGCTCAAGTAAATGGTGGGTGGATCGGAACTTTATGGCTTTTGATGCGGTTTATTAAAGACTGTGTCTGTTCGATATTTAGGAGTAGCCTAGACGATGTGGAGGGAAAATGTTAAAAAATGGATATTCTGTCAGTAGACGAGATTATTGTTGGAGTTGTTTCGGTTTGGGGTGTGGTCGAACACTACCAGTTAGCTAAAAAATAACTGCTCATAGAGCGCTGCAAATTCTTGACGAAAGACGAACAGATTTTCTAACGCAAATGTTATAAAATAACGGTAACAGGTTGATTTGCTTTATGAAAATTTTTTCAGCGACTAAAATAAACCGCCTGTATGTTTTCAACAGTCAACAGTTGCGTAACGTTTTAACTACATTTGTCCTTATTGATCAATATTTTAAATTGTGATGTATTCTAAATATTTAGGTCAAGTGTAAATTCTTCGCCTGTTTTTTATGATTGTTTTTTTCTCTAAAGTGGTCAACATTGTAAGTAATATTTTTACTATATTGGTTTCTTTTGTAGCTACGTCTTGATGAACATTTCCGATGGCGCGACTTTTTTCTTTTATTCTTTGTAGACCCATTAAAAGTTTACACACACAGTACGTCATTGCTGGTATTTTTTTATTTTATATCAATTCATACGTTTTATTGAGAATCTTTGAAAATAAATCTCATGGATTAAAAAAACTACATCTTTTTGAAAAGCAAACATTTACCATCACTTGAGATATGCCAAACTTCAGTGAATATTATATACTTGAGACTGGGAAAATGACACTTTGGTCCTCTAGTTTTATATTTTGATGTTTTGAAATCCGAAAATATAAGTCATACTCAAAAATTGTTGCTTTGTGTAATAAAGATAACAAACATTCATATATGCCGACTGGGAAAATAATTATCAAAAAATGGCACTGACCCCCGGACTATTTTTCTAGAACGCTCAGATAAGTTGAAACTCTGGATAAATATATGAAATCCGAATCTTTGCGTGCATTAAGATTTATTTTCTAAATAGATGCTTATGTTATGATTTTCATTAACTTTTTCTCTGCACATAAAAAAAGGTTCATCTCTAGCTGTTCTAAAAATAAATCAACCAAGCTATCATCTTCGTCCATATTCAATTTAAGCTTCCGAAAACTTTTCTGAAATATGATAATCCCGGAGTTTTTTTTAATGTAAGTGTTCACGGAAGTCAAAAGATGTCGCTGTAGTAAAGTTTTCCATTTAATTGTCATTTTTCGCCGCTGTTGGCAATCCAAGGCTGCTGCACCACTGAATTCCCGGTTCAAAAACTTATTTAATTAGTTTGTCACGAGTCCTATGGAATACTATGAAATCCATACCTCGATATCTAATAAAGACTAACATTTACCTTGGTAACTGAGCTGTACTCCACGTAATGTCAATATATATTTTTGTAATAAAACTGAAGCTATCGGAATCGCATGTGTTCAGCGCTATTAAAAGGACACAACTGAAACAAGGTAGAATTTATATGGGCCCTTTTCGTGGTTGTTCTTGTCGATTATAGATTGGCTGCCGTTGTTTTTCTACAACTGTAATCGTTCATTCTAAAAGCTTATTCATTATAGTTGCTGACGCAAAATGTAGGGGTTCTTCGAAGGGATTTTATGGGGATGTTCCGTACTTTGGTACCTCTAAGAGTAATAGGTTTGCATTTAGCAGACAAAATAGAAAAGATCAAGTTTATATTTGTTTTTTACTCATTGACAGATTTATGAGGTTTCTTTTTTTATTTCGATCTGGATCTGAAATCATACAGTTCCAGGAAAATAGCTGTGAATCGGATTAAAGTACCAATAAATTCTTAGGTTGGCTGGATACGGTGTCCATTCGACCACCAACATATACCAATACCATTCCAAGATCCCAAAGATATCTATACATATATTTAGATCTTTTGGGGTTACTGTATAGGAATTCAGGGTCAGTTTGAAACTGTTAGTTCGTGATCAAGGTCATTCCAAGGTCAAACATACAAATCAAATGGCTGAATCAGAAGCTATGGTGCATTTGACAGCATCATGTCAAGGTCAATGTCATTTTAAAGTCAAAACCTTGATCTGATTCTGACATTGATTTAGCGTCTCCGAAAGCGGGATAGTCACGATGACTATCTCAATCTGAGACGTTTTCGCCACGTTGATCTCAAAATTACCTTGACCATCCCTTGATGGGGTCCAGCAGAGCCCATATTCTTCAGCGACCCCAAAAACATGATAATATAGTACTCTGGTCAGATGCAGAGAAAAACAATGTGGGCCTGTGCGAATTATATCATTTTGCCCTTGAAATGACCTTGGCTTGATGAGGTCGGATAGACTTCAAATTCTGATCAGCAACCTCAAAGCGAAATAGAAATGATAGTTGTCAGTTCGCCATATTTTATCCAAATCAAATATGAACTCCTAGATCTGACAAAATTACCCAATATAAGGCTCAAAATAGAAACTTTCCGAGAAAACCGATCAACCGAACATGTGAGCAATTTCCGAGTGAAAAACTAGCTCGTTCAAGCGAAATTGAGTGAGTCGTCTAAAGCGTCATCAAAGTGTCGGTAGGTCTTTCGACAACTTCCCAATTAAAATTCTCGGAAAACAAAGCTCGTGCCACACTTTCCAGGAAGTTTTTAACTGGAAAAGTTAGTACCGGCCAGTGTCGGGTTGAAAAGGACGAATGCTTAACCCAATTATGGGAATCAAGGTGTAATGCTTACCTATTCGAGGTTTGATGATTTTCCAAGCAAAATATGGTGTTCTTGGGGTCTGTTGGGACTCTTTTGTCAAATATATTGATTACTTTTCCCATCAGGAGGCGTGAGTTGGTTTTCTATGTTGGCAAAAGACTTTCTATCATATATGTCATATGCTAGATAGCAGTAAAGATTTAAAAAAAAATTCCTTATTCAGCAAACCTAGTTTACATTGATTGATGAATCAACGTTACCTACTTTGTGACCATAATACCAAAAATTTAAATGGATACAACAGTTACTGAGATTACGCGATGAATTAGTAACACAGATTTTTGGTATATTGAGAAAATAAAACTTCTGAAAAATAAAAATTAAAAAATGTTCGCGATTACAATACCTGACCTTGAAAACTCATAAATTAGTCCCCTGAAGGTCATCTGAATGTCAAACAACAAAACAGCAATTAGAGTCGCAAAATAAACTATCGAGAACCAAAGTTTCAGAAGTTTCTCCCAGTCTAAGTCTAAATCTAAGTGATACATTAGAAAAGACAAGTTGAACTTCAAGTGACCTTGAATATATAGGTATAATTCCAAAGTCCCCTGTTGAAAATTCTTAAATTTATTTTTTGTATCTATGTAATATTCCGAATAAATCCATCAAATTAACATTAACATATTCTTCATTCATTGACGATTCCCCAGTAGAGAAAATGTTCACTGAGTTTCTTAGCACGTCACTGGTTGATACCAGAAAAGTAGTGTTTTTCGCGCCAACTCCCTATTGGAAGGCGGTTAAGTTTCCCCATTAATTGCTTTGCCTTAATTGAAGGCGAGAAGCCTGTCTGTATCAGTCACGCTATCCAACGCAAGGTATTTGACCTTCAAGCAGTTGCAAATTAGAAGAAGTACAACTCAACATCAATGAAGAATGTTCACAGCGTAGGTAGTGTTGACTGCTTCACTCACTTTTTTGTAGCACATAGAAACCGAATCGAAATTAATGAACTACTTGATTAAAGGCAAAGTTATTTCTATTTACTTTCGATACATTGAGCCAAATAAATTCACTGCACAATTTCCATGCATTGATTCAAAGCCAGTATCAGAACTGTCACACAAACCAAATTTTTATGAATAATGAAAGTGTCAAATATATTAACACTGTACTTCCGTCACAAAATAGGATCAGTTTAGGATGGAGGGTAAGGATCGCATTTTGGAAATTTTGATAGTTGAATTAAACTAATTCAAAAACAAAATATTAACAAAATTTAAATTTCCAAGGTTAGAAAATAATCATGATTTTTTATATTTTCCGTCGGACGATGATTAAAATATAAATCGTAAAACGTCACTGGGAAAAAAGAGTTTCATGTGTAAATATAAATTAATAAACAATTATTTCATCTGCATTTTGGTTCGTGTTGGAATGGCAGATAGTCAAATGGACGACATATTAAATATTTGTCGGCAATAATAAATTCATTGATTTAAGCAATCGATTTTCTCACATCTTGTTATTAACTTTTTTAATTGCATATACGCTGAAGTAATGATAACATATTTGAATGCATGTCCTTCAATTTCCTATTACTTAGTAATTTGCATTAAACGTAACAGAAGATAGTCGTTCAATTCATTCTTTTTAGTGAGTATTCTAGATCCATTGTGTTCAACAATGATTGCTACTACTATACATTGTGTGCTGGTTTATAAAAGAATTAAATTGGATCCTATATTAGTTGGAACAGGAAATGTCACTTCCCATTTCCTATATAGCAGTCAAGGTCAATATTTTTCATAAAAATGTACTTAATTTAATTTATTTAGATATATTTGTAGAGCTTTGTGAACTACATCATGTAACTGCATATACGGTGAAATCTGTTTAGCTTTATTTCCTACACATGAATCTCGATATGCTCATTAGAAAAGTGTAGCACGTCAAAGGGGGGGGGGAGGCATTTCGAAGGTAACAATCGACTCGAGGCCCCCTCAGGAGTCCCCTTAGGCCTATACCGGAAACTGAGGCCAAGTTCGTAATGAGTGCCCTCGAATTGTCCGGTAAATGAAGTACCGTTTTAGGAAAAAATATTTATTTCCAAATCAGAAGGTGGTGGATACTCGTTTCTCTGGTAATTTAGGGACGCTGATCACAAATTTGGCATCCCTTTTCGGGCCATACCAAAGGAAGGGCACAGGAGGCGCATTTTTGATGCTTTCCCTCTTGTAAATGAGCATTCCATGCATAGGAGTGAGGGTATTCGAATTTAGCACCCCCGTAAGTATATCGAGCTTCTATGCGAGTCAAGCGAATCAGAAATCAGAATTGGGATTCGTATACATTTGGACTCGGTGAGGTGGGGGGCAACCCCCGAATTAAACTTCACAACGCCGCTGCGTCGATTTTTATAAAAGGTAAGGGGGTGAGATAGACTAAAACTTCCGGAAATCTTCGTCAACCAAGAGAATTTATCGTGGGGTCTGTTACAAAGGATGGGCGATTTTGCCTTTTCCTCAATAGGAAAATTTTAAGCGTTTTAGTGGTACCCATAACTAGCCACAACACTCATTTCTCAATTCATTCAAGCGTTATGGATGGAAACATGATAGGTACATGGTTATTTGTTAACTAATAAAAAAATATATCGGAACTCCAACAAACCTAATTTTCTATAATTCGTAAGTTTCCTATAATTTCTTGATTGATATATTTCTGAAGCTTTTAGCAGAACTTAAGCTTGAATTTCATGAACTTGAAGCGAAGTTTTTCCATTATAAAGTTAATTGTTGTTTTTGCGTGTATTGCCGAGGATTATGTGAAGGTTTGTTGGCAAGGAAATCAATGCATGTGTACACTATTTGTTGGGTTCACCCTCCTAACAACCGGCTTCCCCCCATTCTCAAGAAGGTAATTCACCCAGTCGGGTGATTTGGATATAACCGCGGGATCATTTTACAGGGTGTGCTTTCCAATTGTTGGGATTTATAGATTTGGAAATGAGAATAAACTCAAGAAACAACAAATTATTGGAAAACTAGTTTCTGTTTTCATCTAGATTGTGGATGCACTTATTAATATTATACAATTTTATCTAGATCGTTTCTGTTTTTTTAAATTATTGTCATTATGCACTATCAATTTCAAGAATAATTCGTATAATCTAATCTAATCTACTAAAAACGTGAAATATCTTAACAAATAAAATAGTTTATCACATAAAATATTTTAAGGACCTGTTGACGGTGATGGTTAAGGTTTTGTAGGGGTTTCCCTTGACACTATTGCAAATACAGTCGCTAAAAAAATATTTCCCCTTAGACAGACAAAAGAAAGAAAAAATGAATAATTTAATATAATAATAGCTAGACAGCCTTTGCTAGAAGTCAAATCTGACAGTCCGACGATGATTTAAATATAAATCGAAACGGGTCACTGAAAGAGAAAGCGTTTTATTTTTGAAACTGTGTATCAGATACACAGTCTTAGTAACTGCATGATGGAAGCGTTTTACCAAGCAAGAGCATCTACAATCTACACGGAAGTGAAACTGTTATCTCAAATTCTAAAATAGTTGTAGATAGTGTGAATGACCCGCTCCTGACTAGAAAGTATAAATATTTCGGTCGCAAAGCGCACAGATGGTAGTAACGTTAAAACAGCACTATGATTCATAATATACTTTGTCTGTGATTTTAAAATACTAAGTATCGCAACCTTGAATGTCTAAATATAAAGGAATGAGATAATAACCTCCAATGTCAAGTCCCGATCGCGATAATAGACTAGGGTTGCCGCAGTCAGAAAATTTCACGATTTTTACCGTTTTCTACACCTCTGTCACATCTAATATTGGCCAACTGTGATCAATCACAGAACAGTGAATATCAATCCTGTAGGGCCATGAAAATTCAATAAGTTGTCAGGTAAATTATGAGCATCATTTTTTCGCAAAACCTTTGATGCCCTGGTCAGGAGTCATTCAGACATCTTAAGTCTGAGAATGTGTGGGCCAATGAAATGGCAATAAGAGAAACGATAACAATAAGGATATCATCTTTACAGCGCACCGCCCTTGTATAATATATTCTGCTTACGGGGGCAATGCAATAATATCTCGGTCTGAGCGTTACTGTCAGGATGTGTTGGAAATTCACTTACTTGGTGACTGATAGATCTCTGAGTCTCCCCCTCGATAGCTGTAGGGTCGAACTGTCGGAGTCAAGCCTGCGTTTGGAAAAACGTCTTTGAGTACCCTCCACACTCAACCGCTACATGACATGCACAACTCTACTGTAATGTTATTATATAGCTTAGCTGCTATGATACTGGTATTATCACCAACCAATGCCGTAATGCCCAGGATGTCTTCGAACTACATCAAGAGCCACGAACACAGTCTGGGGATGATCTCAGTGTTTTCTCTGGAAGATATCGGGCGCAATCTCTTAGCACCGCCACATGGTGCTCATCCGCACCTGCGCACACCAGAGGAGAGCGCAAACCCTAAGGTGCCACGCGGACTGCAAAAGGTGCATCTTGGCTTCACTAAAGATACACCCGCCAACAAAAGCTACCTAGCTTCATCAGTCGACTCGCCACCAGGCTGTTCGATAGATCTATCTAGGTACACCTCCACAACCTTTGTGAAGACTTTGTCGTGGCGACACTGCCCTAAATAATGACACAGGTAGAGGGGGGTGCAATCTACCTCCCATATCGAGTCGAACGGTAGCCTCCTACCGCATGGTAGCCTGGCTCGATATGGATCCACACTAGCAATGGACGATGCAGGCCATTCTGCATTCTGTCCCCGTGGATTGTCGAATCACTCATGTGTGTCCCACGACGTGTTTTGGAGCGAAGGTAATGGTAGTGCAAGATACCTCCCAAGATTCCGCCATGTCCGTATCACACAGTAGGGGGAGCGGTCTCTTGCCTCCAGAGTGCAATAGTTAGGGCTTCACAAGAGCGCACAGCTACCAGCTACTCGCCGTTCCTTCTGGAGGGTCCTGCACTTCTGATCAAGTGCTAATCCTATGGGCTGGTGTATAGACAGGCAGCTAAGATCAACTTTTACTACGGGCAACAGTTCAGGGACTTTTAAGTATAACTGAGCCCTCCTGTAGTAATCTAAGTAATCTGAATGCATACCCAAGATCGACTTTTACTACGGGGAACAGTACAAATAACTGCGTCCTCCTGCAGTAATCTAAGTAATCTGAATGCATACTCAAGATCAACTTTTACTATGGGGGACAGTTCAGGGACTTGTAGTATAACTGGGCCCTCCTGTAGTAATCTAAGTTATCTGAATGCATGCCTTGCTGCTCCTCACAGCAACCTCTACCTCTAGAGGCGTCCCACCTGCAGAGATTGTAAGTTGGCTACCCTTCATCTTTATCGATTCATGAATGATCATATCGAAAACTATCAGTCAATAAATACTAAAATGTAGTAGTTTACTATCATTAGCTTAGGAAGCTCATCTCGATAGACATATGGAAACTACAATTAGATTAATCTCATGCCATGCAGTACAGTTGAATAATAGAAAGCACTCAGTAAGTACACTTACTACTTGGTAGAACCACACCCAAAGACCACACCCACACACACACAAAGCTCACTGCTCAAGGTTCAACGTTAGACAACGAAATGCGAGCTGCCCTCAGACCCTGTATCTTCACAGTTCATATATAAGATAAACAACGGGTCAAGTGGCTTCGCTCCGTACCAGATCAGGTAAACAACATTCGTGCATGGGGCGACTCTTTACAGGGTGACATTCTATCAGAAATATGCTTAAAATAAGTCGTATGCTTACAATCCTATGATATTTTTCATGTCAAGGGATGACCTAAATGACAATTCAATTATGGAAGCAAAAATATGTAAAAAACGTAGTTTATGTAATATAAATCAATCTTTAGTAATACATTGTTATACCGAGAACGACTACTACCGCCCTTCATTACTAAATAGTAAATATGATCGCAATTGTTAGGATATGTAAGCTTAGGGTTAGTCTTGTGGATGCTGGAGATTTTGTTTACCTTTTTGTTCAAATCTCATTGCTTGATGAAGAGCTCTAAGACGAGAATGAAAAATTCAGGCACTTACATCAATAGTCAAATTATAGAAACATCATTAGTCCCAGAGCTTTCTTCCATAACATGAATTCAGGAAGTTATATTGTAATTAATTTGCTTTTTTGCTTTTCATCAACGAGAACTTCAGCCATCTGTCCGTGAATACATTTTTGAATGAAAATCTTATCAAAACGTTGCTACTGCTAAACGAAATCAGTCGAGAGACGAGAGGTAGACATCAAATCAAAAATCATTCAAATTTATCATCACAGATAAAAATGCTGGAAATTTGGGAATCATACAAATGCAGATGCAAGGTGAACAGTACAACATGGAAATGAATATCCTCAGGTGACACACTTAGAATCAAAGATAACACAACAATTTTGCCAGTCGACATCACAAAAAGGCACACTTAGGTATTTTTGATTTTTCCTGTTTGCATTTTCTATGCCAGATTCTACACAGGGGCTGAAATTCTACGGAAATTACGCCGATTGGCAACCCTGTAATAGACTCGTACCATTATGACATTCGTATCTACACATTAGGTCATTGGTCTGCGATTCTGTTTATATTTGATGCTTGAATTTAGCGGCCTCATTAATTTTTAGTATGTGAGAAACTGGCGTCCATTAAATCAATTTATATATTCAAATCATTCGTATCATCATTTTTACAATCCTATTTAGCCGCCGTGCTTTTGTGATAGTGCGACGACGCTATATTCTTATCTTTCCATTACGTGATGCTTTGAAAACCAACGTTTCATGTGTTCAAAATATTGTTCTTAAAGATATCGGGTAAGTAGTGAATCATCTATTATGGATAGGGTCTGAAATGTTGTATGTTTGGACTTGCATTTCCTATTTTCTTGTGTATTGACGTTTTACTTGATTTACTGGCTATCATTCGATAGTTACTTATTTTCCTCTGACAATTGCCCAACATTGTTGTCTTGATCAACGTTTTTAAAACAAGGACGTGTTAAATAGTAAAGAGCAAAAAATGCTATTCTCTGACATGACAGGAAAATTAATGAAAACTTCATTCTTATATGGATAAACAGTATTGATTTTGATAGCCTGGCGCTACTAAGTGGCGTAAAATGTACAGCCTAATCTATTTGGATCATGATTAGAT
The DNA here is from genome assembly GCA_949316355.1 of Bruchidius siliquastri. Classification (NCBI taxonomy): domain Eukaryota; kingdom Metazoa; phylum Arthropoda; class Insecta; order Coleoptera; family Chrysomelidae; genus Bruchidius; species Bruchidius siliquastri. Next base: position 37,201,003 of record OX438532.1, on the reverse strand, counting down.
TTTTCATAATTACAAATGTCTTCAAAAGTGATTTATGTAAACCAGAAAAAATGTGATCGATACCTCAATAACAAGGTCGGTTAGTTTCTGGATAGGTGGGAGTCTAGGCAGCCAATTTTTTTTTTGTTAGCTTTTAATTGATGTTGCTACTTTCCAATCTTGACACATAGTCTGGAAGTTGGCCACCATTTACATGAAATTATTTCTATAAAATAAATCGCCAACTCATATTTAAATGATTTTTAATAACTTTAAAATATGAACAATGTGATTAAAAAAAATAAGAAGCTTGGGGTGGTTTTTACTATATTTATATAATTATTCAAATAGCTTCCAATGAAATATATATACAATTTTACATTTTTAATGGCACTTTATTGTTGTTAACAAATTTATTGTATTTGATTTGCAAAACTGATGATCTCTTACCTGTTTTAGCAGCTTTCCGCAGCGACAATATTTTGTGAACTTCCTTTTCACCTTTCTCTGCATGTTCTTCCTTTTTCGCAACTGTTTTACATTTCTCTTTTCCTTTCTGTTCTATGTGCTCCTCTTCTAGATCACTTCCTGCAGGACTCACGAGAGACACCATGGTCACCACTTCATTCCCGTTGATAGCCGTGGTTCTATTCAACTCCCTTTGGCTCTTGGGTACCTCTTTTCCTAAAGGAGTTTCATTTGGGACAGGGAACTTCCTCGCTGGCCGAATCTTCCTTTTAGTGGCTACGAACTTGGATTTTCCCTTATCAGGTCTTATTGGCGCTGAGGAAGACCTTACCAACACCGGTCTAGAACTGTTTGGTTCTTTGATCGTTTGGTGGAAGGCAGAGCTTGTGCGTTTTTGGAAGCGTTCTCTTCTACTAGCGGCAGTTGTTGGTCTAATTGTTACGTCTATGGGTTGAGGTGGTTCCTCTAAGTCTTTAAGCTCTAGGTTCGTTTCGGTATGGCTAGGAGTAGGATTAGTCCTGGGTGACTCACCAGTTGCTTTCAACCTATGGTTCTTCTTTATGTGAAAACTACCAGTGTGAGTAAACAGTGGTGGCATTATTTTTGGCTCTGTAGGTTGTTCTTCTCTAGTTTCTAACTGTTTACTATTGTGCGCTAGGAAAATCTTCAAGTTCGGTTTGCTTTCTTGAAGCTTTGGCTTATCAGGTACTTCTATATTTGCATTTTTCTGCATCAGTCTATCAACTATTTCTTGTCTAGAGTGCAATATGGATTCTTTATCTACAGAAGACTGTCTGGAGAGCTTACCCGACCTCCTGTTCTCTTGGCATTTCCTGATTATAACCGAGTTATCTGTCCTTATCTCTGTAGAAGTGTCCTCCCAAGCAATTTTTATTGGAGGAGGAGCATTGATGAAATTCTTGGACTTCGTACTCAAGGAAATCTTGATTCCTAACCCAGAGTCGTCGGGTATATCTTCGGAAAACTGCCGCCTCAAGCATTTCTTTTCGGGATTCACGTCACAGTTCAAGGAAAGCTGCCTGAAAGCGTTGAGGTTTTTGAGTGTGGACATTTCAGTCACATTTTCGGCGCGGTGGTTGCGTAGCGTTCGACTCCGGGAGGTCGGGAAGTTGTTCACCCTCGCCCTGCGAAACTTTGACTGAAACGTGGTTCCCACATGTTTTCATTCCACCATTTATTTATCGATTAAGACTTTCCCTTGCCGATTCCGTTTTACTCCGATGTAATTTTTGCATGATGAACTAGTCGGCTGTGGTGCTCTGCATATTTCCGAAGGTCGTTCTCGTAGTAAGCCCTAAATCGTGATCGCTTGAATAGGCTGGTTGGTAGCGCGTTCCCAAGTGACTGTTTAGATTTTGTACACATCAAAAGAAATTCACTATATTTTGTATTGCCACACACTGATCTGAATGACACAAAAAGCTATATAAAACTGGAAAAATCATGTTGAATTGTTTGAAATTTCTTACGGAGGGTTTTTAGGGTCGTTGATTGCAAATTTCAATTTCACAAACATTCACCACTTTCTTCCCTCATCGACCATCCTTTCGCATAAAATACAGCATATTGGAAAAAATTCAATAGCTTGAGGCTTCAGGATTTTGGGGGTCACTAATCACTTCATGTCAAATTCACGATAATTCATTCACCCCATTAACCCTTATTGTCGACAACTCGTATACAATACCACATACATTAGCTTTGAGGCCATATGTCGAATAATGTTGAATAATGATATGTCGCGCGTTGATATATAGCTAGTTCTAAGAGTGGGTACTTCGCAAGTTGGCCCTTAGTACCTTAGTGACGACACACACTGGTTTACCATGGTAAATACTCTAGAATAGCGCGTTCAACTTTATCCCCCATGGCGGAATGTTTTGCGAGTCGATCTCTAACATTTTAGGGCTGGGAAAATACTAACTTGAAATAATATTTCGTTGAGGTTTCCACGAGTTGACCATTGAACTAGGAAAATATGTTTTCAAGTAGGTTTTCACTGGTCATTAATAATCTTGGGTTTTGACTATTTTATACCACTGTTCTATTCGATTTTATGGTCGTGAAAACACTACAATCTTTATATTCAACAGGGTAATGTAGTATTTCTTATTTAATTTAGTTTTTCTGTTATCCACCTGCCAAATTATAATTTTCTGAATTAGCTTATTGTTAGACCTTCATTCTTATAATTAATCATTGTACAACGCGGGATGTCGCGGAAACATAACTTTCAAGATGATTTTCTGAAAGTACGATTTCAAAGTCAATAACTATCTTAAAAACCTTACAAAATTTGCACCATATATTTGCTTCTACTTTCTCCAGCAAAAACTTTCTAATCTGTTAACATTGCATGGGAAATACAGCGTCAACCTACTTCACGGCATTTCATTTTCAAAATTGTAAATTTTTTTCTGTTATATCGTTGCAATAATGTCGGATATTAAAATGTTTGAACAGTAATCAAGCGTGAGAAGCGTACTGAGTCACTCTACTTGACTCTCTAGAAAGGGAAAGTAGATAATAATCTTCCAGCCTATAACGTACAATGAAATATCCCGGCAGGCCTGCCGATGATAGGTCGATCAGTGGGATTGCATTTGTTTGGTTGTCATGGTTTCTTTTGAATTTCACCACTCTGATATGATTAATCGGTCGTTATGCAAGTTGTATCGCGCCAACACATCACTACTTTCAGGGAATATATCAGATCTAAATACATATGAAAAAGATAGACGTACTTGTTTATCAACTCGCAAGTATCGCCCTCTATGGGACACCCATTGGCAACTTACAAAGTCAAAGGTCCTAATACCCGGACTGCCTTCAAGCGGTTACAGATTTCCCTTACGAGAACTGTCAACAAAGGTGAACTGACGAGTATAGGCTAAAGACGAAACATGCATGTCTATAGCAGGTCTGATGCATAGTGGAGAGCATACTTTTAGTATTTGTTTATATCTGGTAACACTCAGACATTGAAATTCGTAATTTTACACAGCTATCATACCCCAAAAATCTTATGAACTGTAAGACTCGTTTATAAGTTTATAAACACTTCTTATTTCCCCTGAAGATGTTAGCATCTTCAGGAGAAGATTAAAAGCGGTTTCATAAAAAGAAGGTTTTAATTGTGAAACATTGTATTCTAAATTCACAATTTTATCTGTATTATAAAGTAGTTTATTGTTACAGAAAACTTGAAAGATGGAGGATTTGAAAAAATATAAGAACATGGAAAATATTCTAAACAAGATAAACCAGAAGTACATTGCGCTGCCAGATGAAGAAGTGAGAAGAAACAACAAAATTGTAGAGCAGGTATGATATATAAGGCAATCTGGCTGGAACCAATAACAGCTCTGCTCCGTGCATGTGGGTGAAAAGAATGAGATGCCAAGAGGAGAGGCGGGAGTTTATGCACTTTACGGCGTTATAAGATGGAACTTGATTGTTGTTTGCAGTTTGTAGACAACATAGATGTTTCAAATGTTGTGTTTCTGACTTTTTTTGTGACTGTCAAACGTTTTGATTGATTTACTATCTTCAATCGTCTTCAGGTGAAATGGTAAACATGCTTCGCACATATTTATACTCTGGCTGGTGCGTCATTTGTGCGCCTAGTTCTGATTGGTTCGGAGAGTGACATATTTTTTCTGCTGACGTGACTGTTTGGTGATTCTTACATGTTATGTTCGTTTTCCGGTCGATCCAGCTTAGTTTCTTCATTGGAAAATAAAAGGCGCGGAATTCTATTGTTAATGGAGGTCCGCTGTTTCCAAGATGTATGTGTTCTTGATCGAAGTAACGAAGTAAACGGGGGTCTGTTGGTGAACCTGATAACCTTACTGAATAAAATATGAAATACTTGTTAGGAAAGTATTGCAATGTGAATAAAATTATATTTTTCTTTAAAGTATATTTCTATAGAATGAGTATTGTGATCGAACATATACTTTTCTTGGTTCAAATAAACCATAATTTTCCCATAAAGTAAATTGTCTTAGAGTGAGAACAGATATTTACTATAATATAGCAATTATTCAATCAATAATTTTCCTTTTTATCTGTATAGTACCTGAATCCAGTGTTCAACTATAAAAAAAACATAGGGCATTCATCAGACATCAAGATAAAATTAGTGGTTCTGGGTTCCTACACCACAATTTAGGACTCAGGAGTCGCCATCCCGGCAAGTATTTACTAATGATCCATTTTTGGAAGATTAAAGAACGCACTATTAAACAAACCACATGAATTATCTTTATTAGGAGTGATTGACCGCACTACATACATCACATAAATTTCACAATTCACATTGTATCTCCATACTTTACGAAGTCATTCTTCTGTTGATGCTTCTGGGTACCCTACATTCCGCCTGTGCTTGGTCAGCTTTTTCTTGGTCTGATACTGTGTGAGATGGCATCACCTAAAAATGTCTATACCATCAGTTAACGCTTGCTACTAAACTGCTGGACATAATTATCGTTACAAGCAAATTTTTCAGCCAACTTTTATGTTTTGTAAGTCCTAAAATGAACGGATTTGGAAAAGCAGCTCGTCCTTATCGAGCAAGAATCGTCCACCACTTGTTTAGGGAAAATAATATCAATCAAATGATTTGGCCTGCAAGGCCGCCTGATAAGAATCCAATAAAGCATGTGGAGAGCAACCTTAAGTTACGTCTGAATCGAGAAGGTAATGGATATAAAATTTGCAAGAATTGGTAGACGCGATCCAATCAACATTTTTCTTTAACCAACTCTAGAATATTTTTTCATGTAGATTGTAGATGCTTTTGCTTGGTGGAACTCTTCCATGATGTAGATGAAAAGTTGTGTAATTATCACACAGTTTCACAAATAAAACTCTTTCAGTGACGTGTTTCGACTCTTATTGAAATCATCGTCGGACTGTCAGATTTGACTGCTAACAAGGCTACCCAGAAAAGAAAGAGTTGTATTTGTGAAACTGTGTGATTATTACACAACTTATTATCTACATCTAGAATATTTGTTCCAATTTTTCACATGAATCATTATGGTGAGAAAGACTGATTTTATTGTTGGTTTCAGTTCTTAAATAAACCATTGTACATGTCTTCCGGGCGAGTTCTTTATTTCGAAAGGAGAGGGATAATATTTAGCAAAGACTAAATCTGTTAATAGACTTTATAAAACTGATAAAATTGGTGTTGAACGATAAAATGTTTCGAAAAGCATTTTTTTTTCTCGGAAACCAAAACTGAAAAACGCGCTTTTATAGTAGATCATACTAAAAAGTAAAAAATAATTCTTAATATGAGAATAAAATGATTTAACGAGAACATTGATGATCATGATATCAATGTGATAAAAGCGGGTGCTCGATATCAATTATTATAATTTCTTACTAGTTTGTGTAGAAATCTAGATACTTCATGCGATAAGGGCTGGAATTGGTGTTTGTAAACTCTACATTAAATTTATAACCAACGATCCCAAAGGCGCCAAAGAAATTTCAGATCAGCCAACATGGTTTTTCCAGTTTTGACCAGCCTTTTAACGTGGCCATTTGAAGAACTAGCTTGAGCCAATTATAAACTGTTAAAAGTTTAAAGTACAGTAGCTGATTTTCTTAAACGACTTCTCCACCGGTTTGTATTTAGTAATTTTTCCATATGAGTATACGGGTCAAAGTTTGTCCTCCTAATAAATATACTGACCTTAACTGGGTCTGGAAATGGATTGGAGAGCTTGGACATCTTCAATGGCAGAATTACGTTCTTCTGAGTGGTGGAAGCGTCGAAAGCCCTGTACCCCTTCTCCTGGGAGGTGGGAACCTCAATGCGTGCAGCTATTTCCTCTTCCATCTCTTGCGATGATTCGACTCTGTTTTCCTGATCCAGACTGATCACGGGAGTTTTTTCGAATACGAACTTTTTCTTGGACGCAGAGCCATCTCTACACACGTTGTATCTGAAATTTGAAAAAATATCCAATTTGCATAGTCAGTACTTCCTGCACATTGTAGTGCATTTTGCAAATTTTGCAAAATCTACCCATTTTGTCCAGTCACTTTTTTCATCGACCGCGCTTAATTGAACCGTTACCAGAAATTCTGCTGGGAAAGAAAATGTTTTGCAAGTTAAGTTCAAAATTTCGTAAATTGAAGTTAAAAACAAAATTGTAAATGGAATTGAAATTCATACAGCGTAGCACTGATCTAGCATCTGTATTTTGATAAGCTTTCTTGGAGGACATTTATATTTGCTGTCTCTGATATATACATTATGAGTTACGTATAATTTACCTGATAGAACTTCCTGAATGGTCTTCGCCGAGTAGCGCGTCTGACTGATCTTCAAGTCGATTGTGAACGTCACTGGATTCGAATCTGTTGCTAAATGATCTTATTTGATTGCGGATGCCCAAGTTCAGCCTAGTAGGTATTAAACGTGCCATTTTTGACAATGAGATGATTGTGGTTTACTCAAATTTTCTCATCGTGACGTATTATTGACAAGTTTTTCAACGGCAACTCGTCTCGACATCAGTTGACTCAATTCGCTCTACAGGGCGTTGAAAAGCATAAAGCCGCATTTATACTATGCAACAAGTCTCACAAACTTTTGTTTTGAAATAGTTGCATTACAACATACGAGGGTCACGCTGAAAGTTTTTAGATACAGAAAAACGACAAGGTTTTTTAAAAATAACTTTAATTCTGTTTTTTATAACATATTCACCCCCTACATCAATACATTAACGCATTTGGTGAAACCACTTGTCAAATTCTTATGACCAACGTTCTTTTGAAAGGTTGCTAATTTCCTCCTCAAACGCAGCGATCGCCTCTTCATCGGTGGAAAAATGGCGACTTCGTAACCTTTCTTTGACTTGGGGATGAGAAGAAATCGCACGGAGCAAGGTTCGGAGAATAAGGTGGGTGAGGCACAGTTTGACACCCTGTTCAGCAAAAAAATCGAGTGTTCTAGCGGCGCTGTGGGCGGGTGCGTTGTCATGGTGCCATTGAATACCCCGCAGACCAGTCTTTGTACGGCTCTTGCATAGTTCTTGGAAGACTACAGAAACACATTTGGTTATATACCATTCAGAAGTAACTGTCCTTTGATTTTCCGAGGCTACCGTGGTGATGTACTTTCAGAAAAAAAGATGCGACCATTTTTTTTCCAACACTCTTGGAACGACGAATTTTCGTTGGAGGCTGCTCACTTTCAAAGCACCAAACTAATGACTCCTGTTTAGTTTCGGGATCATAATGATATAACCATGTTTCGTCTCCGGTTACGATATCAAATGTGTTTTTACTGTGCTCATTATCAATTTTTTTAAGCATAAACATAGCCCACTTAACTCTTAGTGCTTTTTGCTCACTGGTCAAAAAATGTGGCACCCATCTGGAACACCGCTTCCTTAGGCGAAGGTGATCATGAATGATTGTTCGGACCGCTGCCGATCCAATTCCCAGAGAAGCCTCAATCTCGGTGTAGGTTATATGTCGATCTTTTTTTACCATATTTTGCACAGTTTCCGGAGTAACAGCAGTGGACGGTCGACCTGTGCGAGGTTCATCATCGAGTGAGACCCGGCCCCTTTTAAAATCAACAAACCAATTAAAAACTGTAGCCCTAGAAGGGGCAGAGTCTCCAAAGCAACTCACTAAACTTTCGTGACATTCCGCTTGTTTTAGTCCCTTTTTATAGTCATACAAAATCATGGCTTGAAAATCGCGACTACCCAGTTTCATGTTCACGTTACAATTCGGCCAACACTTAGATGCATTCGAGACCGTGGCAAGGCAACTACTGAACGATTCAAACGCTTCCTTTGCGTGTAAATACTTACAACCTAAGAAAAAATATCTGTTTGCTCAAACTTGTTTAAACTTGTATAGATTAGGAATATCTAAAGACTTTCAGCGTGACCCTCGTAGTGTTTTGAAACATTAGGCGAGAATGCAGGAATATCCGTGAAACATTTCTTGGAAACATGTATTTGCGAGATGATGCGTAGTGTAAATGAGGCTTAACATTTTCATATATGCAACTTCAATAGTGGAGACCACGATGTAGAGATTATAGTTGCAGACCGATACTTGATAATATAGTATGTTTTATTCGTCGACCCAAGAGCCAATTACCGAGTCCTACAGAGATAGTCTAACACTATACATGATTTATATAAAATAATGTTTAAATTTTTATGGAACTGATTGCAGGATTTACGAACGTATGTAGGAAATCTAATCTCAACTTTCGTAGGGATGCTTCATAAAAAAATCTAACTACATGAATTCTTCATACACTGCTTGATAGATATTAGAGATTTTACATGCGTGTTCAAAAATATTTTTGGGGTTGATCACTTCCGGAACCCCATCTTGACTTGTCCTAGGCGCTGATTGAATCCAAATTACTTTCAATCGACATTTTAGACTTGATGGATGGATGGATGGATGGATGGATGGATGGATGGATGGATGGATGGATGGATGGATGGATGGATGGATGGATGGATGGATGGATGGATGGATGGATGGATTGATGGATGGATGGATGGATGGATGGATGGATGGATGGATGGATGGATGGATGGATGGATGGATGGATGGATGGATGGATGGATGGATGGATGGATGGATGGATGGATGGATGGATGGATGGATGGATGGATGGATGGATGGATGGATGGATGGATGGATGGATGGATGGATGGATGGATGGATGGATGGATGGATGGATGGATGGATGGATGGATGGATGGATGGATGGATGGATGGATGGATGGATGGATGGATGGATGGATGGATGGATGGATGGATGGATGGATGGATGGATGGATGGATGGATGGATGGATGGATGGATGGATGGATGGATGGATGGATGGATGGATGGATGGATGGATGGATGGATGGATGGATGGATGGATGGATGGATGGATGGATGGATGGATGGATGGATGGATGGATGGATGGATGGATGGATGGATGGATGGATGGATGGATGGATGGATGGATGGATGGATGGATGGATGGATGGATGGATGGATGGATGGATGGATGGATGGATGGATGGATGGATGGATGGATGGATGGATGGATGGATGGATGGATGGATGGATGGATGGATGGATGGATGGATGGATGGATGGATGGATGGATGGATGGATGGATGGATGGATGGATGGATGGATGGATGGATGGATGGATGGATGGATGGATGGATGGATGGATGGATGGATGGATGGATGGATGGATGGATGGATGGATGGATGGATGGATGGATGGATGGATGGATGGATGGATGGATGGATGGATGGATGGATGGATGGATGGATGGATGGATGGATGGATGGATGGATGGATGGATGGATGGATGGATGGATGGATGGATGGATGGATGGATGGATGGATGGATGGATGGATGGATGGATGGATGGATGGATGGATGGATGGATGGATGGATGGATGGATGGATGGATGGATGGATGGATGGATGGATGGATGGATGGATGGATGGATGGATGGATGGATGGATGGATGGATGGATGGATGGATGGATGGATGGATGGATGGATGGATGGATGGATGGATGGATGGATGGATGGATGGATGGATGGATGGATGGATGGATGGATGGATGGATGGATGGATGGATGGATGGATGGATGGATGGATGGATGGATGGATGGATGGATGGATGGATGGATGGATGGATGGATGGATGGATGGATGGATGGATGGATGGATGGATGGATGGATGGATGGATGGATGGATGGATGGATGGATGGATGGATGGATGGATGGATGGATGGATGGATGGATGGATGGATGGATGGATTGACAAGACGTTTTATAACGATCAGTAATCGAAGCCGGTAAAATTATAGTGGAACAAATTCATAAAAAGTTTAGTTACGCCCTAAAACATTACTGGTAAATCAAAATTAAATTATAGAAATTTGTTTGAATTATTCAAAATTAATCGATAATTTACAAGGTTCACGTCGGAATGAAAATAGTTTCGACTTTATCGTTTGGTAATTTTTAATCTAAAAAAATACGTTGTCAACAAATAGAAAACATAAACATTTTGGTTCAATTTTATTTTTATTGATCATATTATTCATATGTAGGACAAAAATGTACGACACTGTTCCAATTATTTACCATTAGATTTGGACTAGGCAATCCCAAACATCCGTAATGTTTCTTTCGAAAGTCAGGTTACCAGTGACTGTATTCACCTCCACAATAATACTTTGGATGTTGAGCTGGTTGCAGAGATTGTATATTCAAATCTTCAGCTGTTGGAAGCCTTTTGTCGACCTCCACGAAGTTAGGTTTTCGATTTTGACAAACTCTGTACCTGTGCAGAAAATTTTTCTTTAAAAAAGTGATGTGAATTAGCATTAACGGTCATATTTATAGACCCTTTTTTAGGAACTCCTTGCAACCTAAGGAAGTTTCTAACTTAAAACCTATGTGAACCCTGTGAGCATAAAAAATATATATAACTAATGACCATATAATAAGGAATACAAACCTGATTGTTGGAGTGGCAGGAGGATTTTCTTCCACTCGTACGTTCATGGCCTTTTTCGCAGACTTATACAAATTTTTTTCACCGTCACCTCTTGCCTCGAATTCCGGGAAGCTTGTTCTACTTTTGAATCTTCGCAAACTTCCAGTGACATGGGGTAATTTTCGTATGAGATTGTATGCCATTTTAACGGTTAATTTGAGATGCGAGATCAATTTACTAGAAATCAATTTGACAGGTAGAGAAATATGTTGGCAGGAGAGGTAAATATATACAGTATGATTAACTCCTCAAAAAATTGGAGTATCTAATGAAACGTAGAGTTTACTTCTTCTTCTCTCAGTGCCTATCGTCTATTGACGTTGGCGATCACCCGAGTCCATTGTACTATGTTGACTACCGTTCTGAATAGTTCTGCTGATGTTAAGCCAGGAAATGCGCCTGCGTCCGGGTCCTCGCTGGCTGTTGATTCTGCCTTGTAAGATCAACTGCAGTAATCAGTACTTCATGTTGCGTATATGACCAAAGTATGCTGCTTTCCTGCATTTAATCGTGTTGAGGATTGCCCTGTGTTCCCTCAGTTGTTCTAGTATGGCATCATTGGTCATGTGGTGCACGTATTCGCTTACAGGCATTTTCACTAAGGCTCCAACTTTCTGCGCCATATAAAAACAGAGATCACACGCAGCATCGAAGAACTCTGATTCGTAGTGTCGCTCTCTATGGGGACGCCCATTTTCAACTTACGAAGTCAAAGGTCCTAACACCCTCGACTGGGTTAGGTATATACCACCCGATTGCTCTCTACAGTTAGACCGCCAGGCTATACTGACGCTTCTAGGCTGAAGACGAAACGTGCATAGCAGGTCTGATGCATAGTGGAGTGCATACACTTTGTACATCTATGTTTAACGACAGATAAGAGAACTATTCGTAAGCGGCTGAAGGCACTTCTTGCTGTTTAAATACGAGTTTTCATTTCATATCAGTGTTTATTTCCAATTGAAAAAGTTACTCTCCTCCTGCTTCGTTTTTAAACATAGATGGCTTAAATTTTACAGAAATAAATTTATTTTTGATAGCTAAGCTCATTTCCTGATATTACTATGTAAAATAGAACCTATTCGATAAACTAGGTTTCTTTATAAGAACGCAACCACAATTTTGAATAATCTGGTATTTGATATTTTGTATTTTGCTATTTTGTTCTCTGTTACTTCAGAATTCGTTTTAAACTGAGTTCTACAAACTGGAATATTACTAACTAGTGAAATATTTCACGGTGTTTGTCTAATTTGGAAAAAAACATATTTTCTCTGATTTTCAGGTAGTGTTTCAAATCACAACGGCTATGCAAAACAAGAACCCACTTTTCAAACAAATGTTCGAGAGAACGTTTTACGGTGGGAGTTATTACGATGGAATAAAAGTTGGGAAACCAGAAGAGTATGACTTAGATTTAGTTTTAAAATTACCACTGCTGATTGATCCTGTGCTAGAAGTAGGTGATAAACCTGGGTTTGTCCAGGTTCACATAATGGATTTTGATAAGCTTCTCAAGCAACAAGACCAATATAAAAAATATGCGTAAGTGCCACAAAAATTAGAATAGAATAGAAGTTTTATGGCATTATGACATAGCGAACATATTTTCTTCAATAGGATACTGCCATTTCTAGATTGCGTTCAGAAGCTTCAGGAACAGCATGCCCACACGTATGAACAGTATTCCAATGATGTTCTAATGTGAGCCTTGTAGAATACAGTATTTTGAAGCGTAAGAGAACTCCCAGCTTCTGGGACGCCAGCTCAGAAATGTAATATAGAAAGCTTCCGAGTTCTGGCGTTCATTTGATATATCGGAATTTTTATATGAAACTGGCAATTCAGCTTAGTCATGATATCCTACCTTCTCAAATTGACAAGTATGTCAGTCGGAATGCTAGAAATAGAACTCTGAGCAGTTCGCCGTCGATTGAAAGCACACATAGCTGTCTCGCCAAGAGTCGCCAGTACAGCAAATACTAGAGGTTCAATGGTCGCATCCTCACCAGGTCGAGCTTACAACGCCTCCAACGAACCTCTTTCAAAATCCGTTGTTTTGGAGGACCTGGGCGTTGTGGATTGAGCTACCGAAGACTTTGTTCTCCGATGTTTTTACAATATACAGCGTTTTATTGCGCCTTTGAGTGAGGGATCTATAAAAATGACATAAATATTCTTGAAATAGGAGCAATATATGGTTCAAGTGTGTTTATAAAGCTGGCTGTTCATATTTTTCTGATGATAATAAGTATGCACGCAAATTCTGGAAAACCTCATAGAAGACATGGCTGTTGACAAAATTTAGGTAACAGACAAGTATACCTGGAAGATATATTCAATACAAACGTGTAAGAATTCATCACTAATATTAAAATTTACATATGTATCTTGCAACAATGAGCTATAAGTATAGTCATTTTAATATGTAGGCCAAGAAAGCAGTACCGACAGCAAAATGTGGTACCTTCAACGAGTGAAGATAAAATAGGAGGATCAACGGGCCTTGGAGCGGGGAGCAACTTCGTGAGAAATGATGATGCCAGGTAGAGATAGGAGAGTACCTATGGCTAGAAAAATTGTATATAACTGGGATGCATGCCAAAATAACACTCAAGTAGAAAAGCATCATCACTATAACCCATACAATCAAAACTTCTTCTCATGCTCATTATACTTATCTACTACATTTTGACCCAGTTACAAATAAAAATCACCAAGGGGTCTTCTCGAAAATGTTTGATGAAAGACATCAAGTCGTGTTATATTTCCTTTCTAGTCTGAAAGATATAGTTACCAAATCGTTATTCATGAGATTTTACCTGTATCATACTACCCTGTTTAATGTCCTTCTGAAACTTGTGAAACATGTAAAATGAGGGTTTGGCACACGAAACATAAAAAACAATAGTTCAAATAAGTTTTTAGCCTATTACCCGTCCACTAATGCAGCGATTGTGGTTACTGATATTACGCAGTGACAATAACTCTAACATGATATTAATCACATAAAGGACTCCCCCATTAACATAAGCATTTGGCAATAGTCAGCTATGACTACACCTATTTTAATATGTAGGCCTAGACAGCAGTACTTGCAGCAAAGTGCAATGCCTTCGACGAGTGGAAATAATATGGCACAATCAGGGTCAAGGAGAAGAAGACACTTCGTTAGAAAGAACAGTGCCAGGTAGAGTTGCTACGGCTAGATAAATTATTCAATAGTACTGGATCACACATCAAAATGAGACAAGTGGAAAAAACATCATCACCATTATCCATGAAATCCAAAACTTCGTGAAATGTTAGCTTTAAAAAATCATGGGTCTGGGAGGTGCATGGCAAAAAGATAGATCAACCACCAGAACCAGTGTTTTATAGAACTGAACTAAAACAACACCACGAGATACAGATACAGCAACATCAAAAATAGATTGAGACGACCAACAAAAGACGTCTACCCATCTTTGGATGAAAATTATAAATGAGTTCGTTATATTCATTTTTCATATAACCTTCTCAATTGAACACATTCCGTACCTATATAAATTAATGATCTAATAATTTTTTTAGCAACCTAAAAAGTCTTTTCGACGACAGAATGTATCTTTCCACTAAAAATGTTCTTCGTTGGATGGAGAAAATATTTAACCTAGTTCTAAATGATTTTGGAAAAGCAAGTGATGGAACTGTGAAGTTCACCGTTAAACTGTCAGAAAATCGAACAGTGATTATGGATGTAAGTATAAAACAAATCCGCATAGTTTTACTTCATACGAATGAAGGTTTGATCTCCAACTAGGTATGCAATATGAAAAGCTTTATAATATTTGGAAACACGTGTCGGGTATTTGAAAAAGTAGTATGGTCAATGGTAAAACTATGTAATCTTTTTCGTTGCTGCGCCAACGAATCCAGATCACATAAATATGTAATCATATTTACTCCATTTTCTCTTTCAGGCAAAGGTTTCCAAATGTCATCCAGCATTTACGTTGAAGCTAGTAAGTCCGGATCGCAGTATCAAATTGGACATTGATTTGGTTCCATCTTTCCAGTTCAAAAGCAATCAATGGCCGAGAGGAAAATATAGACCTAATCCTTCTAATTGCTGGGTATGATATCTGTATATCCTTCCAATACCTATTGTCTACAAAAAACATAAGTTCCGTGGAAGACACTATGTTCTGCATTTGGCTTAGCAGTGGACGCGTGTCAACAAATTGAACTGGAAATAGTATCAGTTATTGGCCACGAGGTGTTTAACGAGGATTTTGTTCCAACAAAAGTTGCAACGAATAACACTAATAGCCAAGTCGAGTGCCACAAGCGACAATCCATTCTTTTTTGTTTTCAATGAAAAATCATATAAACGTCTACATGGATGATGGAACATTATACTGATTTTACGATTTTGAAGACCTTTTCACAAATGCGATATTGTTGGAATAATATATAGAAAAATCTATTTGGATAAGAATCTGAATTACTAATAACCTTAGCCTGTGATTTTATAGGTTAGAATGAACAATCGAAGCTCTTAATCGTTTGTTCCTTGCTTCCAACACTGGCTAATTCAATTCTATAACTTTAAATAACTTATATTATTATATTTTTATTGGAAAAATTGAAAGGGTAGTAGCAATGATTTTGAATTTTATAGAAAACTTTGACACACATTTAGTGTACAATAAGTCCTCTCATCTGATTTTCTTGTAGGACAAGTTTTTAGTGGTACCGAAAAAGCCAAGTGATGCAAACTGTCAGAATATCGACAGATACTGGAGGTTATCGTTCCAAGAACAAGAAAGAGAACTTATACAGGGAGCCAAAATGCATACATTGAAACCCACACTCCGTTTATTAAAGGTTCGTCAGTTTGGCTTGCCTTGCATATTCTTCTTAACTCGGGCGGTTTGGAGAGAAACTCATCTGTGTGTACACAGATTAAAAAAACTATTTTGGAGTGTGACAAATCCAGAAATTGTTATTATGCGGACGGAACTCGGAAGTCCGCAACAATCCATGCTCGCATATGAAGGATGTACCTCAAGGTTTCTATGATAATCGTTGACTGTTGATTAGAGAGTGTAGGAGGTGAATTGTCTCAATTTTGACATGAAATTCGTAGTCAGCGATCCCAAAAACTTTATGTTATATTTGCGGTATTTTATGCGAAAAGGTGGTCGATAAGAGGTGGTGAATGTTTGTGAATTTGACATGAAATTTGTATTCAGCGAACCCCAAAAACCCGAGTAATAAATTTCGAATCAATCAACATGATTTGTTTTGGTCAGCTTTATTAGCATTCAGACTACTGTGTAGCGTCTGTACGGAATGCTGGAGACACAGGTTCGAGTCCCATCCGCACCAAAAAGATTTCTGGATTTGTCACACTCCAAAATTGCCTCCTTGATCTGTGTTCACACAGTTACGCTGCTGCTACTGGTGCTTGTGCCATTAACCGTTATAATTTTTCAGAAATTAAGAGATCAACATGGTCATATGATTGCGAGCTACCACATCAAGACTGTGTTTTTGTGGCATTTATCAGAAGTAGGCCTTGAAACGTGGGCTCAACCTATAAGTTTTGTGTTTATGATGGTGAGTAATATTTGTTCGAAGATTCCAACTTCCACTAAGTTTTAAAAATTGTGTTTCATCAAAAAACAGCTCCTTCTGAGTCAATGATCTGGTAGACATCTGAGGAGGAGGCAAGTTCTAGTTCACAGACATATCAGTAACTAACGAGCGCTGTGACACCTTAGAGTACAGGTAGCCTTGGGTTCTGGGAGCTGGAGACATAAATAGGACCTAAGGTCATACTTAACGGAATGCCGAGAATTTCTTAGAGGGATTTCGAGTAGCCACCCTGGTAGAACTGAATTTCTTTTGTGATTCTACTTATTGCTGTTGATCATTATTTAATTCTAATCCACTAATACCTACCGCAGATGTTAAAGAAGTACACGGAAATGATAAATAATAAATGCATTCCGTACTTTTGGAATAAACAATTTAATCTGATTGGTCACTATCACCAAAACGCTGTGGCTGGAATTGGCAACAGGTTAACATATATCATCAACACAATCGACCGCCAGGTTGAAGAAGATCCATTCGTTGTAGCGCAGTTCCTAAGTGAGTATTTTTGTTTCCTTTTCTGACATAAGCTGAAGAACTACGTCAATCTGACTAGATATTTTTGATACATTTCGAATGTTTCATACAAATGTGAACCATATAAATTTATTTCTTCCAAAACTACTGCACCACTGCATTTTAACTATATAAGTAGCATAAATTATGACGATAGGCTATTCAGCATACCACAACATTGCGTCAAGGAGATTGACTTTGTATGTAGCATGTGGCTGCATCAATTTACTGAGGAGTTGGTTAGGATTTTAGAGCTGCTGATATACTTGAAAGTAGGAAAAGAGAACATAAGTTTTGAAAATATTGAAAATGACATAATTTTTTTAGCAACCTGAAAATATAGGAAATTCTTTAAATTTTAAAATATTCAAAACTTTTCAATATATTTTAAATTCAGTTTCAAGTATCAGTCGTTCCAAACCACGATCAGGTTCTTGTGTGGAAGGTACAGTGTCAACCTACTCGACCTTTTTTTATATTCCTGTGTGATATTCTTGGCGTATACCAACTTTTTTTAAAACTTATTTCACTTCCCATAAATTCAGGAAGTATTGTGTAAATTTGAAAATTATTTAAACCTGATTTTTACATGTGTAATGGTTTCCGATCATTTTTAGATGTATGTGTGATTTTAAAAAAATATGAAACAAACAAATATTTTTCCGGGATGTGTACACGATTTGAAAATGATATTAATGTGACGGTTTTTTTTCTATTTTCAGTTGGTCCTACAGAATTGAATAAACTGAGAAGGGAACCAGACATTCTTGGCAGAAAGGTACTAAAGAAAATGACCATTATAAATAATTCTCCATCTCAACAGATATCAATTACGTCGCCTAATAACATAGCAGTGTGTTCCCAATATTTGGCCTGTGCATTACAAACTTCCGTGCCTTTGACTAATACTTCCGCTACAAACAGAATCGATCTAGCAGAACTGTTAAAATTAAAAAATATCGATACTGAAATTGGTGATAGAACCACGGTTACGTCAAATGCTGATTATGCTACTGTTGAAAGGGGTACAGCTGAAGCTGACAGTACCAGCGATGGTGAGATATCGAATATTGTAAATGATGAACTCCGAATAAATAATGACATCAATGTAAATTTTTATCAAGACCAAGCTCAATTGTCTAAAAATTTCGAATTCGAAACTATTACTTCAAATAGCAGTGATTTTGGTTGGAGCTCAAGTCAGGTGTACGGTGTTTCAAGTAGTGATATCGTTGGAACTAGTGACAGTATTGATACTGAAAGTAGTAAAAATTTGAGCAAAAATATAATGTCTACAGTTAATGAAACTTCTAGAACTAATATCGCGAGTAATAACTATGTTAATTCAAATACCACTGAGGAAATTTACGTTTTAGATAATAGGAAAGTTTTAAAAAACTATATTCAAGAGTTAAGTGTAATAAGTAATGATAGTGATAATAAAAGTGAGGATAGGAATGATGATGAGGTTGGAAGCAGTATTTCTGAGAAAAGCGTCTGTAGACTCTTAGAAAACTTGACCCGTAAAACTGACGAGATATCTAATAGCTTGAAAAAATTGGAAGCTGGTCATGAAGTTCTGTTGAAGTTTTGCTCCTCGTTGACCGAAAAGGTACAAATTCTAGAAAATCGAATTGATGATCTCAGTGTAAAAAACGAATCTATTCCGAACGATTCATTGCTATATAAAACTAGTATTAACACTGCCGATT
Organism: Bruchidius siliquastri; assembly: GCA_949316355.1. Lineage (NCBI taxonomy): Eukaryota > Metazoa > Arthropoda > Insecta > Coleoptera > Chrysomelidae > Bruchidius > Bruchidius siliquastri. The sequence goes on along the minus strand of OX438532.1, from coordinate 37,182,071 downwards.
CGGGAAGTGAGAGCTACATTGATGTTAAACCTGCAAGCAATATTAGCAAAACTTTGGAGCAAGTGAACAGGAAAACTGATGAGATTTTCGATACTATGGAAACACTACAAGAAGACAATGAAAAACTGCTGAAGATCTGTCAGCCGTTATCTAATAAACTAAAAACTCTTGAAGAAAAAATTGATTTCATAGGCCAGAACGTTAAACCAGAGATTATTTCAGACTTTGATCATATTTATTTTTTGGGGCAACTAATGCCTAGTGACAGCTTAAGACATGACCGATTAGCTTCAAATTAAAAAGTATTTAACAATGTAGACTAAAAAACAGTGCCAGCAGATTTTTTTTTAATATCAGATGTGTTTACTTTGTGTTTTTCATAGTAGTTTCTTACATCCCAAATTCAAATGTGCACGTAGTGATTCCAACTTTGAACTCTGTATTATATTGATATTTGTAGGCATGCATTCTGAATAACGTAGTTCTATCAACTAGCTATTAAATTCTTCAACTCAGTGCACTTAACTCCGTCTACAACTGCTAAATTCATTTCATACCCCTTTGCTACTCTAGCGCTATTCTGGTGGGATTATGTACTGCTTACAGCTGGATACTTTTAAAAGATCTTCTATATGAGACGGCGTCCTTACCTCTACCCCCAACACTATCGTGGCATTTTGAGTTACTAAGATTGCTATTGTCCTTTTTCTTCAGTCGGCTAACGCCTGGCAACCAATAAAATTAAGGCACCTTAAACTTTAACCTCGATTGAAACAGTTTTAAATGAATAATTTCTAAAAAAAAACGCCTTTTGTCTAGTTAGAACTGGTTTTAACTGATATTCATTTTTTACAGCACTAAATTCTAGTAATGCAGCTAAAATAACTGTATTAAACACACAGTTTTACAAATATTATTTTATATGCATGATAAAAGTACAGTTTACACGAGTAAATTCTAGTTGTAACAAAGACATTCAGTCTTTCTAGAGAAAACGCGTTGTTACTAAGAACGGGTTCTGACTGTAACATACACATGCAAACTGACTAGCATATTTTTTAGCGCAATCAAACAAAGCATCAGCCACAAACCACAAATGTTCAAAATACCATGAGGAAAGTGAATACGCTCAAACGAATGGTGTAGGGCATCTTAGTTTGGACTTGTGAATCATCACTTGTTTTTCTTGCTTTTAAACTAAAGGTTAGTTGGCCTGATCTAACTTCTGAAAATTTTTCTGCTATCTGATTCATCGCGATTTTTCTGTCCAAATAGTGAAACCTTATGTGTTTTGAGGAAAAGCTTAACTTTTCTACCACTGCAGTCATTATCAAACAAAAAAATTCTTCAAATAAATATTGTTTCAAGACATGACTTTCCTCTATACATGTGGCATCCTATAGACATGCATATTTCGTCTATTGGGTAGAGTCATCAATTAAGCTCGGCGGCCGACAATCACGACAGACTATGTTGCTAATACATGTCATTTCAATTATTGACCAGATCAATCGCGACGAATTGGTTGTGTTGGTTTGTGGTGGTGGTTCAGTTTTTTATATTTAACGCTTTGGTTTCGCATGGTGCTGAGTATACAGATGCCAATATAAATTGATATTCTTAGCTAATGTTTTTTTTAATAAGGGAGGATAACAGCGTTTTGAAGCGCTTTTCAATGCTTTGCCTGTAGTAACTAACTGTATTTAACACTAAAAGTTCGTGAGATAGTTATGTAGTCTCCTTAGTCCAGAGCACTTGCTGTTTGTTGCCTTGACTGATTTGACAAATACCACGAAAAGTTTTGTGTATTGGGACTAATAGTACCTTATTTTGTCACAGTTACGAAAGATGTCCTTGAAATTTGAGACTCTAACTTGTAAACTTTGAGCTGAGATGTGATTAAGTATAGGTGTGTAAATTATTACTCACTGTGAATGGAGGGACACGAAAAATCTGCATCGCTCGAAGCGTTTGTCATCCAAGAGCATCAAAAATGGAGAAATTTTGAACAAATATTTTGACGAGAATTTGAAGATCATTTGCATCAATTTGGCGAAGTGTGAAAGACCAATAATGGCTTCAACAAGAATCACGCGGTTTTGCTTTGAAAGTAGAGCATTTTTAGCTCCAACTATTATTAGTTTAAGACTAGGAGTTCTGATTTCGTGTTATTTACAGTTGTCCGTTGTTATTTAAATAAATACAGAGTGACCGCCGACAGATCAGAGTTGATAAAAATAGAGCACTACACGAAAGAACAAAACGTTTTCATCATTGAACAATATTTTAAAAATAATTGAAAGTTTAAAGTTGCTACCGTTCGCAATTTTCATACAAAATATGATAGGAATAATTAATTGATTTCATCATCTAGGAAGAGATCAGTTGAAAAATTTTTGTCAACTGGATCAATTAGTGATCTTAAGACATTTTGGCCGTCCTTCAATAAGTTGTTACCCGAAATTCTTTTCCACACTGTAAACATCACAGATTGTGAATACCTGTCTACTCTATAAAAATTACTTTTTGTATACAATTTAAGATACCCTTTGTCTATTTGCTTGTGACGCTCCAAGCTTTCATCGAAAGATACTAGCTACTTTGAACCTAGTGGCCTTTCGGAATAGGGTAGGCAACACGTAACACACTAGAACGTAAGTGGGGTTGCTGGTTTGTTAACGGCAGTTGCAATGGAAACTAATAAAATCAGTGACGGACTGGCCATGTCGCGTTGGCGGCGCACAAATGGTGAATTTCACAATGTTCTCGGCACAAATAGTTCAAATACATTATATGATTTATTACTGGTATAAACATTCTGTAATTTTGATGAGAGGTTGGTTCCCTAACCTTACAAAGAAGAACTAAAAGAGTATCAAAACTGTACCAATGTGACTTCTCTCTTAAATTTTTCTGCGTCATATAGTATTTTTCCTAATTCAAGTTTGAAAGGTGTTGTACAGATAAACAGATTATAAAAAATATGTACCTGTAATTAAGCCGAAAGATATACGGTCACCATTTGTAATAGAACTTATTATCACTCATTTTACATCAACACCTGTACAATCGTATGAGATCCTCACAACAGTCACAACTCCAGCTTTTCAACGGCACATTCATCTTGAAAGGTGGTTGGTAAAAATTTATTCCAATAGAAACTAACGGGCGCAGAAACAGACACGCGCGTACCGATGAATTGCCGTTGACTGATATGGCGATGCCAAACAAGTAAATGAATTACTTGGAAGTACTCGCTAGATATTCGTATTCCTGACTGAAGTAAACAGAGCTCCGTTGAAAAATATGATAACCTTACAAAAAATATGGAATATCATTGGAGTCTTAGTTGCGAAGAAAATTATACTTTTCTTGGTTCAAATCAATAATAATTTTCTTATTAAGTGAATGGTCTTAGAGTAAGATAAGATGTACTTGTAGTGAGTATATCTTTGCAAGAATATCGAAATTCCTGAATTGACAATTTATTTTTATGTGTGTAGTAAACTTAAACTTGTTTTATGTATCAATTTGCTTTTACTATAACGGAAACATTATAAGACTAATTAAATTACTTTAAGGATGCATGAGACGCCTTTATCAAAGTACAAAGGATAAAAAATGTATTTTTTGAGAATTATAGTGACATTGCCCTTGATTATTAAACTGTGTTAAAAAAACAGTGATGTTTTTAAAAAAAATGAATCAAAATGAACTTTCAAAAAATGCTCGAATCCCTATAGAGTTTGATCAGAGAAAAGACAGCATATAGCTTCTTTCTTCTCTTCATAGCCTGTAAAATTCTACATATGGTGATTGATTGTGAAATAAAAGTTGATAAAGTAGCTGCTTAAATTATAGACCGCACAATTCTATTTCATTTTTTTTATTACAGTGATGTGCACTCCTCAGCTATTTTCGTTATGCCGGTGTAGAAATACAAGTGAAATCACACAATATAATGCTTTTATGAATTGATGCTTTATCGGATTATTTTTTGTGATAGATTATGACGGGTCGAATGTGACTAATATTACAATTTGTTACTTATATGTATTTTTTTAATTGCTTTAGGTTTACGTATTTACTTGTATGCGAAGATCCTGAACTTATAATTTTGCCTTCCAATGGATTAACAAGAATCACAAGGTTTGTGCACCGGGCTCAACAATTCGAAATTTTTTATCTTCATCAGTCAGTCTTCTGCTGGGAACAACAACCAAAATTTATATTTTCACCATGCATTTGATGCTAATACATTCGTTATTCATTTTTGGTTACTAATTTTGTTTAAAACTTATATACTGCTGTACTTGGCGTCATCAAAAATGATCCCTTGGAAACTCATATAATACATGCTATAGATGTATAAATAATATAACTAAACATGATACAGAAAATATATAAGTTGAGGTGACTCCGTAGAGATATATGGGATTGAATTTTAATGTTTCTGGACCGTAAATCATGCATTTCGCATGAAAAGTCTTTTTATATAATTGATTTTTACACTTATGTATTTTATACCAAATATACATTAAATTTTTTTTGTTCTAATATGACCGTATCATTACGCACCCTCGTTCTATCTGTTAAGTAGTTTCCATGGTAATACGTATTGACGTATCAGAACAGTAAATTTTTTTTGTTGAAGTCAAACTTATGTGGAAAGAACAATGGAAGAAGAGGAGGAAATCATAGGTAAACTATTCCTGCTCACTACAAACTTCTTATGGGGATGTGTTCATACAATTGCTCATTTTGTTTTGTGTTTGCTGTTTATTTTTATTGCAGAATAGAGCATATATTTCCTGAAACTACTATAGTTTATAAGCATGAAAACAGAAATCTCCGAGAATGCAAAATAAATTAGTCGACTGTTTTAACATTTTTCCATACAATTATTCGAAAAAGATTACAACTTCCCAAAATTTCGCATTTCTCAGTTTATTTTACTCATTACATGTCTGAATAGTGATGACTAAGAATATTGAACGAGATGCATATTCCAGTGCTGTGCCTAGCATGAATGCCAAGTGGTTCTTTTTTCGAATTTGTAGCATTTTTCATCAAATATATAAAGTCCAACATAATGTAATATTCCAGCAATCTTGATCAGTCGTCAGTTCCGGTATGGTTGAATATCTTTTAAACAGGTCTTAAATGCATTATTTGCAAACTCACTAAACATTTATTTGTAGCAAGTTTTTGTACATTCCCTTTATGTGTGAGAACTTCAAAACGATGTTAGAATTATATTTGTTAATATATTAATACCATCCGGTTTTTTTTAACTGACGATACCCTGGTCTAATGGAATAGCAGTGTACCAATGATTTTGTTTTGTTTTGTGATCGGTCCTAAATGGCTCTATTCCAAGAATAGTTTTTGTAATATATTGTTTCTTCAACGCAGAAACGTTATCAACATCCTCCCATACATATAAACGTAAATATGTAGCATGAAATACACATTTCAACATTGAATATTTCATTGTGAAACGGTGTAACCTTCGTGAGCAGCTCTAATATCAAGAATTGCCTCTAAAAGTTTCCTAAAATTTAAACCATTCAACTATTTTGTCGATCTTCAACTTCAGTTCCCATCAACAATGACTTGGAACGAAGAATAGCGGATGCTTTCGAAGTATTCGACCATGCTGGCAACAAGAGAGTCGACGTTCGTGAGGTAGCCACCATCATCAGAGGTCTGGGCTGTTGTCCAACAGAAGCTGAGGTGCAGGAAATCATTGTTAAAATCGAAGATCATCAAACGCCAGGAAGCGTGCATCTCTTACAGTTTCTTCCTTATGTTTCTCAGTTCATAACGGAGCATAAGTGAGTACTTGGCTGCAAGCCGTTTTCTCTATAAGAATTAATTTATTCGTACATTATTGATAGGAAATTGAGGTATCTTCGAGATAATCGGATATCTTGATCGGAAAATTTGTAAGGTTTCATGAAAATCAACCGGGGATGACATTGAAGATTCAACTTCACCTTGAAGGTCAACTTGGGAAATTCAAACAGTCCCTACTTTTGATAATATAAATAGAAAAAGCGGGAAGGTCAACTTTTTGGAAATTTGAAATGGTAGCTGTGACGTTTAGCATGGAATTGACCCTGAAGGTAATGTCTTGGCCAGATCACGTGGTACTGGATAGGGAATGAATTAAGACAAAAAAATATAGCCCCATGAAGGGTCCTTGTACGCCTCTATTTGCGCTAGTTCCCAAGACTCGCCCATTTCGCGAGTGAGTTTAGCCCTGGTCCTACAAATCTTCTGACATAATCCTTTACCCGAAATCGTAAAGGTCAAACTGCCCTGACTCCATACACGAAATACAGGTACCCAGGGTATCTCGGTCCAGCAGAGGAAGATTCATCACTGTTTCAAGTGCACTCAACTACGTCAGTTCACTTTACATACCTACTCTTATCAATTTACATGTGTGAATAGATATGAACCAGCGACTCCTGAACAGTTACTTGAAGCATTCCAAGTTCTTGATGCAGAAGGTCACGGCTATTTGACCAAAGAGCACATTTCCACATTGATGACCCAAGATGGCGAACCTTTCACTCAAGATGAACTTGAAGAAATGCTTGAGATAGCTGTTGATCCCCATACTCAAACTATTCCTTATGAATATTACATCAACCAGCTCATGGTAAGCGAACTCATGATAGAAATGTTTGCCTAGTAGTCGAGTAAAATTGCTTTTTTCAGTAGTTCCAGAAAAATTATCTTTCCGTTTCGGCATTTTTCACGAACGACTTTTGTCGGATCCGACTCATTCTCAAAAACCCGAGCTCACGACTGAAGCTTTTTGCCAGGATCATAGCAGTATATCTATGTTCCATCACCTGTGATTATGTTGTACCTACAAATTGAGAATGAATAAAGATCGCTTCCAGAATGCCCAAAGTGTGCTACATGGCAACGTCGCACTCCAGTAAGGTGGATAAATGGCTAGTATGAATTATTGTTCCACGTCGAAGTGAATACCCCTTAGCATTACAGAATGGGAAACTAGGCGATATCGGAAAACACAATTTGACAACTCCAAATGTTTACACAACCAACCGCATTTTAATAGTTTTTACTTTGCGTTGAGGGAAGTGCCTTTGAAAATTTTGTTACAATGAAATTATTGTTCCTGTAAATTCATTCGATACAAAAATGGAAAATAAATATCCGCAGTTCAGGTTGGTACAAAGTCAGCCTTTTCATTATTAGAGTCTAGTTTTCCCAATCATTTATCACGATGAATCTTTACCAACGCTCTTGAATCAAATCAACTGCAAATTCCCAACTTGTAAGCAATACGCATTATTATTATCAAGTTTCTATCCGTGGACAAGCCGCGAAGAAAAAATTGAACAGATTTCCCAAGGATTCGAAGAAGTAAAAATATTTGTGGATTGTCTGCAGTAACTTTTTTAAATTTAAAAATGTATAAATTGTTTTTAGTTTGTTTTTTAAAATATATGTTCATTTATATCGTTTATTTTGCTTGCCCTTAATCGATTGGCTAAACCTATGAGATTAATTATTTGATTGGTACTATTCGTAGCAAATAATCATTTTGTAATTTTAATGATTATTAGAAGGAATAAGTATACCGTCCACACCAAAATAATGGCAACTTGACAATGACATACGTCAATCGTGTTTCCCCATAGATAACAGCGAATTGTATCTCCTTCAGTGTATATGTTTCGTCGTGAACAATCTTTATTTACCTTGACGCCAGTGCGACGTTGCCTTTTTAAATACTTCAGGGATTCTAAATGCGAATTTCATTGTTTCACAATGTGTATATCAAATTAGATGATCAAACGGTCAAAGCGATCTAGGATAGATCTGCCACCTTAGATGATCTTTTTGAGCAGAAGTCAAGTTGTGGCCTCATATTTCTAGAGGGGTATATTGTCTGCTGATATTAGCACTCCAAATATATACAGATTTTTCTGTCGATTTGCAACTCGGTTTAGTTTCAGTAGTAATCAATAACATTCATAAACATTAATTTCATCGAATATCGATAAGCACAAAAAATGGTTTTCGCACACGTTCACTCACGACACGACTCGACACCTTGGAAGTACTTCCAAAACTGAAGAATACTTCTGGTTAGCTTAATTGAGTTTGTGAATCCACCTCCACGCTCTGTAAATTCCTGTTCCTAGTTAGCAAAAATCGACCCGAAAGAAAAGTCTATTGTGACAGTGGCAGTGCAGGTTTCTAAGTCGGTTTACACTTAAGTTTATTTCACACTAAAAACCTAAAACCGTAGCATGAACCGACACCTGAAAAAAGCACATACGCACTCGCTGATAGAATAGAAGCAGAGAAACCTCCCCCGCCTCCCCCTCCCAGAAGAATGTCAGAGTTATTGAAGGCTGCCGAGGAGATGGAAGTATAACTTCTAAAGATGAAAACATCATGTTCAATATATGATAAAATGTATTTTCATAAAATATATAACACCCTCACATTGTCCATTTGCTCACTTAGAAAAAACACTATGTGTCATTACAAAGAAATGGATAGAACAAATGTTTGTTTTTGGCCAAATAAATCGCCATATCGCTCCCCACATTTTGACCAATATTTATAAATTTTTCTCACAGTTTAGAGAACCGTATATTTTCATCTTTACTCATCGCTGATGCAGCTGCTTTGACTACATCTTCGCTTTGCAGCATGATTTGATTCCACATTGCCTATAAAAAATCAATAGTGTCAGAATTGGTGGCAAATAAACAAGGACATGTATCACATTAATTACGAAATTATAATATAAATGAAATACTCGAAATTCATTGTGATTTTATTAGCTAAAAATGTTGTTTTTAAAAGATCTTGACAATCGTCATCATTAACGCCAACCAAAGGGTCGTAGCTAGGGCAAGGCAACCGGGGTCTGCACCAGGGACGCAGACCGCATGAGGCGCACAATCCTGAACTAGACGAGTGGCAAATGCCTTTAGTAGATAAATTATTTATAGGCTTTTGCGAAGGAGGTGAATGTCCAAAGGGCGCAAATTACGGAATTTCTCCTGGGCGCCATAGTTCATTGCTATGACACTACCTAACCACATTCTCTATGAATATAAACAGTAGTACCAATGGTGAAAAAATTGTTACAGACAGATTTATCAATGTGAGTTAAAAATATATTATATTTTTCAGGTTGATGAGTATAATCCTACATTGACAGCACAACAGAAATCTTCTTAAATAATAGATCAACATATCAGACAACACAGTCAAGGAGACTCAAGTGTTTTGCTTTGATATTTGGCAAGCTTATTAGAAAGCAAAATATATATTACGACATCATAAATCCCTAGAATTCAACTTAAGCTTAATAATGGTATGTACAATTTGAAGGAATGTTTGAATTTTAGTTAATGGCTTCTAGACATGATAAATCTCATAATTTAAGCTTATTAAACATTCCGTTTTCAATCTATATTATTAAAAATAGATAAGGTGAAATATCTCTCACTTTATGATAACCTCATAGATAAGAGCAGATTGAGGTAACATTTATTTGAAACAATGAAGTATTGATTGTAATAATAAATTAAAGAATATCATAGTACAGCAGAAGTATGGTCTCCTGCCATTGACCTAGTTTATCATTCATAACATCTCATAACATGTAAGTCCTCAGTTAAATAAAATTAGCTGATGAAACATGTGTATACTTACTATATGTTCCAATCCTTCTTGAACTGAGTGATCTCTGGAAAAAACTATGCTCCTCTTGGTACCTTGAACTGCTACTGGACTTTTTTTAGCTATGGTGTCAGCTACTTTGATCACCTCATCAATCATACTATAACGAATAGAAATATTAAATATGTTTTACCAACATTATTTACAATGCAGAAGATAATAATATACAATAATAATAGACATTAAATCACACCAAATTTGAAATGAGATATGAAGTGCCCATTCCACATTTAAGTGTCAAATACTTAAACTACTAGTAACAAATACATACAGGTTTTTGAAAAGTTGCTACACAGCTCTAGTCAATAATAATTGCTCCCCCAAACCAAATCAGAACATAAACTGACAAGAATTTATCTTGCCCAAAAGGTAAAACTTACTCATCTTTGCTATTAAATACTCTAGACACCAATCCACAGCTAAGTGCTTCATCTGCATGCATTTTTCGAGCAGTGTAGCACAATTCTCTTGCCAAACTGTCGGAACCAATAATTTTCGGCAGCCTTTGTAATGTCCCAACATCAGCTGCTAGTCCAACGTCCACCTGAAATATGAATAATCAAATAAATGGTCTTGATGTTCATGATTATTTTTGCGTTTAAAAACAGTTCCTATCTATCTTGAGAATTGATATTCTATAGAGATTGTTGTTAAAATCACATTCAAGGAGCTCCATAACTAACCTCCTTTACTTGAAACACAGCATCTTTGGAGCAGTACCGAATGTCAGCACCCGATATGAGATCTACACCAGCTCCTATACAGAGAGAATGAACAGCAGCTAAAACTGGTTTTTTGCACAGCTCCAATGCTGTGAAGCATTCTTGGAATGACTTTATTATATTCAATAGGTCTTTTGCTTTTCTGGCTATATCCTTTTCTCCTGATATCAGTGAACCCATTTCCATCAGGCAGGACAGGTCAATGCCTAAGGACAATATGTTTTACAGTAAATAAAAGAGATTCAAATTGTATACTGCATATATATATATAGGAATAATTTTAGTTATTGTTCAAGGTTAGTTTATTAATTACCTGATGAGAATACCTTTCCTTCTCCAGATATAACTATACTGCGGCAGTTTTCATCATCACTTAGTTCTTCAAAACATTTCTTTATTTCACTGTAAAAATCAATTTGTTATAATCAAGAAGATAACAGTGTTTAGGAGATTAATAATGGTTTTATGTTCTTAGTGAATCAATACTCACTACCACATAGGCTTATTAATTGCATTGAATTTGTCAGGCCTGTTTAACTTCACATGATATACAAATTCCTTTGGCACAGTCACTGATAGAGTTTTGTATGCTGTAGTTGAAGACATCCTCAGGAGACAATTAGTAGCTGAAAAACAATTTGGATCTTAGTTAGTTTTCAAAAAGTTAGTAGCAAAGCTTACTGGATGCAGTTGCAGTTGTTTTTAATGATTGTGCAAGTGCCGATAACATTTTATATGCGATTATCTAATGATCATTTAGTATAGCAGTGTACTTTGGACCTTAGGCTCCTTAGAGGATAGATTTTACCTGGGACTGCATAAAATTAGAGGTTAAGTATATTAAACAAGTTTGATTACATCTGTTTGGTGTTCATCTTCATCCAGTTTAGAGATCAGTGTTGCACTGTTGCCGATGAAAATTTGTTAGATTCCGCGGTGAAGCGCTCCAAAACGCACGTTTTCGCACGACATAAGAAATCAAAATACACAATTTGCGCACACAATATTCTTTTATATATATATTATAAAAGTACTAATTTTTTTGTCTTCAAGCACTGTATCTGTATAAACGGTATTGCGTGGCCATATCTTAAAAGATACGCCATTCACCTCTCAACTCTTATGACCATTTGTGAACGACCCCTAAATATAACAATAGGGCCAGATTTTCAATAAAGATTAATGGGATGACCCAGGGATAAGTTTAACCTTGGCTCCTACAGCATGATAACTAGCTTATTCTTGGGTAAGCTATAGTTATAAATAGATTGATAGGATACTGTATCCTTTATTTATGTAAAAGTGTAACCCGAAAATAAGCTCGTCGACACGCTATAAGAGTTCGAGTTAAACTTAACCATATGGGTCATCATGTTAACCCTCCATCGGGAAACACAAATTTAGAAAGAAATCACAGCAGCCAGAGAAAAAATCCCCGAAACTCAAAGGCCATAATCAATCTGCTTCTGTGTGTGAACCACCAAACAACACAACCTTAAAATGGAAACCCCCGGTATGCCTTAACGCTCACTTGTCCCAGCCTTTTTTTTAAATGTCCGTTAACTGATGGACCATTAAATATTGAGCCTAAACAACATGGTAACATATTCATCTCTCAAAAATAGGATTAGTCAAAGGACATTTAAAAAATAGTCGGTGGAAATGCGAGTAAAACTACCTAACCAGTAATCACTGCCACTTAGAAAGAATTACCATATTTATTAAGGCTCCCGATGTACTAAGCCCATGTAAATTCGGCCGAGGTAGGGAGAATCCTTGAGGAACAACTATAGATTCGGCTAAGCATACCTGGAAAGTAAAATATTTCTTTTTATTACTGACCATTTTTGAACGCCATAGTTTAAAAAAATGTACTGTCATGTTTAAAACGCACGATACTGGTAAAATGCACGGTCAGATCTGGAAATTGGCAACACTGTTAGCGATGCCCTTCGCCTGACGACACAACGGGAGATCACACGTGACAAAATAAATTATGTATTGCCTTCGACCAGGGCCGGCCTGAGGGGCCCATGCTTCAAGAGCAGTTTTATGGGGCGCGACATTCTGAAGATAGAACGTGGGGAATATGGTTTTTGAGAGATAGGTATCTGAGAATATTTGTTCTTCTATTCAGGTTTGTAGGAGATAAAAGGGTTGTAAATGGTTCCAGTAAAGACGTTTTTTTGCCATCCCAGTTTTCGGGGGGGGGGGGGGAGGGGGGTGATTCCCACAAGAGGTCGCAAATTATGGAACTTATCCTGGGGCGGTAATTTTATAATAATAATAATAATAATAATAATAATAATAATAATAATAGCATTTATTGTCCAACAGTACATCAACCATTTACAGGACAATCTAATTAAAAGAAAGATAAAGTATATTATTATGAACAAGAGAAATTTTGCTATATAATTAAAAAAAAAGAAGTTGTAAAGAAGTATAGTTACTGACGTTATATATAACTAGGAACTACATACTACCTAAATATTGATTTGCCACATCCAAAATTTCGCTCAAACTATCCCTATATATATCGCAATGATTACATATTTCATTGAAATTGCTACATATAAAAAATATCGGAGACTTAGTAAATAAATTGGTACGAGCTCTATCACAATAAAATGTCTTCACATTCCGAGTTCTCACAGGAGGAACGTAGAAATTCAATTGAGCCAAGATATCGTTAGCATCTATCTTATTATGGAGTAATTTATACAAAAATGTAATGGAAGCGCAACTTCTTCTTGTATCTAGAGACTCTCCATATGGAATTTAGATAACAAGTGAGCATATGGAATTTCCTGCGCAGGATAGAAGCCGTCAACTTTGAATGATAGGAATTTGAGAAACTTTCTTTGAATGCGTTCAATCGAATCTTTGTAGCATCTATAAATTGGGTTCCATATTATACAGGCGTATTCTAATTTAGATCTGATATATGATGAGTACAAGGTTAAGAGTGTATCAGTTCGATTGAAACTCCTACAGTTCCTAATAATATATCTATAAGCTCGAGATGCTTCATTAATCTTCTGGGTGATATGATGAGAAAAAGTGAGCTTAGTATCATAAACAACTCCCAAATCTTTGATGGACTCACATCGAGCTAAGACGGTGTCACCAATTTGATAGTCATGCAATAAGACTGTCTTTTTTCTAGTGAAATTAAGAATTTTGCACTTAGAGGGGTTTAAACATATTTTATTTACTCTGCACCAGTTTTCGATTGAATTGATATCTTGCTGAAGTGCCATACAGTCTTTACGAGAACACACATAAGCGAAAACTTTTAAATCATCAGCAAAAGGAAGACTGTCACCAGTTATCGACTCTGTAATATCATCTATAAACAAAATAAAAAGTAATGGCCCAAGATTCGAGCCTTGCGGCACTCCTGATCTAGCCATATACTCAAAAAACTTATATCCATTAAATGTAACGTACTGCTTCCTTTGTACTTTTATTTTTAGAATGCATATAATACCAGAAACACCGAGGATCGTTAGAAATAGATGCCAGAACTCGAGACAAATAATTACTGTATGCACTCGATAATTGTATCTTAATAACCGATCTAAGCCACCTGAATTCATTCAAAAGTGAAGTATTACCACAGTTTTTGAATTTCCTATACAGTTTTGCTTTACGCTCAATATTCTTGATTATATCAGCAGTGAACCAGGGTGATACTTACGACTATGAGATAAATATTTGGGTACATATAAATCAAGAATATTATAGATGAAGGTGTAAAATTTTTCAATTGCTGAATTTAAGTCAGTAATATTATCTAAAAAGGACCAATCAGCAAGAAAAAGCGTTTCGTATAATACAGGGAAATCAGCTTTACGAAAGTTATACATTTTTAAGTCATTAAGTAGTGGAAAAGTAGTCACTCTGGCAGAGATGCTTTCAAAGGTTATGTCAAGAGCTGGATGATATGGAATATCTTGAGGTACTAATGGTAAATTGTCATTGATCACGATACAGCTCATATTTAAGAAAACTGAATCTAACATCTTCTCAGTGTCATTCAAAACATTGTTCCATTGCTGGATGTTCAGTATATTGAGCAAACTGTGGATTGCAGTTTTCTTCACATTATAAATATTTTCAAAAATTAAGTTGGGAGAATTGAAGTCCCCCAACAAAATCACGCGTTTAGCTTGCAGATAAACAGTTTGCTCAAGTTCCTCAAAAAATTGCTCAAATATTCGAGATGATACAGATGGAGGTATATAGATAACACCAACATAGATATATATATATATGGCCTATCCAGCATTTTCAAATTAAGGTGTCAATTTGAAAAAAATCTGCATCTAAAGATGATACATCCATAATTTCACTTTCGATACCATCTTTTAGCGCTAAAAGCACTCCACCACCACATTTATCACCAGTTAAACCACATTTCCTGTCTGTTTTTGTTAATATGCCATTGCCTAAGACACCGAAATGCCCCCACTGTTAAGCTCACACAATTACGGTTTCAGAGACAGAGACTGCAACAACAATAACAAATTCAAGATAATATAAAACGTTTTTTTTTTTTCGTAGCAAACGGTTTATCCAATGCCAACCTCCTAACAACAACAAGATAACACATTTCATCGTGGCTACTCATTTCATTTGAAATGTTCACCTACCATTTTTCAAATTAATGTTATCTTTTCGACCACAATTCATTTCTTAAATCTACATGTTTGGTAATAAGTAATACCTCACGTCACTTCCGTTAGTTTTCTTACTATGATTTTTGCACGTAGCTACAGCACAGTTCGGCATTTTGAAGGATTTAAAGTTTTGAAGTCAAATAAATATTAATATTGAAAATATTAAAAAACATATTTCAACACAAAGGAAATAAATCGGCCGTTTCCTTAAAGCCGCCCGATAATCGACAAGTTCAAACAGGAAATGAGGGAACTTTGCCTATGTGGATTACAGGCTCAACGAGTATTGTGTATGTCCTGCCCTGCCTAGCCCGCTTGATTGCCCAATTCGACAATCACCATCGTTACGTAGATGCGCGGTCAGAACGAATCATAATAATGGTATGGTGATCTCCTTGATTTTATGATTCGGCCATATGCATGAGTATATACCTCGAGCTGTATATCTGGTTGCCTGATAACAGATTAACTAAGGAGATCATACACTTCGAAAAATAGACCAGTAGATAGATGTTACATAGATATAGTTAAATAACAAATAAATAAATGAACTATGCCAGTGAAAATTGATTAAATAATATACTTTCTGATCTGTAGTAGCTCGACTTGAGTAACAATAAAGCAAAAATGTCTTATTATTCCTATTCTTATTTCCTAGATCTATTGAAAGCAGCAAGACATCATTATCTAAATGGAAATGTATTTAATTGTGTAACTTTAACATCTTCAGCACATATTGCAAACTGAATTCTCTATATTTAGAAACCCTATTTCATGCTTTTTCAAATTTTCTGCATCATGAGGTCAGCTACATCTAAAAGACATACAAAATTGCTATTATTATACAAAATCACTCGCTATTTATTCTTTTATGGATATTGGTTTGATAATTTGTATTTTTTAAATTTTTTAAAATTATAATACTTTCTTTATTTTTCCCTTTGTTAGTACACTGCTGGTGGAAAAGAAAAATAATAGAATCCTCACATTCAGTCAAAATAAATACTAGCAAAGAGAAAACCCCAAGGGGGAGTTCACGCAAAGTGTTCTTCCACTCAACCCTTGTATGTGTTATCATTCGTACCATAAAAAAAGTAAACTAAAACTATTCTTAAATAAGAAGCACAACAAAACATGCATGGGGGTCACCTTTTGAGTCCAGTCAACAGCTATTATACTGCTGTTTAATTTTTAGAAAAATATTGATCACGAACATATGTTTTGAATCTATGAGCACTATAACATTTACAATGAGAAGGTATGGAATTATATAGCCTATAGACATTGAACGTAAAACTTCTCTCAAATAGTGTAGTTTTATGTGGTGGAGCAGTGATAGACGATTTATTTCTAGTATCGACACTGTGTATATCTGTTCTAAATAATATTTTACTATACAAATAAGGAGGATGTTTATGTACAATTATTTTATGGAATAGGCATAAAGCGTGGACGTCAAACCTGTCTTCCATATTCAACCAATTTAATTCTTTTAATTTGTGTGACACCCGATCAAACTTCCGGATTCCATATATAAATCTTATACAGGAATTCTGTACACGCTGAATCCTATTTAAGCTTTCACTATCTAAACACGGTATATAAACAGCAGAGCAAAAATTGAACTGTGATAGCACCAGAGTTTCACACAATGATTTTTTTGTATCAATTGACAAGTACGCCTTATGCGGATAAAGCAGCTTCATCGAAGCATAAGCTCTTTGTATATTTTTTGACGCATACTCTCTAAATCTTAAATTGTGATCTATAATCAGTCCTAAATTCTTGCATTCATCGACAAGTTTTATAGACTCGCCACCAATATTTACCTTAATATTTGAATTCACGAAAGTTCGAACAGTTTTCTTGGCAAATACTAAGGCAACTGACTTTTTTGAATTGAGAAAAAGAGAATGTTTCTTTGAAAATTCAGCTATACGATTCAAATCATCATTCACTTTTTTATTAGCTGCTTCCAGATCAGATACAGGAAACGAATGATAGATTTGCGTATCATCTGCATACATATGCACAGAGCAATCTTGAACGAATTTTGTGAATTGACTTGTATATACAGTAAAGAGTAATGGTCCAAGTACTGAACCTTGTGGTACACCTGATATTATTTTTTGTGGTTGAGATAGATGAGATCCAAGTTTAACTGTCTGTGTACGATTTTCTAAGTAGGATAACAAAAGTGATAAAGGTTCAGTGCAAAGGCCACAAGACTTAAGAATTGCTAATAAAGTTTTATGGTTAATAGTGTCAAATGCTCTACTGAAATCCAACATCACTAAAACGCTGCACCTTATATGGTTAGAAATTGATGTGGAGTCTTAATTGCACATATATCTCAAAAAAAATTCAATATATGTGCTCTTTTTGTTTTTAGAAATGTTCACCTTAGACGTAAAACATAAAAGCTGTAAGGCTACTAAGAGACAATATTATTGAATAACATTTCATTCACTGCAATTTACACCATACAATAAATCATTTACACCTAAACATATAAATAATACAATATTAATCAAGATGGTGTGTTTAATGACGTATAATAAAAATCTATTGAACTGCAAAATTTAATAGCCATGCGTGGAAATGTCAATGACGAAACAATATGGTGGTAACAAACATGTATCAGCCCACTTTTAACAATACATCTGATATCTGATTATAAAAACAAAAACAAATAAACCTCATTGTTCAAATTGAGGGTGAAGTAGCGATTCAGATCAAAATTAAACGCTAAAAAAGAAAAAAGGTGGCTATTATACACAAATTCGAGAAAATGTTACACAAAATATTCAAAATATAACATGGAGCAAAGCAAACGTACACGGTCATCAATGTTATCATACTTCAAGGGAGATATTTAAGTTTAAGCTGCTTTGCATCTACAGTTGCAGAAAATATAGTAGATGCACACATTAACAATAAAAAACACTATATTGACCTGATATCTAGAACATTCCATGAATCTTGAAACATAAATACTACTAAAATCAGTTAGTTTGTGTATACAAACACAATTATAATGCAACAAGATCAGCGGCAACAGCTCAATGAATCGCCCTGTATGAGGGTCATCTAGAACATGTGAGAAGTTGTCAACAGACATCTCGAATCTCTCAGATTGTTCGAATTTGGTTAAGGAATATCCGAGATTTTTTGTATATATTGGAGCATAGAGCAGTGACAGAGTCAGTCAGTCTCCAGACGTCAAATATTTAAGGACTAGAAATCTTGGATATAAATTATTGTATAAGTTGTTGTGTTACGAGTAATGTTTTAAAATCGTCACAATATCTAGTCTAAAATATTCAGCCTAGCACCTATTTAACTAGTTTTTATGTTACTGGGGAGCTGCAGTACCGAATTTAACAATCTGATTTTCGGTGAGATTGTTGATACTTTTGTTTATATATTTTAACATTAAAATCTAAACATGAGTCTAGATAAAATCTTTCATATTATGCCACCAAAAGTATTATATCCTTCATTACCATACTGAGTAGTTTTGTCCTCATGTCTCTGACTACTGAACAGTAGTTGCTTTATTTTATAAACGTTGCCAATAATTACACCGATCCAGATGGCTCCGAAAAACCAAAACAAACATTGAGTGAAACAGGTTGGCATTGGACAGTTTGAATCCTCATTAGGAGTTTGTTCTTCTAAAATGTTCACAAATCTTCCCCTTTTCTCCCCATTTTGACAATTATCTAATGTCTTTGTATTGCAAAACAAATCGAATAGTTCTTGGTTCAATTTCTTAGCCCATTCCGATGAACAGTTCCATGGGTTGCCATCCGGCACTAACCTAAAATTTGGATCCTTCTCAAGGATTTCTAGTAACAGTAAAGGCGGAAGTTTGATGTTGTTATTCGATATGTCAAAATAATTCAGATGCTTGAATCGATTTTCCTTGAAGAATGACAAGTTCTGTAAATTGTTATCAGATAAATCCAAGACCTCCAAGCTACTATTTATAAAAGCTTCAAAATTGTCCAAGTTATTGTTTCCGAGGTCCAAATGTTTCAGGGCCGTCAGGTTAGAAAAAGTATCGGTCTTGATATCCCGCAGATGAACATTCTTCAAAACGATTCTTTTCAGATTTGGGAATCTTTCGAAGAATGCTGGCTCTATTTGTGGGATGTAGCTATTAGTGATGTTGAGCTCGATGATTTCTTCCAACAAATAGCTGTCATCGATCGAAGAACATACCACTGATTTGTTTTTTATGCTGCATTTTGGTGGTTCAGCATATGAATTGTAGCTGAAAAAAAAACACAAACTTTCAATGCGATAAGTGTATTGTATATTTCAATTTTTTGCTTCTATTTGTAATTTGTTATTTATTCACTAACCATTAATAATAAATCAAGGGACTTTCAGTGACGATGATTTTATTTAAAAGTCTAGTCATAGTAAATGTATACTCTCCACTATGCATCAGACCTGCTACAGACTTCCATGTTTCGTCTTTAGCCTAGACTCGTCGGTATAGCCTGGCGGTCTAACTGGGTGATATATATGTACGTAACCCAATCAAGGCAGTCCAAGTGTTAGGACCATTGACTTTGTAAGTTGCCGATGGGCAGCGCCATAGTGCGCGACGCTTGGAGTGTCATCATTCTGTTATGATGGTAGATACTATCCTGCAGGGAGGGCAGAGGGGGCAATGAAGACATGTTAATACATTGTTTACATTTTTGTTGGAAACGAAAAATATGACTATTTTTCATGTCAACATTTGGATCATACCTGTTTCCTATGTGTCAATAATTAATTGTATTCATACAAATTGCAGTATATATACAATAGATACATTACTGAAAAAATAATTTCATTATAAAGATATCTGATGGCAAAACAGACGCCGTTTTCAGGTATTCAGACATCGTAGTCATGGTACCCGAAATGCATAACATTTCTTTTCCTGTTCAGATTCATAAATATTGAGAAAAAAAACATCATATAAATGAAAATAAATGTTCATTGTACAGTGAAAGCACAAAACTTTATTATATTTCAAATTATCTCTAAGTGTCGCCCTCTATGGGGACGCCTATTGGTAATTTACGAAGTCAAAGGTCCTAATACCTGAAGCCAGGCTATACTGACAAGTCTAGGCCAAAGACGAAACATGCATGTCTATAACAGGTATGATGCATAATGGAAAGAATACAATTAATTATTATATTCCTTTATATCAGTGTGTAAAAAATGCATTGCAATTGCGCTAGCCTTTTCCATGTGAAAGTTAAATATTTGACAGGATTGCTTATAGTTTACAAATCCATCGCCAACATTGGACCAAACAGTACCAAGACTCATGAATAATATGCTGTCAGATATTGAACCACATGAAGTAGTAGTAATAAAGCTGAGAACTGGATTGTTGGGGGATAGATCGACCTCAAGGACTTCAGGCTTCGTGGTGAGCAAAAAACTACGGAAAAACTCCTGCTTAAGTTTCAGGGCCCCATTTGAAAGATTTGACCATCAGTGGGATAAATCTGCTTGAGGGGAACGAGCTGGCGAATTTACTTTTAAGTGGGGTAGCTGTGTCAACCCTGTTCGACTATTTTAGGCACTACTCTGATAGCTTATAGTGTTGTTACTTGGTTGATAGTTAAATCAAACCCACATACTAATAAAAGTTGCCTAGTAAGATCAACACAAAACCGGGGCAAACCTACAAAAATAGTAGAAATTAACGTACTGAGCTGAGACTTGCAGACTGTTTCCTCTTCAAAATATTCATGTTCTTGACATATCTCATCATTACGCGTCCCTAGGCCAGTAAGCTGACCTTCTCCCGCGGGTTTTTTATATGGACGCATATGCTTTTCAGGCTTGTCTACTTATTTCTAGTAAGAAACTAATTCAATGCCACTATCAGTGAATTTTGGTGTATTTCAATAAATTGAACTTTCCGCAATAATGCTATATATTATTATCTATAAAGACTAAACTACTTACCTGCCAAAAAATGCATATGCGACAACACTTGTATAGAGATTAGTGAGCTTCATATCAGAAGGACATAACATGCAACTACTCTCGAATATAATGGACTGATTGGACAGTCTTCGTAATGTCAAATTGAAACTTATCAGCGCCGGTTTTATCGGCCAAGATTAAAGGCTATTACCGATAGGACAGGCCTAGAGACCGAACGAGGTAAATATTTGCCGCCGGATGAATCTATTGGCAGCGCAGTATCTCTAGCAGATAACAAAAGGATGTAAATCACTCTTTTGGGATGTCGATTGCTTGTCAACCTATTGTTAGCAAATAATACAGGGTGTGGCAGTATATCATTCACCTGCAAAAATTGCTATATGAACTATAATAGTTATTCGAGTCAGACATAATTCAGATTTTTTGGTTGTGCGTCGTAAAAAATACTACCGGTTCAAGGTACAACAATGATATACTAATTTTAAAAGCTCGAAAAAAAAGTTTGAGTACGTGTTATAAGGTGCTACGATACTTGAGTTTCGCTTTAAAGATTCATGAGAATCGGGTATAAAAAAATTGAGTTTGACGTTTTACATTTCCTTTATTTCCAAATATTTTCTGTGTATGCATCAGACCTGCTATTGACATACATGTTTTGTCTTTAGCCTAGATTCGTCACTATAGTAGGTCTGATGCATAGTGGAGAGTATACACTTGATATCAGTTGTCAGCTTCTGATGTGAATGAACCGAGATACCGGTACATCGTGAATTGTTTACGAAGAACAAGGGCTGTCGCTGTAAATCAGATCAACCTTGTTGACAGATCTCGTTAGGGACATCTGTTGCCGCTTCAAGGCAGTTCAGGTGTTAAGACCTTTGACTTTGTAAGTTGCCAATGGGCTTCCCTATAGAGGGCGACACTTAGATGAGTTGATGTAAATTTTTTTTTGATCAACATATTAAAAAATTGAAACAAATAAATATATATGATCACTTTGTCCATACACAGATTTTTGAGAATACGTATCTTTACGCGGTGACAAAAATGACAGGAAGAAATTTTGATATAAATAAAGTTACACGTATTCCAATTATGTGTGTACTACACATTTTGTGACACTAGAATTTTTTTTTGTTCCGTCCAACACTGATTTGACGGAGGAAATTAAATTTGGAGAAATTCAGATTTGTTCATTTTATAGATAGCCTCACGCAAAGTGAGTAAGCATATCGCGCTTCATGAGCCCTGCAAGAGGGTAAATATCTGTTTAAATTGACCTAAAAATGTCCCCGGTAGCTCATTCTACAACGCCGAGGTTCTCAAAAACACCGACTCTTGGAAGAGACTTGTTCAAGACGTTGTAAGCTCGACCTAGTGAGGATGTCCCCGTTGGGCTTCCTTAACCTTTAGTGTCCTGGCAACTTTTGAGACAACTGGGTCGAATAATTCCGCTGACTAGACATATTGCTCGTTCCTGAATTGTATCCAAAAGCTTTAGAGAGTGCTCCATAACACATCCCCACACATTGGAGTCAATTCTGGGTCTTGAATATAATTTCCTGGAGAAGATCCGGATCCGAAATCCTAATCCTGGACCTAGTTCCAAAATCCGAATTTTGGAACAGGTTCCTGTATTGAAATCCGAATACGAATACACCGAGTTAGGGATCTCTTGTTTATAAGAATCCCAGATCCATAAAAAATTCCTACCCCTCGTATTTTACAGACATAATTTGCGATATGGTGACATTGTCAGTCATTGCTATTTTTTTGTAATTATTATATATCTATTAACAACTAATGAGTAATAATATGGTGAAAGAGATGAGAGCAAAGATTTGCTTAAAATTGTATGCGCGTTAAACAACTGAAAAGCTTTTGGATTTGATTCTTTCTCTACTGGGTAAACCTTCCTTGTGAGACCGCGAATTTTTTGCCGCTACAACAAAATCACGGTACTGGCGGGTCTTTGCAAGT
The DNA here is from genome assembly GCA_949316355.1 of Bruchidius siliquastri. Classification (NCBI taxonomy): domain Eukaryota; kingdom Metazoa; phylum Arthropoda; class Insecta; order Coleoptera; family Chrysomelidae; genus Bruchidius; species Bruchidius siliquastri. Next base: position 37,158,964 of record OX438532.1, on the reverse strand, counting down.
TCCTTGTGCACGACATAGTAAGATGTAAATGCGCCGCTCAGTTCTAGACTTGTATATTGTTGTTGTTATGTCTCCCTTCTTCCACGCCTATGCCCATCCACCCCCGACGCCCTGTCAGAAGCGCCGCGACGCCGGAGCGCCGGCGCGTGCACTCCGTCAATGAATGAAAGCCCAGTCCGCTTGTAGACGCGTCCACGAAAAGGGGTCCGCGATCGCCAGTGCCAGTGTGTCGTTACTCTGACAACAAATCAACGTTGACAGGCGACCACCAAACCACATCATCCAGTAGTTCATGCTTGCGGATGCGTGACAAAAGAACAACACGGCGATCGGGAGAAAGTGTAGCAACGATGGTCGCGTATGGCTGTGACCGGACCTGGTACGCGGAATAATCCGGGACGAGCCCTTCGCGCGGTTCTCTGCTCGTTCCCTTTTCTGTGTTACTGTGCGGTGTACGTCTAGGGCGTCGCTCTACGGAACGTTCGAGGTAATCCTGCTATGATTCATTTGTTATTTACACGCATTGGCATCGTTCACATCTTCGAATTTAAGATACTACGTCTTTTAGACGTTTAATGATGTCTACAACACGAAGACTCCTATCATTTATTTCCGTCGCTTTGTTTGTCTATTGGCGCTTTTGTCACCGCATAGTATGATTTGAAGTCATTATAGCTGCTGTTGTATTTTGAAAATACATCAAATCAAATCGACCCAAAGGTTTTACTGGTCTCCACATTTTGTTTATCAAATATGAAAACCCTACGGCAATAACCTATATAAAACATATGCATCTGTTTTATATTTTCTGGATGACCAAAGTCGTTTTGGAATTTTTTGAAAAATGCTTTTAAAGATTTATTTATTAAGCTTGATTTTTTATTGGAAAGTAGTAATAACTTCAGCTATGTAATTATAAACCATGATAAAATGACATGGGTTGATACAAGGGTTGACCTATGCGTTAGACATCAGTCCTACCAACTCAAATAAATAACCGAATAAAATAGATTCGTGAGAAAGTAACAAGAAAGCTGACACTTTGACGTGAATATCTGGATTGTTCTGATTTTATTATGTAGCAGAATGATCTTCCAATGCGTAAAACTAACATTACATTATGTTCAATATGTTTCATTTACTCTTCCCCATAATATATCTAACTTATTAGCTGGGATTTTTTCCATTTTGTCATGTTTTTTAACACAGCTCTCCTGTCTAGTAGTGGAACGGGTGGGGGGGGGGGGGTTACGGCGACTATGATATAGCCCACAACAAAAAAAACAGTGGGCTAAATAAGGAACAAACGTAAAGCGAATTTATATTTAATCAATATTGGTTGCTTTTTTAACAATTAAGTAACTGTATCCTGTGAAGATAACAAGGAATCGCTCAAAGTTGAAAGAAGTATTTAAAACATGAAAAGGTAAAAAATCAGAAAAAGAAAAACATTTTTTTTTCTTGAAAAATGTGTGAAGGATTGAAGTCGTTTTTAAATTTCAAAATTATTTGATTTTTATATATATTCCTCTTGAAAAAATATTTATTTATGATTAAAATTACTTGTCACGAAGAAAAGTATCAGTGATTTAAAACGTTTTCTTTCTCAAGGTGTATAATCTTCGATTCAAATATTTTTATCAGGGCTGTCCAATGAAAAATCTAGGGTAAGGGGTATGAGGACTTATACTCCCATAACCAGAAAAGACAGCGACTAACTTAGGAAAAATCACAAAGGGGGATTATTTTTTGTTCAATATTTTTTCAGATATCCCAAACGTTAATTTAAACTTTGTAATAAAATAGTCTAGCATTATACAAATATTTCAAGGAATCTGATGCAATCTCTCGGGCTATTAGAGAAATGTCAGCATCCTCTGAATTGCATCCAAAACTCTCCAGATATGAGAGTCGTATTCCAGCAACTGATGCTTCTAGTAAACATTTTAAGATGACTTGCAATTTTTGCAAGTTTTCTATCAATCCAAAATGATTTACTTAAAACATCGTTGAAGGATTTCAACAACAAATATAATGATACTAAATTGCTTTTATGCAACTGTTCCAGGTACAAAATGCACCTGTTTCATCATGTTAAAAATGTGGCAATTATGATAGTTAAGATAATTGCCACTTATCCGTAAAAAATCGGAACACTAAGAAGGAATTCTGGAAAAGTTACGTAAATGAAAGAGTAAGTAGTTACAAAATATTAAAATATTTCAGTATCAACAACTGCCTAATAATTTCAGTGGCGGTGTATATATTTATATTGAATATTCGTATATATAATGACTGTGACAGGTAACATAGCGTGTTATATTGAACAGCTTATTAATATCAATATTTAATTAACAACATTTCGAACAAATTTAGCCAGTTTGGTAGACTTCAACTTTGACGGACTAATTGCTGATAATTTCAGTATACGTAATATAACCAATTAGTACTGACGACAGACGATTAAATTATGATGCGACACAGGCATATTATTACTCTGCAAAACAAGAGTGGTATTTAGCGGTATATACAGAGTTGCAATAATACATAATACAAAAACAATGGAATAATTAAGGTCAAGGGTTCTATCACCAAGACCTTACTGTTTGAAAGATGACGTGTCTTCATCACGTGTCCTTCTGACAGGTAACTGGCGTTGAGAAACGTAACGTAAACAATAACTAGTTGTGAACTTTAAATGTTAATTCCTAATAATAACAAGATAATACGATATTGATATTGATGCGTAAGTTTTTTTTTAAAAGTATAATATATTTTTCCTTAAAACGAACCTCAATGTAATAACCAGAAAATATCATTTTCAACAAATATCCGAGAACTCATTTTATTAATGTAAGCGTTTTAAAAAAGGAGTTATGAAAATCCGAAAATCATAGATTACGTGTGGAGTCGTTTAAAGTTACTTGCATATTTCCGCAGACCTGTAAATTACAGATGACGTTAGCGGGATCAAATTCACATTCAAGCCCTGACAACGTGAATAGAATAAGACTTTACCATTTTTTCCCCGTCAAATTATTGTATTTTCGACGGTTCTTGATACGTGTGCAAATGTATCAATTGATCAGACGTATCTATTAGTTGGAAGCTTAAGCGTTAAAAATTATAAAGTGAAACGTATTCTTTTTGTTTACATCATTTCCTTAATTCAAATTATTTGATAGATCCGAATCATTTGTCTATTCCTTGGAAAACCTTTTCGACTTCAATCAGTGACTTTATACTATAAACAATTTCTTCCTTACCTTACATCGAGTAATTCCTGATTATCCTCAAAGGATTCAATTGTCCAAGTATTTAAACAAAAAAATATATTTAAAATCACTATGAAAGCATCATCGAGCTACACACCCATTTTCACAAATGAGCAAAAAAGTGTCTGTTACAGGTAGTTAAATTATGGTGGCGCTAGTGTAGCACGTGGGTAAATTTTAAAAGAGGCACCGAAAATTACTAAGTAGGATAGAGATTAGGTAAACAAGGAAAGCATAACTACCGCTTTGTTATAACGCACTTTTAATTTATTAATTAATTATTAAAAGATCACGAAAATTGATCAGTCCCCACGCTATCACGCAGATGTGTTTTTTTAAGGTTATATTTACGTAATTATTTTGGACTGCGTAAATAGTTGTATACTATAGTTCTATTAACTACTCTAGTCAGCAAAAGTATTAAATTTTTCAACTCAGCGCACTTCACTCCGTCTACAACCGCTAAATTCATTTCATACTCCTTTGCTACTCTAGCGCTCTTCTGGAGGAATTCAGAACTATTGTTACAGCTTACAACTGTATAGTTTTTCTACAGGTCCCCCATAGATTAATCCGAAAGTTAAACTGCTGCGCCAAAGAATGCAGTATCACATAAGACTTAATTAATTTCAACAGGATTATAATCGATTAATCATATTTCTCGCAAAATAGCAAAACAGATCTGAAAAGGATTGATTATTTGTTTATCACCTGAAAAAGTAAATGAGGTTATACATTATTTCACGATTACAATAGATGCTAGTCAGAAAAAAGAGTGAAAATGAAAGCATAGTGAAAAGGACTCTCCACAAACATCTGTCAATGCCATCTAAACGCTCACCGTTATGGCCACTTGAAATTTCTAAACAGTCTACAGCACGTTGCAGGAGTACGATGTAATTGGTGCGACAATACTAGTCTCGACAAAAAAATTCAATTTCGCTCTCAGAATTTTCTCCATCATAATGGTGTTTGAAACCTATTTGGTGTCAGATTGGTTTATGATTTTCAGAATAGTCCAGTTGTTTTAGATATGTCTTTATCATAACAGGTGATTAGTGTCGCTTTTGCAACTTATCGTGTAGTTGAATATTTGACACATTAGCCCATCAGGGGTGTGTAGTGGAATTTCAAAGGAAGCAATTTTGCGCCGATTTGTTTAAATTTGATTTAATTTCTCAAATGGTTACTGGTTATACAGTTTGGAAAGCTTACAGTGGTATAAAATTATTTCAATGTGAAAAAATTGACATAAGATTACCTTGGTCCTTTCTAAGTATAAATATCTGTCAATTTTAAAGATACTATATATGCTAGACAGAGCAAAGACATTATATAATTATTTGCAAATTAATCAATAAAACATAGCTGAAAACATTCATAAGCTATTAAAATAACAGATGCACGTTAAAATTCAGCTAAAAACATACCGAGCAATCAATTGAGAATCTTTCCTTGGGTGTCATGAAAACTTCATAAAACGGATTGATTGAAGTTGGTGGGCATCATTTTGAACATTTTTATAATAAATTTAAAGGTTTCCCGTGTGATAATTACTTTATTTATGCTTCTGTGAGAAGAAAAGGATTTCTGATGAACCCTGTAATCACTGAATATGAAAAATAATAAATATTGTATTTCTATCTACTTAAGTTACAATCGGATTTCAAATTTTTTGAACAAAGGGTATTTGTTTTTTTTTCGTAGAATAAGATTTTGCAATGAAAAAGATGTTTCCATTAAAAAAACATGATTGACCTTGAGAAAACCTTGAAAATGCTGTCAATGTCTAAGATAAAAATCATCAGTAACTCTCACCCATAACACTCTAAAGCTTCATCTAAAAGCTCACGGTTTTCGCGCTATATGGACCACTCTGTATATTCATCTACCGAATAGAAGCAGTTGTGAAGAAGCATTTATTTTATTTCTTTCTTGAAGGTGTTGAAAGGAAGTTGTTTATAACTTCTCAATAGTCGATTGAATTGAGTTACACCCGGAAAGAGCACTCTTGTGCTAAGGGATTTCCAGGATCTCATAATTCAACGTACTATAATTCTGATAATGCTTAAATGTTAGAAATGACTACGGTTTCCTATTAAAACGTTTTGTTAATTAATTTAAATCTAAATTTATTAAAAGTACTCGCACTATATATAAGCTATATTTTTCATGTGAATTTTTATTCAATTGAACCGCAGTATAAAAGCATAAAGAATAACGAGGTTAAATGGAGAGCACTCAGCGCCCATATTGTTCGATGATTGTTGTGGCTTGGACCACTATCACCTTCACGGTTGACGATCTCGAAATAAACATCGGAATGCTGCTCCGTAAATTTGAATTACGGTTTTTAAATTAACTATTATCTGATGCACTATTGTTACTATCAAAAAGTCTGTGCGGAGCATAAGGAAGAAATCAGATTGAACCTGAATCATTTATACGTCAGAATATCAGTGCTTTTGTTTGTAGATTCACATAATGATAGAATGGTAATAGTATTGTTATCGCGGAATATTTCGAATTTGAGATGTGCAAGTCTTGGATGTTTCATGACATGTACATCACAAAAAACCATGTAACTTATTTGCTTCGGTCTGTCTGTATCTCTGTACTACGTCCGTTAATCTTTGGCCTTATGATATTTCAAAAGTACCTCTTGGATTTTGAGGAAACTTTGATATTAGGTTTGTAGTGTGACAAGGGCGAAAAGGCTTTGTAGTTTTTTCAATCGGTTTTTTTTTGACGGCGTAGTTAAGTTGAGAACAGAAAAAGTAATAAGCGCTCAAACTTTATTTGCGAGACCTCTGGTAATTTTCTTAAAAAAAATTGGAAGCACTACAGTTGGGGTTGGGGATGGAGGGTGGTGAGACATGCTATCGTATATAAAATTACTTAGGCACTTTTTGAAATATCAATCCAGCCGTTGCAAAGTAATACTGAAGTTACGTACTCATATAACAACGCGCGATACATTCGGTCTAGGGTTCAAGCGATACTACGGAACGGTCGATTAGATTAATATAATACGTATACGCTACCAACTTTCGTTAGGTTGCCACGATTACTTTAATACTCTAGTTCGTTCTGCGGATGATTCAACAACTGGTAATACAACAGAGTACTGTATTTCATCTGAATGAGGATAAAGAATAATTACAAGTGATATTTAGCCTTAAGAAAAACTTCAAGTAGGTTGACTCAGTATTTTAAGTATAGTGATATCAGTTTACTAAATTCTCTCATCAAGTTTCACAACTCTAAATCCAGTTGATGTAAGTTTTTTAAATTTAGAAACTGGGACTTTTTAAATCAGAATATATTTAAGATCTTTCAGAAGTTTCAACATTTTTACTGGAATTAAAATGATCAACAGCTCCAAAATTTGATTCAAATCTTTAATTCCAATGGTTATACCATTACGTGAGAAGTACAGTATCAACCTACTTGACGATAGTTTTCCGTTCTTTAACAAATTTCAAGATAGAACTGGTTTCATTCTTGAATGATGCCCTTGATAATGTATTTTAAACGACCCCAACCTCTTCTGTATGATGAACCACTTCTCTTGCCCAGTCTACGCCCCTGATTGAAACCACTGCTTAATATGCATTCATATATCTTCCTATTTCCAGTGTCCTTGTACGGAATGCTGACCGGTAAAACATTGCGAATCATCTTCCGCACCAAGGTCCGTTAGAGTTGTATATTTTTTACGTTTCCGGGATTCTATTATAGTACAGTCTCTTTATATGTCCTCATCCACCATAGACCAGGTGTTTTAGAATAGATTACAGTAAAAATTGATGTTATTATTGATATATCCATTTCTTATACAACTAACACAACAAAGACGACCCTATAATATGATGTATTTTGGAACCTGCACCATGTCCAAGGTTATAGAGACTGTATCATCAACGTGCCGTGTCTGAAGTACCTAGACAAAAACCATATCATTACCGATCGCCCATATGGTTTCCGCACTTCTGATATGTTTAGCATCAATGCGGGTGTTCAGATCAATGAGGACATTGAGATAATTTTGGAATGGAGGTCTACAAATGAAGTTCAGTTCAACGCGCAGAAGCCTCAGACAACAACCATGACATAAAAGTCGCATGCTGGTCTGCCAGCTGTACTTAAACCATCTTGCATCGAACTTCTGAGAATTAACAATAACATGTCATGGTACGATCATGTCGCCGGCCTCGCTATGTCGGTTCATAGCAGGACCCAACAAACGTAGGGAGCTAGGGCTATTGAACAGGAGGAGGGATCGACTTGTTGGTAGAGATCCTCACAGGTCACTGCAGATTGAACAGGCACCTGACCATCATAGGTAGAACTGGCAAAAGCATGGCTGGAGAGAGGTGACTGACAGTCCAAGACGTAGGGAGCTATGACTACTGAACAGGAGGAAGGATTCACTCTATCTGTTGGTAGGGATCCTACAGACCACTGCAGATTGAACAGGCTCCTGTCACTCATAGGAGTGGTCAGAAGTGCTGGGAAGAGGACGAGACTTCGTTCCAGGTAATTGCATTCTCTGGAACAGTTACTACTACTCTTCAAGGTTCAGATCTGATCATCGCTCGAATACTGCTCGCTTGTGTGAGGACGCGTTCCTAGTCAATGCCTAAAGCATCTGTTCATCTGTTTTATTATCGTTGGAAACAACATCTATAAATGATTTGTGTGATGTGTGTTTTAAATTTTGATTTAATATCGTAGATAAAGATAAAAGTAGCAAAACATGTATTTTTATTGCTCTGCCCAATGGGTGATAGAAACTATGTATAATACCCAGACAATTCAATTATTTCAATGGTTACAAACACATTTCCTACTTCATTTTTCAAAATGCCCGAGCATTCTATATAATTCCCGATTAACCCATTGGTCCACAAGACAAGTCTGTTTCCAATTTGTCTCTAATTAAAACCGCACAGTTGAGAATCCCTGACCTTCCGTTGACTATCAGAAATTTCGCTCTCTCCAAATGAAGCTATTATGGATACATCGCCCATTGACAATCTCCCCCTATTCCAGCGATAGTCGTTTGCATCTATAACAAATACAATTGCAGAATGGAAATTAGATTGCAATTAAGATTGGTCTGTGGCTGAATTTAACGCTGTTGTATATGGTGGCGTTGGATATCGCCATGCTAGTAGACTGAACTCTCAAAAAATGAATCGCGTTGAAATTATAAAAAACATATTTTCTTAGCTCGTTATAGTTCCCTCGCAAACAAGCTATCAGGAATATTTTATATAGTTCATTCATTTGCTTTCAACTCAAGATTCATTTTCTATAACTATATAAATGAATTTTGGAGTTGAATTTTATTATGAAGATAGAATTGCGGCAACGGAGTAATAACACAGTTCTTATATAATTTATAGGTTAGAGAAGTATATAATAATTCTTAATATAAGAATAAAATGATTAACCAAAAACGTGGGGTGTTTTGTACTACATTCTTACACTACCTAAAGAATTAAAACAATTGATCGAGTATTTCACGCTTTTATCACAATGACTATAAAAGCGCATTTCCGGTGTTTTCAAGCAATAACATATTTTTCATATTTTAGTTTAATCTACTATAAAAGCGTGTTTCCTTATCATTGATGCTTCATGATCATTTATAAATTGATGAACTTACACTTGCACTTTGGTATTTGGAGCCGTAATTACGTGGCTTTGGAACCAGACTTGCTCTTCACTGGGCCTGAAGGGCATTCTCTCCGTTTAGGGGGCTTCAATTGAGTTCCGTATCCTTATATTTCAAAGATTCTATCTCTATAGATACAGGTTAAACTAATAACAGTGTGTTCAGAAAAAATATTAAATGTCATTCGTATTATCACCTTTTAAATGCATTGCTTCGAGAATTGGTAAAAAAATCAATTACAATGTTAATTCGTATCATCACTTCTAAATGTATTGCTTTAAAAAATAATTATTGGAACAACCCATCAAATTATTGTATTGTCCGCGGTCCTTGATAAGGGATGAATGAAAATAGCGTACCAAGATTCCGTAACAAACATACATACATACACATGAAGCTAATAAAAAACATGTTAAAAATGTGCTAATTGTGTGATTTTGAACACAAGATGCATTCAAAAGTATGTTGAGTATTGTAGGAATCAAACTTAAATAGCATTTTCATAACTATTTTATACAATTCACAGACACTTAGAAAAAAACTTACTTGAAGATGAGTGGACAAGAGGAACAGAATGCAAAAATATGCAACTGATTAACTACACTTTGGCCAACTTGTGCTGTAAAACAGTCGTACGAACTAAAAGTCTACTAGGTTTTATACGTGTATGTGCTTTCCTGCATACAAGATTGTTGAATAAGCCATTACTTCAAATTGATAGCGTATTGTTTTTATCTTGAACAGTAACGCGTAATCGTAATTGACTACAGTTCCAATCTACATATGCGAACAGAACTTTAGAAGCATATTTTTTTACGCACATAAAAATCAAACACTGACTCTTCACATATTGTACGGCTTTTTAGAGCGTCGGGTCGTTAACTTGTTTGAGGGTTAATTTGTCCGTCTTGTATATTAGCAAATAATGCTAGATTACTGCGAGTTTGACTACGTATTATAAATAATCACAAAAGCGCTATTTAGCCTCATAATAGATGCCGTCAAGTGGGTCCACTACCTGTTACACTTAACAATGGTATATCGGTTTATTGAACTGAGTTTCAGAAATATTGGAAATTGTGTAACCAAGCATTTTTATTAAGATATGAACGGTATGAATTTCCATTTAAATCTTTAATTCTACACTGATACACTCGCTGGGTAAGAACAACGTCAAAATACTTAATGCCAGTTTCAAACAGTTGTAATATGAGAGAATTAAGAGAATCCAAAAATGTAAAAATATGCCTATTTATCTAGATCCAGAATGTTTCAAAAGCAATCAGAACACAATAAGTTACTCACACGTTCGGCATTGCTTCAATGATCGATTGGAGGCAATAAACATCTATCGACGTGATTGCACTAAACGTTAGTTACACAAATCCCTCCAATTGCTGATCGATGCAAATGTAATACATGTACGAATTTGGAAGCACCATTCATAGATCGATTGATTGCCTGTTAATCACTGTCATAGCGGGCAACAAATAGCATTAAGCAAGCTGAACATAAATGCGCGCACGCTTGAAATTCCGATCAATTGACATCAGCTGGCTGACTGCCGAGTCAAAATATGTCTGGCTCAAAGCCGCAAACACCACCACTCTCTCCATCCCTCCTTCTACTAGAGCCAAACAGTGTTCCCAAATATCTTCACTTGTAGCCAATTTTGCTCCTTTAGGAAAATATTATTTTGACTATATTATATTGGTAAATGTTTATTTTTTTAAGTGCTATCTCCGAATTAAAGAATGGCAACCTTTATGGCTATTATTGTTCATTTCATGATATGGCCCAAATATTCCAAATTACCCCTCTTGAATGTATTTCGGACATTTCTAACTTGATCCATCCAAGAATTGTTGTGTATCCATTTAAAGGCGTATGAAAAAGTTTCATTCTGTAGACAAGTAGTTGGTCTGATATAGTGAGATGAATTATAGATACGACTGGATGAGTTTTAGAAAGTAGATAATAAAACTCAGTTAAATGGATGAAAAATGCCCAGTACGTGATCGAGCGTTCGTCCAAGGTACCGAGATAGATTTCAGCTTTCCACCCTAGTCTCTCTAGCAACCATGCTGTAGGAATTACTTTGTACGCAGAGGGGAGAAAACTGTTGGAGTGATCCTTGCAGAATCGTGACTGACTACCTCTTAAATTAAGTTTCCTACACTCGTCCCCTTCCTCATGCCTTTGAAGTGCGTACGCCCTTCTCACTTGGAGGGGTTGCTCACGCTGTTTACAAAATAATCGTTTTGCTAATGCCTTAAAGGTTCAACAACCACGCCGAAATCAATCTTGGGTCATGGGTTAAAAGGATAATTTCATTCATGATGAAATTAGTCACATCGGACCGAAGAAGTTTGTGATTAAAATAGGTACAGGAGTCACCTTCTGAACATCAACAAGCAAGGAGCGGGTTGCAGTAGGTACGCAGCGGGTAACCGCGGTCGGAGATCTTTACCGACCAAGACACGAGCGGTTCTATATCTCGAGATACAAATGACGCGCGCAGTTTGAAATTTGGATGAGGATTGGCTTGCCCACAATGCATTTGGAACTCCACAGCACTGGCTTTTGAGGGGTGCAACTAACAACATTGGCGTTCTAGTTCTTATGAGCGGGGTGTCCACATAGCTTAGAGGCAGAGCATTTGAGCGGCAATCAGAAAGTGTGGGTTCGAATCGAATGGACAGTGATTTTTTAACCAGCAAGAAGGGTATCGCTATCCGCTATAAAAAAATAATGTGTGGGGGCAATGAGTCGATCTACTTGACCTCATTTTTACTTCCCACGCCAACTGGTGAGAAAGCATAGTAATCGCGGAACATTTAGTAATATGACATATGCATAACGGAACACTATGAATCGCTCTATCTGTCTGTACTCGGTCTGGTAACCTTTGACCCCATATTGCTCGAAAAAGTTTTGCATTTTTTGAAAGTCGGTGGTAGCGAAGTTATTGTTAAAAGAAGAACAAAATTTAAAAAAACTCAAACTTCATTTTGGGATGTCCCCGCATAATTTTATAAAAAATGTTTGTGGAGGGATTATTGGGGATGGGGTTGGTGAGGGTGAGATCTTAATAAATAGGTGAGAAGACATTCTATCATCTATAAAATTCTGACGTCGGTAGGATCCTGTAATTTGTGAGATATCGATCCAGTGGCGGCAGAGTAATTTTGATGCTACGTATCAACAACACGTGATGATGTAAAACGGGGGGAGGGGTTGAGGAGAGGTGGACATGTGGCTTAGATCCTCGTCTGGTGTAAGAAAGCAGAAACGGATTGCCACAAATCGTTTAGAAAAATGTACCCCAAATGAATCTAATTCTTTAATCTCCTGGGTGGAAAAAATGAATAATGGAATGGAATAATGGATTCGGAAATCTGTGACAATTTTATTATAGATCTTGTAATTACTTTTAAATATCCAAATGTGACACAAAGTTTTTCAAATAAACATGCACCAGTTTTGTAATGAGTTTTGTTATATCTTAAATCATTTTCAGACCAAATCAGAGCATCTACTCCTAAATAAACAAATGATATACTACTAGGAATATTGTGACTAACCCAATGGGTGCATCGCGATGTTATTGAAAGCGATCCACATACACAGGAACTTTCAGCATTGTCTTCTTCGTCTCTGTGGCACAGTTTCGGATATAATACAAGCCAGAACTATATATTAGAAAGGCGAACAATATTACATGCCGTCGTAGTCGAGACTAACAAATTGTTCTCAGGAATGATAAAGCTCATTGTTTACTTTTGACGTGAACTGGAGGGAACCGAAACTGGGTGTCCCTTTATTGTTCTTCTCTGAGGAAGCTAAACATACAGATTCGGTTTGAAACATTACACACACTATAGATATACGTTTTAAAGTTTATACTAACCAGTCATGTTTGTTCGGATTGCAAATTTAATGCGGTGAGGAAACTTTTGACATATGATTCGCAGGTTTTGGTCATAAAGAAACTTGCTTCCATTTTACTGTGTTTCGTTTTGATGAGAACTGATTTTGATGATTCTTCCTTGGTTGCATGAATTTTTTGCTGCTTAATTCGACTCTTTTTAGCCTTGTGTCCTTACTATAATATTTCAAATACACACTATCTAATTTGTATACTGATTTTTTTTAATTTAGAGCAAGTTTACATACCGCACGAAGATATTAGTTTCATGGGGTGATCAATAAGTTTCCCGTCATAAATTTGACTCAAGCTCCTTGTAGTGCCGTAGCTTTTAATTATGGCGTCCAGTTCATGTTCTGTAATTTGCGCCCATTTGGACATTCACCCCCCTGGAAGACTGAAGAGCAAAAGAAAACCCCCCAACTGCAGCCATTTTCTGCCCTCGATTTTGCAGCCCTGGTGCGGGTCCCGGTGGTCCTGCCCTAGCTGCGACTCTATTCCAAAACATAAAAAAGCCTAAGTTTTCTCCAGGTTTTTTCATGGTTTGTCGTTTGATCCCAAATGAGGGGGGGGGGGTTCTATCGGTGTCTTGGGATTGCACTGCTTTATATTGCGTAGGACTGGCAGCAGGATTGTGTATGTATCAACAATGGAAATGCATCAATCTGTTGTATGTACTTGTATTGTTAAGTGTGTAGGTTTCGTCTTTAGCCTAGACCCGTCAGCAACCCAATCAAGGATTTGATAGCGACGTCACGATGCGCGACGCTTGGAGATCTATTGGACAACAAACTTTGAAAATTAACCCTGTGAAGCATGGTCTCTAATGGCGAGTAATATAAGAAACCATATGTACTCGGTCCTAGAGCCTGCCCTGATCAGACTTGATGAAAATTAATAGTTTCCTAGTTGGCGAGAGGAAAGTTCTAACAATTTTTTAATCCAATTAAACGCACAGAATCTGGACGGTAAAAAATGATAACAGCCGCTTGGGAAGTGTTCAGAAAACTGGGCATTATCATTTTTATCAAGAATAATGCAGATGAAAATAAATTTGCGACTGTAGTTTTGGTATTAGAAAATTCTATAATGGGATTAGAGTAAAAAAGCTATTAAGTTCAAATGATCATAAGAGCAGACTGTCAAAAAATCTGACAGTTCGACAGATTTAGATATGAATCGAAACGCGTCACTGAAACAACTAGAGTTTTAATTGCGAAACTTTATGTTCTAATACACAAGTTTTTATCGTAATGACGGTAGAGTTTCACCAAGTGAGAGCATCTACAATCTACCTGAACCTAGTAACAGTTGCCTTTTTATTTTCGAAGGAAGTATGTGAACAAAATGAAGCAAGATAATGAATACCCTACGACGACCATATCGTTATCTCGAATAGATTCCTTCGTAAAATGGAGAACATTCAGGATGAATAAAAAGTTCGATAAAATGGTAATTAAGAGCAGAATTATTCCGAACAGAGAATGTTCGGCAAGGATAAAGTTAAACTGGGTTGCATCCTGCATACTCAACTACTTCGCACAGCTTCTTCCACTTGGCGGTATTTAGTGCCTTGATTGTTGAAGTTTTTGCACCACTTGAATTCGAGAGGAAATAGGATTGGATTGGAAACTGTGTTTCCGATTAAAAAACACTGTGCTTTTTCAACTTAACAGTGTGGTCTGTTTCAAGTCTTAGAAATAATTCTCTTCAACTCTCCAGCTGACAGAAGGTAGACACTTCATGGCGCAGCATTTCTTCTGCTTTTGTCGAGATTTGTTGACCATACCCGTGGAGGAAAATCTGGGTCTTGGGAGAAATCTGGAGTGCGAACCACCTTGAAGAACCTGAAGAACAAAAAATGACGCCCGCTGGAGTAGCATGTAAAAGTGTCCACAGTTATTCAATTCAAATATCTCATTTTTGAAGACAAATGTGTGAACTACCGTTCACCTAACCCTCCAATCCCAATTTTTGACCTCTAAACAAAGCTCAGCCGCGACTGAACTTATTTTCAAAGACTGTGAGGCTTTTTTCCCTTGCTTCTGGTTGCTAATAGTACTTCTGTATAAATGTGGGAAGTAAAACAATATACTAAACTTGCTCAATATTATTAGTTTCAAAATTGTCAATATATATGTACCTATGATGGTAGATTGTGCAAGCAAAAACTGACCTCATATATTATATATTATATCATGCATAACTTTCATGAACTGGTGGTCCCACAGTAATCCAAAAATAATGTTTTACATATCAGTTCATTAACTGTACATCAAGGGTATAAAGACTAAACCTCATCAAACATTCATCATTTCAGACTGAGTACATTAAGTATTGATTATAGTACGGACTTGAACCTGTAGCTATCGAGTCTTTTATTTGAATAGGAGCAATACTCCAACAGAACAAAGAATTACAATTGTATTAGAAGCAAAAAAGGTCGGGTCAGACTTCTAGCTCATACAGGAAGTAGTAGGATGAGAAGTTGATCGGACAACTAATCATTACATCATTACATTTTTATTTTTGCCATAGAGACGGCCTAAGAATCCTATTAACCTACATTTTCGTTCAATCCATTGTCTCTTTGTGGTTCTCACCCCAAAATTGTGTCATCGATCTCACTTTTCTAAATTGACACTGTTCTTGAAGAATCTAGAAATACTGAATCCATTGATGTCAATATCCATTAAATTTTATAATAATCTATTTATTGATTTTGTACTTTAATGAAGGCTGCAGAAGCAACCGGAATGGATCAAATTACTCCTCCTAATCTAACCTCAAATTTCAATTATTCCCACTCAGTATGATGCTTTATACGATAAACTGAAATTTCAATGAAACTCCCTATAAAATCTAGAAGACCGCTTTAAGATCCTCAAGATATTTCGTGTCATAAAATATTCTATTTCTTATTCTATTTCATTTTTTATTATATTTTATGAGAAGATGTTTCAAGACGAGGTAAACATATAGAAGTAGAAGTTTGCTAGAGAATTTATTGGATATCTTAGTGAAACAGTAGAAGCGAAATGCTATTCGTCTATGTCTAGACAAAAACTGCGCTTTGCAGAATATACACAATATTATCTAAATGCGAATAGATATTTATCCTTTTGCAGAGCTTCTGGAGCCCAATAGGCTTCCAGCCTTTGCGAGAGGTCAACTATGAAAAAACACCTGATAGGTAATACCGAGTCATTCAGTCACAAACCAATTTTTATCGCCATACAAATGCAATTTCATTCTGACATAAACAGGATTAGACAGCATATCTGCATATAAATTGGAAAAAGAATCATGGTGCGGTTCTTCAATTTATTTAGAAATCAGATGAAACATATTGCGCTCCAAATGTGACTTGAGGCATCATGTGTTCATGACTAACACTCCGAGCTACAATAAAACCGACACAATCACGCCCTAAGGGCGTTATAAATGAAAGATGACCCTGAATAATATATCCACGTCAAACTTTATCGAGGGAGTAGGACTTTAGCAGGACGACAGGTTCCTTAATGGAATAGGACGGAATTCCATGTATCAACAGGAAACTCGATACCGATAGGTCAGTAGTCCGGGAGGAAAAGTATATGCTAGAAAAGAGATTGACTTGGTACGTACCAAGTTCTTCTCATTGCTCACTTCTCTGGTGTAACGAAATCAGGAAAGCAAGATTGACGTGAGTTATGAAAACCCAAACTGTTCTGCAACGGAAGGCATTCGAATCCGTGTATGGATCATTGTAAGGTACATTCCGTTCACGCCATCCACCTGCTTCACACCATATTATACTGTCAATTGTTAATCAGTACCGTCATGAGGTTCTTTTCAGTCCAAAAGCGTTTATATGTTTTCTACTGTCCTCTAACTAAAACTACATACGAATGACTGAAAATACCTTTATTAAGGTTTCAGCTACATCGGTAGCCTTTATCAAAGTACATATGATAATAGTAAATATGAAAAATGTTGAAATTGTAATGACATTGACATTTCTTACTGCTTGCATGGAAACAGTTTTATTTTCAAATAAAGCTTTACTATGAACTATCATGATTGCCTTACAATAAAAACAACGCTGTAAGTTCACTGATGACGAGTGAAGATAGTAACTCAATCGAAACGTTGTGACACTCAAATTATATAGAAAATACAATTCTGAAACACAAACTATGTCAGTCTTATGAAATTAAACGAAACATGCAGCAGTGTTATCTCAAAGCAACAATTCAATAGGACTTCCTACATTTGGGATCAAAGACGAAACCATAAGGAAGGCTGGAGAAAAAACTCAATCTGTAGGCTTGGACTTGGACAAATAAAACTGTTTTTCAGTTACACGTTTCAATTTATATTTGAATCGAAATGCGTCACTGAAAAAGGTAATGTTATTTGTAAAGCTTTGTGTTCAAATACACAATTCTTATCTTAATGATAAAAGAATTTCACCAAGTAAGAAAGAAAGATGGATAGAGTAACAAATGCAAAAGTTCTGAGATGCATAGTCAAGAAAAGATAGGTCAATAAATTGAAGAGACGTAAATTGGAATATCTTTACGAAGCGGTCGTTTCTAAAGTAAAAATAGTCATGATGATTGCCAATCTTCGACACGAATATGGCACTTGAAGAATAAGACACAATTTCATATCATCAAAGCGCACAATTCAAAAATCCCCTGTAACAATCCTGACTGTAGCATCTGACCACCACACCTTGTCGCGTGGTGTGCAGCAAAACTTGTAGAGCGGTGAGCAAACCGGGCAAGGGTCGCAATAAACTTGATTACACGTTGGTGTACCTTCGACGGCACTTTCACTTTATTGCTACGGCTGCTGACTCACCCTACTCCCACCCCTCGATCTGGGGGAGACTTTTTGGGGGTTTCACGAGAGCCGGATTGGAGCTCGGTTCGTGCTTATACTGCGGAACGTTGTTCTCTTGTTTTTGCGTGGGACGTATTGACGTAACTTCTCAAACTTATTCCGTGAGTTTCGTAACGTTTACTAAGAGTCCATATGATCACTGAATGAGCTTTATTGAAGTTTCGGCTGTCTCGACAAAATACAAATTGACATAAATTGATTAATTGTCTTCAGGATAATAGTTTTGTTGTTGAAATTACAATTCAGCATAAACAATTATAAGTCAGTAGTCTGGCTGTAGAGAGGAATCGGATAGTATATACGTAACCCAGTCAAGGGTGTGATAGCAACATTAACTTACTGAGTCTATAGTAAATCTGATGCATAGTGGAGAGCATAAACTTAATATCAGTTGTCTGATGTGGATAAGCCGAGATAACGGTACATCGTACATCGTAAAAACAAGAGATGTCGCTGTAAATCAGTTCACCCTTGTTGACAGATGTCGTAAGGGACATCTGTTGCCGCTTCAAGGCAGTTCAGGTGTTAGGACCTTCGAATTCGTAAGTTGCCAATGAGCGTCCCCATAATGGGCGCCACATGGAGATGAGTTGAAGTCTATTTTATATATTGAATTTTTGTTATCAACATCTTCACTTCAAGTTTGTATGGTAAGCGAGGGATCTAGTGTATTAATTTGTTGTTTTGAATATTGTTCTGATATCACAACTTCCAGTAACAAGACACTTTATTTGCAATACCTGATAGTTACTTTCAATTTTATTTTTGCATCATAAATTTAAATACTTAATATATGACTCAAAGGTACCATCGTCTACTTTCTGTATACCACAAATAAATAAGATATAATAATCTGAAATATTGAGAACTGTTTAAAGTTGTGAAGTTGGAATTTTCTTTAGACTCTCATTGATGAAATTTCCGTTATGCAAAGCTTAAAATAAATCAACAATTTATTATAAGGATTGAGTTACACCTTATTTAACCAAAAGTACTGATAACCAAATCGAGTATCGAATTTCCATTAAATGGAAATGAACTGAAAGACCATTTTCTCCTCGTGAAACGCTTTATTAGATACGTGAGCCATATACATTACATTGTTATCACCAGTTTTCGAGTCGACATCGCCAACTTGGTCTCTGTAGTTCAGGAAAAATGTTTTGAAAATATTTTCTTTTAATTCTTTTATACCTGAGCAGATGAGGAGGTGGAGTCTAAATACACATCACCACGGCTAATGTAAAGAATCTAGAGAGACTTTCTTCATATAATTTTGGTCATGAATGAATGGTCATGGAATCTGATTTTTTTTGAAATTATTGGCTCTCCATTTCAAGCAAAAAAGGCAAAAAATGTCATAACCAGCTTCTCTTTCAAGTTTCGGTCATTTTTAAACAAAAATTTCTTTTTGAGAGGTAAAATATTTCAAATGCTGCATACATTACGTTTTGTGCGATTCTCAAGTTTCTGATCATTTCAAAGCAAAGTCAAAATAATTTTCAGAAAACGCGACTATTTTAAAATTTGCAAAATAAATTTTTGAATGTTTCTTGGGATTTTAACGTAATTAAAATGTGTAGGTAGTCCAAAATGTATTAAGATATATCGCAGGGGGCGAGAGCCCTACTTGCCCTACCCTAGCTACGACCCTGCTTGGGTAAATCGACTGCAAGGCGTATTATATTTTCCGAACTACCTTTCATGAAAATGCATTACGAACAGATTCCTTTCATGTGAATTTATGTATGTATTTGCAGCGTGTGCGGTGTAACGATATGACGTTGAGCATGCATAAGGGCACTTTAAAACCCATATTCGATATTCCGGGTACCTCCAGGTGTGTGCGCCGATCTCTGTTACGCGCCCGGAAAACAAAGTGCCCCGGAACAGGAGGAATAACATGTTACTTTGGAGCCAAGCCGTGACACACATGAAAAATAAGACCTGTTTCTTATATGTATGAGCTGGCACGAAAAGGAAATTTAGGTGCTAGCAGGACCGGATTTTATTTGAGCTTTGACTAGCTTCGCCGTGATCGTTAAACGTTACTTTACAGCGGTGGAAGTATTCTAATCGAGAAGAAATCACGAAAAACCCTTTGTATTTTCATCACATCTCCAATTATCGCCCTCTATGGGCCCATTGGCAACTTACGAAGTCAAAAATCCTAAAACCTGGACTGCCTTGGAGCAGCAACAGATCTGTGTACAAGGGTGAACTAATTTACAGCGATATCCCTCTTTCTTTGTAAACACTTTTACGATGTACTGTTATCTCGCCAGGCTATACTGTCGAGTCTAGGCTAAACACGGAATATGTATGTCTACAGCAGATCTGATGCATAGTGGAGAGCATACACTTGATATCAGTTGTCAGCTTCTGATCGAATGAACCGGGATAATGGTACATCGTAAGTGTTTACGATGAACAAGAGATGTCGCTGTAAATCAGTTCACCCTTGTTGACAGATGTCGTAAGGGACATCTGTTGCCGTTTTGAGGTTTTGAATAGGGATGATAAATATTACGAAAGTGCTATTTGGCGTCTTAAAAAATGCGTCAAGTAAGATGACTCTCTGACTCACGCGCAGTGGTATCAGGTTATTAAAGGTTTTGATCGTATTTTAGATCTGTTAGTCCACTGAGATAAGTTTTGGAAATATTGGGTACTGTGAAACTCTTAGTACAACTCAAAAATTACATAACTAGAATTTCCTACAATATAGACTTGTCTTCGTACAGAGTTGTCGTCAATATTTTAACACATCTGGTTTTAAAAATGGAAAATTCCTGAGACGAATATAGCTACCAAGATGCGGTTTCCATTGAGATATTTAGATTTACTGAATATGTTATTGAATATTTAATCATATTTTGGTCACCAAAAGTCGTTGATGACTCACGCTCTTACAAATTCATTATATAGAAGGAATACATAGGAATATGTGATTTTTACGATTTTCAATTTACACTGTAAAATCTAGACCAATGACCCTATCCTAGTATATTCCGTTTTTGTGGTATCATGGACAAAAATAATTGAAAAAACTGTTCAAAATTCAATGATCTGCATAACCTCTTCTTCCTCCGCATTTCACATCAAGTGTTTGACACGATGACATGGCCTTCCGCCCCAGTAACATATTGAAACGTGGCTTTTTTCCACTTGTAGATGCCTAAAAAGATAACGTCGGGAAGGGTGAAGTGCATCATAAAGGGGTTGACTATGTGGAGAGGGTGTGATAATGGCAAAGCCTCTCTGCAAAGAGTCGATTTATCCGTTGCACAACATTCGCGTCGCATGAAGGGCATTAGGGTGACGCATAGGAAGGGAAAGAGAGGCTGTCTATACATTCAAGAGACTTAAATTGGAATATTGGGGTCATATCATGAGAGGAAGATATGAAAATCTACAGGTGAATGTACAAGGCACAATTTAGGGAAAACTCAGTATAGACAGAATAAGAATCTCATGGTTGCGAAACCTGAGAGGATGGTCCGGATGTACTTCTAACCAACTTTTAAAGCGACCGCCTCGAAAGTAAAAATAGTCATGGTGGTTTCCAACCTTCGACATGGAAATGACATAAGAAGAAGAAGAATATTAGGCGATCAAATATCACACGGGTTGGATTGAAGCCGCAAAGCTAACATTAATAAGTTAAAGACCCTAACAGTATGAAATTATTACTGAAATCAAGACACACATAGTAAGTGACGATAACATAATTTGACATTGAAAATTGTGGTGTAAGTTATCACAATCTAAATTATCCTCAACTGAATAACTTTTTCAATCAGGTGAAAGAATCGACAGTTCCCTGTCCAATCTCTGACTAGTAATAGGCAGTGCTGCCAATCGCGGATGATGAGTAAGCGCCGCTGAATCATCCTTATTCATATGCAGTATGTTGTCCATTATTAGCCGCCATATTGATTTGATTTTACACAGTGGGTCTGTGTAAACATTGTTAGCAATGAAAGCTGCCTCCTTGAACTTAGGCGATACTGCTGGTATCTTAAGATTCAACGAATTCTATTTTGTGGCGTATTCGTATTTGCTCTTACTGACTCCCGTAATTATTTACTTACATCTATTGTATTTGACCTTGGAGCATGCTTACGCTTAACTAGACTGATACAGTTGATAAAGAAACAAGAATGACAATCAAAGGATCAACATGAACGTTGAAAAAATCCAAATAAAGATGGAGTATTTAGCTTTCGATAAACAAACTTACAAACAACATATCATTTGCTGTAAATTGAGACCATCATCAATCTGGCATCCTCTATCGCTCCTGCTAATTTATCTAATTTAACATTAATTAATTGAATTAGGGACTCCAGCTGGCTGGTCCGAATTTCTCTTGACGTTAATAGTATGGTGAAGTTGGGTTTCAAGCCACAGTATTGGAGTCCTTGCTAAACTATTTAAGGTTGGAAGTTCCTTAATAGCTGAGTATAGCAAGTAATTAGTATCTTAATGGTACGAAAAGTAATTCAATAATGTTAGTTCGTCATCATGGAACTAGTATTCCAAAACGTATCTGCCCGTTCGAGGAAAAAATTGGCGGAAATTTCCTTTGTTTCAATTTTTGCCTTCCACTGTAAATTGTAGTATATTGATTCTACAGAAACATAAAATTGTGTGGAGTGGCAAAATTAGGGGCTCATTCTTGCTGAAACTTTATGAAGGCTGAAGTGAGAGGTGAATATCAATCAAAGACAAAATCTTCATCGAACAGTTGTGCTAAGTTCCACTTCATCCATGTATAGATCACATGCTGGTCTGAATTTGGATCCATTAGCAGTATTTTGATTTTGAATGGTTTGAATCATGATAAGAACTAAATTCCTGCATGGATCCCGGCAAACAACTACCATCCCGTAACACCTTACTTTCACTTCAACGCGCAGAAGACAAAGAACCCTGACTGACTGGTTTGCCAACCAAGGAGATGAAGGGCTGCCCAATACTTGAATCATCTTACATCTAGCTTTAAAGAATTAGCATCAACCATAACATGTCATGACACGATCGTATTGCCGGCCTAGTTCGGTCAGCGTCTCAGAAACTGGGCTCTTTCGCTTCAGGAAATTGTATTATCCGAAAGAGCTACTGCCGCTCTGCAAGACCGAGATCAAACCATCCCTGGAGTACTACTCGCATGTGTGGGGATGCGCTCCTAAGGACTCCCAAAAGCATCTGGATGGTCGACTGAGCTGTCTCGCATAATAACACCAAGAGTTGCCACTTCAGCAAACACTAGAGGAGCCCAACAGGCCATCCTCACCAGGTCGAGCTTATAACGCTTCGAACGTCTTTATTTTTGGAGAACCTCGGCGTTGTGGAATGAGCTACCGAGAAGTTTGTTCCGCAATGACGCAAATAGACAAATATTCTTTCGCAGCGCTTCTGAAGCGTGATCAGCTTTCTGACTTTGTGTGGGGCTATCTATATAGAAAAGAATTAGATGAGGCTAGGGCAAAATTCATGGATGTGATGAGTATAGATATGAAGATAAGGTACAGAGGTTAAAAATATTACTGAGACTTGAAATATAAAAAAGTATTAGAAAGAAATAAAGCCAATTTTACTTTTAATTAATATTTTTTTTGCTATGCATCATTAATAATTAGAAAACAAAACAGCTAGCAATTTTACGCGTCAAGGGATTCTCTCAAATTGATCAAACACTTTCCACTGTCGCACAATATTGCACTGCATATAAACGTAATAAGTAGCAGCCAAATGGGCAACAAAGCGTGTATTTCAAAAGGTTCAGAGATATACGGGAACAGATAAATCAGAAAATAAATTAAATATTCTCCCATTTCCAGCATGGAACATTAGTTCCATTGAGAATAGCCTCAGCGACACTCTGGCATTATGACAATGTGCTTTCAAAAACGCTCCGTGCAAATGGATTTCTCTCTGCGATTAGTAGCGCGGTGCAGTTGAAATGGAAAATGGAATTATCATTTTTATGGCAGGAACTTGAATATTATTCAGGAATGTACTTTCGGAGCGTTTTTATCTATTACCATAACATTTGGATTAGGAACGAATGTTTGATAACAGTTACATGGAGTGTTGAATTTGAAGTTTGTCAATCAACTAGTGTCATTATCATTCTAGTTCCTAAGATTTCATTTATTTTCTACATGGCTACCGATGCAGCCGAAACGTTAGTAAAGTTCTTTTAATAGTCATATGAGCTTTGAATTTGCGGTTAGTGCAAGTAAAAATGAATGAATTAAAGAGACAATCACAGAATAAATTTCAAATCATTCATTAATCGAAGTGGATCATATAGTAATTGATCTAATAAATTTCGGTGACATTTAATAAAGCTATTACACTGCCAAGCAAATTTATTACGCTTTACTTCCATATATCTCATGATACTCTGTCAGTTTTCAGATATTTCATCTGACTTTGCACCCTTCAATTGTCAATTGGTTGTTTCGTGTCTGGAAATGTCAATATTACCAACCACAACGCCACTTGTCCTTCGTGTCGCCCCTCGAAAAGCATTGATTTTTTGTTCTATTGTTCATAACATGGTCGTTTCTTGAGCTATCCTTGAACCTATGGAGAGTAGAGGTAAGGAGAACCATGTATGTGTATCCAAAAGCGTCCGTTGGAAGTATTTAAATTATGGTGGCGGTAGTGACGCACGTGAGTAAGATTTGAAAGAAGCGCCACTTTCTCTCACAGCTGTTTTTTTAGATTATATTTATGAAATTATTTTGGACTAAGCAACCTACTTGCCAGGCTTTGCTTCCCTATTACTACTACTACAATTCAGTCCGTCTAGAACTGCTAAATTCAGTTCATACTCCTTTGCTGCTCTAGCGCTATTCTGGAGGTATTCAGAACTATTATTTACTGCTTACAACTTTCTATACCATAGCAAAGCTTTACTGTTGTTTCGCAATTAACGTTTCATCAATAAGGCAACCTTAAGGTCCAACGAACATTTTGTGGCATCCCAAATTTATTTCAGAAGCTCAAACGACTCACAATTATCCACATACGTCAACAGTGCGACTAAAGTAAAAAAAAAAGCAATCTTCAAACGTAGCTGCCAATATGATATTTACATATTCCTCGAATATTCCTTAATGCTCTCCAGTATTCCTTGACGACACCATCTTCGTATCTCGAATAGAATCTGTCGCAGAAACTCGACTGTTCCATGTTTCAGCTGCCATTTGCTTGTCGCATGACCCATTTCGGGGCCTCATTACCGCCGCAGCAGCTTGGAATGTGTCTGAATAGGAACACGGAGAAGTCGAGTCCCATTCAGGCACAAAGTGACGATACACTTAAATGCCACAGGCACAGATAATGGACAACAAACACATACGTGTGTACTCGTAAATGTCCTCGACAGAAACGTACTTAGAATATTTAACAGTGGTTGCCAAATGTACGGGTACGCCGCCGGATTTACATAAAGAGCTTTGAATAAAAATCGTGTATAAAAAGGAAAATTAATGATTATGGCAAAACTGCTTGATTTTCTCGATAATACAACGGTTTTTAAGTTGTTCATACTTTGCTATCAAGTGTTGACTAGTATGATGTGATTTCGTTTGTTTAATGTTGAGTTGTGTGTGTGTTTTTGAACAAATACTTAAGCAGTGTTATTGAAACCTATGAATATGGGCCGCCAGAGCAAGTTTTGCAAGAAATCAGCTTTTTTGAATCCGCATTTATCCGTTCATGGGTATGTAACTTTGAGGTTATATCGGTTTGTGGTTAGTCAGAATACAAGTAATTTTTTTTCTACTTGAGAATTTAATTGACATAATTCTTAACCCAGTTTTGCTGCTGAATATTCGCTTAATATCCTTAATTACATACATTTTAAACAAAGATATTGTATTAAAGTTCAACACTTGCCTAAAAATAAGTTTAATAAATTCTTGAATTATTTGGGTCAGTCTTTAGAATATAAATTTATATTTTTTAATTTTAAATAAAATAATGTTAACAGGCTATCAAAATTATTTTTTATACTAGATTTTCAAAAAAAAAGACAAAAGAAAAAGTCTTCCAATAGATTAGTCACATAATTTTCTTTTGGATATTTCAAAGTTCCATTGTTTAGTGTTAAGGAATATTTTTGTAATATCTTTATATTATGCCGACAAATAATTCTGAAAAATAAATTATAAATAAAATATCGCATTTATAGTCAATATTTCTATTTTGGCAATTAATGCAGTCTATTTCAACTATAAACGGTAAAGCATTTTTAATTTGTTATATATATTTTTTTTATTAATCTGTGATATAACAACCTACTAATATAATTTTGAATGAATTAAAAACCATGAACAGTACATTAGATTTATAAGAGTTAACCTTTCTTTTACCGTGATTTCCGGAGTTTGTAATTGAGCCACCTGACTTGTGAAAATCGATCACAACTGTCCAAAATCATAATGATAGTGACATTCTCATCATAAATATGAAGTTTTTATGTAAAATCAAACGTTAAAAGTTTTTTACTTATTACACATAATTTCGACCAAATCCTGAAACTGTTCAGAATTAGTTCGAAAAAATGTGTTAATTTGTTGATAGGAGTAGGTATCACATTGAAGGTTCAGAATTTTCGAAAGACACAATGACTTTGCCCACACCCAGAGCGTTTCGAACTTATTTCCTCTGTTATCTATAAGATTTTATATACATCTAGCTTCTCAAAGTTTACCACACCACGAACAGATGTTGAATTGCTTATCTGACCTGTAAAGTATTTTATATTCAATTTTTGCTCCTCCCTTCTCGAAAGTACGATTGAGTCCGGTCCTGATCTCCAGTTATTCCATGGTACGAGGCTTTTGCGGCTGAAGCGGGATTATACATTTATAATAGTTGTGGGGGCTGCTGTTCGGTCCCAAACATGAATGCTGGCGACACGTCAACAGTTACAACAACCGAATCAATGTTATACTCAGTTATTTCCACCAACATTGCATTTCATGGAACAATTGGATAGAGAAACGGAAAGTTCAGGCAGAAGCATGTATGAGCGGACTATGCTTCATACATAGAGTGACCAAACAAAATGCCTTCAATCGCTTTTTTAGTTGTTACTTTCTGCGCATATTGCCTACAACAAGACACTAATTTCACTATGCATGTCTGTCAAACTGTTTGTCTGACTGCCTGTCTGTCGGTAGTGCAGTTTGACAGCTAGCAGAGGAGAGCAAACAACAGAAAATGTCTGAAAAACCTCAACCTCGTTTTTGCATGATTTTAGAAATCTGGTTGAAGGCCTTGAATAAGCCCCACCTCTAATTTCGCCTTTTTACCACGCTTTTTATTAGCTTCATATGTATGTATGTTCGTAACGCTATTTTCACCCAATCAAAACGTCAGATTAAATTTAAATTTTACACATTTTTCAAGGATCGATGACAATACAATGGTTTAATGAGTTTGTCCCATTATTTATTTTTATAAAGCAATACGTTTAGAAGTGATGATAGAAATCAACATTGTAAATAAATTTTTTGGCAGTTCTTGAAGCAATACGTTTGAAAGGTGATAATACGAATGACATTTAATATTTCTTCTTAATACATTTTCATTAGATTACTTTTAACCATAGAGACAGATTCTTTGACATATAATTATACGAGACTCATCCGAGGCCCCATAAATGGAGAGAATACCCTTCAGACCCGTCATTCAGGATCCATTGAAGAGCAAGTCTAATTCCAGCAGCAACATAATTTTTACTCCAGATATCAAAATACAAGGATAAATTCATCAATTAAATTCAAGAAACAAAAAAATCACGCTTCTATAATTGAACCAACTGCAAAACCAATTTTTTTTTGTAATACTAGAAGAGAAAATTGAGGTCATTGTGATAAAAGCGTGAGGTGATCGTATTTTTATAATAAAAATCATGTTTTTCTTTCTAGTTCGATTAACTATATACCTAACCATATTTTTTTGTTTAATTTAACTATAATTTATTCATGTTCATAATAATTTTTGGTTTGTAGTCAATAAAAAAACTTTCAGGACAATAAATATAACTAAAAATTAGCCAAATTTGATTTCTAAATAAAGACTGATTCTATATTATTTTCGATCGTTACTAAGCAGTCAAAAATTTTTGGAAATATTTTAAAAATAGTTTGAAGTGGAATAAACTCAACTCCATGGCCTAACAGCATATTAAAATTCAATGGACTTGTTTTTGTTACAACAATCATTAAAATAACACATGAAAGGTTAGTTGCCACGACATTGATGGTAAACAAAGGAATGAAAGTTTCATCACGTGGCAGTGATTAACGCTATAATTATATTGAATAAAATTATTATTGCCATGGGAAACTGAGAATACGGCCATCTAGAACATTGTCCAAGTTATTATAATACTATAAGATTTTGCTATGAGTTTCACTCCACTCATCATTGTATTACCTGAAATATGGTAGACATAATTAATGCCGATATCATATTTTTGTATTAAATATCCAAATATCAGTAAAACACGTCGCAGAGTTTCGTTTTTACTGCTTCTGTACTATTTGCAGTATTGAGCACTTGTTCAAGCCTGCTATTTATTAAATAACTATGTCATCATCTAGCAACTCTGCTCTAGCCACTATTATCAAATTCCAGTAGAAAAGTAAGAAATGTCAAAACTTAACGTAAGCGTAATATCAGTTATCTTTCTACGTTCAAGACAAAATATGTGTTTAAATTGCAAAACGATATCAGTGATTATCTATAATAAAATCAATGCATTTCGCTGATTAGTTTTCTATAAGTTGATGGAAAAGGACAGTTAAACTGCGCAGGTGAAACTGTGCAGGTTACTTGAACGGATACGAATTTTGTATTTTGCTCGGGATTATAACTGCGCAGTTCAACTGATACAGGCAAAACTGAATGTCTGTAGCGGTCGCAGGCGGAGTTTCCGGTATAATATAGCTAAGAGCTTGGGGTGATATCATGGCACAAAATTTCATATCTTCATAACATCTTCCAGTTGCAATAAATTTTAAGGTAGCAGTTAACCTTTCATGTGGTGAAATAGCATTCCTCATCACAGTATCTTTGATCAGTGATGCAACTAAAGATAGAAGACTGAGATACGTTTCCTCATCCATGCGTAGATAATTGTGAAAATCTTTCGGAGAAAATTTGAATTCATTTAACAAGTTCACGTGCGAATAAAATTGTCTTTTTCTCAACCAAGCCTTACACCACAAGTCCCGTTTAATTTTTCTCTTTTTGGAATTTTTTTGTTTAACTATCATCAAACCAACTACAGCCCAAGCATCATCAGTTGATGCCATACCGGAATCGAGATACTGACGACTGACCGATTTGCCTGAGCGTGTGGACGCACTTCCGATATCGGTTGACCTGCAGTTAAACCTGTGCAGGTATATCCTTCAGTTGTACCCTAGTGTGTGTAGCAGCCTTAACACGTACTGGCACTGAGGGCGATGTTGCCGGTCCATTTCAGTGCTTAGCATTACAATGCGCGCCCGTTTTCAAAACGGCTTGAAATCAAAAAGAAGAAAGTACTTTAGCACTCAATATGTTCTACTTTTTTTCAGATTTTGGAATGAAATCGATGAATGCCGCAAGAGCTAGCGGGAGGATGTCCTCCATTACAGGAGCAGCTAGGCCACCATGGCGCTGCTAATGCGACGTCTATTCGTAGACGCTCAGGTAAGACTTTAATAGATTAGCTATTTATAAAGTTACATTTGTAAACTATATACTTTGTCTTAAGCATGGAGATGGTGTAGATCTAGATCGGCAAAAGATTTCTCAGTACACAACCTCAACTCATAAATGTTGCGAAGATCGACAGTTAGCTGAGCCATTGCATTGTAGATGGCCCCATTTTCAGGTCAAATCTCAAAGGCACACATACAGTCTTAAAACCCATCATTATTTTTGATACGCTCCTTGTCTACCAAATACTGTCCCTTTCTTATCTCCCTGTGCCATGAACTCAAAATATGCATGGCCACGTATGATGATCGTATATACCACATTCAATATTTTCAACCCCCTATTTGCTGTTTGCCCCTCTAATTCTGAACCAAACCATTAAAATGCTAATTATTCTGACCTGAGGGTATCGTGCACTTTAACTCTCCTCAACTCATCGTGAAACAAAAGACAATCGGCATTCAACCGCGCTTCAGCACACACAAAAAATTAAATTAAATTAAAATTCATTTTTAATTATTATTATTAATATATAATGAATATATACTTCGTGAAACTCTTCAATTAATATCGAATGGTGTAACCTACTGTAAAGTTCCCTCAATTAAATCGTAACATTGCCAATCTTTGGAAACTATTTTTCACTACAAAATGCTGTTAGAGTAAATGAATTCTAGTAATTAATCTGAATCCACGGCGATGAAAAAGGAGAGTCGGGTTTAACGCCCTGCTGGAAAATGCAAATATCCAGAGGCTCGTTAGAGACACCAGTTACGTCGCCGCTCTCTTTGGCATGGAATCCTTCCATCTCTTATATGAATCAGTACAGCAAAAGACTTTTGTACTAGAGTGCTATAGAAATTGTAACGTTTTCAGGAATGTATTTGTGGACGAATTACTATGCAATGTGATATTTTCATACTCTTTGACTTCCTTACATAAGCGAAAATCTGGCAACATTGGAAAGAACACGTAAAAAAGCTTGAAATCAGTGTTACCAATTAAAGGGTCATTACACGATTTGAATTTTAACAGCATATCGTGTACCCTCACAAATTCGCCTTGGCAACACTGCTTGGAATATCAAAATTGCTTGTATCTGTCAAAACAGTTTATTTTCAGTGCTATGCTCTCCACTACGCATTAGACCTGCTATATACATGGATGTTTCTTCTTTAGCCTAGACTCGTCAGTATAGCCTAGCAGTCTAACTGTAGTGGACAGCATACACTCAATATCAGTTGTCAGCTTCTGTCTTGAATGAGCCGAGAAATCGGTACATCGTAAATAGTGTTTATGAAGAACAAGGGATGTCGCTGTGAATCAGTTCACCCTTGTTGACAGAAGTCGTAAGGGACATCAGTCTCCGCTTTAAGCCAGTCCAGGTGTTGAAGGACGCTTTAAGGAAACCTTTGCTGACTTTTAGTTACATTTCATTAATAAGGCCGTAAATTCCGAGGCGTAGCTTGGGTAGGGCAAGAGGGCCCTCCTTGCTGCATGGGCCGCAAAATCGGTAGCTGAATGAACGGAAAGTGCTTTCAGTAAGGAAGTTTTTTTGCTCTTCAGGTTTTTTTTTGGAGAAGGCAAATCTTAGAAAAGGTGATAGTAGAGAAGTTTTTTTACTCTTCAGGTATTTTAGAGTAGGTAAATGTTCAAAAAAGGTAAAATATGTTCAGTAGAGAAGGAGGGAGGAGGGAAAAGCTATCTACACAAGAGCGCAAAGTACGGAACCTCTTCTGGGAGCCACAGTCCTTACATATGAAACTACCTAAATGAATAAGCGAAAGATATGTGATTCCAGGCAAAGCTGCGCAGAATGGTAGAAGAACATTCTCTCGACCTAGCCTCTCGGATCGATTCCGACTATCCCAGCACCTCCCCCGGCGGCCCTTTCGGTCCCTTCCCCTGCACCACCGCCACTGGCTCAACGGCGAGTCCGGAGAGCGACGTGAAGTTAGCCGACAGCTCAGCGGCGGTCCCGGAACCACCATCAGCGCCTGCACAGCCACCTACCACATTCTCCGATTCTTCCACTGTCGCCGCCACAGGCGGAGGGGGCAAAGAAGCTGCCGCTAGCGCTGCAGGCGGCCAAGACACCAAACTCAACGATTGTGATGTAGATTTTAAGTAAGTTCAATTATATTTTTTTCAATATACACATACACACAAAAAGAAATTATCAATTGAATACGTAATTTACACAACTTTTTATCTACATGATGAAAAAATGTCTACAATCTACAGGATCAATTAAATAATTATATGAATATACTTTTAAATATATACTCACGACAAGAAGATATGTTTCCACTCTAAGAGAATTTACTTGATGAGAAAATGTCGATTACAATGTCAAGAAATATACCCTAAAGAAAAATATAATTTTCTCCACAATTAAGATTTCTGTATTCTTCTAACATTTATTTCATGTTTTTTTGTAAGGCTATCATATTTGTCAATGAAGCCTCGTTTACTTCGACAAAGAATAGAAACATCTTGGATATTGTGCATCCTTCGTTAACAATATACGAGTATGTCTTGGTTCGAAAATATATGCTTCATTCCAGGCGCCCCTCAATTCGCTCCAAGTAGTTCATTTATTCCGCGGCTTCTATTTTCCATTGGTTTTTATTTTTCTTAACCACCTCAGGATGAATGAGCTGTTGAAAAGTTGTGGTTGTGGTTGTGGTGTTTTTAGTTTTGTGCTAATTATTGATATGTATGTTGTGAATAGATTTCATTAGTAATGGTGGACGTATATCTTCAGGCCTAAGTATAGGTACATATTTTTTATATTCAAAGTTTATCTATACAAAACTTTTCAAACTTATTTAGGAAAATACTTTATGACGCAGAGAAAGAAAGAAATAAGCAACTTTGGTACAGGTTTGACATTTTCTTTGTTCTTCTTTTCTAAGTTAAGTTTTCAATATTTTGCTTTGAAACGGCATCTGTCAAAAAGTGTTTACGCAGAGCAAGGGATATCGCTATAAATCAGTTGGGACAGATGTCGCTTCAAGGCATTCCAGGTGTTGGGACCTTTGCCTTAGTAAGTTGCTAATGGGCGTCCTCCTAGAGGGCGACACCTGGAGATGAGTTGATCCCTGAATTCATGTTACGAAAGAAGGTACAAACTATGGCTCTGTATAGTTGATCCTATCAAAAAAGTTTCTGATAGTGGAAGTGAAGTATTCATGCAATTTGACTATTGATGTAAATACCTCAATGATGCATTGCCGTTCTAGAGCTCTTCATCAGGCAATGAGATTCGAGCAAAAAGGCATAAAAAAATATCCAACATAGAAAAGACTGATCCTAATAGTGTCACTTGATATATTCCAAAAAATTGTGTTGATATTTAATTATCTTATTTTTTTTATTAAAGCTTAATTGCTTTTTTACATCTTTTCGCTGTCATAATTGAATTATCATTATTGTCATCTCTTGACATTGAAACTGTCATAGAATTGATTTTAATTGTTCTATGATTGATCACAGTGGTGTAGAAAATGGTAAAATTCGTAGGATTTTTTCAAGATCGATGTAGGATTTTCTTATATCACAGCGGCCACCCTGAGCACTTGCGATTTGCTGTGGTTCATTTGTTGAGGACGCATTGAAAAAATGACACAAAAGAGAACCTTGCCACATAGAAAATAGATCCATTCAGTTATAATTACCGGCTGTATTGTATTTCATGCTCGGCTGAATTTTTATCTGCCCCGGTTAGGAAGAAAGTATAATAACTATATTTATAAATACTGAGATATCATCAAATTAAATAGCTTACTGTGCTATTCATTCTTCATTCAAGTTTACTGTTATAATTTTATTGTTACAAATATCAACCTAATTTAGTTGATTACCGTGCGATTTATGTTATCTGCGCTTGAAAGTCAGCTCTTGCATATCTTTACGATTTTGATTCCCGAATTGATGAATGACAACAATATAAAACAGCTGATATTGTCTGTCTGTTGACACTTGTTATTGCGAAATCTCATTAACCACTGTATTGATTTTTATAAAACCGAGCTCGCCATAGGCTTAAACGCATAACTATTGGAAGTCATAGAATTTGTGGCCAAATATTTTTCGCAAAATAAAATAATTATGTTTAAAATTTGTGAACAAAATATAAATATTTATTCCAGAATTCATCTACTAAAAACTAAAGATCGCGGGAATGATATTCAAATACAAAGTATCTTTTTATGTCGCTCGAGTCCCTATGAAGAAGGAAAATGAATTTTAAAACATTGAAATAATTTGCTTCTTTATTAAGTGTATGCTCTACACTATTCATCAGATCTGCTATAGACATGCATATTTCGTCTTTAGCCTAGACTCGTCAGTATAGCCTGGCGGTCTAACTGTAGAGAGCAATCGGGTGGTATATACGTAAACCAGTCAAGGGTGTGATAGCAACATCAACTCATCACCAAGTGTCGCCCTCTTTGGGGACGCCCATTTACAACTTACGAAGTCAAAGGTGTTAGGACCTTTTCCAAAATTTGCAAAACACAATAATTGTATGCTATATCGTGCTACTATCAGCATTGTGATTCAAACGATTGCACATACAGACAGAAACATGTTTTCATACTCGGCTAAAAAAAACAATCAATGTCGCACGCTCTTTAGTAATCCAAGGTTAGAGTAAAAGCGTGGAAAATGCATTTCACGGCTGTTTTCTCTTTTAATTTGATGACAATTTATTCCCCATGATATAACGCAACTAAATTATTCTCATTGTCTTTGTTACTAACCTTGATGATTATATTCAGTACATCGTAACAGAATTTCGAAATATCAGAGCATAGTAGTGGGAAAGATGATGTCAAGTAGATTGACTCTGTACTGCCTTGAAAAAGACATGAGTGCCGAAACGGTAGTAACAGTTAGTAGTAGCAGTTTAGATAAGTGTTGATCCGCTATGAAGGCTTTGGCTATACTTGCGCTATTTGCCGCCAGTAAATCGACTTGCTCCATTTTTTTATGTATCATTATTTCATCAATAGCCGTTCTGACAAAAATTTAATGTACCTTATATAGGAATATCTATAAATCACCCCTGAAATACAACCTGTACAAAATTACGGCCTGCAAATCTAGGCTGTTTTCCCATTAACAAAAATACAAATCAAACAGATCCAAATCTAGTTCCAAAATATGCACAAAATAAAATCCTGAACATGATGTCAAATCAGTGATTATTTTCAAAATTCACAGGGGATCTAAATTAGGTATTGAAAAATTAGGGTTTCCATAAATTTTGGAACATTTTGATATACTCCATCCTATTCTTCCTTGTTCCAGTGTATTACTAAGAGACAACACCAGTCAAGTAGCATCCAGCAACTATAAGTCGAATAGGCGCGATTCTATAGAATCGAAGAAGAGCAAATCTCTCTCCGTCGATCTGAACGAGATCGATAGCGGACTGAAGAAGGACGTGAAGAAAACGAAGTCGGACCCATCCGCGCAAAAAGTGGCGAGTGAGGACACCAAAGAGGAAACCAAGGAGAGCAACGGGATGACGATACAGGACGAAGCCAGTCCTCTGAAGGACAGTCGATCTTCCTTGGAGACCAGATCGGACTCGCCAAAGCCTGGATGTAGCAGTCAACCTGATCTAGGTGAGGAACATTTTTAATTTTTTATTTGTGATGTTGGATTCCATACGATTTATAAGAATATCCCAGAATTGATTTTTTTAATGTTTTTATTTGAAATTTCTCCATTTTTTTTAAATTTTTTCCAAAAATGTTTGAAATTATTACATTGTGATTACTCAATCTGACTTACAAATTTTCAAAATATATAAACGTTTTAAAGTCAGTGAAAATTAGGTTGAAATATTCAGTTACAAACATACATTCATACATACGTACAAGTCAAGCTAATAAAACAGTGTAAAAAATTGTGTGTCTGTTCCAGACTCATCCTCCCTCAGATCTCCTCGCAGTTCAGATGGCGCGACTCGATGCGCCGACGATCTGTCGGCCCTCCTCCCTTCGCCGCTGGGCGGTAAGGGCGGCGCAGCTGGGGCGGCCGGCGGGGCGGTACGTCGACTGCGAGCAGAGAACGAAAGGCTGCAGGCGGAGGTGACCAGGCTAAGGAGGCTGGTGGTCAGCGGGGCCAGCAACGTTCTGGCTGACAGAAAACCCCCCACGGAAGGGGAGGCACCGACTGGAGACGCGGAGGCGTGCAAATTGGAGAGGGAGCTGCAGTTGGCCAAGGAGGCCTTGATCAGTAAGTACTGTTTGACCTGACAAAGAAGTCCAGGCAAAAGAATGTGGACAAAAAACTACGATGTCACCAGAAATATAGTTTGTGCACAATGATTTCAAATATTTTAATGAAATATCACATCAAAAAATACTCTATATACAATATACAAGTATATAGTTGTTAGTGATGTAAAGATATGATTGTAAGATATAGCAGTCACGAAATTTTTTTGAGATAAATTGATTAGGTTTGTTCTGGCAACACTGTAAAACATCCGAAACGCCGAGCCATCAGGGTGGCTGATGTCAGTCGCATGTGTATTAGTGGGCTCTACTTCTCTCTCACAGGCGTGTCAAGTAGCACATTTAGTATTCAACTGTAATCGAGAGTATTGTGGAATAATAGAATCTAAACAATACCCAGTTGTTCATTGCCAGGCACGGGTGATTATAGCAAACGGCATTAATGCTTCTGATACGAAAGCATTTAACAAGGCCTTTTCTCAACCGCTTGTTGCTCGAAATGCAAAAGCTGAGTTTTTTATATCAATTTTAATCAAATAAAAGTCTCATGAATCATAGAAAAAGATGCGAAAATGTGGAATGGAAGAGGTCAAGTCTACAACCTTCATCTTCACCTGCAATACAGAAATCACGACCTACTGTTGTATGAAGGTGATTGTTACAATTTTTTACAAACTTAAGGTAGTGCGCGTGACTTACTGATAAAAATTCGATAATAAATGGATTTTCCATATGGCAGAGAGGGGTTGAGGTAGCTACTGAAAGCAAATTATTTTCTAACTTATTTAAAATAAAATGTCTCTCCGCCTATGACTCCGTAACGCCTATCGCGTTCTGGGGTTTTACTGAGTGAATCTACTCCATTTTTACATTATGGATCTACAGTGATGATTTTAAATTTGAGTATTGAACAACCCTAGGATCCTTTTTTAAATCCAATAAACAGCATGATTTCAATTAGATTGTGAAACTCATCTATCATTCAGATAAAAATTGTGTATTTCATCACAAAGCTTCATAAATAAAACTCTCTTTTCCAGTGTACGTGTTTATTTTTAGTCTGACAGTTCGGCGATCATTTAAATAGTAATCGAAATATTCCACTGACATAGAGAGTATTATTCGCCAAACTTTGAGTTCAAATACACAATTGTTATCTGAATTGCGTGACTTTGTTTGAACTATTTTTTTATGTCTGTTATGCTGGTACAAATACTTTTTTGATTAATTTTCGTTCTGTAGGTAAACTAGAAAAAACAATAAACGCTTGACGGTAAAAATCAACAACGGCATCTGACAAATATGCAGTCAGTCAATGAACAAAAAATAATAATCAACTATATTTATTTTAGCGCAATGCAATTTTTATCATTTAAATACTTTATAAATTGCAGTCACATAACGCCTGAGCGGTAGATTTTTAACACTTGGTGATTTGTTACTTGGTAAGACT
Source organism: Bruchidius siliquastri (assembly GCA_949316355.1). Classification (NCBI taxonomy): domain Eukaryota; kingdom Metazoa; phylum Arthropoda; class Insecta; order Coleoptera; family Chrysomelidae; genus Bruchidius; species Bruchidius siliquastri. Next base: position 37,121,736 of record OX438532.1, on the reverse strand, counting down.
CCTCCATTATTAACATAAAATTATTTAATTTATACTCTACGTTTCACAAATTAAAATTAAATAGAATAAAAAATATTTTTGTCATCGTAGATTGGAGATCTTCACCGACCAAACAGTGATCCTGCTATATCTCGAGGTACACCTAACATCATTGACCTTATTTCGGCAGCATGATGTTCAGATGAATAAAGTCATGGCTACTGGTACTGCTACTCTACAAGACCCAGATGAGACCATCGCGGGAAGACTGCTCTCATGTGTGGGGATATGCTCCAAAGCCTGAAGCTTCTAGATACGACCCAAAAACGAGCAATACGTCCATTTGATGCGTGTGACCACTCATAGGACCTCCACAGTCTCATGGCTATGTCTGCATTCTATACCTATAAAATTGATGGAGTTTATCCTGAAAGAGCTATTAGCAACATTAACCTATGTAGTCGTGTTGACCTTCAACGCTGGAGCAACGCAGAACGTGTGCGTCACTCAAGCTTTTGCGTTCATCTACTATACAAACCATGACTAAATTTTGAATGTGGAACTGAAGGCAGGAGTGTTGAACGGACACACACGCAACGATATTCAAAGTTACTTTAGTAAATATCACCAAGTGTAATTACAGTGTACGTACGCTAAAATTACCTCTGTAAGTGCATAGCTTACAGTACATTATCTGATTGAAAGGGTCTCGTTACGGACTTGAATGGATTTAGCTAATCATTAGTTCGAAGGTGATTAACCGAATAATCGCTGGGAGGACAACAGCTCACCACGGACGTTTTGAAATGGATGATGTTATTGTAAATCCAGAGTTGGAGAACTCTAGAGGGGATCACTAGTTGGAGGCTATGATACATCATTGCATATCATATAGAGATTTAAGATTTTAAGGCTATTGGTACTTTTCATACTTTTTATTTCCTAAATCTTTTTTGAAGCCCTAAAGATAAGGTTAGCTTAAGGAACACACAAATTGGAGGTTTACCTTCTTATAATTATTATAAATTCTTCCAAAATAATTTACGATGGTCAAAAACCGATTGCGACATGGAGGCAAAGTTCGAAGGCGATATTGAAGTTCCATATTTTCTTATAGGTAGTCTCTAGTAAAGGCAGAAATCATATCGCATCTAAAAGCACTGCGAGAGGACAAATTTCTCTTCATATTGACCTTAAAACGGTGTAAATTGTAACCATCAAGAAATAAACTCAAGAACGAGGTTCTCAAAAAGACCGCTTCTGGAAGAGGCAAGTTCGAGTCTTTGGAAGCTAGACCTGAGAATCCGCCCATTGGGCCTCTTAAGTGTTTACTGTATCTATAAAAGAAGGACAGATCTGCCACCCATTTTCGATGTTTTTGTAATGATAAAATTATAGTGTTCAAAGAACTAGATACGGTATAATACCAGAAACTGTTCTTTCAAAATATCTATCCTATCCTGTAATCTTATCTAGCTTTCAATATTCAAAAGTTACATAAACAGCCTATAAAAAAATAATAAATTCAATCAATCCCACTTCTGAGACGTTATGTAATTTTTTTCAGCGCTTAAAGCTGACAAAAGGCGGTTGAAGGCAGAAAAATTCGACCTTCTCAACCAGATGAAGCAGCTGTATTTGACACTGGAAGATAAAGAAAAGGAATTGAGAGATTTTATAAGGAACTATGGGCAGGTAAGAATTTTTTCATTTCGTTTCATGAACGACATCAATATTTTAAGAAAGCTTTTCACTTTCTGAGAATCTTCTAACGGACAGAGAATATTAAAGCTCGATTACAAACTCGGGCTACAAATAGCTGAAAAAACTGACTAGTTTGAATCAGTCTGTCTGCTACGTTAAATAGACATTTTACAGCATCTTTCTTCACATAGTTTCGAGATTAGATCTGAAATATCTATTGGTTTACCTTGATCTACTGTAAACTGTCAGTATTCTATACAAATCTGCCATATAACGGGTGGCCCATTTAACTTAAGACAGCCGTATAGCGCAATAAAAAATATATGCTCCCATTAAAAATCATCGTTGACTTTGAAAATGCTGTCAATGTTTAAAATCAAAGTCACCGTTTTCGCGCTAAACAATACCAATCAGAATAATTTCATAATTCTAGACATGTACTTTTCATGAAAATCTCCTAAATAAGTGCTGGTCTTGATGTAACGTTGGGAATCACATAACGAAACATTGGAAGTGTTGAAGGAGTGTGTTTGAAACATCTAATATCTAGTTTGCCACAAGTTTTCGGAAGTATTTATTATTTTATGTATTATTTATTTTCTAGTCATTCCATACCCATAATAGAATTTCCATAGTACTACCAACCGAATAAAAAATTGGTTACACAACAACTGTCACAAAACTGCTATCCCTCTACCAATACCTTATAATGTGACGAAAGTAGTAAATCTCCCATCTAACTTTGTTTGCTGTTGATGTTATTTTGATAGAGTTACAGTTTTATCTCTAGGGATCTCAGAAATATGGCGCGAGAAGTTTATAATTAGAAATTTATAAGACTCTGTTGACCTGAAATTGAAGGCGAAAATGATCATAAACTTTTATACATCGTACTTGTGGATAGTTACTTAGATTTTACTTTCTAGCATGATTAAAAAATCGACAAGCTTTTTCAAAGAGAAAGTAACCATTTTAACCCTCGAATATCTTTTTGGATATCTTTTGCTTTAGATACTTTTTAGATATCGTGCTGACGCTTTTTTTAGATACCTTTCTTGAAGTCTATATGATTCTGTGAAGGTTATCAAAATTTTACTGCAAACGATTTTAATATAGATTTAACGCCAGCAAAGGAAAGCCCAGTTGATGTATGGTCTAGGTAAAACAAAAAGCTATATATCTCCGTAACTAAGGCATTATAGCCACCGCTCAAGATAAATAAGAGAAATGGGAAAGAGCAACGGTTTTACCCTACCACTGAATAATTCCGGAGTAATTAAAAAAAAATTAATGTTCTCCCAGCTCTGCATCGGTATCTTTCACACCGGAAATGGTGACATAGACGGATGCGATTTACTTGGACAATAAGTGAGACTTGCGATGATGTATCGCTGTGGTTTGTCCTTACTGTGTAACTTAGATCTATTATATATAAAGTTAAAATTATTTAAGGATGGCACTTTGAGTGATTACTTAAATTAAATTTATAGTACTGAAATAACCGCAAACCAGTTAAATAAGTTCGTTAGTGTATTTTACCTTTCAAGAACAGTACCACTATTCTTGATTTGATCCTCCTGTATGTGTATTTAACACTTAGTTCCACAAATTAAACTATCTTTCTTACAGTATCGTGTTTCGATTCATATCTAAATCATCGTTGGACTGTCAGATTTGACTGTTTACAAAGGCATCCTAGGTTACAGTGAGGGATATTACATGAAAAAATGAAATTTTGGACAGCCTTGTTAATCACCATTTTCTATCTATTATTATTGATTCAACATTCATTGAAACATTTGGAATAAAACTTGGTTGAGCAACAAAAAACGTTCAAGTGAAATCGAATCATATGAGCACGCCTTAAGTCAGTATGCTGACCAGTCGTTTAGTCTATCCACTTTATTGCTCTTTTTTAAGCCATTAAATTCTCATTACTGCTGCAGATCAAAGTTGTGAATACTTCAATAATCCATTTTTGCAAATGTTCAAATTCCTTATCACTTTTGACCATAGTTACTGAATAGTTCCAAAAATTTCACAGTGTTGAGCTCCATTTTCCAATATTCAACCATTTTGAACAATAGCTGATTTTCCGCAAATATTTTTCTGTATAATTGAGTCAGTATCCGTATATAATGTTGCGTTTTTGCAGCCTGTCAGGTAATAACCGGTTTTATTGCAGTATCTCAAGTCGGAATACCATTATTATCTAAACATCAAAAAGAAAAGTGTGGACAAAATATGTAGAAAAGCATGTTGCTTCATTCCACCGATCAACTGCTTTCCAATAACCCGCACTTTGCGACCTTTGGCCTTCCTCCAAATCTCCAATTGCTTCCGATGTTCGTTCTCTTCGTTAAATATTCCGAGGCTATGCATCAACTTGTCGCGTTTCATGCCTTTTCGAGATATTCATTTTGCAAAGGGGAAATTAAAACCTAAGGGCAATTCGTTTTCCACTCTCAACATTACGTCTCACGGAATTAATTTAGTGGATAATATTTTTACCTCTCGCTCCATACACGAACGCAATTGGGAAATATGCTTTCATAGTTCGAAAATGTTGATAGATGATACAAAGGCGCTTAAAATAGTTATTTTCATATGTAGAGCTGAAAACAGAAGTTACGTTACGGAAATTTGTACGCAAGGCTTGAATAAAGCTAAACAGGACACATGGAAGAACAGCAATAACGATTTTTTGCATAAAGCGGATACAATTTTTTTTGGTAGATAACCTCCCGTAGAGGGAAAAAACTTTTCGCGCTCTAGAAGCACTGCTGAAGCACACATTTCATTTCAAACCGAATTGTAACCATCAAAGAACGAAATCCATAGTTCCGAGGTTCACCAAGAGCACGACCTTTGGAATGGACTCGTTCGAGACGTTGGAAGTTTGACCTGGTGAGGATGCGTCCGTTGAATTCCTCTAGCGTTTGCTGCACTGATTACTTCCGGTGTTATAATTTCTATGAAATAGGGGCAGATCAGCCCCCCTTCTAGGATGTTCTGTGGAGATATTTTGTGAGATTAGGCGCATCCAATAAATGTATTGGTGGTTTCTGGATTGTATCCAAAAGCTTCAGGAAAAGCTTTAGAGTGCATCCCCATACATGCGACAAGTACTTCAGTGATGGTCTGTGATTTTAATTATTCGCTTGTACACCAGTCGTAAAGAACTCTTCGAATTTTAATCAAATGTTTGAGCCTAGATTACTATATCAAGGACCAACAAGCTTTGCCTTTTTTTTAAATCGGTCCAGTGGCGACAAAAAACGAAAAAAAAATAAAAAAAACGCACCAACTGCGCTTTATGGATATTTATGAGGACCGGATCAATTCTAAAAAATTCCTTGGATATATCAAAATTTGGGGAGGGGGACTTAGGAGAAGGGGAAAAGTCAAATTTTTGGAGTTGATGAAAGACGATCTATCATCTATGCCTTTCGGAATGGCAGTCGTCCGTATTAGTTAGATAGATTATTCACACATTCACCTTCAAAATAGATGGATGATAGAATTTGGTCAATAGTTTTGTACTTAAGAACATATTATATATCCGATGCATGCCGGATATTTCGTGTTGCACGGTTTTTTAGTTCGTAGTTAGCTTCCGTTGAAAGATGTTAATTTGTTACAATTCCATATTAGTAGCTTATAGTCCACATTGCTGCATTTCAACTGAATACACTCAATACTAATGATATTTTCAGACAATGTAGATGTTTCAATAACGCTGCTCCGGACTTCGATTGTCATGAGAATGTTTGCGTTTCACAACGTTTCTATTGATGTTGTACCTTCAATCGTCTTAAGGTGAAGCCGTGCTATTAATTACCTATACTCTGGTTTCTATGCTCTTCTGCCTGTACTACTGTGAAAGGTATGTCTGTCTGGCTGACAGAACACCCCGTCGTTGCAGCGGCGTTAAGGGAGTGGGAGTTCGTCGGCATGCACCCCATTGAATTTACGACACCTCGGAACCCCCGGAGGGTGACGCGGCGTAGCGCGACGCAGACGGTTGGAAGCCAGTCGGTCGACGGATATTCCAATAGCGCCTTTCGTGACTTTCCGCCACTCCTCGTGTACTACTCCGGAACATACACGTATCCTTGGATTTGTATCTCAACACCTTAAGAGGATCGACTCATCTAAGTGTCGCCTTTTATGGGGACGCCCATTGACATCTTACGAAGTTAAAGGTCTTAACACCCTTGACTGGGTTATGTATCTACCACCCAATTGCTCTCTACAGTTGACCGCCAGGCTATACTGACGAGTCTAGGCTAAAGACGAAACATGCATGTCTATAGCAGGTCTGATGCATAGTGGAGAGCATAACCTTATGAGGACTCATACACTCACAAAGTTTTGATCGACGGTTTCGTTCATCCAACAAGTCTTTCCGATCAAAAATGACGCAAAAGTGCAAGTGTGTGGAAGAAAATCATCGTTTGTCACTACGCACTCGTCTAACAAAACCATTGAGAAAAACCGAAGTCTATGGAGCCTATAAGGTTTCACAGTGATAAACGTGTTCAGAAATTTCACATTAATTGATTTATGTAAATGAATCTTTGTATCATAGAGTCTGTATCTGTATAAAATAACATTGTTGCGTTGTTTTAATCCAACTTCCATTGTATCGAGATTTGAAGCGCAAAAAATCTCGAAGCAGTGCTATTGAAACATCCAAATTGTCTAGAAAGTAATCGGTTTTTTAATGGAAAACCTCAGTTTGACTTTATATCTTAGGAAGCTGCTATTGGTGAAGTGACTTAAATTCTTATTCATTCGACGGTGTAAAAGTGAGTAAAACGATGTCAAAACCTAGTGACAACATAGTGTCTCGTCGTTTAGTTTAATACTCTAATGAATTTGAATTCCAGGTCAGATTCTATAAAAATAGTAACCATTGCACACAATTAACAAAAGCTTCATTTTTGTATTTTTCAATGATCTGATCACTTAGAGCATGATAACAATATTCTAAGGCGTCCTAAGATTTCATAATGTCAAACATGTAAGGAATTTTCTAAAGGTGCTTTTTCTATATTACAGAGTCGGCATCTGTGAAGTATAAACTAATTGCGTGTTTCTGAGAGAGTAAGAAAGAAATAGTTTCCAAAAAATACCTCAGGTCAGAATATAATGATTGTTTAAACACGGGGGGAACAAAGTGTATATAAAATTTGCTTATTCATTCCACGAACAAATTGCCCAAAGTTTCCGATCTTTGACATTTCTACAATATTCCTACTGCTTTGCCTTTGATATTGATTATCTTAAATATCCCTAAGACATCAATCAATGAATATTGCCCCCTGAGCGACGTCGCTTTGTCGGTACTTGTGTATTCCTCCAAAGCGTGGAATCACTGATGGATTTATATCTCAGGGAAAAGATGTGACAAGATTCTATAAAGAGTGATGAGTCTTACAAAATGCTTTAAACCTTACAAGGGTATAGCAATACTTCGATGGTAGACGATACCAGTTAATTTCGATGAGACCCGATGAAAAAATGAAAAATCACAGGGTTGTACCTATTCACTGATATACCCATATATTTTTTTATGGATATCCTCACACTAAGGCAGATAGCCTATCACGCTTCATAAGCGCTGCGAGATGATGAACGTCTATTCACATTTACCTTAAAACGTTGTAACCATCGGAAAAAAATCTTCGGTAGCTCATTCCACTACCCCGAGGTTCTCCAAAAGAACGGCTTTAGGAAGAAGCTTGTCAAAGGCGTTGTAAGCTCGACCTTGTGAGGCTGGATAGCTATCACCAAGATCAGTTCTCAATCTTACGAGGTTTTACCACTATGTAAATGTGATGTAAAATATTGTGGACAGTATTTATAACAATTTGCTGCAATTTGATTTTTTCATCTGACTGAGATCTAATAACTTGATCGACCAACGAGATGTTCCCGATACCGCTGAGTCATAATTCTTTGTTTAAAAAACAAAAAACCCTCGTTTTTGTGTCGTTTTAATCTTTGTCAATTTGAAAAGCCAATTGGCAGTCACAATAAGCAGTAACGCGGAAAGAGGAGAAAAGACATTTGCTGCTCTGTGTACTCTATTATCATCACATCTCATCTCCGCCTCTGACATCTCCAGGGTCACCTCTTATTCATGGAGATGCTCGTTACTTCTCATTACAGGGGTGGAAAGTTATCACATTCCAAATTGACCAGGACGTCGGGCAGGTGGTCAGCAGATGGAAAATGACAAAGGAAATGGATTTTCCGATGTTAGACATCCCCGAAGGATCTTAAATGTAGGGAGGAGTGTTAATTGGAATGTTATTGTGGCTTTGCGCTCAGCAATATTCGTAGTGTCGGGGAGATTTGATTTCTATATTATTCTTGAAACCGCAGTACAGATTCAAATTTATTATTCTGTGAAAAACTGCATAAAAATTAATGTTTTATATCTCAAATGAACAGCGGACTGAAATACAATTTTTTATAAAATCTCATTGAACTCATTAATATCTAGAGCTGTTTTATGTGTTCCAAAACCAATCTCAAAATATCTTAATTTATTCAGAAAGCGTAGTTTTACCTATGGGAATGGAATCAGTACAGTGAAATCCTATACTGTGAGCCTATAAAGTAAATAAAAAACACTTTATGTTAGTGTTGTATCGATCGTAGCACATGTTCCTCGTATAATTTCATATGAAGCATTCCTAGTAAGAATAAACGGGATCCATAAATCTTTTTTATTATTCCTTTTCAAATATATACACAGAAAGCTGAAACGATTCAGAACGCTCGACATTCAAGGAGGGTCTGCTACAATATAGGATGTAAGGATAATGCCGCTCATCTCTCAACAGTATTCATAGAAGCCCCGAATCCTAGACTTAATGAATTACTGCATGAGATATAGAACTTCAAAAGCTTGTTGTCGGTGATTCGAGTTTTTGAATAGGAAAATGTACACGCTGCAACCTAAATATGACGTGGCATTATTATAAATCAGATGGAATGGTTGCACAAAGCAAAAGCATTTATAATCTATATGGATAACATGTCTGATTATTGAGGTGATGCATGTCAAACAAAACGTCGTGACAATAAAATGCAACAGTGGCAGTGCAAGATCGAAATCAAATGCTTGGAAGGAGGTTTATCCATGGTTTTATTGTACTTTAGTTGTTAGTAGTTAGTGATGGAAGATCTTCACCATGTAAGAGCATCTACAATCTACATGAATAAATTTGACGTCATAGTTTGCCACGTTCCAATTACCTTACAGCTGATTTTTGCAAAATCGCTGATAAAACTATTTAAAATAAAATGGTAATTTTTTCCGACTAACTTTCGGGAGGGGGGGGGGTGACTATTGTTGGATGACTTAAGGTCCAGGAAAGATCACAAAAAAAACTCCACTACAGGAAATTTTCACTACTGAATATCAAACGTTAAAACCGGATGTACAAAGTTTCAGTGATTAGATCATCAGATTTGTTTGAAGGCATGGGCTTGAGGACTACAACTACCGCAAGGCAGTTGACAGATGAGTAATAAAGGTCTGTATGACATGTGACGGAACGCACTGAGCCACAACTTAGCGATAACATGTAACATGTTTGATCTTTAATCATCTGTGACGTACAGTTTTTTGGAAATTGGCATTATAAAAGCTAGCCTACAACATCTGAAACCTAGCATTCTTCTTCTCCTGTCTAGCTGTTGTTCTATAAAATTCATTTTTATTCTGCCTGTCTTGGAGCAAACATCTTTTGGCGAAAGCATTTTCACTAGTTTTAGAGTATATCCCCCTAGAAAACATTAATCATCGTCATCAGAAAATCATTTGATCTCAATTATACTTGATACACTACTATAATTTTCCATCTATTTGTAATTCTATAAATTAACTTGCTTTTCAAATATTTAGGTATATTCAATTAATGAAATAACTTGAAGAGTAGGATAACATGTAGATGAAAAGTTGTGTAATTTACACACAGTTTCATAAATCGAAACACGTCACGAGTTTTATTTGTGAAACTGTGTATAAATTAGACAACTATCTACAAAATATTTTATGACATAAAATATCTTAATACCATTTTGACGGCAATGGTTGAGGTTTTATAGAGGTTTTTCCTTAACACTTATGTAAATGCGGTAAACAAACTTTTTATGAGAACTCTAGTTTTTTATCTGTGATTGGTCCTAATTAGCTAGTTGGGAGGTAACCTAGGTAGCCTTTGAAAACTGTCAAATCTGACAGTCGGATGATAATTTAAATATAAATCGAGATGCGTCGCATAAAAAGACAATTTTATTTGTGAAACTATAAATCACACAATTTTTATCTAAACGACAGTAAAAATCCATAAAGCAAAAGCACCTACAATCTACATACGTAAATAATTGTCAGGTCGACAAAATGTCTAAAACATTCCATGAGAATGACCTAGGAGGCAGTTAAAATTGAATCATCGTTGTTGTGGCGTTGTGCTGTGTTAGCAGTTCAGAAAATCAATAACTGTACCGCCGGTACAGGCGAGGCAAATGCATCCATACCGATAACCTCTACCGCATCGCATTCATGCGAAACGCCTACCAAACCAACCTGCCCCTCAATACACCCCTAAACTAAAACATACCAAGTGTGATTCGGACGAAACGAAATGAAATTGCATATCGACCAGCGTCGTCGGTTCGTCGGGTCGCGGTCGACGCGATAAAATATTGTACAGATTATTTTTATACAAAAATCGAGTATGCCAACTCAGCAGCTCTCACAACTGTGAGGTTATGGTCATTGTAGATACGTGTTCCTATCGTTCTGACCAACATATCAGAATTGATGTTCATATTTCGGTCGGCATATGATTTCAAACGATTTTTGGCACTTCCCCCCCCCCCTCCCCTTGTCACACTTTGTCACAAATTGGTAAAAACCCTTCAGGTTTGGCAAGTCACACATTCTGCATTTTGCATTTTAATGAAACGAGTGATAGAACGTTGTTTTAAAGTTAGTAAAATGAGTTCAATTCTTGACCCTTCATTGAAAAACGAATATCAATAATAATATTAATAACATTATTAAATTGCAGTTCAAAAAAGTTTTTGATAAAAAAAATTTACAGCGTTTTGAGTCAGTATAAAAATATTTTTCAAAGTAAGATCAAGTGTTTTTCCATGCTAAAATAATTGCCTTAAGTGTGATTCGTCCCACGCCCCCTCTTATGTCAAAATTTCGACCTCCCCATATGTGAATGATCCCTTATAGTACATGCCAATAATTCAGTTTTGTAAAGATATCTAAACCTGGATCACAATGAGATTCAGCATAGGAGTGCCAATTTGATGAAAGTCCTTCATTAAAAATCCTCCTCATCCTTCTAACATGTCTGAAATATTTTCTTCAAGATTAATTCATGTGTAATACCATCTTTTATTTCAAGACCCGTTAGAGCTGCCCCGATGGCGAAGTGCAATGCCAAGATAATATGCTCTAAAACATTCATAACGTATTTTAAAAGGAATGTAATGCATGTTTCGTCTTTAGCCTAGACTCGTCAGTATAGCCTGGCGGTCTAACTGTAGAGAGCAATCGGCTGGTAACCCGGTCAAGGATGTGATAGCAACATCGACTCATCTCCAAGTGCCGCCCGCTATGGAGACGCCCATCGGCAACTTACGAAGTCAAAGGTCCTAACACCTGGACTGCCTTGAAGTGACAACAGAATGATGTCTTTCACAACATCTGTCGACAAGGGTGAACTGATTTACAGCGACATTCCTTGTTCTTTATTTTATATTCGTAAGTTGCCACTGGGCGTCCCCATAGAGGGCGACACTTGTAGATGAGATGAAATAGACTGAATTGAATAAAATTGAAGTAGGGTACTCCAGCGATTTTTCCCATTTTTGGCGATAAATATTTCTACTGTTATAGATTTTGTGCTGCATATCCCATAAAGATTTTTTTTTCAAAAATTGAACTTCATATTGATGTATACAAATCTCAACGGTTCGCATCCGAAATCAAAACTGCGTGCGTAATCTAATGAGCGAATCGCATGCAGTATAACCACAACGATTGCCTTTATATTTTTTTGATCTGGTCATGCGAGTTCTGACGTGTTCATCAGAACAGCCATTCACTATTTATAACCATAGCTCAATGATATAATTTTTCGCTTGGAAAAGTCAATCTTTTTATTTATAGATAACCTCTCGCAAAGGCAGAAGGCCTATCACACTCCAATAACCCCGCGAGAGGATAAATATTACATTGACCTGAAAACGTTGTAGATTGTAATCATCGGGGAACAAAGTCCCCGGCATCGACAGCCCATTCCACAACGCTGAGACTCTCCAAGATAATCACATTTGGAGTCAGCTTTCATCAAGCTTCTGGGAGTTAACTTTAACAATCAAGGAAGTTTTTCCACTCAGACAAGATCTTGATTTGCACTACGAAGCGAAGGAAGTGAACTCAAAATCGGAATGCTATTAGCAAAGCTTCTTGTCAAAAGTGTGGAGACTAATTTAACGTTCGAAGCTGTGCGTCATGCTTTAAGCAATGTCAATGGGATGCTACAATACGTAGATCCATTGTAATTGCAGTAGGTATCATCCTAATCCCCTATCATAATCAAACCTAATCCAATCTTGACAAAAAATATCTCTCTCCCTTTCTAACAAAAAGAAAATGGGTAATTCAGTGAATTGGCCAGTTTGAGTAGCTTGAACGACCACAAAGGGGCCGAAAAAAAATTGAAAAAAAGTCCAAGCAGCGCATGCAAAACAGCCCTTTCCAGATAACAGCGAGTCCCAAGTTACACTAATGACACTGATGCTAAATACATGATTAACGTCAGGACATTAGAAGGACATTTTTCAGCGGACGAAAAAATAATTAATGACTTTGGAGCAGGAAGGAAGGAAGGCGTGCATGTGAACATACCGTTCAGGCAGGGCGAATGAAGCTTTTCGTCTAAAACAGGGGCGCAACTAAGGTTATTAAAGATATTTTTTATTTATAAGAATATTGAGGATGCATATGAAACGATGTTGATGATAGATAAATGTTTACAAAGCAGCGGTCATCCTGACATCGAGGATTCATACAGGTATTCAGAAGGGTTTCTGTGCAAGGAAGGTGAAGTATTAGATTTATTTACCACGCCAGTAGGCGGGGAAGTAATGTATACGTGAAAAATGTCGAAATAGGGCTAGAAGGATGGGTTTTTCGACTTTTCGGCAAACAGTCTTTTGAAGTTCCATCTGGCTTCGATTATTAGTCTCATGAAATAAAATCGATCAGAAAGAATGTAACATTAAAATACTACATCTACAATGCGATAACATATGGAAATATAAGGCTCAGGATTAATCCAATAATGTGATCAACCGGAACGCTTCGAACTTGATAAAAGACGGAAGTTTCTTGTAATTGGGTCATCCGGCTGAAAACAGTTCGATAACTTCATTTCGTTAATGCTTGGATGCCATAAACATTCTTCGTAGGAATGGAAATATCGGGAGACAAAAGCCAAAGCGTGTTTAGATTAAGGCGGCTCATTCTATGGAATAATCTGATGAACTTATCAGATATTAAACTTAGCTCTTTCTTGAACAGTAGAAATGAGACACTATTATGGTGAAAAGCTATTTGATAAAATATGGAAATACCAGAATGTAGGTAAAACAAGCTAACAGCATTATTATAAGTATCCGTAACTCTGTAGTAACAGGGATATTTAAAGAAGAATGTTTTGACACCTTCTGACCTGCTGCCTCCTGGAAGAAAATTAATAATATCAAGCAAGACGACAACTTGGTTCTTAATTTGAGAGCACTGGTCATGAATATGGCCATCGGCGTCGTTTCTACGTTGAACCTGAAAGGGCCTCTGGAATGACCGTTTTCGTGCTGGCCTTCCTCCGTACACTAATTTGTAAGAAAAGAAATACTCATATGGCCCGCTGGGCCCCCATTAGACCTTCTATGCCTCCCTACTAGTCCGTGCTGGAAGCAAAACTAGGATCAGTGCAGATGAATTACTCCGAAAACGAGTCCCAGTCCTTCTTCTTCATATGTGCTTTGTCTAATCTGATGTTAGCAATAATTTTCTCTTAATCCTTTTATCTTGGATTTTATTATAAGCTGCAAGATACGATACTGGTTATCTCGAAGAATTCTACCTGGATAGAAGGTTTTTCGACCTTCAATGTTTAAGAGTTCTAGAATAGTGCCAGCCTTTTTTGATTTGATCGTTTGGCAACCCATTGTATTCGTACCATTCTCCGATGAATCCATGCCTCTTGCGCTTCTTTGTCGCTTCATCGTGGTTATTTATGAAGTCTATATTTTAATAGCATACACGAACGTTGACCATGTGTGTCATGTTACCATCCTCCGTCGTAGCTTTAGATTGATGTTATCATTGCAGAGGAGAGATGTCATTTTGATGAAGATTGAACTAGCCTGCTTAATTCTAGTCTGATTTTTTCATTTGCTTTACCCTCCTTGAAAGTATTCAATTTTCTGGAGAACAAGACGTTAATATGCGTACACTATTGGATGCAGTGGAAGATTTTCCATCGGAGAGAGTGCTATAATTAAGAAAAACGGCTTCTTTTTCCAGAAATGTAGATCAAAATTCTAAATAAAAAAAAATGATAGGTACGACAGAACATTTACGAAAAAATTTCATTTTTTCAAACTGAAACCAAATTACCCAGGAAATAATCCTGGGTAATTTGGGGGCGCTGATCAATCACGAATCTATCCTCCGTTTCCAGCTTGGACCTGAGGCCTCAGTGGGCGGTTTCGGTGCTTGCCTCTCTTCAAAGCAGTCCCCCTAACCCTCTACGACTTTGGAATATTAATATTCTGATTCAGCACCACAAAGACATGACTATGTTGAGACTAGTTTGCTTGACGACATTGGCTGCCTCTCCACGAATTGTGTTTAGTAGGAATCATTACAAACCTTAGTACTTTATGTATTGTGATACTGATTTCGAATAAGGCTATTAAAAATTCTTCATTAGACGTCGAGTTTCCATTGGGAAAGGAGCTAAAACCAATATGAACAGCTAGCTTCCCTTGAGTTTGAGGAAGATACAAAAGAGACCATGTTCGTGCTACCTCCTCCATTAGGCTCCTCCTGACCCGCTACGACTTTCTAATGTCCTTATTCGGATTCAGTCCTCCTACATAGATGAATATTCCTAGTATCGTTTCTTGTTCCCTTGAGTAGTTACATGCTATGCTATGCTTCAAGAATATTGAATATACTGTTATATTTCTTTAGGACGTCTGTTAGAGATCATCTGAAAGCCCTAAACCCTCAGAGACCCATTTCTCCGACTTCCCCCTTTGCAGTTTGACAGCCAATCCCTCAACTGGTCGTTATCATCTAACATCCCCATCCCCTTGTTTAGCAAACAATTATGGCACTATTATTTCCTTGAAAAGTTTTGCCCTGAACCACAAAGCAATTAAAAAGCTGCATGAAGTTGCCGTTTTAATCTTCTTGTGATCATCAGTGACGATGAGTAATTTTCATAAAGCTGACATAACGATACCGGAATGAGCAGCTGCTAGGAGTAATTGAGAGGAAAGAGAGTGCCTTTCGTTGATATTTCGGTTTGTTTCATACCTTTTTCCAAGTATGGAGATGAATTAAATCGATGTTAGTCATTGTAGAAATTCTGAAAAGAAACCCGAAACATGTATGTGTCAATGAAACTCAAACTCGACTCTGCAACATTCTATTACTGGCGGTGGACTAGCGACTATGAGTGAAGAATAATGAGGACATGAGTTCGAAACCCGTCCAGGCCACATCTATTTTCTGAATCTTCCTCACTCCAATTTGAGTCTATAACTTCATTGCATGAGTAATTTCGTAATCATTACAATTTATGCTCAATAGCCTGGTCTTGAACCCAGTCCTCTTACCTAACTTTTTCTTGCTTTGTATTTAGCACCGATTAATAGTTACTATTGTTATTAGGTTTTAGAGGTTATAATTGTGCGTTAATGCTACTTTTTCCCTATCTACCCAAATTCTGTCTGTTTCAGCAGACCAGGGACAACGAGTCCTCCCTTCAACAGCTGTGCACGGAACGGGAAGAACGAGAACGGGAACGTTGGAGCTTGTTACGACATGCCAGGGATGAAGCTGAACGTAGTCTGTCTTTGGCCGCGCAGCTGAATGCCAAAGAGTTGCAGTTGCAGCAAGCACATGAACAGTTGCAAGAGGTGAGACAATTAACTTGTTTATTAAAACCACATTTGACTGATGAGAGAGCTATAGTAACGTTTCGGCTGCATTCATCAAAGTACATAACGTAGAAGACGTACTCGTATAATTTTGAAGTACAGAATCAACCTACTTCACGCCATATTTTTCACGATGCTGACAGGTTGGGTTCTATTCATTTCCACCCACAAATTCTCGCTGAAAGCGGAATAATGCCCGAAAATGCCGCATAGAGCTGAGGTGAAAGCCGAGCTCTGGCTCTAAGCCATCTGAAAACTGGCCCCATTGTTCCGTTGAAACTAATACAGGGAATATCCGCTTCTTTTTCCGTTCATTGTTTTACCGAATTAGCATTGGCAATTTCCCGATCGATCTCTAATCTAGTTAATCTACTTCCGTGGTTTCTGCCTGCCACTAAAGACGCCACTTTGTCTGAAGCGCATTACTAGTCTGTGCAGTTTTCCTCTACTTGCTATAATCGAATTAGAAGCAAATAATAATCCCTTATAATGTACAAAATGAAGCCCTAGAAATCAAGAATACTTAAATATTGTTCAGCGCCTAATGCTCTTGTTTTCTTGATAGTTTGTCTATAAAAAAAAATCATATATTACAAAAGCCATGTCATTGATTGTAACTTGGAAAGTACCATTCGTATTTTTTTAAATTTCTATCTTCAGGTTTCTGCCATTCGGGACTTACGTTCTCTCCTTCCTACTGAAACTCTTGAACATTAAAAAAAAAGTATGAATTTTTTTAAACAAAGACGAAGTATTGTAAGTAAGCGGAATTTTGGCCTGTCTTTTGCGTAAAATGTCCTGTTTTCAAAAGAAATACCATACTCTCATACGTTAAAGATAGAATCTCATGTTTTCATCACTACAAGGATAGAGAGACTTTCATCATTGAATGTAGTAAAATAATTATGAAAGTACCATAATTCACGTTTATATGATGTCAAGGTTACCAACCAAAACAAGAGACATAATGGTGACAATAAGACAAACTATGCTTGAAAAGTCTTGATAATGATTTTACTGCTGAAAATCTGACAACACCGCAACTACCCTTTTCATTCATATCATAATACAGGTCTTTTTTGTCATTTAGCTGGTTAATAATGATTGGGATGATAATTTGAAAATATTGACAATAAATTGTATAAAAAAACATGTTAAACATCATCTTAGCGTTACCTTGACAGGTTGCTTTTGATTTATTAATTTATTCTACTGCACCTCATGCTATACCTCCCATAAAAGTGTTTTTTTATTTTTATGTTTTTGGTTTTGTATAATATTTAGCCATAAAAGTGGATTATGTTATAATGTCAATCGTTATTTAAATGTAATTTAATTTTATTATTTGGCCATGAATTACTTATAATTACATGCACTTGAATATTAGAGCAGGTTGAGTGGGATAGATTTATCTAAACTCCGCCTGCAATCGAAAGATGTTATGCTACATTATTTCCTGAATAAAGTCCTTTTATTATTATTATACCAATGCTGGCTTCCCTTTTCCCCCACCTCGCCTAGAAGCAATGTTGTCACGTAGGCGAAAAATAATTTATGATTGAGTTGAATAGTTAGTCTATTTTTTCAACATCACACCATTGATTCATCCTCACTGCATAAGCGGTACCCAATCGTACTACCCTTCTCCATTTTGTTCCAGGCTCGTCGTCAGCTGCAAGCAGCTGGAATGGGCGGCTGCTGTCTCTCTGATCAGGAATCACTGGCATCACTGCCTAGACATAGCATTAATGGCGGGCTGCCCACAGGTGGCGCTGGAGGCGTCACAGCGGGCGGCTTGACGCCGGGTTCCATTCCACACCACCCAACAGGAGGCGGAGGAGATCGAGGGAGTTGCAGCGCGGACAGCGGGGTCAGGGTATGTATCTCGACGTTTAGGTGCTTCAATTTTCAAGAGAGAAACACAAATCCAAACTTTGTTATTAAAAAATTGGCAAAATTGTTGGGTTTCGAACAACACATATTCGTTTATCTAGACCTAAGCTCTCTTAAAGTCGTCGCGTACCTTCCCTCCCGTATGGTCTCTGATTGGTCGTGATGACGACTCACCCTACTTTTATAAATTGAATCAAAGTCAATAGAATGTTGCGATTCAGCCATTCATACACACAAGTCTAGTAGTGTGTCATCACCACCAACCGCACCGACGAGAGAAGACCAAACTCGACAGAGGCGAGGCGCTGTGCTGGCAGGACCTATCAGAGACTGATGGTGTGGGAGGTGGGGGGTACGAGGACTGTGAGAGAGTATAAGCAGCAACTTTTCAGCCATTTCACTTAATAAATGATACATCGAACAAATTTCAAAATCAGGTAGTGATGCATTAAAAAAATGTTGTAAAAGCTGTTACCATATTTTATTGTTACAGGTATCCTCTGACAGGGAAAGTGGGGCGACGTCTGTGGCGGGAAATCTGTCAGATTCGACAGATGGCGCCCCCACCATAGCGATAGGCGAGTGCAAGGACATCGATTCTGTCTCGCTGGCTTCGACGGTACCGCCTCCGCCGCCTCCCCATATGTACCAATGTAAGTATATCTTCACACTCACAATCAGTAGTTCGTAATATTTATTTTCAATGTATACAGGGTGTTCGATATGACCGGGAACGGTATAACGACAAATAAGATTCGCACAGATATGCCATACCTACATGCACACAGATATAATTATGATAGTGCCCGCATGTTTGACCTTGACCATAAAGTTTTTAAAGGTACTTTTAAGGTCATTTATATTTTTTTAATTAGGATCAATATTCTTGGCCACAGATATTTGCTTGTGACTTCAAGCGCTCTTAAATTTGACTTCTGAAGGATGTATAGTAGTATTTATTCAGTCAGAATATACATTAAATAGTGTAGGCGACAGAACGTAACTCTGTCTTACTCCTTGTTGTATTTAAATTTCTACTGGTGCAATTATTGAATTGTAAAACAGATTGGTGATAATTTTTAAGTGTACTTCTAGGTTTTTTGTCCCAAGAATGTTTATTAGTTCATCATGACTGATGGTCAAAAGCTTTCATATAACATAGTCGTTAAAACACGCGTAAACTGGTTCGTTTCTTTTTTCAAGTAAATATTCAATGTATTTTTTCACAACAGTAGCATTAATCACTTGACAATATTGTATTCCAGCCTCACTCAAAGACTGCAGTCCAACTTTATCACCATTAAACGCCAACAACTTTTCAAGATCCATAGATCCTGTCTCCTTATCTAGGTAAGAAAAATCGTGACTTTACTATCTTTATTCTTGTCGTCAATATCGATCTTATATTTATGGAAAACTCGTCATTGATAGCGCCTTAGTTGGTTCACAATATTTGGAACCAAGTATATTTGAAAAAATCTTACTAACGTTTCAGCTGCCAATATAATTCCAGCTCAAAAATGGCTAGAGGACTAATTTCTTTAAAAGGGTATCAGCCACGTATATTTAAGGGCTTTGCAACGGCGTCCGCAACTGCAGACAATGCGGCGAAGAAACAGAGTGAGCCTAGCGATGTCCTCTGTGAGTGACATGCAATAGAACATAAGAGGTATCAGACCTTTGGAAAGCCTAGGCTAGAACCAGTAGAGTTCAGTACAGTGCCAACAACCAGCAGATAAATTATAAAACAAACTAGTACAGGTTTGAAGACTGCTAGAATGGCTGCTGTAATTTCAAATTTGATCTTTCTGTATTTGGTGGTTTGGCAGAAGCTGGAGAAACAGACTTCTTCGAACTTCTGTGATGTCAAATGTTGGCCAAGGGCCAGGCCAAACCGCGATGGATGACGATACCTATAATAATCAAATTCTTGAAAACATTATGTCTTTTTATGGGAATATTTAGATAGTCTACCAAAATGCTACATATAGGTACTAATTATTTTATGTAGAGGACGCCAAGAATACAATTTCAATTGGGCTTACACATTACAATCTGGAGAGTAAGTGTAAGCACTCCACTATCCATCAGACCTGCTATAGACATGCATGTTTCGTCTTCTGCCTAGCCTCGTCAGTATAGCAGGTTTACTGTAGAAAGCAAATGAGTTGGTATATACGTAACCCAGTCAAGGGTGTGATAGCAACATCAACTCATTTCCAAGTGTCGCCCTTTATGTGGACGCCAATCAGCGACGAAGTCCTAACACCTGGACTGCCTTGAAGCGGCAACAGATGTCTCTTACGACATCTGTCAACAAGGGTGAACTGATTTATAGCGACATCCCTTGTTCTTCGTAAACACTATTTACCGGTATCTCGGCTCATTCACATTAGAAGCTGATAACTGATATTAAGTGTTTGCTCTCCACTATGCAGCAGACCTGCTATAAACATGCATTTTTGGTTTTTAGCCTAGACTCGTTAGTATAGCATGGCGGTCTAGCTGTAGAGAGTAATCGGATGATATATACGTAACCTAGTCAAGGGAGTGATAGCAACATCAACTCATCTCCAAGTGTCGCCCTCTATGGGGACGCCTATTGGCAGCTTACGAGTTGAATCTGGAGAGTGTAAATGCTAAAAATATAAATGATAGACTTTCCAGTCAATTAATAAAATGGTTGAAAATTCATTTTTAGTACAAAAATCTGCACATAGAGGTATATTCCTAGTATCCATGAATTTCAGGTCTGCATTATCGATTCTAAAGGTAAACCACAGGTAATTGGATAGACCAACGTCAGATATCTGCAATGAAAAGCTCATAAATTTCACAGAAATTATGGCGGGAGTGCCACAAGTCAATAAATTCGTTTAAAAATAGATCCGGTAAACTATTGAAAAGGATACAGGATCGTCAAAGCCAATCATAATTTGTTTCAAATGTGAATAGTGTATTAATAAGTGGTGTTATATAAATATACAATTCGTCATTGTATGTCAGAGCGATCTGTTTATTATATAACTTTGCTCTTTGTTGAAGTTTTATGAATCAGTCGATCCGTCAGAGAAAAAGGAGGAGGAGAGCAAAGGAGGAAAGCGTCGATCATGCATCTTCGCATTCTAGAGTGTGATAAAAAATTAATTTTAAGGTTTGGTTTTGATGGAAAAAATGTTATTTTGGTCGTGTCTAAAATCGTATTTTTTTATTTTCATCACAGTGTAATTTCGCTTGATTAGGTTCTATAACAAACACAACAATTTCATTACAATATTTTTTTTATTAGCTTTATGCCAGTGTAATAACCTATGAGCATCAGACTTTACTGTACTGATATGCAAAAATATAGGATGATTAGTGTCTCAGTATTGTTAGAATTATTTTATATATTTACAGAAATATTTCTATATCAATACAAATTATTTCCTTCGACCAGGTCCGTACCCAGAATTTTCTTCTTTTCTTTTCGAGGGCAGTTTTAAAAGTGATAATATTGATTATTGTTGATACGTAAAGTACAGGGCCTGCAATTTTAATTTCGGTTTGGGAGGAGGAGGTAGCAAATTTGAAAGCGATATTATTGATAATAGTTTCAATATATTCGAGTTATCTTTTACTAAATAAAGAAATTGCAAAATTCATTTAATCCACAAAGAAAAACGTTTATTGATCATTCATAATTATCTTTGCGATCTTTTCTCAACATATTACTTTATACATTGTAAAATTGATTTTTATTAGTCTTGTTGTCTCAACTCCGGGGGGAGGGGGGAACCCCGGGGGGGGCGTTGGGCTGTCACTTTTGGAACGTGCCTGCCTTTGACTCAATTTATCACTTCGAAACAACTTGATCAATCTCCAATTTGTGATATTCAAAAGCAAAAGTATATTGAATATATCTAATTATTATAAGCTTGTAATTAAACTTTCTGGAGGGATTAATTCATTCATGTCTTTATAAATAAATTAGTAGTATAAGTTTCATAATTATGTTTCTCTTACTGCCTGTATCAATAGGCCGGGAGGTATATTATAATCGCGTAAAAATATATTCTAATATACTCAGACCCATCATTACCCCCCCTGATCATTAAATGTTGTCAATTCAATCCATATATGCAATTACTTGATTAGGAATGATATAATTTTTTCTTGAATAGGTCTGTAGAGCAGCTAAGTTCTCCATTAGAAACGGAACCAATAGCAGTAGGTAGAAGAAGTAAGCAATCCTCGAGGCCGTCGAGTGGTCGGGGAGGAACTTGGGGTAGTATTTCTAGAGTATTCGCTCGATCAAGGCATCGAAACAAAACAAGCTCGTTGCAAGAAACAAGTAAGTAAAATTAAGTGTATGCTCTCCACTATGTATCAGACCTGCTTTAGATATGCATGTTTCGTATTTAGCCTAGACTCGTCAGTATAGCCTGGCAGTCTAAATGTAGAGAGCAATCGGGTGGTATATACGTAACCCGGTCAAGGGTGTGACAGCACCATCAAATCATCTCCAAGTGTCCCCATCTATCAGTTGTCAGCTTCTCATGCGAATGAGCAGAGATAACGGTATACGTAAATAGTGTTCACGAAGAACAAGGGATGTCGCTGTAAATCAGTTCACCCTTGTTGACAGATGGCGTAAGAGACACCTGTTGCAGCTTCAAGGCAGTCCAGATGTTAGAATCTTTGACTTCGTAAGTTGATATAGAGGGCGACACTTGAAAGATGTGAATTGGTAAGAAAAATTTTGGCTTCAAGCCCCCACACCAATAAACGAGGAAGACTTATTTCACCCATCATACTTATAGTTTACCGTCGTTTGGGGTGATATTGATAACCGAGGGTGAGATTGATCTCTAAGTTCCATTTCCATAAATTTAAATTTAGAATTAATACCGCCTGTTAGATATGTCTTCCGCCAGGAGGTTTATGTAGTGGAAAGATGATCGAATAACACAAGTATCTGCTGTCACGGTGTTACTATATTTTGTGTGAATACATGCATATAAAAGTGATAACTGGTTTTACTAAATTCGTAACTTTCAGAAATTTGATTGGTAAGTCACATTATGGTTCAGTGTTGAATGATTCGACGGTATGACAGCCTTTGTTGATCCTTCTTGTCGCCATATCTTAAAATTGAGTCATATTCGTTAATAGATAACATGTTTATGGTTCAATTTATTTATTGGGATCAAATTGATTATACATGATGGGTGAGATTGATAATGAAATTTTTAACATATTATGACATTCTTTTCTTCCGTTGCCGTGAACAATGACTGCTCTAGTTTTTCAGATGCCCATGAATCAGTAACCAATGATAATTCAGATGATGAAACTACTGATGACCTTCTAAAGATTGTGCGACAAGAAACTAAATACTTTCACCACAATCTGAAAATATTGAAGTTCGAAATAGTTAAAACTGCCTATTTGAAAGATACTTGACAGACTTATATTTTTGAAGACACTGCATCCCAATTTGACCATTTAAAAAACCTTCGAAAAATTATACACATTTTTTTAAGTAAGGCGAAAGATTGTTTTCTGGGTGACATACTTGACACACCTTCATATTTGAGTGCCCTGAATCCGAATTTTATAATTAAAAAGGCCTAAGGATTCATGGGGTACCCATTTGAAGGTGGAGCAACCGCTAAAATTATGTCCCTCGGTACATACTCAGGCCCCATCACATCCGGCTCAGAAACAAAGGCCAGATAAGTGATTTGCACTTCAGAATTACGCTAGAAATGCGTTTTTGACTTGTTTGAGGAAAATCGATTTTCAGATTCACCCTCCCCCCCCCCCCCCCCCCCCCGGACAACAAAGGAAGGCCACATTGTTTTTTGCCTCGGGATAGGTTCAAAAATTGGTTTTCGAAAATTGTATAAAACATAAGATACCTTCGACAAAGTTTGCTAAATAAGTCAACGTTTTCAAACAAAACGAAAGCTCGAACATCTGCCGTGATAATGTCTATAGAATAGAGACAGATTGTTCTAGACGGTGGAGGTCTTTTGTGAGGTATCTTACCGGATTCTTTATTGCAACCAAAATAAAATAGTAGATCTTACATTATTACAATAATTTTTTCTCCACGCTTAGGTGAACATAGCTACGAGCCTTATCGAAGTTGGTCCCCTTTGACTGAAGAAGGCTACGCAGAAAAGTTGAGGCTACTCCGAGAGGCGAGCAGTATACCCATGGAGAGGTGGCGAGCACCTACAGTATTAGCTTGGCTTGAGATCTCGTTAGGTATGCCACAATATGGATCCAAATGCGCCGAAAACATCAAAAGTGGAAAGGTACTTTCATTACTGAATGATTTTGCTTATGATTTCGTCATCATTGTCAGCTATCTTGACGCTTCTTATATAGTAGATTTTACAGCTAATGGTTGCGGTTGATTGTTTCTTATCCATTTTGATCTGATATTTAAGCTATTTTAGGATATATATCATCAAATTTCACAATTTAACAACTACACTTTATTATGTATCAGGGTTGCCACAAGAACTGGGCTGGTGGGAGATAGATCGACTTGAGGGCCTTCAGACCAAAGACCAAGAGCAAAAAAATAACAAATCTTTCAAAGTTTGTATTCAGTCATCATTCACAACGGCATCTAGACGCCATCGTTTTTTGAGTCTTCTTGAAGAGCTAATAAACAGACCCTAATGGATGTCAGGCTCCAAACTTAAGACACTTTGATGAAAACAAATCTCAAACTCTCCTAGAAACCTTCACCGGGCTAGATTTGCTTGAGGGGATCAAGCGGGCGAAATTGGTTGTAAAAGGGGTAGATCTAACCTGAACCGAGTTACTTTGGCAATCCTAGTATAAATGGAATACCGCAATTCTCTCAAATCATTCAAATCATCTTATGATTATAAGAATATATCAACATTTATGATAACATAATTTTTCCTTTCTGTCTTTTTACCGCTGTCTCTTTCCTAGCCATGTTTGATCTTATTATGTGCATGCATCTCCTATCTGTCATTTGCTGTCTTTACCAATAGAACTATTAAAACATATAGAACCATATGCAACTTGGATTGCAGACAGATACTCGAAAATACCTGCGCCATCTATATACTCAAAAGTCAGTTGCTGCGTTTTATATAGTTACTTGTCTTATAATGCTTTTATCCTAACACTATGTCTTGCGTTACTTATATGTACATATAACACCGAATTCTAATACGTTCATTGGGTTTATCCATTTTACAACAATATGTAGCATTTTTGGTACAGTTTTGTATATTAAATACCTTCTTATATAAGTTGCTTAAATTTATTTTCCTCCTAATTTTGCAAGTATTGGAGAATCTTTTCTTTATTTCACTTCTCTTGAATTTCAAGCTCACTCGGTGATATAATTTTCACCACTATCTCAATGTTTTGAAACTTTGAAAGTGCATATGATCAACAATAATAACATATATACTGAAAAATGTCTCCAGGCAAACAGGAAATTTCCACTGACTGAGTGTAAGAGTGCTACTAAGTAAATGGACAAACTCTGTATTTAACTACACATATCATCCCTCTTTCTCCTTGCTGCTTATAACCCAGCAATAGGGTTTCCAACTATTCTTTATTTAAAAGGACATTCTGTCATTTTGGAGGTGATACGATTGATATTCTTCATGGGAAGTCCAAAGATGGTGAATATCATCCAATTTAGCAACCCTTAAATCTGTAAAAAATTAGCTTGACTTCATTAGACGTTTAAAACTTGTAGGAAGCCTATATAAGTTAAAATACAATAAAAATTTATGTTTGATATACAGGGTAGCTCGTTGAATTATGTTACAACCCTGTATCAACTTTAATGGTATTGGTTATATTTGCAACAGGTGTACTTTTTCCAAAAGAACAAGACAAGCTACATTTTTGAATGCAAGCATTTTTATTTTAATTATAATCCGTGATAAACTAGGATCACTTTTAGAGGGTGAATCGAATATTATAAGAGATGTTTACGCTTACCTCATTTCCGCTCAACCATTCGTCCTCAGAAAACTATTATGCACAAATTGATAAAACCACCATGCTGGTGAAGTTTGTGGGGGGCCATTTCATAAAAAGAAGTAAAGTTATACACGCCGCGGCAAACATATGAATAGTAGACTCATGTACTGTCAAATTACGAAGTTGGCAACCCTACTAGCACCAGTGTGTCTGCGTTGCCTACCAGCCTCTATGAGCGGCGCATGTCTTATAGATCGGTCGTTTGAATGGCCAGGTGCTTCTGGAGCTGAGCGACCTAGAGCTGGAGTGCGGCCTGGGCATCCAGCACCCCATGCACCGCAAGAAACTGCGGCTGGCCATCGAGGAGCACCGCAACCCGCAATTGGTCCGTTACCCTTGCCTCCCGCAGCTTGGACACACTTGGGTCAGCAGTGAATGGCTGCCAGATCTGGGACTCGCACAGGTAACTCATCATACTACTTATACACAGTTTACATAATGAATACAAATTAATAATGAAAAGAAAGGGAGAAAAAAGTCATGTGGTGACATCAGGCGACAACCCACAGCGGAGATATACATGCTCGCTTCCGTGAACAGAAAATTACTGGTCGTCCAAAAAGCTAGCCAAAATTGAAACAATCATATTGATTGTTTTGAAATAATAATAATAGTCACTTTGTTTAGCACTTAACTAGTAATACTTAAAATTAATTAAAAAGAAGGGTGACAGCATTTTATAATAAATGATACATGCTTATATTTTTGAAGTTGTAATGCAACAGTATGCTTAATATAGTCAGTAAAAGCTTTTTTAAACCTTAAAAGATTATTGTAGTGTTTAATGGAATCAGGCAATTCATTGTATTGCTTTAATCCCTTGTAAAAAAGGTTGTTCTGACTATAACTAGTACTTAGTCTGGCTAAATAAACGTTCTTTCCTAATCTTGTGCAGTATTTGTGTATCATCGATCATTTAAATAACATGAGGTTCAAGGCCACTATTGGTTTTACACTTAACAGATTTGTGAGTTTGAGCATAAAAGTTCTTCTAGTGTATCTGTTACCACCCAATATGATTCGTAATGCTTTATTTTGTACTTTTTGTGGAGCATCAACTTCAGCTTTATTCATTAGGAACAACAACGTAGAACAATCACAAATTTCATCAAAAAGCACACCGTTTTCGCGCTATACGGCTGTCTCAAGTTAAATTGACCACCCGGTATAAACCAAACGTCCATCATGTCCTTTATGTTTTTTTTCTGGTCTAGTAATCACTGAACATTAATTTTGTTCAAGATTCAACCTGTACCCATACTATCATCCCATTGCAATGGTAAATTATGTTATTATTTACTAATTTCTAACAACAGAAATGTCATCTATCCACAGTATTCAGATAGCTTCGCTCAAAACATGGTAGACGCTAGAATGTTAGAACACTTGAGCAAGAAAGAATTGGAGAAATACTTGGGCGTTACGAGAAAATTTCATCAGGCTTCCATTGTCCATGGAATCCATCTTTTGCGAATAATGAAGTATGACAGACAGGTATGTATTGAAATCATTAATATAAAGATACGTATATACAATAAATTATTATTAATTCAAAATAAACGGGGCTGTGACTGTATAGAGTTTCTTCAGTTCTTCAGTTTCTTGAGTATTGATTTGTAAAGATTGGAGGACTACGAGCTTTAAATAGCTGATAGACAAGGTTTAAAATGTGATGTATCGATTTATTAACATTGTTTTGTGAAATTTCGTTAGTATTAGTGACATTTTATGGATTAAAGTAACAGTTGAGTGTCGCGCGCAAATGATTGTTATAGGAATTATCCGCACATTTTCCCAAATCAAAAGTATCTTTTAAAAATGACAAGGGTCCCGATATGAAAGTATTGCGGCACACCTGAGAGTATTGAAGATACTGGAGATATTTACGATTCAACAAATACCGATTGAGCTCTGTTACTAAGATAACCTACAAAAAATGTATAAAACATTTGTCTGCACACAGACGTCATAACATTCCAGATCCACCCTCCATCAAAAGCTGTATTTACGGGCACATTATTGGACTATGAAAAACTTCTAGGTTTGTTTTATCCGGAAAATTTTTAGCGAGTATCTTTCTCCCATCCATCGTTGAAAAGCACTGAAAGTGCATCAAGTAAATATGGCAGAGTAAAACAAATGGTGGAAAGTTCTGGATAGTTCGGCAGAGTTCTGAGCGAAACCCTACCATAGACTTAATCAGGAAGTTTACCTCGTTCATCCGTTTAAGTTTTGTTTTTGCTACCAGAAACGCTCTGAAAGTTTGTCTAAGCGAACCCTTATATGTTCTTCAATAATTTGAAGGGGTAACTTGAAGAAAGGCGTAACTGGGCTGTAGGTAATTGTGCGTGAATAACTAAAAGGGGATGAGTTTATGGAAAAATCGAAAATAGCCATATTTTTCAAATTCTATGCCTGGTTCAGGTACTTGAATTGAAGTAGTTTCATTATTTCAAGAAGCAGGATTTTGAAAAGGTTTTACATCAGACTGCCCTTGTTTGTTTTGAGGTTCAAGGATTTGTGTTTATGTTTCAATGTGTAACTTTCCTGATTGGTCCGATTGGTGTTACAGTTTAGTGGTCTTTTCTCCTGCTGACATTTCTATTCACCGATCATTTTTTCTGTATGTTCCTCAATTTTTTTATTATCTCAAGGCGTCGTGAAACAATATTAGTTGGAAAAAAGTTATAATATATACAAATTTTATGTTTGAATGTTCTCCATGTCCTAATGAGTTTCTCTTCGTCCACATGAAATGTCTGTTTGGCGCTTTGTTTGTCTGTTGCCATTCACTGTCACTGTGTTACTTCAATAAACGCTTTATCGATTTTGTTGGAATCAGATTGAGATTTTTTTATCATAATAACAATTATCCCTGAAACTGTTTTATATTTTCAGGCACTCGCCGTAAGGAGACACCAGAGTGAAAACATGGACGCCGACCCTCTCGTCTGGACTAACCAAAGATTCATTCGATGGGCCCGAAGCATCGATCTAGCAGAATATGCTGATAATCTCAAAGGTAATGGCAAACCTGTACAGCACGCTAGTATTTATCACATCATACTTCAGTGAAATGTGCTTATCGGAAAACGTGTTTTAAGGTAGTTCTCTTACTGTTCATGTTAATAGACTGACCTTATTTTCAAGATTTCTTGAAAAAGTATCAAGCACATTTTTCCATACTTGACGCAGTAAAAATGTTTACAGTATGCTCAAAATCGATATAGGAGTCACCTGTCAAATTCATCACAGAGAGACGTCACTTTCAACTTGCAAGGCACCTTCTGACCAGTTCTTTATTCGTGCCTTTCAGACAGTGGCGTGCACGGAGGGCTGGTGGTTTTGGAGCCGTCGTTCAATGGGGACACGATGGCGACCGCGCTGGGCATCCCAGCCAGCAAAAGCATCATCCGCAGACACCTGACCGCAGAACTGGACGCGTTGGTGCTGCCTGCCAGGTACGTCGTCTTCTGCCAGATGGAGGAGTTGCAGGCCGAAGCAGCGCGCGTCATATCCAAACATGCCAGATAGAGCAGTGATATTTAGATATTTATTATGACACATATACAGGGTGTTATTTGATAAGCTGTAGCCATAAGGGCACATCCCTGGACCAAATTCAAGCATTATCTGACCAGCGAGAGAATTCGAGGTAAAAGAATGCCGGCAAAAAACCGCGACGTTGCCAGACGTTTTACGCATGAAGTGTATTTCGTTCTGTTGTTTTTAGTATATTTTTTAAACGTACGAGAAAGGTACTCAATCAACATCATTTTTACTAGGATTTTATTATGTTACAAATTAAAACAACACTGACAACAACACCCCTGGGAAACAGTAGACCACCACGAACCGGTTTAAAGTATTTGAAATGAAATAATTCTGTATATGGGCAACAGTGCCAGATATCTTTGAAGCTCCTGCCTTGACTCGTCAAACTCGTCCTTTGAATGATTATTTTCAGTCTCATGGCCGTTGTGGGCGGTACTTAAACTTCTCATAGGCGTAGCGAGTGGGACATTGAGTTGTTAGAGGCGTAGCTTAGCAATGGTGCAATGCAGTGTAAACAAAGAAAAGTTATCGGTGG
This sequence comes from Bruchidius siliquastri, assembly GCA_949316355.1. NCBI lineage: Eukaryota > Metazoa > Arthropoda > Insecta > Coleoptera > Chrysomelidae > Bruchidius > Bruchidius siliquastri. The sequence goes on along the minus strand of OX438532.1, from coordinate 37,091,750 downwards.
TCAGTCAAAAGAGATCATTGCACAAGTTATAAAGAACTGTGATATAAAGGCTTGACACAACGCTTGTTGCACAAAATTCTAGAGCGGCATTTTATATTGTTGAAATCCATCTTATAGTATTTAATTAATTAAAAAATAAGATATGAATAGATAATGATGAAATAGTTGTATTCTTAATGCTGCATAATCCGAAAAAAGTATAGTTCTCTGTAAAAATAATTTTCCTTTTGTCGGTCAATATTATTCGTGAGACTGCCCCCCTCCCCCAGCCACTGGAATTAATAATTATCTTCTAGTTTCAAAAAAATCGGATACAGGGATCTTTGCGAAATTATTTAAAAAAACATTGTTTTTGAACTTTGTACCTGTATCTTAAAAACCAACTATTTTAGGACATATATAAACCTTCCTACTTTAATATGGTTCAAGAATGTGTCCTTGGAATATCATTAAGTAACACCCTGTATATTCGTATTGGATGTTGACATCAGAATTTTTAGATCTGATTTATGACTGTATTTCAATAGGTAGTATGTTTTTAATGGTATGTCGGTTAGTTGAAAAAACAAAAAATTATCACGACGTTTCGGTTTATTTCAACTTCAACCATCTTCAGCTATTTTATAATCTGCAGAAAACAGATCACACAAACATGAAACAGCTTTTCATGGCAGCTGGTAAGTTAGTTAATATTCATTTCTTAACCTCCTAATTTTTGTTTCCACTGTACACTCCTCTTCGATAAACAGATTTAACTACCATTCAAGCTGATACCTGTGTTTTAACCATAATCACACACTTTTTGATTTCTGTCTTCCAAATAGTCAAACTTTCAACAAATCACTTCAGTATTCGGCCATGTTACCATCGAGGCGTTTAAGAAATTTTTTTACACCTGGACAGCCTTAAAGCGGCAATAAATGTCCCTTAGCACATCTGTCAATAAGGATGAAATGATTTATAGCGACATCCCTTGTTCTTCGTAAAGGTAGTCCAGGCGTTAAAACCTTTGACTTCGTAAGTTGCCAACGGACAGCGCCATGGTGCGCGACGCTTGGAGATGACTGTAGATGTTGCTATCACACCCTTGACTGGGTTACGTGTATGTCACCCAATTGTTGACTACAGTTTGACCTTCAGGCTATACTGACGAGTCTAGGCTAAAGACGAAACATGCATTATAGCAGGTCTGATGCATAGTTGCGAGCTTACACGTTGTATTCAATAGTGGGAGAGAGATTTTAAAAACGAATATAAAATTACATAAAATTGAAAGATCACTATAATGCAAATTGATCATACATTCACAATATCAAATGCACACAATTACCTTGAAGAAGGCTCTGAAAATTTTCCGTGCGTGATAATTCCGATGATATCTGGCATGTTAGGATATGACATATTTGATACAAAAACGTATGAGCCAATTTTGCGAGTTAAATAGGTACCTACGTATAATATAACATAGGCAGTGAGACTTTTGGACAGCCTCATATTTATTACAAAGAATATTAGGCAACGTTTACTGTAGGTACTGATCCTTAAAATAAGTTATCAAACATTATTGTTATTGAATATTGCTTTCTCTTACTGTTATGTTTGATGATATGCATAAATGTGTGTAATGCCTAACACGGCGATATGTTAGGCGAGATATAATAATCAAACATTTTATTTGCATTTGAATCAAATTATAACTATGATAGGCGAGAATAAAGGTTTTGGAAAAATCTGCTATCAATACTTTTTTTGCAACCACTAAAAGTTCATTGCAGTTGTTCGTATTAATCACAATAAAATCGAAACGTTTGTTTTTACCATTCTTGAATGGGTACCTGAAATACGACGCATATCTGAATATATACAAAAACACTCGTTGGACATTATCTGTAGAATTTGAATTTTCGATTGATACTATTTCTTCAATCGTCTTCAGGTGAATTGGCTAACACGCTCCTTCCGATGTTATTTCTACCCGTTCCAAATCGTGGCCTACCTTCCTATTCCCCCTTCTGATCATTCGATATCTGATTGGCTCCTTTTGTAATGCCTCTGTTGCCGGCGATGTCAGTGGTGATGACTCACACTACTAGAGATGTGTATTCGCGGCTATTGATTTCAAAGCTAGATGTGCTATACATGTTATTGCTGTCGCCGCCTTGGGATATAAATGGCATCGAAAGCAGTGTCTCGACCAGTTCACCTGAAGATGATATCGCATCAATCGAAACGTTGTGAAAATCTAATTTTTGAACTTAAATAGTCTAGTTCTATGTTCTTGGTGGGAATCTGCAATATCACCTTTTCTAAAAACAAAATATTACAATCTGATTCATTAATCTAAAACCAATCGCTGACGGCGCTGTTTGCTCTCGCGCCATGTATCAGCGAACGTCAGTACTGTTAGTTGCTACTGATAGAATGATGAGAACTTTATCAAATAAAAGGTACATGAGTTATCAAAAAAAGGTACATGAGTTAAGGTCGAAGGACCTAACTATAAGTATACATTTGTTTATATTTATGGTAAACACACAACACAAACATTCTATGTTCTTTAGTTGCTCTGATTTATTTGCTTGCACTGCCACAATCCATGTTAGAATGCACTATACTTATTTCTGTCCACACAACTTATGATCAAATAATAAATTAATAATAATATGTGATAGTTGTCGTTCAGTGAAAAAATATATAATTTCTGTTGATAGAAAACAATTATTCTAGGAAACTATAGTGTATCTTATATTCTATAAAATTCTATCCGACATACAGCAAAGACTAAATATCTAGCGTTCACTAAAAATCGACTGCTAACGATTAGCACTGTAATAGTTTGGTATTTGTAAACCACATAAATATGATCTATCGAAGTACATGAAGAATAATTAATTGGTAAGAAATTCTGGGAAGATTGTAAATGATAGACTAAGCTCAAACTAGGAATAGACTCAAGATTATTGACTTACAATATTTCAAAATATGCATAAATAGAATCTCTCTAAACTCTGAAAAACATGAATGTTCACACAATTATTAGGGATTTGACAAACCTAGAGAAAGAAGAAATTGAATAAACAATAACAAAAAATTCAAAAATACACATTAAATTAAAGAAACAATAACAAAAAATATAAAAATACACTTTTTTTTAAATTTAGGTGCCACCCCCAGTCTATGAACATGTTCATGGTGACGTCCTGAATTTATCAAAAAAAACTGAGAAACGAACAATTAAAGAAAATATGTTGTGGTGGAATAAAATAATCGTAAAATTAAGAAACCTTTGACCAGACACAATTCACTACATCCAAAAACGATCGATTCGAGAAACGTTAAAAAATAAATTTGGGGATTTTGTGCTGTTATTTATCTATTTCTTACTAATAAACCGATTTTCTCAAATCTTTATTATGATAATTAATGATAATGAAAATTAGCGATATAAATTCTCTTAATGTCAGTGTTGTCAGTATGAACGAATCTCTCACAATATTTGATCATAAGTCCTACTATACTTGGTTTTGGTGTTACAAAGATATCATATTTAATGTAAATATAATATAATAAAAAAGTTGAGGGTAGGTATAATCAGGATTATTCAATAATGGAATATACTAGAAACTCTTAGCACTCTTACTTTGGTGTCTTCATTTTCCTTTTAATATATTTGCATGATTCAATGTTAGACTAGAATTCTAAGAATATGCATCATTTATTTGCATTTAGAAATCGGAAAAATGGTCCACGGTGGGATTCGAACCACGCACCTTTCACTTGCTGAACAGACACTCGACCAATTGAACTATCTCCCAATCAGGGTTGCAAGCCCGTTTTTATCGGTATATATTACCGAGAGAATAAGCGGAAGAACTGGACTCTTAGGAGTTAAATTTGACACTTGTCATTTCTACATGTCTTCTTGGCAGACCCGTTGAGAGAAACAAACCCTATAAAGCGGGGTACATTTAGTTGAAGTGAGCAAGACAGTGGATTACTTTTAAAAGGGGAAGACCTACCCCGAGCGGGATAGATATGGCAATCCTGATTCCAACGCACAAGAGGAGAAGTAAATTAGACTCCCCCAAAATCAGCATTCCTCCGAATTTCAGCTGACTGACAACCAGAAGGTGGTTCAAATCCCGACAGCTTTTCCAGACTTCTAACTACGAATTTGTGTGTTGTCTCCATCTTTCGGACTAGCAGATGAATAACTGTCAGATATGTATCATTGTTTTTCGGTCCTGTATTTTTATGGCATGGATATAATTTTCTATGCAATGTTCATTTCATCTGAGCTTGAAAATTTAAAGCAGCGACTAACTGTTCCGTGTTTTGTGCATAACAAAATCAAATTTTCAGCAATATACAGGGTAGCACACTTCATCAATGACCATATTTTAAAGGAAAAATATAAAATTATTTTGAAAAAATATTATAGGGTACATGGTTCCATTATAAGCATGTTTCAAAATTAATTTTATTTATACAGGGTGTTTAAAAAAAGTGGTAAAATTTCAATAACACACCCTGTATATTATTGAATATTTCTAAGAGGGGGGGATAAATAAATGTGAGTAGCAATTATGATAGCTTTAACTAAGACGTGTCGTTTCTGAGATATTCATATTGCTTAGTCTTTGAATTGTACTGAAACTTTTACAAAAGCATTAAGTTTATTTCTAATACAAAGTCGCTCCTAGGATATGATTCTTCCGTTGTCACGATGGACGAATTTAAGAATAATGAGAAATATTATTTTCTTTGTTTGTTTATGTGAACATAGAAGAAGGCACCGGTAAAAAACTTTTTTTTAAATCATAAAATATTATCTTGCAACAGCATTCATCATAGCAACACTGCAACATAGAATGCTTGTACCAAAATACCTCGAAGGCTATAATACATGGAGTGGCCACTGTAGTCCAACCGTGGAACGCAAGCAGCGTAATTTTAGGTAGATGGCCATGGATTGCTATTTGCGACAATTGAACAATCTCTCTGTCATCATTCGTGTATGGTTGGTATTGTATAGTTATGTTGTCACCTGTCAAATAACCAATGAACGCAATATAGCCAATAGGTGACACGTCTGTAGGAAATAGCGATCAAATGTCATCTACGCAGAAACTATTCTCCCATGTCAGATGCTGAGGCTTCATCTCCAACCTTATAACCTTCTACTTTCACGCTTGTGTCAAAAAGTAAACAACTGACGAGAGGAGATAGACAACTCTTTACGACTCGTTAAAAAGGCTCGTCGAGATGTTGAAAGTTCATTTAGAATAAGAATATAAACTACTTTTGATCAAACACAATTTGGCGGAAATATGATTTAAAGACCATCCAAAGCAATAATCATGGTCAAATCAGGTCTCCTCCCGTTTCAGTTGTCTACTTTTTGCTTATGCCCCGCCTTTCGCATTGTGCACGCTTCTTATCGTATCCGTTTGCATTTTGATTGGCACCACAGATCCACACTAGAACAGTACGTTCGCGTGCGCACCAAGTCGCGCGTGTTGGGCGGCTCGTTGGGCCGATCATTCTCCAGGTCGTGCGGATCAGTGAAAGAGGCTCAAGCGCAGGCGCAGTCTCAGGCGGTGGCAGCCGCTCAGGCAGCACAGATGGCAGCCATCAGGAACGCCTCTGCGGCCCGGAAATCTGCTGATATCAGGGTGAGTAGGAATGACAGTCACCTCTAAACACAGAATAAACTCATTAAATCATTTATAAATAATTTAGAAATGCAATCAATCGTAAGCTCTCAGGAAAAATGAGACAACTGTCCCACTCGTGTGAATATGACTATTTTCGTCACTTATTGCACAATATTCTATTTTATATACCTATTCGTAATTTTATAAAAAGATTTAGCTCTCCGCCACGCTGTATGAGCAAATTTCATGAAGTTGACTTATAGCAATTCTGAACCTTTTCTCCAAAATTGGCAGACGCATCAATGAAATTTACTGCTTATAGGCTGCCACCAAGTCTATGCCAATGTTCAGTTTTCTCAGAGATTAGTCCTTGTTTGTGTCGGTGGCTGATATGCCTTCATTGCGGGTGTTCCTCAGGAATCTGTCCTTTCCCAAGGCTCTTCTTACTGTTATAAATAACATCTGATCCTATCTACGGCTTCGCTGATATCAGCACTTTTATTTCCTGCATGGAACGAGGTAAACCACTACCATCACAAGAGATCTTATTTCGGAGAGGTCAGCATGGTATTGAGATTAATTACGACATTGAGATAATTGTGCCAAATGGGATTTAGAGCCCGATACTTGAATCACCTTTCATCATGTTTTTAACATGTTATAGCATGATCATGTTGTCGCTATTTAGTTCGGCATTCCAGAAGCTGTCACTTGTCTTCCACTCCAGGAAATTATATTCTCCAGAACAGCTACTGCTACTCTACATATAAGGCCCACATCAGAACATTGCTGGAGTATTTCTCGCATGTATGGGGATGCGCTTCTGGATACAATTCCAAAAATCTTTTGGAGAACCTCGGTGTTGTGAAATGAGCTACCGAGAACTTTGTCCCCACCATCCCCCGAAACTCCACTTTCTCTGACGCTACACACTTTGTTATTGTGAAGTTCACTACATCCACTGGAAGTACGATAAAAAATGTCTAATAAGTCTGAAGATTCTCAAAAACTTGCTTTATAACGACGACTATCAAGCTGGCAACGAGGCACAAACTTATAAACGACGCGTTCGACATATCGACACCACGAAACGGAGCCTAGGCGTACTAAAACAGAGTTTCCACTGTGACAGATGATGTCTTCCTCATTTTTATTGATTTAACTATGGTAAATATAATTTCTCTGTTGACGGGGAGAGGTTGAGCAAGATACATTAGACTCTAAAATTACCGACACAACAAATGTATTGATTTAAAAAACAGTAAATATATGAACTGATAAAATATGTTTTTATAGATCTACGAAAGCAGGAGAGGCCCAGAATATTGAAATCATTCGGATGGATACCACTGAGACAAATTGTAGCTGAATGCAGATACCCAGATCATTCTATTAAGCATCTCCACAAAATAATTTTTAATTACACAAATTACGTAAACAAATCAAAATGGAATCATTTAGTATGGAAAACGGTTCCGGCTTTTATATGAATCGGTTATTTTTATGTGTTAATATTTAACTTCAGAACTTTAGTTACGTATCAGATAATTGATTTGAGGCAATTGAAAAATAAATGAGTATATATTATTTCTTTTGAAATATGATAGTTTTTCTCAAAGTTCACGCAACCAGCCAGATTGAGATTAGGTAATTATAAACTTGAAGTTTATTGCGAAAGAAATGATATTTGCAGTTGTCATTAGGATAATTTTAAATTGTATATTTTAAGAATTATACCAAAGATAAAGGCTCAAAATAATATGTATATAAATCTGTAAATGAATACTATTTCACATATATGATTCATCTTACTTTTAACTATGATAAACATAACTATGATTCACGTATAATTATAGTTGAAAGAATTGGAAATATGGTTCTCGTATGTGAACGCAAAGTTTATATTTCTTAGTAGGACTACTCTTCGACTAAGACCTATTGAAGTACACTGGCCATCTTTTGGAGAACTGTTGAATTGTTGTTTGTCAGAAGTAAAATACAGCTCCATACATATTTGTAAATTTGTATTCACGATTAAACAAATAAATCGATATAACCTATACGGAACTTCGATTTCCAATACCTGTTCAAGTAATGAAGTTACCTATACTATTTATTATAGATTATTAATGTATAGTCTAAAACTTGTGTATGTATGTATGTATGTATATGTAATGAAAAATAAAGTTCTTTCATCCCTATATTCCATACTCGCACACCTCTTTGTTTAGGTATGTCGTTCTTTCACATAGAAAAATACCTATGTTCATGCGTATGTATATCTTACTATCAAATTCCTATAATATATCTGACTGTAACTGGAATATTTAAATCAAGGTCAGTGTGTGATTTGCTTATATTCTTGTCTATATAAATGAATGAGCTGATAAAAAGTTCGCTGATATTTCATCATCTGAAGAACTGAGAAATACTTTAAGGTGAAGACTTTGAGTTACCTGAAAAATAAGAATCATATCCAAACATATGCATATATGTATCGGTGATATAGTTATGAATATAGTAGAATGTGAAAATAGTAAAAATATTTATATTCCACAGTTCCCAAGAAAAATGATTCACTTAAGATTTAATTATTGCTGATATGTTTTATATAATGTGTACAGTGACTTGTACTATTCGATTCAGAATGGTCACATTTTTTAATGTTAAACAGCCCCGAGAGTATCCGCGACGATTTTTTATAATAATAAACAATAAAACCTGATCAATGGAAATAAAGCATATGATTACACCCTTTTTGTATTTTATTTTGTAACGTCATTCGGAATATATTCGAAATTAAAATTTATGTTGAATGTATTGGCATATAATTAATAACATTGATACGTTGATCAATTGTTTTGGGCTGACTTACTTATTCGCTGTTTTGAACTTACTCTTTAAATACCGTAGCGAAAATAGATGGTAGATAATTTATAAGTTGATCGGAACGTGATCCGCTCTATCATAATCACATTATCAAAGTAGAACTCGTGAGAACGATATAGGATAACCATTATCTAATAAGACAAGAAAGTACTAGCTGACTTTGGGCAATCAAAAATGCAGAGTTCCAGTACTCATAGTTGTATAAAGACTTAGTGTACCATTTCGACTTGAACAGTGCATAGAAGTAGCACTTTGGCCATTTGTGTTAGGAACCATTCTGTATGGTGTACAGCTAATTACCAGTATTTGATCAACGGTTACTAGGCTATAACAAAGTGCATGGTCCCCTTTAGATATTTACGGGCTGTCGGTGCTAAATGGCATTTGAGCATTTATTTATATTTATCAATCTATGATCGTGAGCACCTGTTTATGATCACCTAATCGAATGTAAGAAGAGTCCGAATATTTAATTCATTGAAGAACTAGTTTACTAGTGATACAAAATTCAACATTTCATTGCCTTGCGTTTCCAACTCAACAGAAAAATAATAGTAGTTTTTTTCTGAGACACTATGTTGGCATTAAAACACAGAGCTGAGGGTAGGAAGGTTTTTAAATAGCATTAAAGAAATATCTGACCATGGTATAGTTTGTATTTTTAAGTTGGTGTGGTTGGTCATTTTACGCCCTGCTGAACGCAACAGATTCATTCCAGTTAAGGCAACACAAAAACCTGCTGCTAGGATCAGGTAGGTTTACTCTTATATTTCCTTCATATATGTAGGAAATGAGACACTATAACTAGGTAAATCTGTAGAACCACCACTAGTCATCTAAAAATCTAAATTATCGCTCGTCTTACCTCTGTCTAGAATAATGTTTAAATCTATCGGAGTTCATTCAGGTTGCTCTCTGCTACTTCACTTTTCTATGTTTTTCGCTGTTTTGTGTCACTTCTGTTTTGGAGCGTTTTGAGGGTTAAAATGTTTGAATTATTTTGTAATTGAATCTTTCATAATTTGCCAATTTAATCCATATAAAATGGACTTGTTAGAAACAGTGCTTCGTACGTGTGATTCAGAAAAGTATACACAGAACTTCAAAGACAATGGTATTAATACATTTTCATTGAAAATACTAACCGAAGACGATTTGAAACTTGTCGGCATAGACGATGACGAAAAACGGAACAAACTCTTAGAACATATTAGTAATTTGCAAATCCCTACAGAGTAAGTTTGAAAAATATACACCTTTTGCATATCTTTGGATTTATTTTTGTTGTCAGGAAAAAGGTCAACATTGTTATTGATAGAACCTTCATCCTGCTTGTATTGAATCAGATATCAGCACAGCTTCATAGGCACTACGCCAATATTACTTATGCTTATAAAAGGAAAGATATTGATCTGTGTGATATACACTTGGTTCCTGCTGTAGCAACATTACAAATACTGTTAGACTCATTTGAGAAGAAAGTTGATGATTTAGAAAAACTGGTAAGTTTACAAAATTGCCAAGGGAGATTTTAGGTAACAAAAATTTGTTTTAGCTTATTCCCAATAAGAGAAAGAAGAGACGATTGGAAGTATTCATTCCCCCAGTTATGATAGCAGCATTTGGATTAATTATGTGTACAAGATATCTCATAATCAATACCCATAGCTAATAAAAAGTGATCTCGATTATTTGTAAGAGAGAGATAGGTGGATCGAATATGTTAATGTCTTTTATTTTTTCATATAACAAATTGTAGAATCAAATGAAGTTATTTATGTTTTGTTTATCAATTCATTACAGGAGGGCTAAAATTTAAATAAATTCTGATTAAATGTATTTCAGCTAAACACAGTAAATAGTATGTCTTAATTCAATTATATTTCTGTACAGTATTTTCTTTCACAATATTTACACAAATGTCATAAATAATAGCACAATCTCAATGTGTATGGCTTAAAAAAAGTGTTCATATTGGACAGTTTATTCAGATTCCTTCACTAATTCTTCCCATGTGTATTATTCATTCTTAGACTGTTGTCCTGTTGGAGTCTCCAGCCAATCTATTAACTAGCTGAAAAGATTTCTGTGTATCAAATACTTGGAAGAATTGAGTTTTGTAGGTTGAAGATGCTTTTACTTGGTGAAACTCTTCCATCATGTAGATGAAAAGTTGTGTAATAATCACACAGCTTCACAAATAAAAGAACTTTTTCTTTTAGTGACAATGATTTTAACAAAAATTGAAACATGTCACTAAAAGAGTTTTATTTGTGAAACTGTGTGATTACTGTGATTATTACACAACTTTTTATCTACAAGATTTGAGTGTGTTATTTGATATGGATTTTCTATTAATTTGGTATAATGGAAGAGTTTCACCAGGTAAGGAATATCTACAATCTCTAAAACTAGAGCACATGGTTTGTAACATAGTATTGCTTTTGATTTCTTCATGAAATATTTAGATTCCTATTAACAAACTAACTTACATTGCTGATTCCTGGCAAATTCAACACTGTGCCTAAAATTGGAACCCTCCTCAAGAAGTTTATGGCAACAGGGAAGAAACCACTGAAAAAAAAGTTTTGTGTATTCATAGATAAACCATTCTAATTTTATTCTAATTTATTATGAAAACAAGATTTGAACAGTCATTCACACATACCTAAACAATAAGAAAAAGCCGTATAACTCTGCTAGTATCCCAAAAAACGTCCATCCCATAAGTACAAGGATTATACCACCAAAAAAGGCGAGTGACCCTCTGATTTTGTGCCTTTGAAAGAAAAAGCTAAACGCTCTTCTGCCTCCAGTAACTGCTGTTAGACCACTTATGAATAATATCTACAAAAGGAGATAAAATGTACAATGTTTTCCAGTACCACAACAGTTTCTACTTTCAGTGCTACACTGATTCTAAAAAAAATTAATTAAAAATGCACAGTATTGAATGATTTGGGTGCTTCAGTGTAGTCAATCATAAAATAATATAAGCTCAAAATCAACAAAAAATATATAGATATAGAAGTTTTTTTCATAGTGATTTTACTTACATTTCCTAGTGCTAATAAACTCCTATCTAATAGTAAAACCATGCCTAGGAATATGAAGAATATACCAAATCCTGCTAAGCCAACGCCAATTTCTGAAATTTCAAAAGTTAATAGAACATCTGCTCAGTTCATTAATGGCGAGCTTACTTTGTGTATCTGTTACTTCAAACATCTTTTTAACGTGTGAATGTAGAAGAGATTTTCAAATAATTGTTTAAAACATAACCTCTGATGTGGCTCCACGTCACTGTAACAAATTTTAGCAGTTATCTTTCCTAGTTCATGCATCCATTGTATGTAAATTTGTATATTCACGGAAAAACTATGTTTAATAACTCAACATTTTGAATTTAATCGAGCACAGCTTCAAATAAAATTTAAAAATGGGAAAAATATTTATCTCTATCTCTAGTTTGACATGACACTACTACCACAAAACAGAAGTCTTAAGTAAACATACAACAGATCACTAAACCACGTTACATAAAGCAAACAACAAGATGTAGTCTATACAGAGTTGAACTGTTAATCAAACACAGTTATGTACTATTGTGCTTCAAAAACAAATTCAAGCTCAGAGGAAATGAGTACGAATCAACAAATGTGAGAAACAATACATCAGTGGGAAGTGTAGTATTTTTATTGGCTTGTTGTCACTTCCTATTTTGTGTCTTTCGATCTTTCCACTTTAATCTAACATGCAGTCCAGCTCTATTTCATACATGTGGCCATCTAGGATTCAATAGTTTAAATTAAGAATGTCTTATACGGAAGATGGAGTGCTGCACAACTTTTACTTACGTTGTACACATCCCACCTTTAGATGGCAGTGAAATCTAACATTCAAATTAATTTCTTTGGATTTTTTTAGTTTCAGGATTATACATTATTAAATTCAAAAGAACTATTTAGGAGCCTGCAGAGCCAGTACTTTTGTATTTATATCAGTGTCTGTTGTTTTTCTGACGTGGATGTTATCAGGGGGTTTCAATTAATGTACCAATTGAAACTATTTATTTACTGATATATGGGTCCATTGCAGCTTGAAATATATAAGAATAAGCCTGGCACGCCTACATTGTACATTATTGCAATAAAAAAATTCTTAGGTCAACGCCCAGGCTATGAAAGATGCACAGAACCATAGACGTAGCCATTTCTTACAGGGCATATGGGCACCCCTTGATCTTCAATTGTGAATATACATCACCATCTAGTAGAAAACTACTACTAAAGTATGGCAATATTGGAACGATTATTCTGTTTTATCATAGCTAGCTTGTTTTGTATGTTGTATAATATATACTGTATACTGCTAAATATATAGTGGCTTCAAAATGTGCTGAATACTAAAAAAAACAGTTGTTTTAAATCAATGATTAAGCCCTAAGGATAATGGCAATTGCATTTTTGTAACACGAACCGACGTGATTAGGATTTGAAATATGTACGAAAAAGTAAATCAGAACTTCAAACTAACCCCTCTGCTAACCAAAATTTGTGCACTACGGAAAGTATAAGAAATCGAAGTATTAAACACTGATATATATGAATCAACATATGTCATCTGAATCTTAATAATTGATTTTCCTAGTTTATTCGGTAACAAAACCAGACTAATAAATCTGATGAAATTAAGTGATACTGGATTACTGTGGAGTTATACCCATATTTAAAACCTGTATCAACTGTTTTTTCCTAAGCGTCAAAACTTATTATTAGTTAATCTCTAAAAATTCCGTGCCCTTCTTGCCCCCTTGTATCTACGTCGTTGGCGTGCAGCTTAGGGTGGGGTCCGCTGCATGTGCATAGTAACACGAAGGGTGGGGGGTGTAAACGACTCGCGTCGCTTTTGCCGAGCCGAAGAGTGACGTCACAGACGCGACTCACCCAGCTTGCCCGGCTTCGACTCGCGATCTGCCACTCGGGTTTTGTCTTGTGTATAGTTGTGAGTCGATCCTCCGTCTAATCGTTCCCACGTTAGTTGTTGTGTTTAGCCGTTTAGTTGACTTATAGTGTGCCGTTTCGTGTTCTGTCGGTGTTTTTTAAAGAATTTTAACGTATAAAATGGCAACGGAAGTCGAAAATAACGTCCCCGAGACGAAGGAAATCAAAGAGGAGGTGGCCGCAGACAACAAAGCCGAAGAGGCTGCTGGTAAACAGGAGAATGCCGGGGACGCACCCGCCGCCGCTAAAGAGAAAGAACCGGCTCCGCCAAAAGTTGTCGTGCACAAAACCAATTATGAAAAGGACATCGTGTATTTGTATCAATTCTCGCGTACGCCCTTACTACCCTCTCTTTCGCCCTTTTGTCTCAAAGTCGAGACATGGCTGAGACTCGCTGGCGTCAAATACGAGGTAAGCTAATGAAAATTTACTTTTTTGCTGACTGAATTCTTTGTCTGCTTACTTTGTATGTATATAAATGTACCATCGGGCTGTTTTTTCCCGGATGCTTTGTTGTGTGTATTCCTCGAAAGTATTGATGTTTTGATGGCTACAATGGTTGACAGATTGGCATATATGGGCCAGCCTACTACGCGTATTTGATTTATTCCCAGGGGCTGATGATGCTACGCATGCAAGCACAGCCTCATTTAAGCAAAATTTTATGTTCAAATTAATCGCTATTATTATGAATAATGCAGGTTTTGTATTTTATTATATTTTTTGTTTCATTCGATATTTAATTAGGATTGTCTTTATTATTTCTTGTGTGACAATTCCCTGATAGCTTTCAAATTTTATTTTCGATTTATCTTTGGTTATGTTAAATCTGCTTACCCAAGTAAATTATAGGGACTAACATCGGGAGAGCTATTCACAGTATTTTTTATATCACAACCAATTAATTCACGTTGGAATTGACATGAATTTCTGCAAAAAAAATTATGCTCATTGTATCATACTGTCTATCAGGGTTGTCAAGAATTGAGAGTCCAAAGATAGAAATTTGGAATAATAGAACCAAATTTAAAATTTCTATTGTCCTTTGCAGGAAAGATTTTTTTCCACATTGATATAGGGATATACAGGCAAAGGCCAAACATACTTCTACTATTTCTGTTGCTTTGTTGAATATGTATGAAGACTTGGGCACAAAAACTTGATACAACAGATCAGATCGCTAAAATTAGATGATTTAATTTTCCATAAATACTGAAATCTTGGCATTCTAAATTTCATCTAATTTCAAAATCTGACTTTTTTATTTGTATGTTGGTGGCGACTGAAGAGGCAGCTGAAGCTAGGTGAGGTTTTTTGTCAAACATGGTTTTAAACAGTTGTTTCAACCATACCTTTAATATGGGTTCCTTCATTCATTTTAGAATTTGATATAATAGGTTGTTCTGACATATAACATAATCCTAGCGAAGAAAAAATGTTAGTTATCCATGTCCAGACAACAACTGAGCTTTACTAATGTCTGCTCTTCAACAAGAGGATGAGTGGAGCATGTATATGCAGGCGTTGTGAACAGGATGATGAGATCTGTGCAATTGCCTAGCTGACCCATTGATTTGATAATTGATCCTGAGGGAACTCTGGTCATCTATGGCCAGTGTAATGGATACTCTGCTGGTATATGCCACCAGCTCTTTTCATTGTTTGAGCTGGCTGAATACCCAGTTCTGAACAACCCATTGGAAGGACTTAAGAGAGCCCAATAGGGCCTAAGTGCTGTGATTCTGGCAGATTACCCTCTGCAATACTACTGAATACAGAAAGACAATATAATATAGCGTCTTCATCATGAGAATCTGTAACTCATTTTTTTAGTTTGTCTTTCTCTCACTGAAAATGAAATATCAGAAAACACATTCTTCATAAAAATTTAATTTGGGAAGCGATAATTCAACCAATGTATATTTTTTGAAAAGCCGTGCCTGAATGGCAGAGTAATCAGCAGAAAGTTGGAAAAAATAAAACAAGCCATAAATTCGATTATTGCCAAAAAGTTCCTAATGTTTTAGACTTCTATATTTGAAAACTATAAATTTTTCTCGTTCAAGCCATAGTAGTGACCTGATGTCAAAATGTAATCGAAATACGCATTGTACTTTTTGAGTTAATGAGGGGCCGAGATTTCTAGACATACATAAAGACAGACCGACGGAACTGAGACGTATGTGTTTTCGTGATGTATGTCATGAATCAACAAGAAATCATAATATCTAGATTTCGAAGTTTCTTTCTGTTGGCCTGGGAAGTGGAAACCGTCGTAAAAACCAGTATAGTTAGCTTAAATCGATGCTTGATAAGACTTAAACTAAATCCATCTATTTGACTCCCATTTACATTCACTTCCACAAACCCTCTCGACAGTTTCCCATCGTGTTTCCGAGATAAAACAGATATACGATGTGTGAAACATCTGCTAGCTACCGACCCGACAAAAAACAGGAGCCACTGGATTTTAAAGAAGCCATCACACCATCTTTAAAGAGAAATATTTAAGTCGTGATATCGAAGAAAAGAATGTCGAGAGGGAGTAATGAAATATGTAATAGTAAACACGTCTCTTGCTCTGTGAATTGAAACATTGCTGCAGGAAACGCTTCTGGCGAGAACTGCGTGAGTGGAATCTGCAGTAGGCCGCTGTAGTAGTGTGCTTCTGTCGCGTAGACTGACTCGATGTTTGCTATGCCTTTTTCACAGGATACCGAGTAAACTTATGTGCCTTTTTCAAGATAGTTGGTGAACTAGATACGATCAAGATTGTATCATGCTAAAATGCTATTTTGCTTAAGCTCTACATAAAAATTATGCGTTGAGAAATACAAAGGTATGGATTTTTATGAATCGTTGAAAATAGTCAAGTAGATTGACACAGTACGAGGTCCCCTAGTTGGTGTTCTACTGAACCTTTTTATTTTTTGCATCGTTTTGCGAGTCTTTTGTGTTGCTTTGTTTTCTTATCTCATAAGTGTCCTTTTCAAACTCTGTTTTCGTCTACATCTTGTATCTAGATTATATCCTGACCGACGAGACATGTATCTATCAATAAAAAAATCACCTCTAGGCGATATTCAGCATCGTTTCAGATAAAGTGCAATAACCTCTACAAGGCTGGACCCGTCTATACTACACGAGATTTGCTAATGAACTTGAAAAAAGCTGTACTCTCTAGCCAACACACCACGACCTCTCACTCAGAATCCAGCGTTGCCGTTTTTAGTTTAATTGTTGGTTCACTACAATCGTGCTAGCGTAATAACTATCTTCCATGACCATGTCACTCATTTCCGTCGGTCTGTCTGTCTCTACTCGGAAGATTGAAATCATCTGTTTTTTTGCAACCTTAGAAAGCTCAGATTGGTTAAGTCAAGTTTCCATGAAAAGTTCGGACCAACTGATTTTCATGAAATTTGGCGGTGCCAACTTCTAGGAGTTATTATTTTTTTGAATTATGTTTTAGTACATCTTGTACAGGTCTAAACGCATCCTGTATTTTGTGTGCCACATTGAGTTGAAGTATCAAAATAGATATAAATGGCAACTGGGCATTCGCCACAGAAAGAAGTTACCAGTAATAGAATAAAAAAATCAATAACACCACATTTGGGCATCTGTTTTGACACAAGCAAACCCAAAAATCAAAAAGAAAAGTTCAAATTATCTTCGTTATTTTCATTGTATGAAATTGTACAAACCGATCTCCCAACTATTATGTGACTATACTTATTCTATTTTCGGGTAGTTTCAGTTCTATTAGAGCGCAGTAACGTTTGTTTGAAAGGGGAGGTCTACGAACTTTAATGTTTGAACAACTGTGGGTTACCATTAACACTGAATGGCAACACTGTTCGATGCTGAGCACTGCTCTGTCGCGCTATTATGGTGTCTTATTTTAGACGTTAAATAAATTAGGTTTGATTGAATTATTTTGTCGGCTTTAAATATATAGCTGTCTGATGGTTTTATTCTGTGCGGATAGAGAAGGGCACCGTACGCAGTGGCGTCGAGCACAAAAATATGACGTCTATACGTAATGGATGAAAAGACGATTGAGTCTACCCACGTTATTCCCTTTTTCAGTATTTTGCCTTTCCGTCCCGTATGAGTGATAAAATGAAAAAAATATGCCATAATAAATATTTCTGAATTTTTCCTATTTTCATGTTCATTATTATAAGGTATTGATTTTTGTACATTTTTCAAACTAATAGAAAATACATCTTTTATAATCTTGAAAATTCTAACAAATTTCAGATTTTCAAAAACAGTAATCTTTCCAAAAGTTATTTCAAGTGGATCAGCAGCTCGAAAATTCGATCGCAATCTTTAATTAACTGATACAACTGTACGTGAAGTCAACTTATTTGACATCTGCTTATATAAATTAACTAGCACCTTATTCCAGAATCCGCCAGAACGGAAACAAAACAGCTTAGCGCTCTTAAGAAAAAAGCTAATTAGCCCATCACTATTGATAGCATCCAAATCAAAAACTAAACTGAAGCAAAATAAATTAGTTAGCCTTTTTTTGCTCCGCCATTTTTTGAATTCAGGAAACACATGAGGATGGGAATTCATCATTGAAGCCTTTGAGTCTGAGAAAAAAATAAATTCGCATAAAAGCATGAAACCTGACCTCTAACTGTTGCTTGAAACTTGTAGACAGGGTGGATTTTTCGAAAGTTTGATTTCGGACTTCTATTGTCTATAAAATTTTTGAGTATCACAACGTTTCGATTGATATGCTATCTTCAATCGTCTTCAGTTAACTGAAAAAAAATTATAAACAATGAAGTCCGAAATCAAACTTTTGAAAGAAACCTGACATCACTGTATCTCAACGCTACTAGTCTGCCTGCGTGGAACGCTGCCGATAAAGACAGGCAAGCTGCTCTGGATGATGCGGCTTGCACGGTTGTTACGTTTACCTTAATTAGGATAATAAAGTAGATTGACTATATTTCCGTCCAGTTGAAGTAAGTTTTGGAAATCTTAGAAATTTCAAAAAATTCAAAAATTTGTGAAGTATTATAAATCATAACAGATTCAAGTTGATTATCTATTTTTATTGCAATTCAAATGATCAACAGCTGCTAAATCCGGTGACGCGATTGTGTGGAAAGTACAGCCATTTTTCTTGAGAAATCTCTGACAGATTGTCAAAGTTCAGTTGCACGTGTGTATCCATAACCCAGCAAATTAGAAACGAAGATCGGTTCGACGCGACGTTCGCAGATGTGGTCGCAGATCGCAGAATATCGAAGAACCAAGAACGGCCCGGCCGGCAGAATGTGGTGCAGATCTCCGCTTCGTATGCTGACGACCGGTCACGGTCGTACACACTACCTCCCCGCCCTCCCGACGCTCCTCTTATCTTATGAGATTGACGCTGCCACAGATGATCACCATCATCAACGTCTCATACCCTATCTCGCTAATAGAATCCGAGAGTAACATTATGGTGCAGCTGCAGGTGTATTTCCCATTAGATGCTTTATGATTATATTTAGATATGTTTTAACAAGTACCAGAGCCACCTAATCTTATGGCTACCCATAATTAGAAAAATTAGGAAGAAACATTTCTCACCAATGGGTATCGAACCCGCAACATGTTGCATTATGGGCAGATGCTTTACCGTTCATCTATGTCGAGACCGTTGAACGGTAAAAGGATACAAGAGGTTCTAGGTTCGATCCCCACTGGCGACAATGTCAAAAGCAAAATAAAATAGGACATTTCAGTACATTCTATTTTTGTTGTGCCTCAAAGATTCTTTGGGTGAAGAATAATTTGAAAAATTTTACACTCTTGGGCCCGAAAAACGTGCAAAACATGTAACTTTCCCAAACAGCTATCCTCTATCGTTTCCTACGCGTTGAAAAGTATTGAAAGAACGATGCTATGCACAATTTGAAATTCTCCAAAGATACCAACAATCATAATAAATAATCAAGGTTATGCTTTTCTATTTTCTGTATTTCTAACTGATTCAGTTTGATTTTGCTTTGATTTATTACTTTCACATAAGTAATATTTCAGTTTACCGAAGTGCGATATAATTAGCACCAAATGTCTAAAGTGTATGATAATCAGAAAAACATTGAGCGTGGAAATCGCGTAAATATTCTGCTGTTGGTTTTCGTTGTATGTAATTCTCTCGAATACGATTTGACTTATATTTTATGCATTCGTTTCCTCACTGCACATTTTTAACTAATACTATCTCGAACGGATTCACAAAAGTGTGTACGTTGTGGGAATTGGAGCATGAAACGCTGGCTGTTCACTTTCACATAAAGAAACTTTTATTCCGTTTATATTACACTGATAATCATCGCGTAAACGCTCATGCATTGTGATTTTACAAAGCGATTTTTTTCACTCGATGTGTAGATTCTAAATTTAATCTAAGTCGAACTATTTGTGGACAGGGCATTGTAGATGAAATTCGCGCTCCAAAAGTACCTCTACAACCAGGGGCGAGGGAGGAAAGATTGTCCTTCGTTTGGGGGCTTACTAGAGGGTTCTTGATAATAATCGGCGAAACTTTCAACTTCTATTCCTGGGAAACCTAAACAATATGTATGACTAATTACTTTTGTCTGCTTTTTCTTTAACCATCTCTCCACTCTACTAACCACATGTGAGTGACGTAGTAGGCCAAAAGGTCTCGCTATTAAATCATGCTACGTTGCAAGTCTGTACAGTCCAGCTTTGATTGGCTGTTTATCCGGCCGTATGATAAGGTATGCGAACCTACAAAAACGACGTTGTTATGAATAGATATCTGTTACGGATGAGATGTTTTATAAGTTGGATCACGTTCTCCGCTTCCTTGGATGATTAAGGCAGCGAATTCACAATAAAAAATGCGCGGCGATAAGGTTCTGTTAGATTGATCGCGATTTCATTGTTTTTTTACCGATTGCCACAACCACAATATTCCACCAGCCAGTGCTGATATCTCAGTACAATTGATTCAAACTCAACACAACTACTAGTTGGGAATGCCATTGTGAAGAGGACAAAAGTGGAACTGCAATATTCAATATTGGAGTGAGAAAAGCAAGAAAACATGTCGCGGCCGGGATTCGAACCCATGTCTCGAGCATTCCGTGCTGACACGTAGCCTCTGAGCCACCGCATCTTGGTGACTAGAGGATCTAAGGTGTCTCACTCCAAACATGCACTGATCTGCAATTCAGTTTTGAAGCGTGTATTTAAGGAATATCTAGAAAAAAATGCTGCTCGGTCGGGATTCGAACCCGTGTCGCCAGCATTCACAGTGGTGACCAGAGAATCTAATTTGTCTCCAAACCAGGTCTGATCTGACCAACTATAATTTAGTCTCTAGTATTTGAAGCGTGTAAATTGAGGTGAGGAAAATCCAGTTTTTTTTGTACGGTTGGGACTCGAAACTCTCTCCAGCAATCGCATTTTTCCACACACTCCAATTTGTGTCTACAATCACCACGTCCTATCATGATGCTGATCAAGTATTGCCTAATATATGAATAGATCAATTTTATAAGAAAATTTTTATGGCAAAATGATATTAAGTTCTACTGTATTATATATGCGACATCTGCTGCCTTCTGATAGTAGGGTTTCAGTGTAAAATTGAACATTGTGTATGCGATAGTTATAAAAGCTTTCTTGTTCAATTCTAACGCCCAAATGATTAATTATAATGGTTTACTTTTTCCCTAGACTCGGTAGTAGTCTATTAAATCATTCCATTGTTCAAAAACAGTTCATGATTCTCGTAATTATATTATTGAATTAATCAGACATATGCGCCGAGTATTTCATAACTCCAATTTATTTCCGATAGTGTAGTCCATTTAATTGCATCTATTAATTTCGATGGCGGCTCAACATGAAAGATGAATTTACATATCGATCAATTAAGAGGCTTGCGAAATTTTGAATGGGCCTATTCATAATGGTAACTACTTCCGTTGAAGCATCTTAGATATAAAGAGAATCTATCTAACGTTTATAATAATCCAGATAATAATAATATTAATAATCCTATGGAACGACAAGAAAGTCGCATACTGGTCTGCCAGCTGTGCAGTAAGTACTCTCGAGTCATTTTCCATAAAGCTTCTGGACAGAATCCAAATATGATGTTCCAAGGCATGGTTAAGATTTTGTAGGGGTTTCCCTCAACATACAGTTTAAATGCAGTCGCCAAAAAATATTTCCCCTAAGACAGACACAACAAATGAGAAAAAATAATTTAATAGAAAAATAGCTAGACAGTATAGATAGTATGCTATATTTGAGAGCTCTAGTTTTGTATCCCTGATAGGACTAGTTAGTTAATTGGCAGCTAATGTGGGTAGCCTTGTTAGCAGTCAAATCTGACAGTCCGACGATGATTTTATTGAAATCGAAACGCGTCACTGAATGAAAGAGTTTTATTTGTGAAACTGTGTGACGGCTTTTTATCTATCCGATCCAAGTCCTTATTTCCAAACTGGTATAATTGTGTGGAAAGAATGATGTTATCATACTTGATTTTTTTAGCTTCCTTGTGTCAATCTAATCGATTCCATGGTACTTTATGTATCAAACAATACAAACTTGAAATATTTGTGTAGATTAGTCATATCAGGGAGGGGTTTGTGCTGATATGGCAACACCGCCTATTTATCTGTTAAACGGTCACCCAGATGGGCACAAGCCCCTTGTTCTGTGTACACAAGGAATTCCGAATATTCCCCGGAACGGAAATTCAATCTAGCACATGCCGGTCTAAAATAAACATTTTTGATGTAGTCGCTCGTTAGACTCACCACGGCTTATATAATTTTAATCGTTTTCGTAATGTACGAGAATCGGCTTTGTATAGGCGTTTAGCCCTGGGAAATCCTTGGAATGCTTTGTTGTAGTTGCATTTTTATGGCGTTCGCGGAACGGAAAAGTCGAAGGTTTATGCGTTTTGCGTGTTTTGTTGCGCGGTTAATGCCTTCGATTTATTTATATTCATCTTGGGCTCTTGAAGTGTCAATGAATCGATTCAAATGCAGTTAGAGCGTTGCTCGAATAGCTGATCTAATTTAAGGTTGTCATATTGTATTTCCGGCGCCAATAGGCAACGTAAGTATTGTAATAGCGAAAAATTTCGAATAATAATAATAATAATAAAACGTCTTTATTTGGGCGAAGTTTAGCATAAAGCTATTCTTACACTTAACCCTTAACCTAACCTAAATCCTATCATATAATAAAGAGGCAAATTATACAGGAAGCGCGTTCTACATAAATACATACATACTTCCATTTTTGACACTAAATAAATTGAACACTACATAAAAAAAGAAACAGGCTTAATTAGAACATCTATATACTCAATATACATAAAGTTGAATCAATATTTGAACATGAAGTAATCTTTTACAATTTTTTTAAATTTTTGCAGAGAATATGTCTTAAAATTATGTGGTAAGGCATTATATAAAGTAGCCGCAGTGAAAATAAATGATCGCTGAAATAATGAAGTAGAGTGTTGAGGTACAGTTATAATATCAGTGAATCTCACATTGACTGAGTGAATGCAACCTCTAGTTATCAATTTATCTTTCAAGAACTTGGGTGTTGATGTCATCATGATCTTATGCACATAGGAGAGTAGATGATACTTAAATAGATTTTTTATTTTTAGCCAATGAAGTTCCGAAATCGCGTTTGAAATATGATCATATTTTCGTAAGTTTTTTACAAATCTGCAACAGTTATTTTGAATCCTTTGCAGACGATTCCCTGTGTCAAAATCAAGAGCAGGGTAGTACACCATGATACAATATGTCAATTTAGATAGTACTAGGCTTTCTACTAGAGTTTTCTTGGCTTTAGCATTCAATATATGTTTGTTAGAAAATAAGAGCCTAAGCACAGCATAACAACTTTTGCTTATTTCGCTTACGTGCTCTTTGAAACGAAGATTACAGTCGATTACTAACCCTAAATTCTTTGCTGAATCACTTATCTCTAGCTCTTGATTATACAATTTGACGCTTATGTTGGGTAAAACTTGATTTCTTACCGATTTGGAACAAAAAACCATAACTTTAGATTTTTCTGGATTCAAACGCAAACTGTGTTTTTCGGAATAATGCTGAATATTAAGTAAATCGTCATTTAATATTGAAACAGAGCTATCAATATCAGTACCCTTGAAGCTATGATACATTTGGGTATCATCTGCAAAGAATTGAAGATCACACGTTTTCACACTACTAGGAAGGTCAGAAATATATAATAAAAACAGCAGGGGGCCTAGAACTGACCCTTGAGGTACGCCAGATAACACATAAGAAGCGGACGATGAATCAGAGTCAACAACAACTCGTTGGGACCTGTTTTCCAAGTAACTGTGTAGTAGGTTTAAAGAATTGGTACAAAGGCCATAATAACTACATTTCGCTAAAAGTAATGAGTGATTGATGGTATCAAAAGCTTTGGAAAAGTCTAAAAGAACTAAAACAGTAATCAGTTTTTTATCCAATGATCTGTAAATATTGTCAGTGAGATCTAACAGCGCACTAGCAGTACTATGACCAGCTCTGAAACCTGACTGTCTTTCAGGAATGATATTACTAGAATTCGATATATCGTGCTTTCCTGAACCGATATATCGTGTTTTCTTGAACTCTAACGAAAAACTATTCCACCGTGTCTCTCTGTCTGTCTGTCTGTCGCCTGTCCGGTAATTATCGCACCCTCTATAAATCGAAGTATCATACGCATTGTGCTGAAATTTGGTCACTATGTTTATTACTATGGCATTAATTCTTGGCCCTTCTATAACTCGGAATCTGATATTTCGGGATAATCCGCAGAGTTGCCAGGATTTCAGTCATAGGTGGTCGCCAATTTTTGACGTGAAAATCGCCAATCGTTTGACCTGAAGTGACTCCCATTATTGCGTACAGGAATGTTGAAAGTCATTCTGGTTTAGCATATCACATAGCGATATTTAACAACTTCGAACATGAAACGTTATTCTCTTGTATAATTTGGGCGCGCTAAATTCGAACTCCGTTTTGAATGAAAATATTTCTATGTTCATATTAGTAGTATTCGCGATTACTAATCTTTCCTTGTCTTGTCACGGAAAGAAAATGGAAAAATTGTTGGATTACGGAAAATTAAAGTCCTGGACAGTGTGAACATAACTATCTACAGTTATTTGGAGTATTTTACGTTATCAGCAAATATGTACCTATACATTATAGTGTGTCCATGTTCATCACTATCAGTCAGAGATTATCAGGTAATGACTCAGTCAAGACGCCGTACTCTCAATATACTTTCCTGAAAATACATGAAACCGGAAGATCGGTTATATCAGAAAACATCTTCCATTTCCTTTCCTGATAAGGATAGGACGGGCATGGTAAGTTAATCAATTGAAGAACGTCGAATTTACACGAGCAGTAAAACATCTCCAATTTTTCAAATGGAGTCTAATGAAATATTTCGCTACGTGTTGTGCTGAACAGTCGTGGTATAAGGCGAACCGTCCACAAAAATACTACAGTTGATCATTCGAACACTCGATTATCGTTAAGCCCAACGTATAGCATTATTTGGCCTGGCTCACCTCTATAGAATCTATAAGTAAACCTAAATTGATCGCTCAGTTCTGTGGTGTTCCTGAAGGCATCTATGAGAAAATACCCTTTGGTTTTTTAAATCCAAAAATTTTGCTACTTTGGAGTGGTCAAACATTTGTTACGTTGCTAAAAATATCCATCGTATTTAATGTCTTTATCTCGTCATTATTTTGTGCTTATATGACAGCTTTTTATTTATTGTTATTATTTACTATTATCTAGGATTAGTTTCGAAACAGAAAAATACAACACTTATTTTCAATAACTGAACTATACTCAATCAAAAACTTTTTCTATAATTCAGTGTTTTTTCCAGCACATTGTTGAATTTTTCGAATAAAGGTATTTCTTGAATTCTGCTTAGAATAACTTTTTGCTGTAATTGAAATTGGTTCATAGGAAATAATTCATTATATATGCCCTAGTTTATGAAGTATGATTTTTTTATTGTAAATGTCAACCTGTTTCTTCGACCGAGCATTTGAGATGACGCATATTTTAAGCTGTTTCTCTTGCGCACGAAGTTCAGTGTCAACCTACTAGACGCCATTTTGTTTGAATTTTGGAACGCTCAAATATACCGGCTTATCGTACCATTCAATTTCAGTTCTAAAACGAAATAGAAAAATACCACTATAGGATACCCCTGTCCAACGTAAAAATAATATTTACATTTTCAAACAATACTGCCATGTATCACGTTCGATTTACAGTTCAGTTCCTATAACGGCACGTTTGATATCATCCCCTTTTTTTTGCTTCACGTCACCCTCTATACAAGCTATATGCTTGCATATATGCTCTGAGCCTAGGCAGTTGGGATTGGAATGGATGAACCAATGTACTCCACCCGTCTGTGATCTGCTGTGGGTGGACTTCCAATATAGGTGGATATATAGTTCGGTTAGGTTGGGGTAGAATTTACTGCCTCTTGACAGAAAGTAATGCAGTTTTCTTGGTTTGATTTTCATATTAGCTCCGATTAAAAGTGAATTACAAGATTCTTATAATTGGAGCTGAATATTATCAGCTCATCAATTTCAAAGAATAATGACACTTCAAATTTGATCCTTTGTCACGCACAGGCAAAAAGCCTATCACGCTTCATAAGCGTTGCAAGATGATAAATTTTCCTGTACTACTGTAAAAATATACTCACGACAAGAACATCTATCTGATCTCACTTTAAGAAAATTTACTTGATAAGAAAATTATTATTAATTTGAACCAAGAAAAGTATGTTTTCGAATTCGACACTCATTTTAAAGGAATATACTATAAAGGATAATATAGTTTTCTTCACAACTAAGATTTCAATGTTTTTGTAACGTCTTCCATATTTTTTTGTAAGGTTATCATAGTTGCCAACGGAGCTCCATTTACTTCAATCAAGAATACGAACATCTTGCGATTCGCGCCAAGTAATTTATTTACTTATTTCTCATCTCCATCTCCGTCAACGGCATTTCAACGGTACGCCCATTATTTTCTATTGAATTCAATTTTTCGCAAACCTTCTGAGGATGATTTAGGTGTTAAAAAGATGGGATTGTGACTGTTGTGAGGATCACCTATATGAGTACAGGTGTTGAAGTTATTTGTAAGTTGTGAATAAGCTCTATTAAGAATGGTATACGTATTGCTCGTTTCTGGATTGTGCCTTGAAGCTTTAAAGCTTCATAGAGTACTTTGGAGGACAGATCCATGAGGAATACCCGCATGGATGGTAAACAAATCTGAAGCATATCCACAAATAAGGAATGATCTCTGAAAAGACTATTTTACGATTGGCACAGACCTGGTGGCAGCCAGACCAGAACTACCTCATTCCACACCTCATCGAAAGCTTTCGATATATCGAGACTGACGACTCTAGATTCTCCATGAAGCTAGATTGCTCTACTCCACATTGTGACCAAAGCCAGAATATTTCCCATAAAAATGTGCCCCCAAAAACCAGATTGGTGAACGTTCATTATATTATTATAATATTATATAGTAGTAGCTGTTCAATTTTCTGGTTTGGAAAAGGATTTTCAGCATCTTGAGCGCAGACCTAGCAAGGCCAGCAACATGATCGCACCAGAGCATTTTATTATTGGAATGCCTTCTCTGCGGAAAAATGAACTCTATTTATTGATCCCTATTCAAAAATTCTTCCAATGTCTACTTTGATGTGAAATAAGGATGCTGTCATCTGAGGAGCTGTAGATTGAGTTACATATCATTTCCAACAATTCATTGATATACCAAAGGAAGAGCGTTAGAGAAAGTACAGGTCCCTGCGAAACAACAAGTACATCAGAGTATGTTTGAACCTTCTTGATTGGAGTGAAGCCCTATTATAGCAACCCTGAATCCATCACCATATAATAAAGAATACACACATAAAGGCGTTGTTCCTGTTGGTTGGACGTCCGCATGTTATAAGCTCGAATGTACTCGAACAAAGAAGCAGACAAAGCAAGGTCGAAGGTGTTTGTCCCTATACCAACGACGACATTGAATGATGGTGAACGGGCCATTCAGGTAAACGCATACTACCATGGTTCAGGTATAAGGCGGCCTGAATTAGTGCTCTCCATACCATTTAATAAACATTAGATTGTTTGGATATCCTTACCGGTTCTGATAACGTGCCGCTTGAAATTGAATAGTTTATACTTAATTGCACATAGTAGACCGAAATCTTATAGATATCGTTTATGTTTATGAAAAATTATACTTATAGTAATTGCTCTTTCTTCTTTTTAATTACTTGAGCCTTTTTGGTGCTTTTCTACATCTTACGTGCACAATATGAACATTTTTCAGCGATATCAATTTCAGTATGTCAACTAGTATAATTGTTTATGCGGTGAGGGAGATTAAATACACAAATTGGGATGAGAATAATCCATTTTTTCGGTGACGGAACTCGAACCCCTGTCTCCAACATTCCGTGCTGAAACCATAGCCATTGACCCACAGCACCCTGATGATCATACGATCTGAAATATCTTGTAAGGTGCGTTCTTCTTCACGTTATTCATCTCTGTCACTTCAATGAATGGAGTAAACGATCCCATACCTGAAGAGATAATTTGAATCGTCTGATCACAACGCCTACGGCGTCAGCAACTATTGCTAGAGACGCGAGTTCGACTCCCGTTCCCACCATACAAGTTTTACCGCAACGGATGTTAACTTAACCGACTAGCCTACCCTATTTAATGGTTCCTTTGAAACAGTAAACTTGGATTATTTGGTCAAACTAAAATACAGTTATACAAAATTTTAGTGTTCATTCCGCGTAACGAACTCGATCAGTTTATGGAGGTTCATTCAGAATAATGGTTACACCACATACCGTAAGGCCGAACGCATAACTGGCGTAGTATAAACCGTAAGGGTTAGTGAAAGTCGGTTTCATTTATTCATCGGCATCCGATTTTGAATTCCGATGGTATAAGCACGTACGCATACCCCCCCCCCCCCCCCGAAAATAGAATCGCGGTCTCACGTTTAACAAATACAAACGCCCCGAAACGAGATCCACCGTAAGAATCCATCGTTATTGCCATTATTCCACATATTTGAGGATTGGTTCAAAGCGAATGCATCATCAAGATTTTTTGCATTAGTTTTGAATCATGCCCCGCGAATACATTTTGATCATTTTGGAGTGCTTTCTTTCCAAAATTATCCATATCAATCATTAGTATCTCAATGATATGTCATATCAACATGTATATCATTGAGTGTATGCTCTCCACTATGCATCAGACCTGCTATAGACATGCATGTTTCGTCTTTAGCCTAGACTCATCCGTATAGCCTGGCGCTCTGTAGAGAGCAATGAGGTGGTATATACGTAACTCAGTCAAGGGTCTATATACCACCCGGGTGGTCTCTACAGTTATACCGCCAAGCTATGCTGACGAGTCTAGGCTAAAGACGCAACATGCATGTCAATAGTAGGTCTGATGCATAGTGGAGAGCATACAATTAATACCAATTGTCAGCTTTTGATGTGAATGAGCCGAGATAACGGAAGGACGAAGAACAAGTGATGTCCTTGTAAATCAGTTCACCCTTGTTGGGATTCAGCTTAACATATCATCTGCGCTCTGTAACGATACCAGCTATCCAGTTGTTCAGTTGGTCAGAGCCTCCGACATGAAATCGGAAGATGCAGGTTCGAATCCCGCACTGGGTCTTCTTTTCGGATTCCTAAATGCGAATCTATGAATAAAAGAACTTCATCTTGTGAAGAAAAGCAAGTAATTATGTTTAACAAACTATCGAATGGTTTGAAGTAGAGTTATATCCACTGCAAACTATATTTATGTATGTCCTGCATCTGAATAAAATGTAAATAACAAGCATGTGAGACCATTTACATGATTCTCACACAATATAACAATGGTGATTCTCCTTCTCACACATTATCATGGCTAGTTTTTCTGCAGTCTCGAGAATGGTATAACGAAGGCAAGTTCACGGATGATGATGGGTGAGATAATTCGCCGACTAAATAACCCAAAGAATAACAATAAGTCTATAATTATGAGAGAAACTGAACAAATACAGTTTTAATGTAGCGCCATAAGAAAGTAGCAGCCGATTATAGAAAACAAACTATTCAACATATTAACACAAACGAGGATTTTTATTTACCATTTACCAATGACGGCAATATGTTGCATTTGAAAAGTACAGAATGAATACTACCAGCGCCAAATGTTTATAGGGCATTAGGAAGCCTTTGATACACACATAAAATTTGACAGTTTCTCCTATCCTACCCTACCCCCTTAAATTCACCAGCTCTAAAGGCTTCCAAAAAATGAGGAGGATGAGGATCTCTGAAAAGTTAGAGCATCTTTAACACGCTTTTTTATTTGCTTCACCTGTATGTATGTATGTTTGTAACGGATTCTTCAAACGCTATTTTCACCCACTTCAAAACATCAGATTAATTTTAAATTTTGCACACTTAGCAAGGACCGATGACAATACAATAGCTTGATAAGTGTGTCCCATCATTTTTTTAAAAAGCAAAACGTTTAGAAGATATGATACGGATTGAAATTATGATTGATTTTTTTACCATTTCCGGAAGCAATACGTTCAAAAGGTGAATACGAATAACATTAAATATTTCCTCTTAACACACTCTTATTAGTTTGACCCGGATCTATAGAGACAGAATCTTTGAAACATAACGGGATTCATCCGAGGCCCCGTAACCGGAGAGAATACTCTTCAGACCCGTTAATTAAGATATATTGTGAACAAGTCTAATTTCAGCAGCCACGTAAATGCTGCTACAAATATCAAAGTACAAAGATAAACTCATCAATGAATAAATTATAATTTGAACAAATAAAAAACATGCTTTCATAGTTAGTAAAAGTAAAAAATAATTCTTAATAAAAGTACAAGATTAACGAGGAATATATTAACAATTAATTTTAAGTTTTTAGTTCGATTAATCGTTTTTCTAGTTTTTTCAACTATATATTTTTTTTCATTTTTAGCCTATTTCTTCGCCGCCACTGAAACTATTTTCAAAAACTATAAACTTTCCCTAACCAAGTAATTACTTGGGACAGATACCTTTGGCCACCTTTGGCCCTTTTTGCGCTAAATCTAAAACTTATATAAGTGATTCCATTATATGGGAAAAAACCAGCATCTTAAACAACTTGCTAAGAGAACTTTGAGCTTCAAATATCTGTTGTATAAACTGTACCATTATCCGTCCTGCAAGTGCATGGCAATCTTTTGAATGTTGGTTGGTATGTGCACAAACACAATGAGACAGGCTAGTATTTACATGGACGAGTGGGAGTTCACCAGACAATCGTCTTGATTGTTTATTTATTGTCAAAGATAAATGGTGAGTAACGTTGCAGAAATTACTCACTAGACATTGTAAGGGATGTCGTTAAGTAAGAAGTATAATTATGTCTGGTTGGCCGGAAGTAGGTACTACTATTAGGAAGTACATACGTTGGATCATCTAAATAAGAGGTTCTTAAACTTCTTTGTCTCATAGAACACTTGCCAGGTTTTTCGAGTTTTGGTAGACGTAGATTCCCTTCTTAGCTAGTATTGTAATTTTAAAAACTCAACAACTTCAAATGTGTTCCTGGCTGATTACTCATATTATGAAATTGCGAAAATAAGTTTGTTTACAAAACCTCCGACATACAGTACTGTCGTCGTCTGTCATTAATGTTAATTGAGTTGGAATTGACGATATGACTTTAAGAAGATTATTATCGTAACCTCATTTTTTTTTTCATGGACTCTCTTCGCTTACGAAATCACTTTGAGTATCAATGAATTCTAAATAATAATGAATAAAACCCCAAAGAAAACTTACGAATTGTCAGAAATATCTTGCTTCCAAATATTTTCGCCAATATCCCTAAGAGCTTTTAAATAGAAACTTATAATAAAAAAATCAGATGGTGAAGGGATTCAAATCCACACATCCGGCAATCAGGGCTGTTATCTTGAAAAATTATATCATACTACCCTAGTAGTATATGGATCGAAAGAGAGACATTTTATAAATACAAACTTATCTAAAATTTAAAAAACAAATCTCCTATATAGTTATATTAAGAGATGTCGTGGTCAGAGATTAGGACTGACCCGAAGCTAGATATCCCCAAATCCATTTCCACAAGCCACATGTTATGAATTTCTGCATTACATGTGGCTTGATTTTTACATTGGCGATCAGTTTTATCCATCGAAAGGGTAGTGTAGCTCAACTGACTAAAGCGTCAGTACAGAAAATAGAAGATATTTGGTGCTGACAACAGACTGTTTCCGAATTTTCTAATCGGTTACCTCAATGTGTATGCTCCCCACTATACATAAGACCTGGTATAGACATGCATGCTTCGTTTTTAGCCTAGACTCGTCAGTATAGATTGGTGGTCTAACTGTAGAGAGCAATTTGATGGTATATACCTCACCCAGTCAAGGGTGCAATAGCAACATCAACATTCATTTCCAGGTCTTAGGATCTCGAATTCGTAACATGCCAATGGGCAACGCCACCGTGCGCGACGATTTGATATTAATGTCTAATTTGTTTGTTGTTACTTTTTATGTTTCATATCTACTGACATAAATGTTTTGTTTAATGTGGTCTTAACAATAGACGGTGCTAAATGCTGCTTTGTTTGAATACTGCTATAAGTTTTCATTGACCTTTGTTTTTTCTATTACAGGTAAGCTTCTGCTGAAGATACTGTAGAAAAGCTCAATATCTTGATGTTTTTGGTATGTGGAAATAAATATATTTAAGACTGGTTGACGTACAAAAACATCCAAATCTAGTTCGATTCAACTAGCTTTTTGACTACAATAATGAAGTCAATTCAGACAGTTTGAGGATTATTCAACTATCGAAACGCGTTACACAAAAATTTATAATTCATACCAAATCCTAAAAGACACTTCAGATTCAGTGCAGAAAGTAGTTCATTCGTTTATAAGACATAACATGGAAAGTTCTGAATTTTGAATTAGAATTGTTGGAAGATTAAAATTCATGTTATAACCAACTGTATATTTGAATTGATATTATCATATGTGTATTGATTCTGTCTGTTGCAAGTCTATTGCAATGAGTCGAAGCATATCTTCACTCAATGCCGATAAAATACACACAATACAGATACGTTTGATTTATACACGACAAGCCTTCCCGTCGCAGATAAAATTATTTTAAGTGTTCGAATATAAATTTATCTGCATGCTCCGCTAGTCTCTCGCAAAGAGACTGTGACTTTTAATAACGTTGTTTGATTTACGACGCGAAGTTACCCCCGGAAAAAAACTGCTGCACTCCGGGTACCGCTACGACTTCGTCGGATTTCTCCGGGCTCGCCGTTTTCGGTTCACTGAGGTCGCTCAGATACTCCAGGACGGTTAGGTTTATCAGTGGTTGATCATGGAGGCTTTCTGAATCAACGAAGAGCTATATTCAGAAGATTGTAGATGCTCTTGCTTCGTGAAAATCTTCCATCATTAAGATTCGTTTGTGTTGTAGAACTATGTGTAACAGGAGCGTAGCTAGGGCAGGGCAAGGGGGTCCTCCCTGGGTGCAAAATCGTGCCGTTACCGTAAGGAGGTTTAAAACGGTGGAAAGTGGTTTCAGTAGAAAGGTTGTTTATGCGGGAGGGTTATGTCCAGAAGGGCGCACATTTTTTTTCTTCATTATATAGATAACCCCTTGCAAAGACAGAAAACCTATCGTGCTTCAAGAGGGCTGCGAGATGATAAATTATCTATTCACATTGACCTTAAAACGCTCTAAGTTGTAACTATTGGGAAACAAGCTCCCGCACAGATATCCGTGTCATACATCGAGACAGTCGGATCCAAAATTTTGACAAGAAAAATGGCGAAATCGTGAATTTTTTATCTGATTTCTCAGCGATAAGATATTCTTGACAGATATCGCCATTGGTTGATATCGTAGTTCGCCCGGACTAAGAACTGAGATGGCGGAAGATAGTGCGCATTCCAGAAATTATAGCGTGTCGACAGCATCTAGGAAGCTGTGAGCTGAAATTGTTTCCAAGTGCTAGAAGCTATGCAACATGCCCAATGCAGGCAATGAGACGGATCGAATACACACCATTTCGTCTCAAAGTTATAGCGGGGCGAATCATTACCGCACAAAAGACAGACAGACAGATCGATGGAAATGAGTGTCATGAAACATCAAGAAAACATACCATCTCGAATTAGACATTTTTCGTGATTTCAGTACTTCCAATGCCTGTCGGCATTGGAAACAAAAATATACCTCATAAATGGGGCCTGTATCGTTACTGTGTCAATGACATATGACCTCAAATTACTTTTTAACTCGCTCTGTATATATTATAATACCGCGTCCTAAGATCGCTGGAAGGATATAATCTGATAAAATATAAAGCTTCATCTATATGATAAAATCCATTACTTGAACGCTCGAGGCGTTTAAAATTTAAATGATACTATTTGTTGCTCTGGTGTGTTTAGATTAATGACATCTTATCTCCGGTTGTGGTGAAGTGATGCATGTCGCATGGCTTCCGGCTGAAGGATATCAATGATTTACGAATCGAATACATCTAATTGTACAATAGTAAACAAAAGTATTGATCATGTTGCGGTCCTTGCTGTGTCTCTGTGTTCCTGCAGCTGGCCGTTCTCTTCCTCTCCAAAGAATAATATTCACCGGAACAGTTACTGCTATACTACTCTACAAGGCTCAAGATGAGGGCACCCTAATGTGATTTTTCGACATTTTATGGATGTTGAGTTCAAGAATAGTGTTATCCCTTCATAGAACTTCTTCACTTGATTATTTTGTAACCCATGGTATCCGTAGCATTCTTCTATGAATCCACATCTCTAGGGGTGTTTTGCGAACAATGACAGTTCTAGTGATTCAGATGTTCATGAATCAGTAAACAATGATAATTCAGATGATGACCATCAAGAGGTTGTGCGACAAGAAACTGAATACTTTTACTACAATCTGAAGATATTGAAGTTCGCAACAGTTGAACTGCTGACACAAAATTGTTGAATTGTTTTCTGGGTGAGATACTTCGCATACCTATGTATTTAAGGGTCCTGAATCCGAATTCGATCATTACAAAGATTTCGCGAAGTGCCCATTTGAAGGCGGGGCAAGCATTAAAATGAACTTCCTGGCTCCCCCGGTACCTCCTTGTGCCCCATCACATCCAACGCAGAAACTAAGGCCAGATTCGTGATTAGCGCCCCAGAAGTACGCAGGAAACGAGTTTTCGACCCTTTTTATAGAAAATACATTTTCAGGCCCCCTTGGCATTTCCATCTTTCTAGAAAATATTTTTTTCCGGAGAACGGAACCTCGTAGTGTAAATCTGAACACACCATTAGATTCAGCAGGAAATTTTACATCGGATAGTGTCCAACAATGAGAGGGAAAATTATTTTTCGCCTCGAGATAGGAGTCAAAACTCAAAAATCGTTCGAAATACTAAAAA
This sequence comes from Bruchidius siliquastri, assembly GCA_949316355.1. Lineage (NCBI taxonomy): Eukaryota > Metazoa > Arthropoda > Insecta > Coleoptera > Chrysomelidae > Bruchidius > Bruchidius siliquastri. Next base: position 37,056,522 of record OX438532.1, on the reverse strand, counting down.
AGTCGATTTTTTTTCGAATAACGCGAAAAAACGCTTTCATGCTGATTGAGGAGCGTTGATCACGAATCCGTCCTCCGTTTTCAGCTCGGCGCCCTCCGACAAGCCTTTGAGCGCTCACCTCCTCAAAATGGGACTTCCCTGACGATTTACGGTATTCTAATGATCATATTCGCAGTCAGCGCCACAAAATACATAAATATTCTGCGTTTACTTCGCTCTCGAAGAATTTGTGTCGCATTATAATGAAACACCGAAATGAATGTTCCAAAGGGAACGTCTGCACATGTTTGAGAATGTCAACAAGAACTCAGTAAACTGAACTCAACAAAGTAATCTTGGAGTGGGTACCAGAGTACACAGGCCCTAACGGAGCCATTGTCGAAGACGTATACCCAATCCAACATGTGGTTTGACAGTTCTACACTCCAAAGAGTAAAGACATCGATAAAGTTTTCACGGCATTTCTGCGTGGTTGTCAGGAAAGACGAATTGCGCGTCGTCCACAATTAAAGAATTCGGATAAATAATCCGGTGGCATGTCGATGGCGACGCGACGCGACGCGATCAAGGTCAACCGACAGGGCGACAGAGAAAATATCCGTTTTGCATCTGCGATTGAAATTATCTTAATTATATATTGCACATTGTTCTGTGTTGAGTCAGAAGGACGACGCGACGGACGCGACGAATGGTTTGTGCCGATCTACGCATCTGTGCGATGGAATTCAACCGTGCAGAACTGACATACATTCATGTATGAAGGATTCGAACATGTACACGCTACATTGTCTTTTGTATGGAAATCGTACTGCGTATGTTGGTGGAAATATTGCCATCAGTGGGTTTTTGAAACTTTTCCACTTCCTTGTTACTATCGAGGAATGGTAGGTGGTAGTAGGGCATTCAACCGAGGTACGTATGTCGATTCTCGAGATCCACATCTGTTTTGATATGTAGACATTCTAGATTCTCGTCCACTTGGCTGGTGGTTGGGAAGGTATCACGAGAATAATACAGCTATTTTCTAGTTTAGGAATATAGGAAAAATTTGATTTGGCAACAGCGCTTAACGATGTGAATGAAGGTACATCGTCTTGTGTACAAGCCCTTTGAGAGAAAATTCGGGTCCGGGAGAAAATTTGAAATCTCATGAACATTTAAAGAGAAAAGAAACTGGTTCAGGTAGGTTGAGGCTGATCAGCGCCTCCGAATTACTTAGGAAACATTTTTCCAACCCTCTGATGATGTCCAGTTTAAAAAATAATATATTTGCGGTACCCCCTGATTTCAATCCTGCCTCGAAAATAACGTTTTCCCTCAAAACGAGATCGCGTAGCGCACCATCGGATTCAGCCGAAAATTTTCCATCGAAAGGCCAAGTAGCGATATGTACCTATATGCCTTGAAATATTTTCACGAAACTATTTATTTTTCCAAAACAAGTCTAAACCTTGTTTCAGTGCATTTATCACGATTATTGCCCACTTTCCAGCTCAGGTATGAGGAACTCCTGAGGGGACTTCAATAGGCGTATTCCTACTGAAATTTCCCTTCTCCTCCCACCCTTCCTCCTAATGACCATATTGGGAATTAGCACCGAACTTGGAAAATATAATTCATATGGTATACATTTGTTTGGTACATTCGGAATGTATCTAAAGTGCTCTAAGTCCATAGCTATTGAGAAGAATCTATAATTTTTGTGATTTGAATGCAAATGTGTGAACAGTAGTATGTGTTTAATAAGTATGGAGGATTACCAGGATTACAATTTCATAAATTATAGAACTTATTCTACCAACACCAATTTAATAAAAAGCTAAATTATTTGAGGTTCTCCTGTATGCAAGTCGTGCACTAATTGCGCAGTATTTCTGTTTTTGTGGGAGCCAAATCACGCAATTTATTATCATCAAGACCGTGCGGAATGTGACGATTGCAAATTCCTTCTTGGTCGAGAGCACACACCGACAATTCTACCGGATTTTTACTCTGTGTACTTTGTTATCTGTGCAATCCTACGGCAATATATGCGAACTGTGTTACAATCTACTATCTGCAATGCGCTTTATATTTGTCTCTGTTGACCTATTGTGCTCGAGGTGTGAAATATAACCATGTACAACATTTCATGTGTCAGCGATTTTCGCGAACGACGTAATATATTATGGGATACGGACACATCTAGCATGTAGGATCAATCTGTAAGAAAATACAGAAGATGGATAGAATGTGGCAACGCTGCCCTTTTGCAGGCTCGCGTTATAGTCTAGTAAAATTAGCATTTCAGATGGTCAAAATTTGTACGCTAGATGGCGCTACGAATTTTTAAGAGGACAAAGGCAGAGCTGTGTTTATAATACAGTCAAATACTAAATTAGCATTTTTTAATAATCGAATGACCTCATTCGCAATAAATTGATTCTTATGTAATCATTCATCTTACTGATGTTTTATCTGTTTTATAACATGCCACAAGTTAGCACGGTTATGACCTTGGCGCTGCTGTGTTGGGCTCTGGCCCCCTTAATGTTATGTGCTAAATATGTGCAACATTTGTTAACAATTTGTGGAATGTCTAACAGTTTTAATTCCTTACATATTCGACAGCCTTGGAAAAAAAATCGGTTCGTAAATATATCTGACTAGTTTTCAAATACATTTGTTCGGTTTCTTTGTGATTCAGAATGTGTTATCTGCTTGATGATAGGTACAATGAAATATCAGAGTGACCAGCAAATACATGCAATAAATTATGATGACTTTGTATAGCTTGTTTGCATGATTACATTAATCACTTCTTAAATGTATCCTACGCATTTATTTTATAAATGTAGGGAGTTCTCGTAAAACCACTATAGCATAACGTTCCACCTTATCATGAACTGTATGGTGAAATATCTTAATACTGTCCAGAATCCATTACGCTGGCGCGGTATTTTAGTGGAAAGATAAATAAAAAAAATTAATATACATGAAGAGTTGTAAAATGAGATTTAACGCAACAATTTTTTGTGTTTTTGAAAATTCCATAATTACCAATAATTTACTTTCCACTTAATTTCTTCAGTCCTAAAATTCCATCGGATTTTTCTCAACACACTGGACTTTATTTTTGAAGATATTAAATAAGCACTTCTCTTATCATCTATGGTCCTTATTCAGTGAAAATGTAGTCGGATATATTGTAAAAGCCCTCAGCCCTTAATTAGCGGACAGACAGACTGAAAGCTAGACCAAGTGAAATGAATCGCATGGTTATTCATCATTTATACGGCATGAAACATCAAGAAAACATAATCTTTCGAGATTCCTCCGCCTATTGGCGTGAGAAATAAAAAGTGGATACATGAAATATCGGATGGTCTCACACATTGGGTATATAAGTCGATAGAATGATTTTATCGAGCTTCTTAGTCTTCTTTTTTTGTCATCATAACTACATGGAATGCCTTATCCAACGTCTGTGGTCTCTACATATATCTCTATGTACCCAACCCATCCCACGTGTCGCAATTTCAACGAATTCCATCCCATCAATCCGCAGAGTTGTGGGCGCCTGTAATCCATGCATTTCCTGAATACATCATCACCGTCGTCATCACGCGAATTGAGGTTAAATTGGTGTCAGAGGGCGTGCCAGGATTCATACGATTATTTGATCTGTTGAATGGATGCAAGTTGGTGGTCTCCAATCTCGACCAACTCTATATTTGATTTTGATGCTATTCTTGCTGGTTGCATGAATACACAAGAACACTGACCTCTCCCAGATTGAGGTGGTTCTATGAATCCCATCTTCTGTAGATTTGCGTCAAGTTTGTTATGACAATGAAGTGGTAGTGGAACAGGTCTGCAAATTTCTAATCTATCTACAGCACAACTTTTTTTGAAAATTGAAGGTTAAGTTAAGTAGCTAATCAGGTTAAAGTGATTTTAGTGGTGCATTTTTCAGGTTTTTTTTGTGATAGCTGGTTACTGAACTAACTGAACTATATATTTGCACCAAAAACCAATTTTATATAAAAAAACAGGCGGGTAATGTTTTTGCCTCAGTGTAAAGTCGATTTGCTGTGCCGTTTTTTTCTTTCCAAACAGAAACTAGACCATTTTCCGGTATCACTACGCGATGTGGCAACACTGCCCCCTTCTGTAGATCCGGCCACGAGTAGCGTAACGAGATCCTGACAGTTGATAATGGCTTAGAATGTAGAGCTCTTCTCTCTCTACAATATTACTTTGCTAAAACCGATTCTTGAACCTCAGAATGTCCGACATTTTGTTATCATAATCGAAGACTCCTAAAACATCAGTACACAAAATGTTTCGCGATTACAATACTTGCTACGCTGGAAAACAAAAATGCATGAACTAGTACTGAGTTAATCTACTTGACTCCATTTTTTCCCCGATACTTGCTTTTAGTTAGAGTTCGTACATTGAACGAAATCAATCAATCCTTACTTATGTTACGATTAACATTATCAAAATCACGTATGATCGTAAATGCAAACACACGTGAAGTGACAAACCAGTAATGACCAATACTGATATTAGCATGATAAATACAATTACGAAGTACTAACACACCTGATGTATATATCAAGTTCAATAGGATTGTACTTACTGCATATTATTTACATACATTTTTCAATCCAGTAGTATACATATAAAATGTAAACAAACATCTAATCTAGCAATAAAATAGCAATAAATAATGACTCATTTAGAAATCACGCGATTAGCTATGTATTTATTTCCTATACTGTATTAATTAATTGGTGTGGTGTTTCACAATCTAACTGGAAGTACGTCTGCCAATATTGATGTGTGTACATGACTGGAGTTTGAGTTGAATGTGATCTCCAATTGAAACTGGCCTATTATCTCTATATTTATTTATTTACTGGCATATTTCTCTTAAACCGTTTCTATATATAACCCTCTAAAAGATTATGTTATTAGCATCGATGCAGCGTAATACTATGTTGTTTATAGTTACAGAAAATTTTGAAATCGAATTTCCAAGGATATTATTTTACGCTGTAAATAGAATTACAAATAAACAAATATATGTTACGTTTCCGAACGAACTACTGATTTGCAGAACGGATTTATTTTTATTAGCTCGCTAAATTTCATCTGAAGGCGATTGAATTCAAACGAAACGTTGAAAAAGACAAATTCTTAAGACGATGGATGTGTGTAGCTCTTCACTCGCCTGTGCCGTAGAAAGCAAAGACATCTTGAGACCATACTTTCATTATATCATTCTGAATTTCATAGAGAAACCAATGGAAAAATCATAAAACGTACTGCTTATCTCATATCGTTAAAACGTCATCAGTCTGTAAGAAATCACTCAGATCTCAGATCATAGGAGGGCCGCTTGTAAATGAAGAATGTAATTTAAAAGGCATAAGTCAAGACACCCACAGAGGTCGCATACCAGTATATTAAAAATATGTCTGTGTCTGAAAGCGCCCATTATACTCTCGTATTTCGAATTCAGGCAAGCAGCTTAAGTAATTATGAGAAGAGGTTTTGTATACAGGCATGAATGGAAAGATAAAAATGTGAAATACAGAACGCATATGATCACCAATAGATAGAAATAAGAACTGGAAAAGTGTGCAGCATATTATTATATAGGTACCTTATTATTCCCAAAACATATGGGATATTTTTATAACTCTATTGGAAAGTACAAAGGGTTATGAAACCAACGAATTAGCCGTTGACGAACTGTTTGTTCCTTGAAACCGTAGCTTCAGTGTAGTAATCAACTGTCAAAATTTCGTATGGATAATTTCTTTGCCTCTGAACTTGATCTCGAATTGTATTAGAATGTACTGATTTCGTGGCCTAAATAACATCTATCTGTGGCAAACACGTAGGCAGCATGACCTGGGATTTGCGAACATTTTTGTTAAATGATTTTGTCTGGAAATGAATCGTAATGGAAAGCATGTCGCCATTAATAACCAAAGTATGCCATTATTTGCAATAGCCGTATATGTGCAATCGAGCGCGTATTCCCCGAAATGAAAGTAGGCACAACAGAGCATGACGCGTTACCTGTTCCCAAGGCGTTTATTATCAATCAGTAGCGGAGCGATTGATCTGCCAAAATTCAATTCTCCAATTATCAAAAATTCAGCGAAATTTCTGGTCAAAACTTCTTTCTTATGTTTTTTATATATAGTATTCAAGTTGCATTTACACTGCATCAAAACAAACACGAATGCTCGATCACATCATAATAACTGCACGAGAATTGGCGCTCGAGTAACCATGCTTGTTTTGACGCAGCGTAAATTGTATTTGGATGGGGTATAGTTTCGCATGTAGAAACTCGGCATGCCCTACTGCTAGATTTGGACCGAATATGCTCTGCTTGCTGGACAGATACTCCTACCAAATGAGCTACACAGACACGTGTAGTAATCTAGCTGAAACGCTAATGTGATGAACAATCCTGTGAATAGCATTATTTTTCCTAACTTCAAAGTGCGTACGTTGTTAGCATCTAGAACCAATGAACTAACTACCCTCCAAAAAATATAAAAATAATAATGTTTTTATTGTACATAGTACAAACAGCGAAGTTAAGCGTCAATCGCTACTCTACTCAACACACCACACAAACACCAACATCTACTCGAGGAAGGAATATTAAAGGAGTTTTTAAAGTTTAAGAGCTCCTTAGCATCTTTTAATTTTCACCATTGCTTTTTAAGTGCTTATCTAGGTTTCTGTTATTCTTGGAAACGGTGCATAAATGCTGGTAATTTTTCTTATATTTACACGATATATTGAGTACATTATTCAAAAATGACATTTGTTTTGAGTTACAACCTTACTTTCTGCTTTTTTGACAGAAGTATGTTATTTGTCCGTTGCAAAACGTTAAACAATATTTCTGAATCATGAATCTGTAAATGAACAGTGGATCTGATTGAAAAAAGTAGAAGGAGAAGTGCCAATTCTCAACGCGCAGCTCAACGAAACCATACTGTTAATGTCAATCGTAAATACTCATAAAAATATAATAGAGAATAAAAAACTGATACATTGTTTATAAAGGAGAAAATAATGCTTGGGTGCAAGACATCGATCTGTCCTTATACAGTAGAACTTTTCGAAAAAGCTCAAAGGTTTCGCCTCCTCAAAATAATTTTATCGGTTATAGAGTCGTCATCTTCCAGAATATCAGGTTCTTCTTCTAAATAGTTCAAACACTCCATTTGCTCAAAGTACAAACATAAAAATTTCAAGAAATCTACACTTAGATATAACTTTTCTGCTTTGAGTCGTCTTTAATGACTAAGTTAAAAAAAGCGTGAAAGAAGAATAATCATTGGTGTATCTGAAAATGTGAATTTAAGGACTCCTAAACGCTAAGCGATATTTAAGGGTATCTTGAATAGCTTGATGCAATCAGCCGATCAATGTCGAATGTGAGACTCGATCTTTCACTTTGTGATACTGGATCCGTTGGCGCAGTAACCACGGACACTATACAGTTTTACAATTTGCAAAATCACTTTATTTAAACCAGGCACGCGTTTCTCTATGTTAGCATATTCAGGGGAAAATTAAAACTCAGCTTTTGAGTCGTAAAACTGTGTAGTGTTTCTCCATCTTTCACAATAGATATAATTATATACAAGAGAACTGATAAATGTCTTAAGTAACTAACTTATGATGTACAGTGACTTCTTAGTCAGCAGAATACCTTATCGCTACACGCTATAAAGAACCGCTTGTACTGAGTCGATCAACTTGACCATGTTTTTTTAGAAGCGCCACTGTGAAGGCGAACGGCCATTGTGTGCTTAAAGTATGAACAACGTCACATTTGGCGACCACGTTTTTCTGATGCGCATTTGAACAGCTGAAGAACGAGAAACCGGGTTACCGTGCTTCTGCTAAGAATCTATTACAGACGTTCCATTTTGCTGGGCTTCTGCATTTAGCGGAATCATCGTGTATGATATGTTCAAATTTTCCAAACAAAAATAGTATTCAAGGAATATCACCTTAGATACCTAACCGATTGTAGCATGAGCGTTTTGGAGGGAGGTGAAGGGTAACGGGGGTGATAAAACTCCACGTTTCAGCAAACTTATTTTGATTTTTCCGACATAGGAATGGTTTGTATTTAATTTTGGACAGAATATTTTGTATTTAGGGTTCTTCTTTGTCGTAGGAAGAATTGTAATCGCGGAAAATAATCATTCCGAATTACGATGTTTCAAGCACAGTATCAGTCATAATTGTTGCAGCGATTCAGCTATACTTTTTTGCTGTCTCACCAGATGGCGCAGTCATCGTTTAATTTTAAATATTTTATCGTGAATATTTTTTTACATATACCTATCTTTATAATAATTTTTTTTTGAAAAAAATTCCCGAAAAAGTGCCTAAATTTTGAGTTTTTACACTAAAATAGCCCTTTAATGTCAGGCAGTTAGCCTATTGCGCTTCATAAGCGCTGCAAGAGGATAAATTTGTCTATTCACATTGACCTTGAAACGCTGTAGATTGTAACTATTCGGGAACAAAGTTTTTGGTAGCTCATTCCTCAGCTTGACCTGGTGACGTCTGTCAGTAGTTTGAATATTTTGCATTGAAAGATCAACAGCTTCATGGGGTTGTTCGGTGCAGATATCGCTGCGAGCGAGACTGCGTATCCGCGAAACTGTGTCTCCGAAGCAAGGACCTCGCGCCGCCTCCATCGCAGTCGTCGGTTGCCTAGCGACGGCCGCCGCCGCCGCCGACTACGACGACGAACGACCCGGCCCGGGTGACGATGGCCGTCTCCATGGAGACGGTCTCGCGACCGCCGATGACGGGTGAGGGAGCAGCGGGAGGCGGTTGCCCGGAACTATGGCGGATTCGACCGCTCCGGCGCGGCGTGCCACGGGCTGGCGGTGCATTCTGGAAATTCCTGTACCGGAAGTCAGTCCGTGGGTGGAGCCGTGGAAGATTTCGTCTGACGGAAGTTACCTGATCGATACATCTTCTCATTTTGTCAGTTTTAATTTTTTTAATAAATAGCCCCCAAAGTCAGAAACTCTATTGACCTAGAAACGCTCTAGATTGTAGCCATCGGGGAACAAAGTCCCCGGTAGCTCGTTCCACAACGCCGAGATCTCCCAAAAGGGCCACAACTAGAAAAATTATGAAAAAAAAATTGTCGCCAGTGGGGATCGAACCCAGTCCAGCATTCTAGACAGGCGCCTTTACTGTTAGGCCATGACGAACTGGTCAGACAGAACGGCAAATACGCTATGGAAGGTACACCCCCCCCCACGCACAATTTTTCTTTATAATTTTCCAACCTGCACAGCTCGATCTTTGATCAGACATCTAGTGCCAGAGGCCGATACTATCTTCGACGATAACTAGCATGATTCCATCAAGTTGAGCTGAGTGCGAAAATCTGCCGCCTTCAGAAAATACTATCACAGAAAGTGTAATTTAGATCCATTATAAGAAACTTTCAGTAGGTTGACGCTGTATTTTTACGTGTAGTGATATCAGTATGTTGAAGATTTTTATCTTATTGTAGAACGGTTGATCCGCTGTCATAAGGCTTTGAAAATATTGGAAATCTCGGAAAACTGAAATGATGTGAAAAAAAACAAATACAGTTATTTGTATATTAAATATTCATTATTTTATTTCCGAAGTTCAAAAGTTTCAAAATCCGATTCGTCATCCTTTTTTATGACTCCTCTGCCTGGGTAGTAGTCAACCTACTTGACGCTATTTATTTCCGATTATAATTCGTCCCACGTCTATTGGCGAGAAACGTAACAAAGTTAATTCATGTAGACTGTAGATGTTCTTACTTGAATAGATCCTTCATCAAAAATTGAATGAGCGTTAAGTAGAATCTTCTAAACAACTGAATATCTCCAATTTCTCTTACATTATACAGATGAGATTCTAATAACCCGCACGTAACGATCTAAACGACCATAATAATGACATAAAACGGTTTCACAATCGAATCAATAAAGAGTAATGTACTGTATTAAAATTCTTTCATGATTTTTATTACATCTAGATAAGATGTTTTCAGTTGTAAATCAATTTATTGTGTTTGAATAGGGGACATAACGTACAAGCCGGAGATTGATGAACTCGACGGGATCAATTAGGGTCAAATTAGATTTTTTGTTCTTCAGAGATTTTATGGAGACATCAGAAGAAAAAATGGAGCTTTCATTTTTCTAGTTAGTTTTAAGGAGTACTAGTAGTTAAGTAGATATCACGATTATTTTCTATTAATAGAAAACTGCTTTGATTTATATGGCTCTGTACCATGTATCCATGTATCTGTTTTGATGATTTTGAAGAGAGATATAATGTAAGACCATGCTAAGCAACAAATCCAACGAAAGGGGGCCGCGGGAGGATTCCCCCAGGCGTGGGCTTTTGCGGGGGGAAGCATGCGTTTGAATGAGGCCCGGAAAAGGAAGCGCCTTATGATTTTTCTTCCCGAGCCTCATAAAACGTTCTATGTTTTCCGAGATCCTGAATTCAAATAATAATTATAGATATTCACCTGTATATTGGCTCGATTAAACAGGTTTGTGGTAATGTTTGCGACATAGATGGTTCGCAGTCCATGTCCGAGCAGTGCAAAAACTCCAACAATCAGACTAACAGACCGACAGACAAACTGGCACATCAACCGACAGACAGACCAAATAAATATTTACTACACCGTGGCATCGCACGACGTAATTTTGCTCCACGCTGGTATCACCGACGCGGCTGGAATCCGCGTTTCTCAGCCCCAATTCTGATTGTTGAAGGGCATAAAAGTCTGAAGGTTCAGATTCATGCTAAAATCTGGCGCTGACGATTTTGCATTCATCTATGGTGAGCCCAGTTGGTGACATTCAGCAAAAGTTGTTAATTATCCTGTACCACATGATTTGTCACCCTAAGCAACTTTGTCCATTTACTTTTTGAACTAATTCACAAGATTCCTGACATTTGCATTAAAGTTGGCAGGACCGTTACATATATTTATATAAACCTTCTAGGCCATGTTTCACCTGGGCCTTATAGAATGTAGGATTATGTTTGATTATGCGAAATACTAACTTGTTATGGATTTATCCAGTGATGTATGTATTTCAGTTAATCCTTCATATGACTCAATTAAACAACAGACATTCGGAAACTTATCACATTCCTAACATTTCTTACCTAATCGAATTATACCATTTATAATCAACCTACAAAAATATTTATTCTAAGACATTCTTTCTGGAAGCTACGGCATATCTATGACGTTGATTCATGGTTGTTTATCGGTTGGGCTATATTTATACCAGAAAGATAAATCCAACTGAATAAAAATTCAACCAAGAATGGAATGTTCCATGGAATGTGAGAGATCAAGAAGCAAGAGGTCAAGCATTGAAAGATTATTTTGTTTTTGTAGCTTCTCTGTGCATTGTTTTCGCTGCGAATGATACAGTTGTCTTATCAAAATGTTTCTTGTTGTTTTTTTACTTCCCATGCCAATAGGTGGGGAAGTAATGCAATCGCAGAAAATAACGAACTCGAGATATTGTGTTTTATCGATGCATTTCGAATAATTGACACAAATTTAGGCTATTTGATTTTTATCTCCAAACGGCGCGCGAGGTGGCGCGGCCCATTGGCAACTTACGAAGTCAAAGTCCTAACACTTGGAATGCCTTTTTCATATTTTTCTGTACTACAAGACGTAGATAGCTTCTTTTCTAAAGGGGGCTATTTTGTTTCGTTTCTGTTTTAGTAATTTCTACTAATTTTTTTTCAGATGTCCAAACTTTCCCCAAATCCTTTGCATCCAGATAAGCCAATTTTGAATGAAATAACGATTAACTAGTAATTACCTTTTTCTGTTTTATTACAGGTGAGCACATCAAGAAAGACTAGAGGGTGAAGCTGTGAGTTATTAGATATATATATAGAGATGAGTTTTTTAAAACCTGATGGGTAGATTTTCCTAATTAAAAATATATTAAGCACTACGTTTCAAAAGTGACATAATATATGACAACGTTGTCAATTTGTGCAGTAAACGGCAATTTTTTTAGTTTTCCACGTGAGCTGATAGAGTATTATTGTATAATTACATGGAAATATGCTATTTTTGAATGTAAGCAGTTATTTTGATGCAGTTTATTGCAAACGGGTGAATTCAATTCGCCGAATATTAACTTATTTACACCATTATATTTATTTTTTTCCTGGCATGACGATTCTCAGAAAATGAACAGGCTTAACATCGACAGAACTGTTCAGAACGACGATCGTTAACGTCAATAGACGATAGGAACTAAAAGAAGAAGTTTCGGAACTATTTTCGAAAGCCATTCGCTTTAATAATTATATCTGATATTTTAATGTCGATTTCCCTGTTGTCTTGCTGTTAACTAATGACATACCAATAGTAGTTATGTAATTATACAAACTATGATTTCCAACCCAAACTAATTATGAGTATTCATAACCTCGCGTGGATGTAACCGTCTTCCTTTTGTTAATTCAAATTCATAATTATAATAATTAAATGAAGCGTTTGAGCAAGCATTCGTACAGACGATTTGAATGGATAATTATTGTTGCTGATATGCAATGATACAGCCTGAGACACTCGTCGCATGGTAATCAGCAGTGAAAAATGATCGGAATGCTGGTATATTAATGCGTCAGAAACGCATGTGTGCTGTGTGATGAGAATATTTATGACACTTGTCATATTTTCTGTTTGTTCTTTGTGAGATCCAGAAAACTATGGCGCGTTTCGCCATTGCTGCGCAAAAAGTAAGAACCTCAGGCGAATTCGCTAGAGATCGACCGATATCGGTATCAGTATCGTCCTTCCTGGCCGATATCGGTATCGACATCGATATCGGTATGTAGAGCGCGATATCGGTCTATATCGGTATCGACCTGATAAAAATATCAATTGAGTTTTTCAAATTCCAAGGTTTTTCTTACGAAATTATAACACAAATACTCGAAAAACAATTTAGGTTTAACTTTTATTTTAAATAAAATAATAATTATATCATATTTTTTTATATGTAACTTAATGTTATTGACAAGTTGAACACCTAAAAAGAAATTCTCAATTCAAAAATTTCAAAGCTCTTCTAACAGGTATTCCATATATTTTTTTAAGGTTATCATATTTTCCGTTTACTTCAATCAAGAATACGAACATCTTGCGATTTCCTCCAAGCAATTCATTTACTTGTTTGGCTTCGCCATATTCGTCAACGGCAATTCAGCGGTACGCGTGTGTTTGTTTGCGCGCCCATTAGTTTCTATTGGATTTAATTTTTATCAACCACCTCTCAGGATAGGATGAATGTGCTGATAAAAAGTTGGGATTGTGACTGTTGTGAGGATCTCATACAAGTGTACTGGTGTTGATGTGATATGAGTGATTTTGAGCTGTGGATAAGTTCTATTTATTATAGATGGTAGACGTATAAGTTTTGGCTTAATTACAGATACATATTTTTTATATTCTGTTTATCTGTACAACACCTTTCAAACTTGAATTAGGAAAAATACTATATGACGCAGATAAACGTAAGAAAGAAGTCACATTGGTACAGTTTTCATACTTTTTTGGTTCTTCTCTTTAATATATTATATTAATAATAAATTATATAATGAAGTTGAAATATTTGCATCAAGATCAGGGAATGCTTCAATTAACACTATAGTATTCATCAAGGCTAGATTTTATCTGTTTTCTGTCAAGATTATGATATGCTCAATTTGAGATTTTGGTATTCTCACTTACAAGACTTTCCCAGGTTTAAATTGAATATACCTAGTATTTACTTAAATTTCTTCTATATGATCAAAAATACAGTATTCTTACTATAAGATTATTATAGCTTTGCGCATATAGGAAGATATGGTATACTTGAATGAAAGCACATATTCTTGCAATTTCATATATCAGTTGAAGAGAATAGCTGTTTACTAGCCGCACTATTTGATGAGGGTGTCATTCAGAATTCGGGATGAAAAAATAAGTTTTATTCCTATTTGCGCGCTGAAAATGTTTCATTGTGTTTTTTGTGTTTTTTTTCTCAACAATGGATTTTAACTCCAAACTCATTTGTTAATTTTTTTTGCCTGTGAGTGCCTAAAAATGACATCAAGGTAATTTGACAAATTGGTCTGAGGAAGTCAGGGAAATTGCACGGTTTTTGTTTCGGGATTTGAGTCGTTGAAACCCTACCCTGTTCATATCTGATCCTGGTGCAAATTTGATGTATAGCACCACCGAGCAGGGTTGCAATGGCAGTTTATTACGTCACCGTATGGCTTACATGCGATTACAATGCTCGTTATCATGCCTGTTTAGATAATTAAAATTGATAGCGCTTATTACAGAGTTAGCTCGATATAGGCGTAGTCCACGCCGTTTGATGGATATAGCTTCATACTGTCGGCGCGATTGGAAAAACGTATTATATGTAGTATATAATGCTATGATTGGGTATGGATTCAATTTAAATTAAATGCGTGATGCTCATAACAGTTTAATCAATTTAATTAAAGCCTGAATTTAGTCTATGTTACGTCTACTTGATTCCGAGTTAATATGTAGAAAATTGGAAATAACTTCAACATTCATCTACAGTCGTACACATGCATATTTCGTCTTTGGCCTAAACTCGTCAGTATAGTCTGGCGGTTTAACTGTAGTGAGCAAGTGGGTAACGTAACCTAGCTAAGGGTGTGTTAGCAACTGCAACATTGATCTCCAAGCGTCGTGGCATCTTACGAAGTCAAGGCAGTCCATGTAGAAACTTCTCCCATTTTATTCCATGTCCCGTTTTCTAAACATATTTACTGAGTGCGGATATCGAAGTTTCCCCTTTAGTTATATAATGTTGTGTTGTTCTCTGAATCGAAAAGTGTTAGATCTAGATGACTCACCATTATAACATTTGCCTTACAAACATTTTGTGTATCTAACATGGGAGCAAGTTCCTATTCTACATATTTGCCACTGTTCCATCCTTTTAACTCTCTAAAGCGCCCTACGTCTTAACTGCGGTATCTATGAATAGTCCTATACCGTAAATAGGAAATGAGCTGGCTCCCTTGCACCCTTGATGGTAGTCGACTAAACGGGACGCTTATAGCGCCTCTACGTGTCTTTATGTGTGTACACGGGGTGGAGTGTCTGTAATTAACTGTAAGTTCAACGCAGAAAGGGCACAGCTTCGATTAAGTAGCAACATCAAAGTAAATGAAAGTTGGTCTTATAGCGCGTCTACATCTTGGCTTTAGAGAGCAAGTGTTTCAATTTTATACAAAGACGCAATCAAGTCAAGTAGGTTGATGTGGTACATTCCACGCATTGGTATCGGGCTAAAAATAAATATTCGGATAAGATTTTATACCTGTTGATAGTTGTTGTTGATCCAGTTTTTTAAGAGTCTGAATAGCACTTTTCTCATTATTCGAGAATCCCATTCAATAAAAGAGCAGTAATATATAGTAAAAGCTGCTAAAACAGAAGCATGGAAAACTAGTCAATCTTATAATAAGAAGTTAAATACCACTATTCCTCACCACCAAATCAAAAACAGAAACAAAACAAAATATTTCTCCAATTTGTGATTCAAACTGTACAAAAAATAATGAGATTTCATCTTTAAAGTTTAAGAACGTGATATTCCTTTCGAAAACATGATCTCTGGTAAAAGCATGAAACCTGGCATCACTGTACGTCACCGTTATCGCCTGCTTGCCCTGAAACGCTTCACTTATGCTAGATAAAACCTCGATATTGGTCAATTCATAGGAAATTAAAATAAATATTTGTAAATTTACCCGTGAAAATTTCACGTTGTACTTGATAATAATAATAAACGCCTTTTTATTGTATTATTCAATCTAATACAAATACAAGCGGCTAGATTTAGCAACAATTCTATTCTTACCATTAACCCCTCATCATATTATGTAAAATGCAGAAGAGAAAATTGGGAAAAGTGATGCAACTAGGTGCACATCATGTGCATGCTAGAGGAGAGAAAGATAAGAGAAATAGCAGTACTTTATTAAAATTAAAAAACAGCCATCAACAAACTGGATCATTTTCCTGCATGACGTGCCTAACTTTAAAAACGTTTCTCAATTATATCTACAGAACTAAACTGGAACAGTAACCGATCAGTCATCCTTATTTAGACAAGCTAATGAACCTAGTTAAAAGCAGTGTTGTGGGAACGTCTTAGATGCTTAACTCCTGTTTGTTCTTTATTTAAAAAGTATTCCGTTTTATGAGCGCCATAGTAAATCATGTAACAATGGACACACATGAAAAAGGCCAAGTTGACACGCTGGTATCAAGTTCAGATTTTACTTTTTCATTTAGGGGGATTTATTGCGAAATATGCTATACGTATAATGTTAATTTATTTAGACTGGTAGAATCATCGAGGTAAAAATGTGTCATTCATATACGAAGTGTCACAAATAAAAATCTGCGTTTTCCTGTAATTTTTGAGACTTCATCAGACTATCAAATTTAACTATTCACAATATCTGCCCAGGTTACTTGTGAACTAGCTAAGTCTTTCAGAGATATATATTTATCTCTTATTAAAACCCATCTGATAGATTCATTAACGTTTCGGTTTCCTCAGCAGCCCCCATCAAATATAAAATACGAAACATTTAAATTTTGAAATTATAATGCCATTGAGGACGTATAGAGTTTTGGCGACTGCATTTTTACTAGGAAAAATATCTTAGGGGACGTCCATTAATTAGGTGAGGTGTTCTGGAGAGGGGGAAGTCGAACCGAATCTCATACAATCTCACGTGAGAGAGGGGGTCGGGGCAGGGGGTCCAGCCCCCTATGGGGAATCACAAAATCGTCAAAAACGCTTCACGTAATTAATGGATGTCGCCTTAGGACATGAAATATATTAAGAACTTCGATGGTTGAGGTTTTTTGGGGGTTTCCCTTTAGTGTACCGCAAATGCTGTCATCAAAAAACTGGTCTTCTGAGTGTCAGAAAAGATATGAGAATTAAATAGAGGCAATTGCTAGACAGGTTAAATAGAATGCTAGGTTTGAGAGCTCTAGTTTTGTTTTCATGGTAGTACTAAGCTTGTCGACAGATAACGTGTGTAGTCATTGTGCTGTGTGTCATTCTAGACAGTCTGGCGGTGCTTCAAAGCGTCATTGAAAATCTAATATTATTTACGATACACAATTTCATCTTAATGTTTGAAGAGTTTAGTGAATTTAATTTTTAAATTTATTTATTATTACAGGTTACTTATACTACATTCGATACGTCATGATACAAGAATATTTCGTGTTACACACAAAATTCGACATAATGTACTCGTAAACAAAAGTATATATAAATTGGCAAATGAAGTTCTAAGATTCGGACAAAAAGCAATACACAAAATAAATACAGAAAAATAAACTTTGTGCTTTATGAACATTTGCAACTATCAGGAAACTCCTATACGGTATACAATGTAAAAGGCATCATCAATGTACAAGCCTTCGAAAGAATTCTTTAATTTTGCTTCATCCAAACAGTGGTGAACAACTGAGCATCTACAGTCTTCAAACTAGATTCGTGTTTTTAACTTAACGACAGTTTGTTACTCAGTAAGTACTTAAATGTTTGCGAGGGTCACTGCGTGGGAAATGAATGGATACACTAAATAAGACATAAAAGTAATCTTTCTTCGGTCAACCACTGTGGATCGTTTGTATTATTAACTGTTCCAGACATCGATAGTGTGACAATCCGATCGACTACGGTCGCACTTCCTTCCGCTTTAACGACTGTGCGCCGCGTTGACACCGTTAGATTTACGAGTCCTTGCCTACACCTGGGATTTCTATTACGAAAGCAGAATCGCAGATTAAGTGACATCCTCCGTCCTCTGTCCGTCGTCGCCACCTAGAAAGTGCTAATCGGGCTTTCACGCCGACCGGCTGTAACTAATTTGTCTTGAGCTAAATAACTAACGTGGAGCGTTGAAGAATGGATGAGAGAAAGAGGTTAATCGAAGCGGCCAGTTAGTGGTCCCTTTTCGGTCTCATGCCCGAGACCAGCCTTTTTTTCAGAAAATATGGCCTCGGGACCCACACATCTTAAATCTTTTTGTTTCTGGACCCTAGGTCCCAGCACCATAACATGTGCGCCAAAGATTTTGTCTCTTCACCGCAGCGTTTTTTTAGAGATAATCTCTCCCAAAGATAGAAAGCCTATCGCGATTCAGAAGCGTCTTAAGAGAAGACATGTCTATTCATGTTGACCTTGAAACCCTATGGGTTGCAAATATCGAGAAATAATCTCCCCGGCAGCCCATCGCACAAAACCGAGGTTCTCCGAAAGAAGGACTTGTGGAAGAGGCTTCCTCAATCTGGTGAGGCTTTTCTAACATTTGTTGTACTGATGCTCTTGGTGTTACTATCAGGAAGAGATCAGCCTCTTTTTTGACATTCCAAACTGTAGCAAGCAATATTCTACCGATGGTCTGATCTGAGCCTTATAGAGTACCAGCAGCTCTTCCAAAGGATACAATTTTTTGGACCAGAAGAGAATCCCCAGCTTCTAGAACGCCTACCTGACAAGGCCGGCTACACAGACCTGCCAGGATATGCTATTTGTGATATCCTTGTCAGGATAGTTGTTTGAGTTCTGTGAATTGAACTGAATTCGGTCTATATCCCCATTGAACAATTATCTGGAGAGCATGCTGACGATATGAGGTCTCTCAGGATTATAGTGGTTAATCTGGTTGTATGTTATAAGTCATAAGGGTGCCTGTAGTTAGGATTAATTTTATTTCCAACAATTCGTTGATGTACTGCAACACAAGTCTTGGGGAAGGAACAGATCCCTAAGGACTCTGGTGATGATGGTGAATACATCGGAAGCATACCTAGCCCCCACCGCGAATGAGGTTCGGTCCCTGAGAAAACTCTCCAATGATTTACATATAGTAGAACCGTTGGGCCATTCAGCACCCTTATTCCATGCAGGTGATTGGCTAGAGTTGTTGTGGACAGTGAACAGTCACACCAACAATCTGACCAATTGACTACTGTCAAAAGAGAGATAAAGAACTGGAACATGGAAATCAATTCTTTCAAGCAACATACTCAAAATGGCTGGAGGACTAATTTTTTCAAACAGGAATCAGCTACGTATAGTTATGGGACTCACAGAAAACGGTCGTCTGAGGAAGTGCCTGAAAAAACTGGGCTTTACAACAAAGACCTTTACTGCAGGCAATGCGAGAACAGAGTCGGCATTTCACGTTCTCTGTGAGTGAGTGCTTTGTATAGTCTAGGCTAGAATCACTAGGCTCAGTACAGTACCAGCAGGGAAACTTCACAAATTAAGACAGGGTTCAAGACTGCTAGAATGGTAGAATGGGTTCTGTAAGAAATAAGAGTAAATGCACAGGGATAACGGAGGCCATACGTCAAACGCGACGGCTTCTGGGAAAGGAAAAAAATACTAATTTCTGTTCAGGTACCAAAAAAATCTTAAAATAAAAAACTCTGAGTGATTGTTGCTGAAAGTAATAAGTAGTCCAAACAGGCCGACCTAAGTAAGTCATGAATGGTCCTAAGTTCAAATGTTTTCCAATCAGAATACTTATGCAGAAAAGTGAATTACGAGAGACAGTCAATTCGAACATTTGAAAGCGAAATATCAATCTTAAGCAATTTTTCTCATCTCTCCACAGACACAGGCGCTCGCTCTTGAAATTGTTAACAGTCGCGGCTAAAAATATCTCGCCCAGAGGCAGTTAGTGGCTGATGATGCTGCGCACGATGAGTTATTGAACTTCCCCCACAATGTTGCCACTACCGAGGCTAAGCTCAGTCCGCACAGCTCAAAACCTTGTCCGGAGACAACAATTGTGAAAAGTGTCTGTTCTACATCTTTGTCTCAGAAGCTGTAGGTGCTCCTAATTCACCCTGTTGCTCAAAACAAAGATTCCTTGAAAGGTCTTGATACACTCCCATATATCTGCTATGTGTAATCAGAATATTTTGCTTTTATTTCCCCTGAAAATGAATCAGGTAGCGTTGCCACAATTAAAAAATGAATTATACATTTTGGAACATAAAAAAAACTATTAAATTACAGGAAAATGTACTGGCCTCTATTTGGTCGATAATAATGTATACAGAAATTACATACTTATATTCAAAATATCAATTAATCAGTGTTTTTGAAGCCACTTATTTTTGCAATGTATCTTGTTGTGAATGTTCTAGATATTTGACCAATTTAACCAGCATTACAGAAAGTAGATGACATGAACACCCGACTTATCTGGCTCACATTTTATTTATCTTAAATATTTATGAAGTTTTTCCATTTTTTTCATTAACTTTTCATTTCAGCGAATCAAATTAAAGTGTAATTTTTGCACATTTCCTTGGTTCCCCAGTAATCATCAATTGCAATCTAAATATTTTTGTTTGTTGTTTATCGTTAATGTCCTTTTCTGTCAAGACTTTCCCATAATTATTCCTTAACTGATTATTATCTTTTCGTGTACAACCTCCATTGTAAAATTTATCTTTGTGAAGTATCTCACTCTATCAACAAGTGAGAATCCTTGATATGCCTACGAAATACTATATTTCGGTGAACAAGTCATTTTTTTCAACAATTTTTTCTATTGTCTATTTGATTGTAATGTGATAAAAAATACATTATTTAGAATTTTCTGTTTTCTGATCATTTATGTTCCACGATATTTCTTGTAGTGAAGTTTTGTGCCCAGTATCAGTACCTATATTTTATCTTAAGCACTTCTGAATAATTGTCTATGTCAAATTACCGATATCTTTTTGGAAGTATTCGAAACTTTACTTTTTGGTCGCAATGTTCTGCCGCGCTGTCATCAAATTTGCTGTTCTTAATTCTATAAAAATATCCAAAGACCGAGTTATGAACATTCTAGAACCCACTAGATTTTTAAATAACATCAGATAAAATGTAATGCAAACCTTTAGAAAACATAAATAAAGTATAAAAACTAAAAAATTTCGAGCACACTAAGAAATGTTTCTGTGGACGCTATAAAATGATCATTATTAAAAACTTCTCATATTTTTTGTCTCCCTACAAAAAAAAATCTACTACAACCTCGAGGGTTGGTTGATTTATGTTCTTATCAATAATATTCCACAGTCATTGGGCCAATCTAAAAAAAAAGTAGTAATTCGAGTCCTGATGAGGGTTTCCATTTTCTGGAAAATTAGGGATTAAGTCAAGGTAACAATACATGGTCAGGAAACATTGAGGTAATACGATTACGGCAGGGACAAAGTTAATACTTTTTTAAATAAGCTTTAATGGTATGAAATTAGTACATTTATCACCAGAAAAAAATTCGCACTTCTTTCATTTGAGCATAAATCTTTTTTTCGGTAATTTATTTGGGAAATTACACCCACGACACACCCCTCCCCAACTTCGTCAAAAAAATGAGTGACATTGATTCACGTTATGAAACCATAAGAGTCAGAAAAACTCGTTATTTTGAATTAGTAATGTTTGCTAATACAAAGTCTCAAAAGATATATGTAAATCAGACATATAAGTCCAGCAACCTTACAGATTTCAATGCCATAAATCATGAAGCGATAAGAAGTGCTTCAATCTATCATTCACGGTGTCCTGTCAAAATAAATTTCAGATTATAACGGGGCTGAAGTTCATGATGATATCGGCCACCAAATTTGTAGGTAATTCGTCGGGGTGAAAGTTGTCACGTTATCGTGGCCCTTATCAGTCATTCACGCTAGAGTAACTTTGTTGGCAAGCGATAAATTCTCACATTCCACCATAATAAATGGTCAAATGGCGTTTTTAGTTACAGAAAATATTTTGATACAAGCTGAACAACATGTCTTCACGAGACAGTGAATTAAGTTTGGATTTTTATGTTACTTCGATGTAAGTTTTGGAAATCTTGTACACTTCTTTTTTCAAATTTTGAATATTTATTGACGGATGAAATTTTAAAGCCTCAGCACTCGCAATATTTTTATATATTCAAAAGATCAACGTTACAATGCCATTCTTTTTAGTTCGCTGCCAGCACAAATATTGAAGATTTTTTGTTTATTTACCATTTTCATTTTTCCTTTTGTTTAGTTTGTTGGGAAGAAAAATCTTAGTACCTCAAAATCTTATTTATGGCAACCTAGTAGAGTTGAATGAATTTCGGGAGAAAATTATGTCGAATTATAACGAATGAAAGCTTTTTTTATTTGTTATTAAGTTATATTTAATTTTGTGTGCAATAGCATACATCAATATTGCGTTGCAGTATGAAATTATTGAGGGGTGTAATCGCCGTGGATCAGGCATTACGTAGGGTCGAAGGGTGCCTTCTTGGCGCCATAACGTCCGCTGCCCTATCCAATGAATATAGTTGCCTTTGTCGATTGTCGACGATAATAAAACCCCTTTCCCCTTTTGCTACTAATGTCACCATGTGCGTAACGACTTTTCAAAAAACAAAGGGACGATATTTTGCAACAAATGGGCTTCAATACATTCCTAAACTGCGTTAAAAGCTCATATTTGAGCGTTCTAACTGATATCGAATGTGCGATTATGCGGTGTCGTAATTTCGTGGTAATGGTAAAGGTATTAGGCCGGATAACCTGATATGTAGGTTCGAATCACGCCACTCCCAGATTTTTGTTCATAATTTACAAGATTTGTTTAAACTTGCAGTGTATGTAGTAGTAGTAGTAATGGGGAGGCAAAGCCTGGCAAGTAGGCCACCTTAGCCCTTTTTTCCGAGCCCGAAGACCATCACTAAAACTATGGCAGACCTGGTAACTCCCTAGTGTCGAACCTTCCAGACCTTTTGATAAAGGTCATGATGTCCGACCATTCCGCTAATTAGCACTCTTCCCTGTCAAACTCTGCTGTGCCGAACACCTCAGCCCTAAGGCCGCTGTATACGGCACACTCACCCAGGAAGTGGAACGAGGTCTCGTCCTCCTCCCAGCACTTCTGACAGATTGGGTCTATGACCACTCCTATGAATGTCAATCTGCAGTGACCTGTGTGGATCCCCACTGACAAGTGGAGTGAATCCCTCTTCTGGTTCAGTAGCCATAGCTCCCTACGTTTGTTGGGGCCTGCTATGAACCTCTTGGACTGCCTGCAGTCGTCTCTCTCCAACCATGCTTTCGCAAGTCCGTTATATGCCCAGGCATCTAGGGCATTACTGACCTGGCCTATGCTAATGCAAAAGTTTGGGGCCAAGCAATGTATGTATCGATTTAACTATATTTCTTCGCTAGAATCTTGTAACTCAATTTTGAAGCATATATCTTCAACCGATTAAGCTGTAATTTTGTATACACGTTTAGTTTGGATGGAAATGCATGGTTAGCTGTGTGATTTTGAATCAAACATGGCGGAACACTTAAGATGGCGGACTAGTTGTTTTTAATGCATTCCTACAATATGGATATTATATTTTTTTGGATTTTCAAACGAGTACTTCAATCTCGCGACAAGCTTTCATATCATATAAATTGTGTAATGACGTTATAAGTTGATAGTAAAAGTTTTAAAGGAAAAGTTTATTTTATTCTTTTGAGCGCATTTAAATAAAAGCTTGCATAAAAACTGTTTTTCACTTTTAATTCATATGTAATCATGTGTATGTACTTATGTCTTCCTCATTTGGATAAAAGTAGAATCTGAGTAGTCTTGCTGTGTCGGGCTTCAGTAAAATTTCCCTTTTCGTTGAATGTTTCAGTAACGGCGCCTGTGTTGACATACTCGTTGCACCCCCATGTCGTGGGGTGCCAGACACGCGATATTTGATTCAGGGCGTCCGTCGTCGCGCCGGCAAAGCACGGGAGTTCCCGTTTTCTTTTTCATTATTTAATGGTTTCCGGTATCGTCGAACCTTAGGGTTTTGGTGTTGATTCAAGCTGTCAGGAGACAGTGTATGTTTAAAACTTTACAGATTAGTAGATAGCTTGATATCTACGTTTTTATGGACCACGAAAGCGAACTTAGTGCAGCTGTAGATAAGTTAAGAGGAAATTTTTTACTGTTATTTTTTATAGATAGCCTTACGCGAAGGCGGAAAGCCTATCGCGCTTCATAGGCGCGGCGAGAGCGAGAGGATGAATGTCTATTCACATTGACCTTAAGAGGGGACTCTACATAGAATAAAAGGCGTTTTGCATTATTTATCAGAAGTGGGTCAATACTGTATTGAGTCTAAACACCTGTTAAATCCTTATGTAGTGATACCTCCATGACTATCCGTATTTTGCTCAGTTCAGCCACAGAAATGGATTGATCAAATTTTCTAGGATTTTATCACTATGAAATCATCAAAAAAAACAAATCATACGAAAATGGCAAATGAGGCAACTACTTAATCTGTAATAGTGACATCATGTTCATAAATGAGCATTTCGGAAAGCAGTTGAAATTAACGATTTGCTTTGCAGGACATACCTCTATACTATATGCCTAAGTGACTAATTGTCTCATTTCTGATAGCTTCATTACATATTGTAAAAGCTAAAATAATGGAAGAAAAATTATTCGATAAAAAGAGCGAGAGAAAGTGAATATAATGTGAAATTGAGTATGATGATTATTAAGACAAATAGATTCGTATTGAATGAGTTGTTCAGTGACTTTCTTTCAAAGAAAATACATGCACTAAAGTTTCTCATATATACAGGGTGTTACAAAACAAGTACGATTAACTAGAGTAATTCCAGAAGTTCACAAAAACAAAATTGTATTTATATTCCTTACATATTCATTTATGCTTACAAATGCGTAATAATGCTTTCTTGGGTTCAGATAAAAAAAAATGTGTATTAGAACACAAAGCAAAAGCCAATAAAACTCTCTTTCTTCCAGTGATGCCTTTCAATTTATATCTGACGATCCGATGATGATATAAATACAAAATCGAATCGCGTCACTGAAAGAAAGATAGTTCTATTTGTGAAACTTGTGTGTTCTAATAAAAAAATGTATCTAGATGATGGTAGAATTTTACCAAGTCATATCATATCTAGAATTTACATATTTTCTTGTTTTTTTTTATTACAACGATCAGTTTCACTCATTTCCGTGTACCTATCTGTAACTTTTTGTTTCACGTAATCGATGGAATCAGTAACGTTGCAATGTTTTTGAAAATCAGTTCGGGTTAGGTTCTTTTCGAACAATAGCTAAATCGCATAATTTGCAAAATGTACTTCCAGTAATTTCAAAAAACTGTTCACCGTTCTCAATTATTTCAAGCAGTGGAGAAATGAGTGATGGTAGAATGTAATTATATCAGTATTAGCGTGGTTTCTGGTTCCAGATCATCACCGGAAACCGTTCTCATAAAAATTAATGTGCTTGGCGCTGAAAAAAAACTCCGGTTTTTATATAACTTGATTGCAGGTAACAGAAAGACAACCTGAAGGCTAACAACGTGTACGGACAAATTAGTGCAGGAATTGTAGAGGACCAGTCACTTTAACTGAGATGATATGATGATCCTTCGCGGAAATTGATCTAATTTGCATAATATACAAGGACTTCTCTAAATATTCATGGTAGAAGGCATACTGATCTTTTTTCCAACGTATTTTATTACCTTCTTCGGTATGTATGTATGTTTGTAACAGAATCTTTGAACACTGTTTTCACCCGCTTCAGAGCGTCAGATTAATTCAACATTTTGCACCCTTATCAAAAGACCGATGACGGTATAATAGTTCAATAAGTTTGTCCCATTATTTATTTTTATAAAACAATACGTTGAGAAGTGATGATACGAATCAACATTATAATTTTTATTTTAACAGTTCTTGAAACAATACGCTTAAAAGGCGCTATTACGAATGACTTTTAATTTTTTTTTGACACACTTCTATTATATTTAACTATAGAGACAGAAGAATCTTCAAAATATAAGGATACTTTCATCAATGAATAATGATAGTTTAAGGAACTAAAAAAACACACTTTTATAGTTACTTGAATTAAAACGTAAAAATGTAGTACAAAGCACCCCACGCTTTAATCACGACATTCGTGTTAATAATTTTATTCGTGTATCTATTAAGAATTATTTTTTCACTTTTTAGTTAGATTAGCTATACAAGTTATTTGAACTACAATTCATTGTAGATTGCTTCTACGCCCAGTAAGAAAAAAATGCGTCGATAGTTAAAGACTCATGTTATATTAAACTACGAATTCTAGTAAATAGCATTGTGCATTCCTGTGAACCAGAAATATCGTAAAATCAACAGAAACGCCTATTTATGATGACCGACAACTTGTCTAAATGGAAACAACTGTTTAAGATGGATTCCATTTGGGTCTGTTAATTAGAGAAATATAATATACTATTTATGCTTGGCGCTGCTAATTAGGTAGCAGATGTGGCTGAATACAGCAATAAAGTGAAGTTACGTTATCCAAAAAAGCTCCGTTTTTATGGAGACACTCGCAATTTGCTGTAAAACTGATTTTCGGGTATTTACATAAAAGGTGTTTATTATAATTGCAAGATTTTTACGGCACCTGACAAAATATAAATGGAACCGTAATAAAATTGAAGTGGTTCGACCTGATTCGTTTCCTCTAGAGAACCTTCACAAATGCAAATAATATTTTTAGGAGCTTCTGAAATAAATAATAATAAATTAGAATAAGAACATGTTCCAAATGTTCATATTAAACAGTGGAATTGTAATTGTTTGGTGACCAAGCATTTAAATCTGAGTGCATTTGAGAAATTGAAATAAATTCTGCTCAGTTATACCAGAAAGAATGTGACTGTAATTTAAATACTACATATGTGGGAAGTAGTCAGTCAATCTACTTGACTCAAATTTTTATCATTTGATGCACTCACATTTTGTTTTGTGGACATAGATATATTATCATGAAAGAATTGAGATCGAAACTGCAGAATAAAGTTGAGTCACTGAATCTCAGCTTATTACTTGTCTATTTTGTATGAACGCAACTCACACTCGCGAAATCGGAAGACTAAAGATAAACTTGCAAAGAAATGATGAACTGGAAACTTCGCAAAGCTGAATCGAGTACACTGGCAACCATCCAATGCTTTGATGGATGTATAATCTAGCAGGTCTGGAGCAAACCTTGGCATTGTCGTAGCGAAATTGATTTCGACAGTTACATTTTTGATTGCTTTATTTTGAAGAAAAACGGTACTTAAGGAGAACCGTATAGTAAAGGAAATGAACAATCGTGAAACGAAAATTATGTCGGCGCTGAGCGCCTTGACAAAGTTGAATTACATGTCAATTCCAATTCCAAACGAGCACCTGCGGCCAAGTGACTTGATACTCTTGATGTCCAAGAAGTTACTTCTGCCTGAATGATAGAAAAGTTTCACCAAAAAAAGCATCACAAAATGAAAATTTAAGGTTATCCTTGTATTTGAGCACCATATTTGCAACTATGTGATTACTACATAGTAGAAAGGAAGTATACACTTCAGAAATCGTGTCAGAGGACCACTAATTAATAAACAGTTTGGTTTGTACATGAAACATTGACTGTGATGAATTGCAACAACGCGTCAATAAAGCATAATGTTTTGACGGTCCCATTCTATTTTCATATAGGTTTTCTGTTACTCTACATTGTTTGCAAAAACATTGCATTCATACGGCGACCATTCAATTTAAAAATAACTGGAACTGCTTTACAGAATTTCCTTCGGACGTTGTTCACGTGCAGATTGTAACATTGTAAAAATTTCAGTACTAAAACGTGCTAGGAGTTTTCTGCGCGTTTAACCAAACTCCATTTCATCTCATCTCCAAGTGTCGCCCTCTATGCGGACGCCCATTGGCGACTTACGGAGTCAAAGGTCCAAACACGTGGAATGCCTTGACCGGCAACAGATGTCCCTTACGACTTCTGTCAACAAGGGTGAACTGATTTATAGCGACATATCTTGTTCTTCGTAAACACTATCTACGATGTACCGTTATCTCGGCTCATTCACATCAGAAGAACAAGGGATGTCGCTGTAAATCAGTCCAACCTTGATGACAGATGTTGTAAGGGACATCTGTCGCCTCTTCAAAGAAGGTGCTATGACCTTTGACTTCGTAAGTTGCCAATAGGCGTCCCCATAGAAGGCGACACTTGGAGATGGGTTGATGTTGCTATCACACCCTTCACTGGGTTACGTATACATATACCACCCGATTGCTCTCTACAGTTAGACCGCCAGGCTATACTGACGAGTCTAGAGCAAAGAAGAAAACATGCATGTTTATAGCAGATTTGATGCATAGTGGAGAGCAGAGATCTCCCTTAGATCTATGCTTGTGGAAACCATATCGACGGTTGTTGATTATATTATTTTTGTCCAGCTGCACGTTAATAACAGTCCATAGCCTGTTATGATGTAAACCAGATTCACACATAAATTTTGGGTATATTTTTCTGCACTTCTTAGATATAGGCTACATTAGACTGATTTTCCGTCTGGTAGCGAACACTCTTCGCTGATAGAAGAGTTCAAATAGTTTGCAAAGGACTGTGTATAGTATCGGCCTCTGTCTTGCGGATTTGCAAACAATAATAATTATCCTCAATAAGCATATATTAGGCACATAAGGCACATAATCGATATTAGGTGTTATTCGTTCATAACATATACTGGTACTGGGACTATTTTCCGGAAAACTTCCTGTTGCTGCGTAAAAACTAAATGTATATCCGAACAACTCCCACTTGAATGTGATCCTATTACAGCACCTTCTATAAACGCTTCTGTATGTCTAACACTGTGGTAAACATATAAATTGACGTCGAATATTCGTTGTTTATTTTAGTTCTGTGATACAGGATTAAAGAAGACCGTACTTGTGTAATCAAAAAAGCAAACACAGTGTCAGAAAAATGTGTACACATACTCCACGTTCAAAATATCCCAAGCGGTTTGTAAACTCTCACGTGAAGTGTGTATAGTTTGATCGATTATCGTTGATGTTAGATATCATTGAACTTGGAATGTTTTATAAGGGCGATGCCACGTTATTCTGCATCCCGCATGTTGAATCCGGATCTGAATAGATCTTGATCAGTATGTATGTATGTATGTATGTATGTATGTATGTATGTATGTATGTATGGAATGGAATTTCAACGTAATTTTCACAAGCGATGGATATTTGCACACGTGTTAAGATCAATGACTAGACAATCATTTGAAAAAGTCTTCGAGAGAAATTCACTTCACAGAATCACTTTTTTAGAGCCTGAATTTGTATTTGATACTTGTTACGTACGTCTTGCGTACAAATGTTGTGAACGGGTTGTGAGATTTGCGCACTCATTCTAACATTTGTGTTTCGTCTTCTGTCTGTTTCTAACACCTCGATTCTACATGCTAAAGGAAATTATGTCAGTATTGTATGTTATCAACTGGCTGAAAGTCGACCTAGGTCCGGATCTTACATGAATATGCCTGAATAAGCAATTTGAATCTCGCTCAAAGTAGTGTCTCTTATATGCAGAGCTCTATCTATACGCCGGTGTTGAATGTAAAGCTATAATATCGCCCAACGCATACTATGTATTCATTTCGTTCACTCGGGCGATTCAAGCTAGCTGAATAATTTATAAGTATATCCGGACAAAACAGACAGCTGAGAATAAATATATAATGATCACTTTGTGTATATGTAAAAGTTTTACGTACTGTACATACGATGTGTGATTCAAAAGTGAAGCATGCATACAAGGTCACAAGAATACGTTATCACAAAAATATATCACGACGATAATTGGTCAATTGAATGATTGAGATTCTTCGGTGTCTTTGTTTTGTTTTTCAGATACCTCCGAGCATTACTGAAATCGTTACTGGCAGGATAAGGGAATTTCAAAAACCTGTCTGCATTGAAATTGTAGTTTTTCCAATAAGTATTTCAATAGATAACAATAACTGTTTCCTTTTATGATACTGGATCCTTTGGTACAAAAACCACAGAGACTACACAGTTTTAACACTTGCCAAAACCACTTTTTTTAAAACCCTACACGTTTCGCTTTGTTAGAATGAAACTAGTTCTAATATTCCTTTGAAGATACTAGGGTAGTTAGCAAAACGTGTATTGGGTTTTTTAAACAGTGTTTAGCGAATGGTAAAACTGTATAATATTTGTAACTGCTTACTTGCTATTCCGCATGGTGAAAATTTAATGAATTCGAACACGCATTAGAAAGCCAGAAAAATTTGGTACCGGATCTCTAGGTTGCCGTTCTGACACCTCAATCCATTTAGGCGACAGTACCCAGTGAGCAAATACATCGAAATGCCAATGTAAGGCAACAAACCCAGCCGGACTGAATCTTACCTTCTTTCAATAGCAACGTATGCATCCCAGAAATTGTCAATTCCGATCTGATACCAATTCTCTAAGATCATACTTCTTGACGCCATTTTACAAGAGATAGTGATTGTAGAAATTCAAAATACTTTATCTTGTGGCTTTCGAAATAAAGCTTCTTGTCTGATCTTGTGGAAAAAATCAAATTCAAACTCCCTCCTGGCCGTCTAGTGGAATGCATTTAGAAAACGCCAAATCAGGAGTGACAACCACTTTTCCCAAATCTATGAGCAATACTTCAACATCACGTGCAACTCCGATCTCAAGCAACAATTTCCTAAAACACTACCAAAAAACTAATCAATCACCGGGCCCTGGTGTGCGGGCTTCCCTCGTTCTTCTAGGAACACCATTAATCATCCGATGAAACGCAACACGACGCGTACTATACAGACCCGCATAATTCGACTGACTCTCTTTCCCCCTATTGATGCACGCCTGATTAACTTCTTGTTCCAGTTGCCATTGAACTCGAATGGCCATTCGAAGTGTCCACGATTATCCATACAGATGACAGCTGGGCAAGGTGATTGCACAGAATATACCTTGCAGATAAAACAATGGTGTGTTTAATTAACACACAGTTTCACAAATAAAACTCTTTCTTCTAGTGACGCGTATTTAAATCATCATCGGACTGTCAGATTTGACTGCTTACAAAGGCTACCCAGCTTACTTGCCAACTAGCTAACTATATCCCATCATTGATACAAAACCAGAGCCCTCAAATTTAGCATACTATGTATCCTATTTAGAAATTTTGCTGAAAGTAGACCACTTTCTGCTATCGCTACGAAATGTGACAACACTGCCAACTAGCTAACTAGATCCTATCATTGATACGAAACAAGAGCTCTCAAATCTAGCATACTATGTATCCTGTTTAGCAAGTTTGCTGAAAGAAGACCACTTTTGGGTATCGCTTCGAAATGTGGCAACACTGCCAACTAAGATCCTATCTTTGATACAAAACTAGAGCTCTCAAATCTAGCATACTATTCATCCTGTCTAACTATTTTTGTGAAAGTAGACCACTTTTAGGTATCGCTACAAATGTGGCAACACTGTCACACAGTGGCGCGAGCGGCGAAACGAAATTCTGGCAGTTGATAATGGAATATCATCTAGATCACTTCTCGTAGCGCAACTTTCCTTTTCCAAAAACGACCCTTAAACCGCGCAATCTCCGACATAAGCTATGAGAGATAAGGAAACAATTAATTTTTTGCAATATAGGAAAATACAGATGCCAAATATTTTGCAGTTGTGTGTACAAGCAAGTTCGCCGACACCCACGAAATTCCGTAAAATAACACAATTTGTAATTTGGTTGCACCACTGCATTTAAATGGAAGACCGTATCATTCAGCGGGTGATGCATAGAAGCGTTGTCTATTTGGTAGGCAGCCCCCTGGGGCCAATCGATGTAACTATATGCCCCGCAGCGAAATAACAAAAGAATTGATGCCGCTGTAGGGAAAACTCGTTAGCGATCCTTTGTTTACGTCGCGACCGTATAATTAGTCGATTGATTTATTTTGTTAATTGCCTTCTATACAATATTCATCTATAATTGGTGTGCTTTATATACTCACTGACTCTTGGTCACACAAAAAATTACGATGAATTCTGTCCAAAGCTCAATAATTATTATCTTTTTATTCCAACAATCATCAGTTTATAGTTGTTAGAATTCTTCACCTACTGCTACATAAGGAGTTTAAGGTTTTGAGCTGTTGCGAATGGTATATGGGCCATTCTTTATTGTGAAATAAGGTCCTTTGATCGCGTAGGAAGTGTCCAAGGACCAAACGTCTCTTTATTTTCAATGTCTTGTATGAAAATAATGGAATACAATAATGTGTAATTGTTGTACCCCATGATGTGGATACGTTTTTACTATGGCATATTCCAAGCTACGCACACTGACTGATCCGAATTGTCTTCCATATTCCAAGCTATCTAGCACTAGTAGAATTAAATACATTTTAAAAGCCTCATTGGAACTTCCTATCATCAAGCGGGCAGATACATATTGGGAGTTATTTATATATTATTTTATTGAATAAATTTAAAAAATGTTTGTTAGGCACGGAGCTCAAACGCGCGTCCCCAGCATTGCGTGCAGCCGCGTAACGAAAATGGAATTTGCTGGACAAGGCTTCATCCGAAGTCGGCAACACCGTAACAGTGACCAAACATAATTTTCATTGTATCTTTTCTCTTTAACTCGTTATTATATTTTAGAAGTCATATTTTGTATCAAAATTACCACATTCCTCTTGGCAAATAATTCCTGAAAACCATTTCTGAAGGGCACAAAGCAGCTTTATCTAAACAAGAAAGGCTACCCGCAACTGCGTCGTGTTCCCATCCAGCTCCATTATTAAAACGCTTAATTAGTTGGCCAGTTTCTCATTAGATCTATTAGCGTTAGGCTAGAGAGCGGCTTGCTAACGACAATCCTAATATTCTCTTTTGTTAGAGTATCACGGATGAGATGTTACAGTCTTCCATTTATCTTCATGATATAGAACAAAGCTGTGACATTAACGGCAGACGAGACTCTCAGCCCAAACAATATTATCGTCTCCAGATTCTAGTATTTTAGATACCATTCTCAAAAACTCTCATCATAATCATAAATTACCGATGTCTAATATCAGTTTTTTTTTCAGGTAAGCATACCTATCAAGAATTATTGCAAGGTGAAACCGTAAGTCGCATAGATAGGTCTTTGTATTATACAGCCAATCTCAGTGAGCAATTCGGGATTTTGTTTATGAACAAAACCAACAATTATAGAAATTTATCTTATCAAAATGTGGAGGTATGTTTTAAGAATAATATTCTCCAAATGCCCCCATTGGCTGTTTCTACAGATTACTACTCCTTGCCTAGAATTGTCAGTAACCTTTTGGCACAATTACACTTCAGTTCCATCAATAAGAGAAATGATTCGCTTCAGGTGATTCAATCGTCTGCAGTTTGTTAGAATAGACTTTGTGCTTAAGGATTCCCCACAAGAAAAAGTCCAGTGGAGTTAGATCGGACGACCTCGCAGGCCAGTGAACATCACCATTGCGAGAGAGAAGCGGCCAGGAAAACTAGTCCGTAACAATTCAAAAATTTCCCTCGCCGTATGACAAGTGACTTGTTGGAAGAATAGATTCGTCAGGCGGAGGTTATCCAGTCGGGACCATTAAAATTGTCGCAACATGGTCGCCATTAACATATTTACCGTTTCTATCGTAGGAAATGGCTCTATAACCCTCCCAGCCCACAAGGCACACCACACAGTTACTACAACAAAACTGTCAATTTTGATCATGATAATCAGAAATCTAAAATAATTTGGAAAGAGTAGAAAAATATTGGAGGATTGGAGTCTCTGTACTTATTAGAAAATATAGCTGCCAAATATAATCTTGCAAATATCGGCAGCAGACTCTGACATGTATTTTTTTCATCTTTAATCATCCGTCATCCTTGAAGATGAAAATAAAACAAATGGAGGGTAGAGGTTAGAGAATAACAGCCTCTGTGTATCCAAAAGTGTCCGTTGGAAGTGGTTAAATTATGGGGGCGCTAGTGTTGCACGTGGGTAAAGTCTAAAAGAAATTCAAAAAAATACTAAAGTAGTATAGAGAAGTAAACAAGGAAAGAATATCTTCCGCTTTGTTATAACTTACGAAAATTTATCACTTTCCACGCAGCCGGTTTTTTATAGATTACATTCACGAAATTATTTTGGGCTACGAAAATAGTTAATGTTCTGTATACTGTAGTTCTATTAACTACTCTAGTCATCAAAAGTATTGAATTTTTCACTGCTAAATTCATTTTGATACTCCCTTGCTACTCCAACGCTATTCTGGAGGGATTTAGAACTATTATTTACTGCTTACAGTTGGACACATTCCAACAGATCCTCCATAGACAATCCTGCCTACATCTGCCCTCCATAGTCCATTCTAGTATGACTAAATTTCAATGATAAAATAATATTATATTATATATAATAATAATAATGGAGAAGTTTTGTGAATGATCCTTCAATAGTGGGAGGTGAACCCCGTACATTGTCTGGTTTAGAGTCAAC
The DNA here is from genome assembly GCA_949316355.1 of Bruchidius siliquastri. Taxonomy (NCBI): domain Eukaryota; kingdom Metazoa; phylum Arthropoda; class Insecta; order Coleoptera; family Chrysomelidae; genus Bruchidius; species Bruchidius siliquastri. The sequence goes on along the minus strand of OX438532.1, from coordinate 37,021,900 downwards.
GAACAGCAACCCGTCTGCAACCTCGGCATGGCATTGCGTCTTAGAAATTGGTCGGATAGGAAGCGAAGAAAGGCTGGAGTAGGAGTCTGTGTATATGCGCTTTATTTAATACGAAAATCGATACGCTACGCGGATGCTCTCGACCGGTCTGTTGCTCTCTATAGAGCCAATTTCGCTCCATTGGCAGCTCCATAGGAGGGTTGTGGATAAAGCACAACGTCAAAAAAGTACGGTTTTGGTACCTGGTATCGAAGAAATCGAACCTGATGTCTTCCATTCGAAATATTGCACACGTATTAAGAATCGTTGATAGTACAATGAAATGAAAAAAAATCAGAATATATAAATTTCAGTTCACCTGAATCCGATTGAAGATAGTAAACCAATCGAAATGTCATGACACTCAAAAAATCATAGATAATGGAAGCCAGAAACACAATTTTTGCATTGGATCATTTTAAATCAAAATTTTTTTTTTTAATTCGAACGAAATTTAGATAAAAAGTTGTGTAATTATCACACAGTTTCACAAATAAAACTCTTCCTTTTAGTGACGCGTTTCGATTTTTATTAAAATTATTTCAATAATGTTAAAATCATTTAAAAAAATTTTATCAATAATATTGAAATCATTTTAATAAAAATCGAAACGCGTCACTAAAAGAAAGAGTTTTATTTGTGAAACTGTGTGATAATTACACAACTTTTTTTCTACATCGAACGAAATGGTTTTGTAAAAACTTGAGTTACAGAATTCTAAAGGTCATTCCTGTGAAAAAACTCAGCTTTTTTTTATTGAACCGTCGAGGAGTTTATCCCACAATAGTTAGTTATTTGGTCAAAAGTTTGATTTCGCACGTCCATTGTATATAAACATTTTTGAGTATCACCGTGATACTCAAAAAATTTTCTAGACAATTGAAGTCCAAAATCAAACTTTTGAAAAATCCACCTTGTCTACAAGTTTCAAGTAACAGTTAGTTACTTGGTATCTTTTTGAGACATCTTAAGTTCCATAAAGGATTCGATGAGACTTTCCTGCATAAATTTCAGAATATTCAAGCCTTCGAGCAACACAACTGGAGACCTCGTTTTAGGCACCACGTTCATTAAACCTACAGATGCTCGAAGCTCACACTGAAAAGTTGATCTATCTTGCTGATGTCATATATTTGCATCTAAGCAGTCTTGAGAATGTTTGTAGTTTCAGATGCAATGATTTATCGTCATTGAAGTACCGCGCATTTTCAACATCTGCTGTGGTCAGCAGGTTACTTTCATTCCGAGATACCCGGAGAATAACAATAATAAAAAAAGCTTGAATATGAGAAACTATACTCGTTAACGGCGTAAACAGTTTTTGTTGCCATCATCATCATTATCTTCAACGGTAAGATTTACTGTGCTGGCAATTCTGCACTATTTATTTATAATACGGGCCGGTTAGTATGAAGACTGAATCACCGCAGGTATTATTGTTTGTTTGTCCTTCTATGATGGTCTTTGGAAACTTGCATTTTATGAACCGATATCATATGCATTGTGAATCGGCAGAAAAATGCCGGTGAAGGAGGATTTTTGTTCAGAGCAGCAAACAGAACAGTGAATAAGCTCAGTGTCGTCTTTAATTGAATGAATCACCAGTTCATTATAGAGCTGGCTGCCGCCCAACTAAAAGTTCGCAATAAAAGTACCGAATACTATTTGTTTAAACTGAATCGTAAGATCTGAGTATCTGTTTAATTTTCCTCTAAAGATTCGTCGAGACAAGCCCAAGCATGGATTCTTGCATGGTCCTAGAAAAGCATGGCTCATTCAAGCTTTTTTCTCAGGCTCAGCGGGTTTCAGAATGGTCTTTTTAACACCTTCACATTTCGTGGTAGGGTTATGGGTGAGATTGTACCCGTCTTATGGGGTACGCCACTACAGTTCATATCTATCGGTACAACACAGCTTTAAGAGTATTTATCATCCTCCTCCTTATGTCGAGATGAGATATCTACTGTTCTAAACTTCGGAGGAAATTGAGTCCATTATGGAGGGCGAAAGATGTTGGATCTACTGCAACTACTCGATCTCTACGCTCCAGCTCCAACTTTTCCAAGCTGATAAGCTCGACATGGTCCTCCTCGACCATCAACAGACAGCTTCTGATTAGATCTTCAAGGAGCATGGGGAAAAACGAATAAAGTATCAGGAGTTCTTTAGTTTGCTTCGCAGGCAGTTCATGTGCATTTTTCCTACTAGTTTTATTTTGCTGCATTACTTCTTCCACTAGCTTTATTTGTCATGGCTTTTTCGACAAAATGCTCGATTTGGGTAATTTTGGTATTTTTTATCTTTACGAGAAGCATTATAAACATTAGTATAACATTCTAACATTGGTTTTTATTCTTGGTAAGAGCTATCGGCTTTTGAAATCCACCGTTTTTTCCTACAAGTGCAGAGTGATGGTCAGTGAGATCACATTCTATTTTCATTGAAATATGTGTGATGAACACCAACATCTTAAGATGGAGAAAAAGGAACATCAAAAAAAGGTATTGAAAATGGGACACAAGGAAAAAGGGCGATCCGATTATTAAACTCATTACTCTGGTCAAACAAAAATGACAATCTACAAAACTCACAGAGAAAGGAAAAAAGATGATAGAAACGGTAGAAATGGCTTTCTTGAGGAAATCATGCAATATTTCTAGACTACAAGTCAGAAATGAAGAGATAAGAAGGAAGACAAGGCGCATAGCAACAACAGCAGAGAGAATAGTGTCAAGGCAATTATTATGGTACGGACATGTAATGAGAATAGAGGAGACAAGATGGCCAATGAAAGCATTGAAGTCCACACCACATAACAGGAGAAGGAGAGGAAGACGGACAACACAATGGATAGAATGAATTAGGAAAAACGTGAGAGATCGAGCCATCGAAGAAGATGACTAGAAAGATAGAAAGAAATGGCGATCGAAATGCGGGATGCGGCAAAAACTGTAGGACCCCCGCCTGACTGGCTGAAATATTAATAATTATAAGCACACACATATTCCAGTTATATCGAGCGTTCGAATGAATCCAGTCTTCCCAAAATCACCACACCGCGGTCCTTGGGTTCCACTTACAAAAATAAATCAACATCCAGACCCTGCGATGCATTTTCGGTTTTTGGTCAAAGTAGCATATGAAATACTGGTGATTGTTTTTTGTTGTTATGCCCATTTTGTATGGATACGGCGTGTCCACCCAAATATATATCATCCCAAGCTCTGTATTAAAAACAGCCAAACCCTTAGAATCCAATGTAACTGGACTATTGTTCTCGATGGTTGCACTATACCATTACGCACAGGTGCAAGCCTGTTCTTTCCTCCATTGCCGTCGTGATGTTTTGCAAAAATGTCGAAATCCTCGTCCGCAAATCGAACGCAGGGTGGGATTCGCGAATGTTGTTAACATGCTTGGCACGAACATACCGTGCGGATGTTTGTCCTCTGCACTGACTGCCGCAAATTGCGTTTACGTGACCAGATATTTTCTACTCCATGTGCTTTTGGCTATTTTATTTTATTTTCGGCGAAATGCGCGTCGGTGTTTTCAGCAGACAATTTTCAGATTATGCATGGATACCAAGAGAACGCTGACTTACGGAATCCGAGACTGGTGCGCAACAAAAAAAACAAGTCTGTCAAAAAAACTCTGTTCCCACCAAAATTACTTTTTTTCCCCAAAGTTTTTGCCATTTTTTTATCCATCCAAAAAATACGATTTTTCAAATTGAAAAATTAGATTTTGTCCTGGCGATAACCTCCTTGGTTGAGGTATTTTTTTTACTCTGAGCCATGTCTTTATGTTGAGGAATGGAAGAGAACCCGTTTTTTGCCGATTTTCTTCTAATCTCAAATATCTGTAGGTGTTCGGAGGTGCTGAACGCGAATATGACCATTAACAAAGTGTAAGTCGTCAGCAGATAAGCGCTCTCAGATGTTCGCCAGGTGCCCTCCCCTCCCTCAAATCCGGGCCCAAAATTGAGGCCGCCCCTAAATTAGCTAGAAGACGATATTTCGTCTTGTTCGAAAAAATTCGTTTTTTCGACCGAAAAATTTTGAAGGGTATCCTTTGGATTTTTTGCGATTTTCGAACGTCCGCTTTTTGTACCTATGTCGAGTCAGAAAACGATTTCCTCTATGATTTTCGGACTCTACCTCATGTGAAATTTTCGCTGAATCCAACGGTGTTATCAGATTCGTGGTACGACGTTCTGCGGTGATAAAATATTTTCTAAAAAAATTTATATGCGAAGCCAGAAATCCAGCCAAAATCTATTTTTTTCAAACAGGATAAAACTCGGTAATCACAAATCTGATATTCTTTTCCTCGCTGGATGTCAGGGGGCTCGAGAAACTATTGGGGGAGCCAGCAGATCATTTTACTGCTATCCGGCCTGCGAATGGGTGACATGTCTCGAGGCGAATAGAAGATTCCACTCTTATTGCTGGACTCCGATGGAAAATTTTCCGCTGATTCCAATGGCGTGTTCAGATTTGCAGTATGTCCTTTGGTTCTCCAGAAAAAAAAGCCATGTTATGATAGATACTCGGAATTTTCGAATCTAATGAGTTGTATACTTGTAAACTATATACACCATTAGTTTATATATTGTGAGGATATTAATAGCGTATGAAACATCATATAATTGGATCGAATTGCGATTTTACAAAAAAAAAGTGTCGTTGTTTGATAGTTTTTCAAATTTTCTGATTGATTTTGCCAGCTATGAACTAATCCAACAAAAAATGGCACTATAGTTAATTAAGCCTCAAAATAATTTTGTTTTGTGTCACAAGAATGCATGCATGTTTTTATTATTGCTCAAAAATTTCAGGCCGTTACCATTTCAATATCATCAAAACAAATATTTTATTTTCAGTAAACGACGTAAAAATAAATCTAGATTTACTTTTCGCTTCTATTTCGGTGCAGTTCACAGCGATTTTTTATTTATTGAGGCTGGATGTACGTTTATTTTTACTATGATATTTCACTAAAATCAAGGATTATGTATGCATAAAATTTTAGTGGTAACCGGTAACATAGTCGCTTGATTTAAAATCAATATAGTCGTATTATATCAGTCACCTCACCAACTAATTTATTTCATTAAAAATAACACTTCTCACAACACAAATAGTTTTTTACCACCCAAATTCATAACAGATCCTATTAATGAATCACAAACCAGTTCCAGCGATCAAAAGAGCTCTTTGAAGGTCTGAGGTTGTAAAATACCATCGTACTAAATTTATTACCCCTAGGAAATGTTTATGTTCGTCGCCGACGTCGAGAGTTCAACTTAAGATCGCCTTCTGTGCAGAAACAAAACGGGTTCAGAGTGTTTATATTTAGTTTTCCGTAGGAAAAATAAGAGCTTAACAAGGTACTCGAGCTTTTCAAGCCGAGCGTGACGTTGATAGGCAATTATTATGGAAGCTTTCTGAGCTTCAGGTTACATATCATTGGCGTAGGCTGTAGAATAAGGTAGAAATTTCACATTCATCGGGTTTTAACAGCTCCGAAAATTACTCCAGGAACTAGAACTTTATACAGATAACCTCTCGCAAAGGAAAAAGGCATATTGTGCTTTGGAAGTGCTGAGAGTCGATTCATATTGACTTTAAAAAGCTGTAGATTGTAAATTGTAACTATCTGAGGACAAACTCCCCGGTAATTCATTCTACAACGGCGAGGCTTTCCAAAAAAGACTAGGAAGAGGCTGCTCGAACATTTACCATGGTAGTATATAGAATGAACCAGAATATTTGTTTTCCGCTTTTGCTTAATTCTGGCTAGTCGTCAAATTTAAAGATATTTCATGCTTTAAGATATTGTATTATTTTCAATAGTAAATTAACATATAGAGGTACAAATAGATGGAAACATAGTAGTGTACCGATAAAACTTGAGTTCAAAAGATCAGTATCTTCATTTACTATAGTGCAATCAGGGTACCGCCGATATTTTTGAGTCTCCGATGTTTCAATGAGGTTTAAATCATGCAATGAAGTAAATTAACAGCACAAAATTTTCCAAGAGTAAGTTAACATATAGAAGTACAAGTAGATGGAAACTCATAGTAGTGTATCGGTATAATAAAATGAGTTTGAAATTTTTTTGTCTGTTGATTTACTTCAGCCAAAAATATTGGCGAAATCCTTATTTCATTGTAGTAAATGAATCGACTGATCTTTTAAACTTTTTATCGATATACTACTACTATATGTTTCCATCTTTTTGTACTTACTTCTATATGTTAATTTAATCTTGAAATATCTCTAGTCATGGAATGTATCAAAAGAATGAAATAGCTTAAGGAATAAATGAAATATCTACCTTGATATATCTTAAGGACATTTTGACGGCAAAGTTTTCTAGGGGTTTCCCTTGACACTAGTGCAAATGAAGTCACCAAAAAGTATTTAGAATTTAATAGAACAGTTGGTAGACAGGATGAATATAATTCAAGTTTTGACAATTTGCACAGTCAAATTTGACAGGCCGACCATGATTTTAATATAAATCGAAACGCGTCACTGAAAGAAAAGGAGATTTATTTGTGATACTTTGTATTCTAATATCTACACAAGCTTTATCTGCGTACTATTCAATCTCTTAAATAATGGCGTCAAGTAAGCTCACTTTTTGTTTCAGGTACAGTCATATCTTGCAGATTGTGATCAAATTTTAAAACAGCTGACCCGCATGAAAAACATTTTTGGAATATTGGACGGCAATTTTTAAAACCTAAAAAAATAGAATCCTTGAATTTTGAGATTTAGTTTTTCATTAACAGTTAGTTTCAAAATCCGATTCAAAATGTGATTCTCAGAGTTATACCATTGAATGATCCTGACTCCCCTGAAATTTGAGGAAATTTAATAATGTGTATCTCGAGGCTGTTTTGTCGTGGAAATTTTACAAAAGGCAGTATTTTAATCACTCCTCTCCCCCCCCCTCCCGCTTCCCAGAAACGAAATTCCAGTTGTAGGCACCCCCCTACAAAAGAAAATCGTTGGTACAAGCCTATGTGCGTGGGCACAGCTGCAATCTCGATTTAACCGATATTATATTTTTTCTATTTCCCGATTCTCTAGTACCTGACATCTTTATCTTAGACACCCTGTATATTCCAAAAACCTCTTAAATCGCAGCAATATACGCATATAGATATTGGTATACGTTTCGTAAACCGTCCATCATCGCATAGTGAAACAAACCGTAAAACAACCACTAACCTGGTTGCCTACTATTATTATCAATCCGCGTTTTTGGTTGTGTCCATAAACGGCCCATGAAAAATTAATCGCACAAACAATCTTGGTGTTACATGGTATGCGGAATTTTGTCGCTGTGCCGCCGGCAATGTGTTGGCCATATGCGAGTCGAAAAGATAGGAAGAACTTATTCGAGCAGGTAGATAATGCGAACAACGACGTGTTTTGTGAATGAGGACCCGACATTGTCGAAGACTGACAGGGCTGCCGAGAGGCTGCAAGCTCACAAAAATCCTTAAGCCGCTCTTAGACTATGCAACGTCTTTCAAAACGGCGTTGTAGAACAGGTTGTAAATCCTGACAGAAAATGCTTCAGAATTGACGTGTGATGTGTGACCCAAAAAAAAATGTCACAGATCGACCGCTATCACAATAATCCACTTTTACAACAGGCATAATATTTATATAGACATTTGGAGCATGATTCATTTATCTATCAATTTTGGAAGTCATTGCCCTCCACTTTTAATCAAAAAATACATAACATAAATGTACTGCTGTTGATTTAGCGGATAGAGTTAAAATTGATTGAATTTTTCATCGAGAATTTGGGTTAGATACACATTCAATTAGTTTTTATATTTAAAAGGTATTGTACACCTACAATCTCAAAAATCTATACAAAAATGTTTGCCGACATCGATTCTAGTTGAATTGTAACAAAACTTCTGGCGTCGCAGTGTTGTCAAATCTACAACAGTAAACAGAGCATCGAGAGTTTTTGACCATAGACCATATCGAGGATCTGTTGAAATAGTGTGCACCTATAAGCAGTAAATAATAGTTCTGAATCCCTCCAGAATAGCGCTAGAGTAGCAAATGGATATGATATGAATTCAGCAGTTGTAGACGAAGTGAAGTGCGCCGAGTTGAAAAATTTTATACTTTTTGTGGCTAGAGCAATTAATAGAACTACAATATTCAGCAACTCATCTATTTACGTAGTCCAAAATAATTTCGTAAATATAACCTACATTGGAGTAAAACAAATGTAAATAAATTCGTCTAGTTTAGTTGATGATCGATGATTAGCATGCTCTGGTGGAATTACTGAATATCTGGATCAAGCCGGTTAAAATACTTTGTATGTATATTACAGGGGCGCGGACTCGGGTGTCGCCGTCTAATTTGGTATTCAGGAGACCTTGAGACTGACGAATGAGGGGCGTTCGTTCGACATGCCACCCTCGCCCTGATCAAGTGTGCATTCGGGGAAATTTGGGGTGGATCCGGTCACTCGCGATAAATTCGAATCGACATTTCGCACCCTTGCTAGAGAGTAGCCTGGAGCGGTGCAGTGGCGTCTCGGTATAAAAGATGGGATATCAATGTCAATGTTCTATCTCATTCGGAAAATCGATTGCGTGCAACACATCCTTAACAAGGGCTAAAAAACAGTACCCAGAAACTATAGACCAGTGAGTCCGCTCTGCATCATGTCTCAGGTTATGGAGACTTCTGATCAAACTTTTTGCCTGTCGGGTTTTCAGCGGGTCTATACAATCACCGCCGGTGTTCCACAGGGGTCTGTCCTTTCTCCAATGCTCTCCTTGCTGTACATCAACGGACTGTTGGAAATAAAATGCAATCCAATTTGCAGTTCCGCGGATGACAGCACCCAGGTTTCCTGAATGGCAAACCGCTAAGATCCCGAGAGATCTTACATCGGCGGGAGGGGCATGTTTTTCAAATTGATGAGGACATCGGAAAGATTGTCGATTGAGAATCTACAAATCGAGTCCAGTTTATAGCACGGCAGACTCGGAACAACTCTGACAGGAAAGTCGCATACTGGTCTGCCAGACGTGGATATGGGGGGACACCCAGTATTTGAATCATCTTCCATCAAGCTCCTAGGAATTCGCATTTGCGACTTTGCCAGATCGGCGTCCCAAGTCTGAGGTCGCTGGAGTGCTACCCGCAGGTGTGAGGATCCGCTCCAAAGCACTCCCTAAAGCTTCTTGACAGAATCCTAAAACAAGCAATACGTCTAGTGGATGCTACCGAACCTTACAAAGAACATCCACAGTCTGCAATATCGGGGAAGGGTGGCTTTCTTGTCCCTATTTTATAGATACGATTATGGCTGGTCTCGCAAACGCCAGTACAGCAAACACTAGAGGGGCCCAACGGGCTCATCCTCACCAGGTCGAGCTCCCACGGCCTGGAAAGAGCCTCTTCCAAAAGTCGTACTTTTGGAGAAGCTCGGAGTTTTAGTGTTTTGAACTATGATATATTAATGGTTAGTTTGTAACTCCAATCGGTCTTTCGATATAATTCGACGACTTTTAAAAAAACATTTGTCAGCAAGGATGTTGACAGAAATACAATAAGAATAATTATTCATGAAATTTATGAGTGTGAGATCGAGATGCTGACTGAATTCTCACAAAATATTGTCATTCATTAATTTGTTTTGCGGGAAAGCAATGTTGCAAACATTGTGTAGAACGACTTTATGGCTTGATTATTTACTTGCGTTAGTCCAGTGAAAATGATCAAAGCAGAATACGAAGCCTTAGTGAATTATTGTTGATTAGGATGGAAATTATGGACGACATTTTTTCATTAAACTAATTTTTCCTTTATGACTTAACTCCATTCTAGCTGTGACACATTTATTCAACTATTGAATCAAGTTTTCAAATTTTATTCAAACTTTTGAAACCTTGAGGTTGAATCTTAAAAGCTACCTATTATTTATCAATAAAATACAGATCAAATAATCATGTAATGAACGTCACATTTAAAAAATTGAAACCCCTCATATAAACTTGATATGGTTCATTACAAAGCAGTAGGCGCCTATATACAGATTAAATAACAAATCGTACCAATGTTCAAGCTACATTTTTCTGACAATGGTAAATCTCTTTCTATCTCGTATTAAAATATTCTTGTCCGCCCGTTCTTAATTTGATGTACGAGTCCGAGGAGATGCCGTACTGCCCAGAAAGAATAATCTCGATAGGACGGCCGGTAACAAATTACAATGACCCTAGGATACTATTCATATGGAAATGATTATTCAGATATACAGGGGTGACCGAAAGTATTTGATATTTCTGGTTGTTTTCGCGTTGTAAACCTATTCAGCTTTAATTTTTAATAGAATATACTAATGGAAGTATCATTGCTAATATAGCCAATGTTATGCGTATGATAAATTTCACAGTTCCATGAAATAGAAAAAAAGTGTCTCGAACAAGAAACCATGACTGACCATCATTCTCTTAAGAAGCATTTATAGTGGCACATAATTGTAAAATCGATTCTTCTTCTTGTTCTCCTTCATTTTCTTTTGTCTTCTTCGTCATCTTATTCTTCTTTATGTACCGGTTTCCCTGAAATCCTATTCGTCATTCCATCTTTCCTTTTATTATAAATTGCGGGATACGAAACTGGTTACCTAAAAGAATGTAACTTTAAAAGGGAAATTTTGCTGCATCATATGGTCGTCAAGAGTTCTCAAATAGTGTTAGTCCTTTTTAGAACTCCTTCATTTGGTCGTTTTGCAACCCGATGTATCCGTATCGTTCTTCATTCTTCTATGTATCCACATCTTTAGGGCTTCTAACCGATTTACAGTGGCCGTCTTTAGAGTCCAGGTCTCTATACCATACAAGATCGTTGTGACCACTTGTAGCATATTATCATCCTCTGTCATAGGTTTGGTATGATCTTATCGTTGTAGAATAGAGATTTCATGTTGATGAAGGTTGAATGAACCATCTCAATTCTGTGTCACTCCTTCATCTGGCTGTCCATGAAGGTGTAACTAGGATATGAGTTTTGGCTAAAGATCATAAATTTGGTTTTATTCACATTTATACTGTATGAACGGTAAAATTACACTAACTCATGATCAACGCGTATCGCGCTGTGAGTGAGACGGAGACAGCTCTAGAAGTCGATCCGAATCAATACCAATCGACTTCAATGTTGCATGCTTTGCGCGCCGATTTTGAATGAACTGCGGAGCATGCAACTTGATGCAATGCTCCGCAACATTGCGAAACAAAAAGTTGCAACCGGTGTGTTTCCAGCCTTAGAGCGCATCCAACATCATGAAGATATTTACTCAAAATAGTACCTATATGAAAAAATCACAATTATAAATCAGGACCATACGCCGTACGTCATTCCAGTCAAATAGGAACTCGTTCCATCTGAAAGAACTATTCAAGATCTTTTATACCGATAGTCATCTACATAAACTTATAGATTACCCTCTTAAGTGTATGTAAATATTTAATCGAAAGTATAAGGTCGGTCCCTCATATTTGTGTGTCACTTTAGATTGAATACACAATAAGTTACACATCGATCTAGGCGGAGGGCAGGGCCTTACGAGGCGGGGGAGTTTTGGTGATGCATCATTGGGAAACCCGCATTACTGGGTGAGTGATAACAACAGTAGCGGGGTTCGTGAAATTCCAGACAGGGTATTTCGAAAAAAATGAACTTCAGTGAGTGATTCCAAAGTAGTTTTTTCAAAAAATTGTTACTTGTAGATTTAACCATAAGGTGTAGTAATGGTGAGGAGGCGCAGCCTGGAAAGTAGACAAACTTTATTAGCAAGATAACTCGCTTCATATATGGAAGAAAAAATAAATTTAGTTTGTGTGTGAATGGTCGTTTTATGGAAGTATATTATTCCAGGTTAATTTTGTCATTTCCATTGATGGATCATTGCAAGCAGTTTCATGGAATGCCTCGAGAACTTTGAAGCAGTTTTCTCAATAAAGCTCACAATTTGAACATTGAATAATTGCACTTATAATTGAATTTTCTGAATTATAAGTTCTATTTTAAAAATCGATTCTGGTAGACTGTTCACGATTCATAAGAGAGAAATAAACGGTATCAAAATCCCATAGTGGGTAGTGACTCTGGTTTCAGCTGGTTAAAACATCATTGCCCGATACCAAAGTTGTTTCATTCGATATGCTAACACGTGATAGCTCGGCGGTCGGCAAAATGGTAACGTGACAGCTCATACAGCTCGGAGCCGCTGCACTAGATGAGCTGTGACGTAACCGTTCAGCCGAATAACCAAGCAACTCCATGTCAATATACGAAGTAAATTAACTGTAGACCAATACAATAAAATTACTTGAATTTTATGAGGTTGAGAGACAGGTCATTGGTAAAACAGAACATATTTTTAGATTCCTCACTTGGAAAAATAAAACAACAAAAAATCCAATTTTTCTGCATTTGCCGTTCCCGTCGTACGTACTTCAATGCAGCTATGCGATTCATTTTACCCCGCATTAACAAACTATAACGTCTCCATAACATTTATGTTTTGAGAATGTGCCTTGCTTTCACGTGTTTATTTTTTCTTTTTACAGAATGTGGACCATAAGATGAAGTATCGCTCAAAGAAAGGCCAACTGCCATTCGTGGAATTGAACGGAGAAGAGGTCGCCGACAGTGCCATCATAATCAAGGAGCTTTCCCAGAAATTCAACCATGATCTCGATGCTGGTCTCACCACTGAACAGAGGAACCTCGCTCATGCCACCATTTCCATGATCGAAAACCATCTGTCCTGGGTGGTGAGTATATGTTCATTCACTAAGTGTATACACTCTCCACTAAGCTTGATATATATATGCATGTTTTGGCTTAAGCCTAGACTCAACGCTCGTAACTCTGCAACTCATAGATTCTCGTTCAGATCAATAAGCTTGAATAACGAAGAATTGATATCATAAATGAATATTTCATAATTTTTTTCAGGTAATGTGGTGGAGAACAAAGTATCCTGACCAAGTATTGAAAGGATACAAAGTCAACCTCCAACATGCTTTGGGCACAAGAATACCAAATGGAGTACTCAATTTCTTCTTCAAATTTGCATTTGGCAGGAAGGTGAGAGATGACAAACTATTTTTGATTAAATTTTGATAATGACTAGTTTAGTCCGTTGTGCGATCTTGAATTGGTGTATTTGAGCATTACGCTTGTGATGATGCGAGATCGAAAAGTTTTTAATTATAAAAAAAACCACAGACCTGCTATAGACACATCGTCAGTCGCCAATGGGCAGCGCCACCGTGCCCGACTAGTACAAGATTATTTAGAGAAAGAATTAAAATGGTCTAACTCGGTTCTCAGTGGAAAGGGTTTTTTTGGAAGTTGTTTTCGTTTTGGATATTCGAATCTGCGTTACTGTTATTTTTTCATTAAAGTAATTATTTCGGTATTGATTGATTTTTCTCTTCGATTGGAACGTAAACAGGAAGTAGTATAATGTGCATTGTTTAATTATCTAAAAATGATTATTATCTGGGAATGTTTTTGTTAGTATGTGTCCATTGAAATTCCAGACACGATTTAGATATGGGTTTGGTAGATTTGTGATACGGATAAATTAGATTTTAAGCTCAATCTAAGGTCACGCGAGTATGTTTATAATGGAATAATTGTATATATAATTATAAAGATCATGTGTTACAGAATACTTGTTGTTATGCAAATATTTTTGCTTATACGTTCTCACAAAACACATAACAGAAAACCAATTTTGCATGCTTATTCTAAATAGATTGTTCGTATTTATTAATTTTAGTGATTAATCTTAATGTCAATTTTAGATTGTGTTACATTTTTTATGCATTTTGTAGTTTCCATTAAATGTTCTGCAATAGATTCATGAAACTTTTTACTATAGTACCTGCATCATAATTTAATTTCCATCTAGGTATCTACATACAAATGCGTGAAAAGAAAAACCAAATTCTACTTCTTGAAATGGTATAGGGTCATCATAAAGTAAGGCGAATACTCTAAAGTGTTGTATAATTTTTATAAATCAAGCTAGCAGCAAAAAGTACTTCAATAATTAGATTTTACTGAAACGCTGACTTAATGCTGTGTACAATTTGGAGGAACGGTTACTGATTGTACAGCAGCAAATTAGACGACATATCGAACATTATCGTTAACCACTGTTCGACATGAGAAATCTCTTCATCTATTTAAGCAAGCTTATTTCTTTGACATCCTATTGTAAACTATAAATTTATAAGCTAAAATATATCCCTTACTTTCTGATAATCCTGTATACTATCCATTCTGACGTGTGACACTGTCGTATTTGTGATTGTTATCAGTGATTTTTTTTAATGAATTTTAATTTTCTAAAAGCAGCTGAGGAAAAATTATGTTTGTCACGCGTTGGTAATTCGTAAGAACAATAATTGATTTTCAACCTTGTAACCAAAACTCTTTTACACGATCACTACCAATTTTTCTTGCATTATAGCAGTTTTTGCGAGGACTTTGACCCACTTTTTCACTAAGAAACCGAGAAACTTATAAAAGGATTTGATGATAAAAAATTGGCGGACTGTTTTTTAATAATTTCAAAAATATATATTCTAATACACGTTATTTAGCACTGTCATATGCACGATCTTCTTGTGACGTTGAACAAGATCATATTTGTTTTGATACAATTGATAGTTCCAAACGTTAAGCTACTAGAATTTAAAATATGTTCTTTAGAGGTTATGTACCTAACGGGATGTTTAGTGGTCTCTACCAGAATTTTCTTAATTTTCTCAGAGAATCACAATCAATAATTCAGCCTCAAATTCGACACAATAACAATCACCCTACTATCCAAAAAGCACAAAGAGTAATAACTTCTGGTGTGGGTACATTTTCAAAACTGAAACAAAATTTAATACTGTAACAACACCCTTTTGATTTGTAACACTATTCTACCACTTTCGTTGCCAATGTTTATGTTAACCATATTTATAAATTTCACATGATATTCTAACTTATTTTGCGCATCTTGGGTAGAAGCATGATTTTTCAGTGTTTTGTGTTCGTTAGAGTTGTTGTTAATGCAGTATTGACGATTTAGTGGTTCCAGGGATCGAAAAAAGTGAAGGCTCAAGGCATGGGCGTCCACACGCCTGAAGAGATCAACCAGTTCGGTCAGGAGGATTTGAGGGTGCTCAAGGACATGCTCGCAGACAAGCCGTTCTTCTTTGGAGATGAACCCACCAACGTAAGTTATTTCTACATTCATTTTGGTTCAAACCAAGTGTCGCCAGTTCAGCAAACAGTAGAGGATCGCAGCGGGCGCCTCCTAACCAGGTCAACGTCTCGAACCAACAGCTTCCAATAGTAGTTCTTTTGGAAAACTTGGGGCGTTGTGGAATGAGCTACAAAAGAGTTTGTTCCCCGATGGTTACAATCTGTATATCCTCTCGCAGCACTTATGAAGCGCGATAGGCTTTCTGCCTTTGCGTGATGCTTTCTATAAAAAATCGAAACAAGGTTATTTGTTTAATAATATAAAAAAATTAATAGTTCTTCCATTTTTTGACTACACTTGCTACGCACCGACTATCCATGAAAAGGGATACGTTTATTTAGATTTTTAGAAGCCCCAAAACCAATAATATGAATTTCTATGCTACCAGCAATTATTGCTGGGCTCGAACCTCATGTGTTGCATTGGTTCTACCGGTCTATGGACAGAGCCATAATACAGTACAGACGCTTGGTATGCTGGACTAGCAAAGACAGAATCACTGAGGTCCGCAAGCTGGCCAATATTCAGACTACTCCAAGAGTGATAGCGTTTTGGATTACAGGAGCCATGAGGATTAGGCCATTAGCAGCCCTGGACGTAGTTTGGGTTTGCCGCCTCTAGACACCTGTATTAAGCGAGAAGAGGCCATGACGGCATGGCTGAAAATTGTAGTGGGCCACACTAAGATTGCTCCCGATATCCTCACGCAGGTGGCAAAGGCCAGTAACACCATAAGCTGAGACAAAAAATTCTCACTCGATTACCCCACTAGAAAAGAGTGGGTATGAGGAGAGACAAGATTTTCACCCCACAGTTTGGTATGCTATACAAACGGATCTCGTTCAAAAGAGACGGGATCCAGTGGTGCGAGAATGTGCCTGGAAAGAAGATGCGTGGAGCATTCAAATATTTGCCATCTCGATAGAATTTGGCTGAGAAGTTTACTCAGTTTAATAGTCTTATGACCTTCATCAAAAGGCTTGATAGGTTCTACACTGAGAAATCACCATGTTAAATATGTGTGTTAGTTGTCGGGGTCGGCAAAAATCGACAAAATTGGCCTTCTCTCCAGAATTCGCCTCCTCACTACTGATAGCCAATCTCGACAGTCTGACAATGATTCAAAGATTAAATCGAAACGCTTCACAAAAACGAGTTGTATTTGTGAATCCTTCTGTTTGAAATACACAATATTATCTTAATAACAGCAAATAGAGTAACACACAGTAATTAAAATGTACTCCGTTTTGCAGTTGGACGTGGTGGTGTTCGCACACCTCGCCCAGATCTACTTCATCGACAAGGAGGTATCTTACCCACTGCGCGACTACATGATCGAGCACTGTCCTAACTTGGTCGGTCTGGTGAACCGAATGAAGGAACGCTGCTTCCCCGATTGGGACGAGATCTGCACCACTCTGGACCTCAACTCCCACCTGCCCAAACCGGTCGAGGAGACCAAGGAGGAGGGCAAAGGCAAGGAGGAGAAGGAAACCGAGAAGGAGAAAGAGCCCGAGGACAAGGACATTGAAAAGGAGAAGGTATGTATCCAGATATAATGAGAACAGGATATTCGAGAATTTTTGGGGCGGAAATGATAGGTTTAGACCAACAGAGATTGCGAAGTGAGCTTGGAACTTTAACCAGAATTGCTTAGCATCCATGCGCGTACTCATAAATCGAAAATTGGCATGACAACTTTTGGAACACCTTAAAACCAATTAAGTATTCCGAATTTTATGGATAGAAGTTTATTTTCCATCAAATGTTCCATTACAGAATAACATCAATTTGCCATACTGATTACTATTCACAACAGAACATGAGATGCAATGTAAACTAACAAAAACTATCGAATTTTATGAAATTTCCACCCACAGAGCCAAAAATCTCCACCAAATGTTCCATTACAGACTGAAATATATAGAGAAAATAAAATTGTAATTAATCGGAATATAGATATACTGAAAATTCTTGGAATATATACTACTTAGACATGCTGGATGAATCCATTCAGACGCTGTTTTATTAAAAGGAACCTTTTTTACAGGCGGACGAGAAAGAAAAGGACAAAGCTAAAGAAAAAGAATCAGAAGAAAACAAAGAAAAAGAAGGAAAGTAAATCATCCGACTGTCATCTTACGTTTCCGCATAAACTTCTCTGTCCCCTTTCCCTTTTTCATAATTTTTCATTTTAAACAATGTGCAACAATCTAGCTATAAGGTTCATCCATACTAACATTTTTTTCAATTAAAATACCTATATTTAAAATACTCTTGTCAGTCAAAAACATATTTTAGTTATTTTATATATATAAAATATAGAGGACGATTTTATTCATACACCTTTCGACTGTTTTTAATGGGTAGTGTTCAGTATCTCTTTCATAGCCTAAGAGCAGGTAGTCATTTCCTGGGAGTATTTCACAAAATTTCTCACATTAAAAATATACGTTCGAACTCGATGAAAATACCCAAAAGACTGACATTTTTACTGTAACATTTAAAGAGTCATCTAATGCTAAAAGTTTGGTAGATAGGCATTAATAAATTGTCAGATACTAGATTTGTCAACTTACCTCGAGATAAAAAATACTGCATTGTCGCCTTTGATCTAGAAATACCAGATGGCAAATGAAAACTAGCTTTTGAGACTATTTGACACAGTAGGTAAAGACATTACGCATTATGTCGTTAGTGTACGAACTATCCAGCATACATTATGCTTGTATTTTGATAGAATCAGCTTGTCTCACGTAGCCTACGTATTAGAAACAGTCCAAAATCTTAGGTAAGGTAACTTGTTTGTATAAATATTTCTTAGCTAGTTTTTTTTATTGTAAGCGTTCACTGTATGTCTGAACTACTCCGAAGGGCAGAAACGTCGTTTATGGTATTTTTTTTCATCGTTTGATGCCCTTCGGAGTTACTCCATGTTAGTGCAGTTTTAATGTACGAGAACATATACACTATACAACCGTTAGTAGTACTATTCATTGTATTCATTCCATACTGTGCATCACAAAATTGAATGCTTAAAAGGCTGTATAGCCACTGTAGATTTTTGTATTTTTTTAAATGGATGATTAATTTTAAGGTATCATACGCGTCTTTGGACCACTCACAAAACCTTGGACTCTTTCTCGACTATGTATGTGTATGAAGCTCAGTAGATAACGTTATAATTTTATTTTAGATTTTATGTATTAATTGAAAACTGTGTTGTACGTTATGATTTAAATAAATAAATTGGTATTTTAAGTTAATTTTTTATTTCTGTGCATCTCATGCCGTAATACCTATTAGAACATAACGACGGAACGGTAGACAAATGATATCACTTGTGCTCTTCTTGAACGAGCATTATCTCACAAACTTGCAAGAAGTAGATTTGGTGGTTTAAAAAATTCAAGGATGCGATTTAAAATTATTATAAAACAATACTTAACACTTCGGGAACTCGAAGAATGAGATGACGTATTCAAATGATCTTGTTTCTTGTATTCTGCAGCCAGTACACTAATTTTCAAAAATAATAAAGGCCCATATCAGATTCTCCCGCACGTTAAAAGAATAAACATTTTCAGTGGCTGAAATTGGCACAAACTTTTTTGTAAACCTCAAGAGTGAATTAAAGTAGGATCCAGGAGCAGTTAGACCTACATCATTTTCAGAAGTGCTAATATTTGTCGCTACCCGCTAATTGAAACCACATACTTAGGAATGAATATTCACTAAGGTTTCGGCTGCCTCTACTGCCTTCAACAAAGTACAAAACAAAGGTAGCCGAAACGTCTGTAAAGGATCATTTCTAAGTATGTGGTTTCAATTACCGACTAGCAAAAAATATAATTCATCAGCGATAACCACAGGATGGTTTTAGTATTTTCATTAGGAGCTTTTATATCTTTGAAAACGTATGGATATTCGTCAAGTTGAAAGCTGGGCTGTTTCGGAGAAAAAGGGTGCGCAATGTACAGAAACCCTTGTTCCTACGTGATTTTGTCATGGCTCATGCTTGAATATGCTTCACAGATTCTCCCTGCCTTAATCACTCACCCCATTGACAAAAATGAGATGATATAAAAAACAGTCTGCTGTCAATATAAAATGACAGATGTTCAAATTACCTGCAAAAATACCTCGCCATCTGTGTTGCCAGAGCTGATAGAATCAATAATTTTGAGGCAAACTATTGTTTATTACCCCCTCCCCTATAGACAAGGTTCACACTTTAGACGCTGTACTGCACCACCTATGCTACTATCAGTGGCGCATCCAGTTTCAAGGGGGTTAATACATAAACTCAACTGCTAGTAGGATATGTGGAGCAGCACAGAAAGTTCGGCTGACTCTTGTGGCATAGGGTACAGGAAACTGGCGACATTTTTAGTTTAACCGGTGGTACTAGTCACTTCCTTGTG
Organism: Bruchidius siliquastri; assembly: GCA_949316355.1. NCBI lineage: Eukaryota > Metazoa > Arthropoda > Insecta > Coleoptera > Chrysomelidae > Bruchidius > Bruchidius siliquastri. The sequence goes on along the minus strand of OX438532.1, from coordinate 37,002,089 downwards.
TCAGTTTTAATAGTATTCACAGACACGAAACTGCTTCAAATCTCGTCCAACGGAATATACGATACGTTGGAGATAAGGAATTTTAATAGTCGAAAATCGCACAATGGACCTTTAAAATGTACGAGTAAAAGGAATGAATACAACAATATCCAATCACACATTTATTTGGGGAATCTGTAATACTAAATCAGTTAAATGTCATAAACGGCAAATATACTTAAATTAATAATGCAAAAGTCAGCCTGACTGGAAAGGCCCTAAAGTTGCTTATCCCATTATACCTGAAAACAGTAAAAACAAATTCTAAAACGAGCATTATAAATACAGACGTTGTTAACAAAGGTATCGGGTGGATCGAAGGATCAGTAAGCTTCACCTTCTTCATATTCTTCTTCATAATTATTACGCTGGGCACCGTTCGCTTCGGGCTCGTATTTGCGCTCATCCTCGTCTTCGTATTTCACTTTCGTGGCATCGTAGTTCTGCTGATATTGACTATAATCTGGATAATCTGGAAAAAAAAAAGAAAATCCGTATAATGTCTACTTTTATTTAATTATTATATACTGGTAGAGTAGTATCAATGATAAGCGAAATGCTATTTCTACTCTCTTTGCCATAAAGCTTATACTTGAAGACGAACTTTAGAACTAATATTGATAGCGAAGACTTTATTATCGATATATTCATATACTAATGTTAGGCATTATTTACCAGCTATTATCCACAACAAGGTTGAGAGATCAGTTTCTTGCAACACTAACAAGTCTGTACAGTTTTTTTTGCTGATCATTCTCATACATTTTATTTTGTTTGAGGCTTATACTACCTGTCAGGCAATACTTTAAGTCAGCAGGCCCTGTTACCTCAAACTCTTAATCTAGCACATAGTTTGGCTTGAACTATAATACAGATAGTTCAAGAAGACTTTCAAACTAGAATGCCACATATCCTTAGTAACATGCAAGGTTAGATATAAAAAATTCGAATGCTGCAACTGCTGTCATCTCATTAGAATTCTATCCAATAAAGTATCATTACTCTTACCATCGATGGGCTCCTCTTTAATTCTAATTTCTCCTCCATCATCTGTCTTGATAAATTCGAGCCGTTCTCCTCGTTCCCTTTCTCTCCTCTCCCGCCTCTCACGTTTTCTTGCTTCACGATCCTTATCTCGGGATTTAGACCTCCTTCTTTTCCTGTCCTTATCACGATCCCTAAAAGAATTTGTCACTTTTGCAAATAGTTTGTATCACGCTAATTTTACCTAAAATTGAACATAGCTAAACAAACATGAGAAAAATCAGGTACAAACAAGGCTTCTGTCCCTTTTAATATTTTGATGGTCAACTTACCTATCCCTCTCCTTCTCTCTCCTGTTCCCATCCAACTCATCATCGTCTCTGCCCCTGTCTTTGCTGCGACGTCTCCTTTCTCTCCGGGGTGATCTTGACCTGCTCCGCCGCCGTTTCTCTCTAGATCGTGATCGTTTTCTTTCGAAAGCATCTCCCCTTTCTCTCACCCTCTCTCTGCGAGATCAAACATAATTAGAATATAATTTCCACTAACACATAAATAGCTGCGACAATCTATGGCAGTGTGTCTGAGTGTAGCTTAGGTGCTTGAATCATTTGTAATAGTAGATACAGCTGATCTCATTTCCTAAGCTATGCTATACCTAAGACCCTGGACACAAAAACTATATTGGCAGCTGATGTGTACAATGGCTTAGGATGGGCTATTCACTGTCTATAACTAATCAAGGTGTGCCAGTGTTTCAAATAACAGCATCCAAGGTGAATTGATTGCTTTTTGTTTCATCATTTTGACAAATACCACTAAAATGATATCAAAATCAGATCCAAGACTTTAATACTGCGCAACACTACAATAAAACATCATAATACATGTACAATAAGATGCACCACTTACCTATCTCTTTCACCACGTTCTCTTTCTCTACCACCTCCACCTCCGCCACCACCACTGCCACCCCATTCTTCTCTTTCTCTCTCCAAACGATATCGTTCACGTTCCCTTTCGTTGTCCTCCCTTCCGGAATGTTTTATGTTCACGTCGGGCCCTCCACGACGAGTCCCGCCCAATCCCCCACCTAGAAAACAATTATATACAATATACAATATTAGAGTAACCTCAATAATTACAACTCGATGATAAATGTTGCAAAACTGCCTTCCACTATGTCAAAAATTTGTAGCCAAACTGTAGTGCTTGACGTCAGCAAACTGACATCAAGAAACGGGCACAACTGTTGCGAACCCCGGGTAATAAGGGGCCCGAGGGCCGGGTATAAGAGTGGGGAGGGGCCCCCAAAACCAGTAAAAAACAATGACTAAGGGAAAATCGTACATTTTTGAGAAACTCTGCATTGTGCAATGAGCCCCTGAGTTGCAATGTACAGCCTTTCAAAGTTAATGTGAATAGACATTTATTCTCTTACAGCATGATAGGCTTTTTGCCTTTGCCTAAAAAACAACAGTTCGCAGTTTGCAGAGAATTTGAAACATCTTGGCTTGGCATCACAGTGTGAGAAACACTACATTGTTATAATGTAGCCCAATACAAATTCTAACAACTACCATACATATTCAGATGTTGTATGTTTTGTAATGAGCACTTTCTTTATCTAACTTTACATACACAACAACTGATTGAAGCAGTAGATATGCGAACAACTTAGAAATAATGAAGAATATGATAATCACTATTTTTTTAAATTGATAGACATGAATATATGAGGGATTGAGATTAATATATACTGTAATTGATAGCAAATTTTCAAATCGTATGTGTTGAATAGAAAAACATCAACATCAATAGATGTGACGTGATAAAGTATGAAACTATGGGATATTACACAAATTATCTTCAATAAATCTTAGAACTCATATCACTTACCCAATCGTCTCGGTAACCAACCCTTTACAGTCCTAGCCCTTTCTACATCAACCAATACGCGTCGTCCGTCAATTTTCTTTCCGTCAGCATGTTTGTAAGCGGCTGTAAAACCGATTTACATCGTCAATTTTGTTTAAAATTTGAACAGTGGTGATTAACTAGCCATGTTGTTTTTTCACAAAAAAGTTTAAATAAAATTTAGGAAGGAGACACTATGCTTGAAAAAAATGGAGAAGTAGGACAAGGACTGCATTCCCACAATTCATTTTGTTTGAACAGTTAAATGTTACATATTTAAGTTTTGGAATTAGCCTCAGACCTTAAAAATATTTTATTTTCAACAAAAAAAATGTGTGCTTCCAACACGTTCAATTTATTATTATATAATTTTGAGCTCGTTCTAAATCCTTAAAATGAGTAATAACTGAATATGAAAAACTACATCTGGTTTTCAATCAAGAAATAATTGGCTTCTTTTTTAAATTGTTTCTTATAATCGTGTAACCAACCAACCAAATATAGTGAAATAATGTTGACCAAGTGACTCTTTATAAACAATCAGCCCTAGGTAAATCTTGAAAAATATTTTCTCTAGTACCCAAGTTAGGATGTAAACAACATGAAAAGTTATTCGGCTATCGAAAAAAAAAATCTCCAGATCTCACAAAACAGTAACAATTCACTGTACTTTCTGCCAAAGGCCAATGGGATGATGTTTGGGATAATTTCTTCTGGGAAAATGAGCTTCATCAAGTAACTGAAAGTACAGTTCAATTGCTAAGACATTTTTTTAGTGAATTGCTGACTTTTGCGGCTTTGACTAAATATAGGTATAAAAAGTATACCTACCCTTTTACTTACGGAAGAAAACGAAAAAGATGAAATTGAATCTAATCACGGACTGCAGAGGCTTCCATTTTTACCATTGCAATTACCTGGTGCGCAATTACTTACTCCGCGCATACCCAATTATACAAGGTGATCCAAAAAAACTATGCTTCACATAATTTCAATTTATGCTTATAACTTTTTCAAAACCATTTCGATTTCGAGATGAAAAACTGAATAAAAGATATGAAAAAAATATATCGGTATCTAACAAAATTTGAAATAATATAAAAGATAAGTTGGTCATTAAAACAAGTCATAGAAAATGCTAGTGATTTTTACTACAGGATCCATCTAGGCAAATACTGACAACTGAAAGACGTTACAAGTTAGGTTTTTCTGGAAAACTTTTGAAAGACTTGTACTGTAATTCAATTATTTAAACAGTTCAACACCTCCCAAACTAACGAAATGTAAATCCTGATTATTATTACACACTATGTTTAAGAATTTTTGCATCAAGCTATCCAAGAACTGATTTTCAACTGTGTTCATAGGAGCCCCATATCTCTGTAAAGATGGTCGGTGAAAATAAAATAAGAGGAACACATCATATTTTCTGTACTCACTATTTGGTACCAAAATAGTGTCTGCATACTGTATTGTATTCTTAAAGTATGAACAAAAACATATTTTATATGGCAAATAACCTATTTCTCATACTGTAGAGAGTCGAGAATCAAGTATTTGGAATGAATGAATCATTATAATAATAAAATTAGATATAGAAATTGACAAAGGTCAAAAAAATTATAAGCACAAACAGAAATTCAGTTTTTTTAAACCACCCTCAGTACTTAAAATTAGTTCAATGAACATAGCTCTGATTCAAATTAAGCATTGAATAAATCTATAAGAGTACTTTAGTTGGTTTAGTTTAAGTGAAACCCTGAATAACAGTGAAATTGACATTGAAGTTTTATCAAGTGATACCCCGCTAAACAAAACTAGAGAACTATTTGTATGCAGGGTTCTTACCACACATACAAACCTATATAGCCAGCAAAAAGCGGAAGTTTGGGGCTAATCGGCACAACATAGTTGCCTGCAGCTCGACTGTGTAAAAAATAGAAAAAAATTAATTTCAGTGTGACTGTTATCTCATCTGGTATTTCGGTTATGTTGCTGGCTACATAAACAAGCTGATAATTCAATGTACCACTCTTAATATTGTTAAAAATATTATACTATTATAAGATGAGTATAGCACACTTTCCACTCTCTTAGCTATTCATAGCATTAATTAGAATTAAATTATATGTTTTAACTAAGAGCGTGAAAACAGTGATGATTAAGGTATCTATTTTGTCAAAACATACTCACCAATATGTCTAACCTAAAGACAATTAGATATAAATTTTACTTAATTTTAACAGTACTTTAATGGAACATTTTTTTATAAATCCACTTTGTACCATCCAATGGCAAAATATGTAGCATGATATATAACATGTTATACTATCTGAATATTTTCCACAGAACTTGTATATTTCCATGAATGTTTCAACTATTGAAAAAAATTCAAGAAAACATTGCTTCAAGGTTTGGTATGCCTTAAACTTTGTTAATGGCCATGGATTGCTATTTAGATTTTTACTATATTATATCAGTAAACAAATCTAACAATCAACTTATCAATAACTACTAAGCAGTTAGTGATACCAAAATTTTATGTCAAGATAGTTATATGACCTTAAATGCTTCATCAAATAAGATTTCACATACATAGGCCTTGGTAATTGAAAATACTGAAATAAACTCTGAAAACAAGTTTTTTTGATCTGATGAAATAGAAATAGTCATTACCTTACACAAGAACATATGATATATTGAATTCACAGCAATCAATGTGTTGTTTGAATAAGTGATCCTACATAACTATATAACAATAATAAATAACTTCAAATTAGAAATAACACTAGATTGCTACATATTTTCATTATCTTACCATGTTAGTTTACACTCTGAAATATATTATACCAATATAAGAACTATTTATAAATACATCATGTACCATACTCATCATTAAAAATAGATATCATATCAAATCATTATTTGTAGGGGAATTAATGTTTGATAATTTTGAGTGGCAACATTGAATGAATTCTCTCCAATACATTTCAGACTTACAATGCATATCCCTTTCATGTTCATATTCAATAAAGGCATACCCTCTGGGCTTCCCATTGACAGTGTTGTGGATCAAGACAATCTAAAAAAAATATATTATCTAACAGAAGAAAGATATTTTTATCAATATTATCCCTTAACTAGTAATGTGCCATCCATGATACAGCAAGTAACTTTAATTTCAAGTGACTACTTTTAAGTGAACTTCTAATCATTCTCTTTGTATATGATAAATACTAAATTTACCCCACAGACTGCATTTTACCAGTTTAAGGTTATATATATTTAGCGATATGACCCATCTGAATCTTTAATGTAACTGTATGTGAAGTGAAATTGTTAATCATAATTTTTGAACCATCAACATTGGAATTTCACAATTTTTATAGCACCTATTTTTAACACAAAAGACATTTTTTCTGATGTGGGGTTTATAGATGCATAGAAAAAGGGTGATTGTTAATAATTAGCATCATAAAACCATGAAAATAGATCTCGCAATATGATGAGAGTATTATTATTGTGAAAGTATTGTGATTCATGGATAGTTTTCTGGGTTTTTTTTCAACTTTTAACTATACAAGGATAGGCTTCAACTACCCTCCATTTTACCAACTTTGCTTTTGAAAAGCTATTAGTTTATCTCAGGCATATCTTCACTCACCTTTTTAATCGGCCCATAAACTTCAAATTCTCTGCGTAGCTTGGACTCTGATGTGTCATAATTCTTCAAGAGAGAATAATCATTACAAATTGAGATATGTAAATAGAAAGTAGACTTACAATCCTGGCAACAAAAAGTGTTTTGAATGGGTCTCCAGTGATATTTGGTGAACTACTTGGATCCCAAACAGCTATTTCTTGTTCTAGTTTGTATGCTACTTGTTCTGCTCTTTCTTTACGTCTCCTCTCTAGCCTTTCTTCTCTAGTTTCTACTTTGGTTGGTGGTGGAGTATCTTTGGGATCCTGAAAGACAAAAAAAAATACAGTGATAATTTGAATTGATATAATTTTGTGAAATGTTCCATTATCCCAATTTATTTGTGAAAAAATAACTATCTATTATGGGGACAGAAACAATTTTTTTCTATAGTTTAAGCGAATTAAATACACTTACCTCAAAACCATCTAGGAAGGCTCCAACTCCTAAGTATCCTCTGTTCTTTTTTTCATGTGGTAATTTGGCCACTGGTGGCAAATATTGGATAGGGTCGCGTGGTGCGAACAAAGCTAATAAGTTAGGAGGTAAAAACTGGGTCATTTTCGATTATACTATTCACAAACCACTACTAACTAAGGATACAATAATTAATGCTAATTATATCTTTCCAGATACGTCTGTTTTCCAAAAATATACAAATACAATACTTCCATATCCACTTTTCGTAATGAAATCCGAAGACAAAATGGCGGATCACTGAAACTCAAAAAAATCACAAAACATCATATTCAAAGACATAAACCACAAAACAAGAACTTAAACTGTACGGAACAGAAAACAACAAAATCAAAGAATAGAAATGGCAGCAGAAACACCAGGAATAAAAATAGAGACAACACAATCCCGACATATCCCGGATATATTTTTGCGGAAACTACGGAAATTTTTTAAATTCAATATAGGCCTACATTGTTTTATTAACTAATAAACAAAATTTGGAAACACTAAATCTTTCATTTGGATTTCTTGGTAGAAAATGAATTCAAATCATATTAGCTAATCACCAGGCGCTGTCAGAGGACAGAAATTAGTTCGCCCATCACAGCACCTGATGTTGCCATACATTTTCAGCAAAAAAATGGAGGACATTTTTTTCCAAAATATATTCATTCTCCAAAAATATTCGGAATATTGAATTACCCAAAAGCACCCACCGCATTATCGTATCGAAAAAATATTATCAAAATCAAATAAAAAATGGCTTATTAGGGTTTTATTGATATTGATGCAAACTTCGATGATCTTTGGCATGGAATGGCTAGGCATATATTATTTTTAGAATACTGATCAGAAGTTTCCTAGATAAACAAAATATGCAAACTATTCACATGGAATATAAAACACGTATATATTGTAAAAAGGTATTCTTTTATTTATCAGCGCCAACCTTTTTCTTAAGCTTAGCCAACCTAGCTTGTTTCTTTAATATCTGGTTCACCTTAGCTAATTCCGTCAGAGTTCTCTTTATATACATTATTTGCTCTTCAAGATTATCTTTCTTTATCTTCATAGGCTGTCTCTTTCCTTGAGCCATATGGGTACAAAGATTCCATATGGAAGTCTTCACCTGATCTATCTCACTCATACGTTGTATCTAAAAGAAGACAAGAAAATATATAACAATTATGACAGTGAGAACTTCACTAGGACTGACTGCGTTGTTCTTTATCTGAATCACAAGCTGTTCACTCTCTAGGGATTTTATATTCGCGTTTTCATATCGTGCTTGTAGGTTGGCTATCTGGTTGTTGAGTCCCATTATCACAAAGTTCTTTTCTTCTATCAACTTTCCCTGAAATTTAAATTTAAATAATATTATTTATTTACCCAGCGCATACACACAGCGCAACTTAAGTGTATGGAAAGTAGATATGAGGGGAACCCTCTCATTGTCTCCAAAAGTGTACGTTAGTATTAGTTAAATTACGGTGGCGGTAGTGTAGCACAAGGGTAAATTTTAGTAAATGCGCCCGCTACGCTATTTCGCAGCTATTTTGTTAGTTTATATTTACGCAATCAATTTGGATTTATTAACTACTTTAGACATCAAAAGTATCAAATTTTCCAAGTCTGCGCACTTCGCTCCGTCTATAACTGGTAAATTCATTTCATACTCCTTTGCTACTCCGTGGGCTAGCATCTGTGGTAGTGCCACCACGCGAACTAAATCGGCATTACTGTAAGTTGACAGACAACACAACGACAATCTTTCAAATAGTACATAACTATATACGTAAATCCTACTATCATGGATAATATTAGATTTTTTGATCGCACATGATTTTTTTTCTCATTCTCAGGTTTCAGAAATGACCTATTGCACAGAATCAATGACAAATTATACCCTAATTATAGTCTGGCCTTGTATTGAATCATTCGTGTGGTTGTAAATATGGTCTGTAGAAAATAAGATGAATGCCACCCTACCATATCGCTTTTGGCATTTTCTAGCGATTTAAGATTCTTCTCTTGTAGTTGTGCCATAAAATTTTTCGCACTCAGTAAAGCTAGATAACGGTTTATCATTTCTGGAACGGAAGTGAAGTCGGCGCAGTATTCTACAACCTTATCCAGGTATTCTTGGTAGACATGGTATTCTTTAATCTTCGCATCCATGTATAATTTTGTTTGCTTTATTTCTTCCGTCTTCTGATGGAAGTCGTCGATTCCTTGTTCTTTCTGAGCAATGAGCATCTTATCCTCTTTGATTTTTTTCACTGCTCTACTGCGTTTATCGGCGTTTTCTTTAATAAACTGAAATATATCAACTAACTAAGTACTGTGAGCAGTTTAGATTGTCTCATATTGAATATGCTCTTTCGATGAATATCTTGAGGTAGGAGCCAAAACAAACCTGATCGAACATAATGAAGTTTTCTCTCAATGCCTTTTCTTTATCATCTAGACGTTGCCATTGTTCGTCCAGCTCCGTTCGCCTCGTTAGCAGCTCTTTTCTTTTTCGGACCAAATTCTTTTCAGAGCGATGCAGTTTGATTTGCAACATAGCTAGATTAGCAGTCGGATCATTCTGACGTACTCTGTCGTGTTCGGGATGCTCTCTATGAGACAAACGTCGTCATAAAATCCATAAAAAAATGTTACAAAACTAATGAAACTAGCTTAATAGATTCATGCGTTTATTTTCAACAAATTTTACAAGACGTCCATAGAACAAGATTTAAAACTAGATACAAAAAGCTAAATACTAATATAGACGTTCAAACGTCACATACTAAATGCTCGAAATAGAAACAGTTCGCAAAAAACGGAATACATTGTCGTAAGTCCTCAGTACACAATGGGCCATGCGCCACGTAGACCATCATTGCCAATTGCCCGTCAGCCTGAAGTGTGTTCACACAATGGCGCATGACGTTTGGTTGGTAACGAACTAAACAGTTGCCGACTGTGTGAAGACTACCGGCCAGGCTACGCCACGATACCCTTTGAAGTGTGACTTAAAAATCGGACAACATCGCCATTGCGCGCCACGATCCATTAACTACTGTAGGCTGGGCTACAGCAAACTGTCCGCCATTATGCTTCATTTTTACCTGTACACAATGGCGATGGTCTGCAGTGACCCACCATGGCCGATATGTTGTGAAGGCAGCAACGAACTTCAAATTAAATATAATAAACGTATCACAGCTATTTCAGCTACAAAGAGATCTTACTTACTTTTGCATTTCTGTAAACAATTTTGAAACCGTATAATCTTCGACCCCATCTTCGGGTTTAATTTTTCCAAATGTCGATTTATCCATTTTGCGTATCCTTAGTGGTGTACACAAAAAAGCAAATAAAACACAAAAACGCCAGTTGAAAAAACCAAAAAAAGTTCACGTTGTGAAAAATGACAAACATGTGTCAAAACGCACAAAATAATACACACATGTGTCAAACTTTGACAATACGATATTTGATAACATACTCGTGATATACAGAGTAGAGTCACTTTAGTTTGGATACAAAATAAAACGAAAGCTCTGAAAGCCTTCTTCATAATCTAATAGAGTTTGCGATAATAGATGTTTTGTATAAATGTACAGACACATAACGAAAATATGTCGAAGAATAGATATATTTTATCCAAAAATATAAATGGCCTTAAATTCTACTTCCCTATCACCCATAAATTCCAATTTGCAAAGTAACTCGGAGTGGCAAACTCGGTCAAAATCCTTTGAGGAATTCAAGAAACTTACAATAGTGGGTAACAGAAAATAAACCCACTATTTAACTTCCTTGTACTCTCGACACAATTGACCGCTTAAAATTATTTTTCAAATCGTAATGTATGAGAGCCAGTAAACTTCAGCTATATTTATATATTCTGCAGAAGCCAATTTGTTAGACTAAATGGAATAATAAGTAATGAATGGGATGTAAATGTAGGAGTACCACAGGGATCTATTTTATGTCCGCTCATATCATCCATTCCCTATATTAACGATCTATTCAAATTATATACTTGAAGATGCAGACAACTAAAACCCTGAATAATATATAAGACATACTTATGGTTATATCAGAATAGTTTATTTTTGAATATCAATAAATCTGTTTTCCATTGACCCTCGCTAATTACAGATTCCATTCCAGAAAACATATATTGATATCAATAAGTGGATAGTGACTAAATAGTGTGACATTTTAGGTACCTTGGCATTGTTTTTGACCAACATTTAAAATGGGATTTTCATGCACAAAATATTATTATAAAGAAAACAAAGTAGGTATTCGGTTTATGTATCTTATAGACTTTAATGGTAAAGCAACAAATTCAGATTCTACATGGTTTATTATAACAATTTAGTCGCATGTATTTTGAGTCTTAAGCAATCTTTTATATTGAATTCACTCTCATTAAACTAAGAATTACAGCTACAACTATCTATATCAATCGAAATACCTAAATATAAATGTGTTACAAAACAGAATACTTTTACTTATACATCAATAAAATAAATGTAACAATTTATTTAATGGTGTGAGAAGTTCTTAGAAAGGCATAAAAACAAAAATTGTTGATACAAGTAGAATAAGTTAATCATATAAACAAGCAAATACATTCGATTTAAAAAACATGTACAAACATTGAAAAATACGGAGGTTCTTTAATGAGCAAAAGGAATACTCTATATCTAAATAACGCATGATTTAAAGTTTAACTTCACACTGCACTATTTGATGCACACCCTTGTACCGAATACATCTGTTTTTCCTCTTCTAACTTTCGAATTCTAGATTTGACCATATCCAGCAGGCCTAACGTATTTTTGATCACCTCCAACTGTTTACCACAATCATTTTTATGGATAGGTTCCATTTTGCGACGATCGCATATATCTTTATAAAGTAACCAAATTTCATTTTTCACGGAAATAATCTCCTTATGTTTGTCCATGGCTTGTAACGAAGCGTTCTGATGGATCCTCTCCCATTTCAAGCACTCGATCTCTGCAATTTCGTAACGTTGATGCAAATCGGATAACTTGTTCTGCAGACCCGATACAGTGACAATGTGAGTGTCTACAGCCTTGTTCTGAAACATGAATCTATTGAAATTTTTGTACCACCGGGTCGATTTTATGAAGGTTTGAACCAGCTTTGTCAATTGTTGAATCAGATCAGCTTTATTAGTTTGAAGAATAATTAAACCAAAGCACGATCGACTTTCTACCAATGAGATGATATAAATTTGAAGAATCAATAAGCATTAGGTGATTAAATTTGACTCTTACATTTGCGGAAATTTAAAATGGTCATAAAAATCTATTTTTGATAAGCAAATTAATAAACAAACATCAGCGTGTAGGAAAGACCTTATGGAAACCAAACTCGGTCATAATAGTTGAATTTCACTGCAATTTTAAGTAGTTTCCGCAATATTTAAGTTTGGCTCTTCAACACATGTACCAGGCGCGTATCTGAGGGGGGGGGGATAATGGGGATAATTACCCCCCTATGGACAAAAAAAAATTCCAATGAACTGTCTGAATATAAATCTTTAAACATTTGGTTGATTACAGTGCTGTCAGAGCCATCAGTAAATAATTGTTTAAATATGCACATAAACATGTAAATTGCAAGTGGCTTCCCATAAAAGGATCTTGACATTTTACAAATTTTCACCCGCGGTGATCCTCTCCCCCTCCCCCATTTCAAAGAGAGCATTACCCCTCCCACAGTTTAACCCTGAATATGCGCCTGACATGTACATTCATAAAATCGACCAAAAAGCATGAATATTACCTAATATCATGTCAACGGGATCAGGATCAGGAACACAGGATGAAGGTTTCAGGTAGGACACTCAGAGGGGAGCACCGCTAGATTTAAAAAAGATTTTTTTTCATTTTACTACTGAAGAACTACTTACAAACTGTGCCTTGGCGATTTCCAATTCTCGTAGACGGAATTCGTTCAATGCCTCCAGCTGGTTTCGGGCATTCATTAACGCATCATAGCGATGGATGATATCAGTGAGAGATTTGAAGATGTTTGGGTAGGTTTCCATTACTCTTTGCAGGAACTTCTAAAAATGTTATTGAAGCTTGCAAACATGATTTTAGTTATTGTATTTTACGCTAGATATTAGAAATTTTGATGCCACCCAGAAATTAGCACTCCAAAAATGTGAACCATACCACTGTGTCACAAACTGACTGAATGCAACTACTACCACAACTATTACAGCACAGAATATATAAGGAACAGGTAAGGTACTACAGTAAACAGTATTACTGTGCTGTGGTAGTGGTACTGCAAAGGTGCAGAGTCACAGACAGAGCACACGGAAATTTACTACCATAGATTTTGTCCGAAATGGCAACATCGCTGAGTTAGATGTTTTTTCCATATTTTATTTTCCCTATTTGCAACTATTCGTTCTGTGTCCTTGAAGATTGACAAGAAACATATAACATAACCTCATTTATGTAATCAACCGCCATTTTTTGAAAATTAACTCACAACCTCATTTTTAAGCCTAACCTCACACGACACGAAACACGCTAACCTCATTGTTTTCGAACTCGTGTTTTGGGGAATGATCAAGTAATTACTATATAAAATCAAGCAAAAATGCTTGTGTTATTCGAAACTCCGGCTGGGTACGCCTTATTCAAGCTGCTCGACGAGAAAAAGTTGAAAGAAGCTGATAATCTATACAAGTCGTTTGAAAGTCCAGAGGCAGCGGCTAAAATTATAAAACTGAAGCATTTCGAGAAATTCGCAGATACTACAGAAGCCTTATCTGCAACCACTGCAGCTGTCGAAGGAAAGTTATCTAAAAATCTGAAAAAAGTGTTGAAGAAGTATGTCGATACAGACCTACAAGAACAACTTTTAGTAGCAGATGCAAAATTAGGATCCGCAATTAAAGACAAATTCCAATTGCAATGCCTCAGTAACAGCGCTGTGCAAGAGTTGATGAGATGTATCCGATCACAACTCGAAAGTTTGATATCAGGCTTACCCAAGAAGGAACTAGTAGCGATGGCCTTGGGTTTGGCTCATTCTCTGTCTCGTTACAAACTAAAATTTTCTCCAGATAAAGTCGATACCATGATAGTGCAGGCGATATCTTTGCTAGACGATCTTGACAAAGAATTGAACAATTACATCATGAGATGCAGAGAATGGTATGGTTGGCATTTCCCTGAACTGGGAAAGATAATCACTGATAACTTAGCGTTTGCCAAAACAGTGAAACTTATTGGTACAAGAGAGAATACAGCAACTACAGATTTGTCTGACATTCTTCCTGAAGAAATAGAAGAAAAAGTGAAAGAAGCAGCAGAGATATCAATGGGCACAGAAATTGCTGACGACGACTGCATCAACATACAGAATCTGTGTGATCAAATTATTGAGATCACAAATTATCGTGCTCAGTTGTACGATTATTTGAAGGCTCGGATGGTGGCAATGGCACCAAACCTAAGTGTGCTTGTAGGAGACTTAGTAGGAGCTAGGTTGATTGCACATGCTGGATCCCTCATCAATCTTGCTAAACAACCAGCTTCAACTGTTCAAATCCTAGGTGCTGAAAAGGCATTATTTAGAGCATTAAAAGCTAAAAAAGACACACCAAAATATGGTATCATATACCATGCACAGTTGATAGGCCAGACCAGCACCAAGAACAAAGGCAAGATGGCAAGGATGCTGGCCGCAAAAGCTGCTTTGGCTACCCGTGTAGATGCTCTTGGTGAAGATGGAAATTTCACGTTGGGGGTAGAGCACATGGCAAAACTAGAAGCTAGGCTACGTATTCTGGAAGAAGGAAATGTCAAGAGAATCAGTGGGACAGGAAAAGCCAAGGCCATGTTCGAAAAATATCATGGAGTAAGTCAAATCAAACAATATCCAGAAGCTGCCGATTCCACACTTCCTTCTACCAGTAAAAGAAAAATAACTGAAACTGAAGTGAAAGAAGAAGAACCAACAGAAGGTAGAAAAAAGAAAAAGTTAAAGAAAGAGAAAAAGGAAGCAGAAGTGAATGTTAAAGAATCAGAAGACACTCCAAAGAAAGTAAAGAAACAGAAGGAACAATTGGATGAGTCTGAGGTCAAAGAGGAAATTGAGGCTGAAGATGAGGATCATACATTAAAGAAAAAGAAAAAGAAGAAAAAATCAAAGATTGAACCGGAGGCAGAACAAGAGGTTTTTGAAGAGATTGAAGCAGAAGTACCAGATGACTCTGTTACTGAAAAGAAAAAGAAGAAGAAGAGGAAACGTTCACAGTCAGCCGTTGATTCATCATTATAAGGTTCTGTTATGAAATTTAATTACATTCTTGAAACATTTGACTAAATAATAGTTGTTTTATAAATAAATAAGTAACCAGTAGCCCATTTGTTTGAGATGCCCAAATACACAGTATGGATAATATTGAACCAAAGGCATAATATGAATTTTTCAAAAAAATAAAATTTTCATTACAGAAACATCATGAAAAACTATCGCATCCGGATAAAACCAGCCAGTAAACACGAAATAAATGTTATATTACAGTCAAATTCAGTTTTTGTGGCGAGATGAACTGATAAATTTGTAAATTCACTTGGATGTACGTAGAGTACTTATAGATACTCAAGGTTGCTACGCTTCAGGAGATTGCTTCCTGACAACTTACCTCGTACAAATAATGCTTCTTTATAGTTAAATCCATGCATGCTTTAGTTTCTTGTAATGTTTTCAGATCTTCTTCTAGTTGAGCATTTTCTTTGACCCTATTTTCTGAGAGAGCAGTCATTTCATCAATCTTTGATTTAGCCCTTGCGCATTTCTCTGCATTTTCTTTTATAAACTGAAAAGTGCAACAGCATTGAACGAAAACCTATTTAGAGGTATACCTGTCTTTTTAGGAATTTGAGTTTTTGTATTAGGCAATCGATACAAGGTGAGTTAATTAGGGAATTTGATACTGAATCCACTATTACAGTTAATGCAAAATCGTCTTCAGGCCTTTTCATTGTTTTTTTTTCATTGAAACTAAACTCAACTTTCATTTGTATGGTTCAAGGAATGAGAAATTTTAAGTATTTCTGTAACATGTTCCACTTTGTATTTTCAGTAAAGCAAAGAATGAATATGTAGACACCATTGAAACATTACACTTTTAGTGTAATTTTATTATTATTATTAGACATTAGCTTGTCATTTTCCCTCATGATTTTGACACACTGCTGTCATTTTTGGAGTTTATCTGAATATTCTACTGTAACTAAGTATACGAACACTGCTAAAAGTTATAAAGTTGTTTCTTAATTCCTCTTCTTGTTTATTCAATTCTTCCCATTGTTCATCCAGAGTTACTCTCCTTTTTGAAATAAATTTTCTGGTCCCCTTCAGGCGAGCTTCAATTTCAGTTAATTTTCCTAATGCTATGCAATGACGAGCTTGCATATCTCGTTTGACGTCATCGCCTGAATTATGTATCCTGGAACCATATGCATTATCATCCGGGGTACATTTACCATTCTTTGTTTCTCGCAAAGTGGTTTCTTCATGAAGTCTATGTCTTTAAACTTGGACTCGGCCTAATAGCAGAAGCTGACGACTGTGTCTGCTCGAATGTCCACTATATATATGACCTACTGTAGAGATCAAATCTTGATCCAACTTTATTAACAGTTTTTCGCAGAGAGCTGAGTATAGCATTAAAACATCGCTTAGCATGTTACATTTACTCAACTTTCTATGCAACAGAAGCAAGGACCGTGAATTTTGCAATTCTTAAAAAAATCATTTGAAATGTGGGTGTATCGAAGGATTAATTATATCGTAGGTAGATCTAGTAACAAATGCAGAAGATTTAAGATGCATAAGCAGGAAAAGGGAGGTTACGAATACATTCAGAACTAAAAATTGAATATTGAAAAAATATGAATTTCCACAGTTGATTATCCAAGGCAAAATCTATGGGAAACAAAGCATAGACAGAAAAAGAATCTCATGTTAGCGTAACCTGAGACAGTTGCTCTGGAGTAAAAATAGCCATGATGATTGTCAACCTTCTACTCGGAGATGGTACTTGAAGAAGAAATGTGGCATCTTTTTTCTTTAGCCTGTTTCGTCTGCTCAACACTTGTACATTAATGGTGGAGAGCAATTGGGTAGTATATACCTGAATTAATAATACCCAATCTCTCTACCAGGCTACACTGATGAGTTTAGGCTAAACACGAGAGTTTACCATAAAATATGTAGATCCCAAATTAGGAGTGCAGTACTCCGAAAAATTAATACAGGGAATAAGCATATTTAGGTATGCAATTTTTGTTACTGAGTCGAATATCTTAACTTGGATTCAAATATTTGGCTATTCAAGAAATATACAAAAATACTTCTATATTTTTTACTAAATTGATTATAAAACTTCAACAAAATATCTGAAAATCACCATCGCAATAGTACTATATCGTAAATACCTACTTAGGCATTTCATTAGTTATCGTTTTGGACACCATGTATTCATCATGAAGAGCGTATGTCGGTTTGGTGGTAAATTCGCAGATCTTGTCCCATGCCGGCTGACTCCTAGACATTTTGTATATTGTACAGTTCCAGTTACTTTACAACAATCCTTGTTGAATGCCCTGGCCTAACTCCCGGTAATATTTTGTAAATCACTTGTGAAGTCAAAATTGACAATAGTCAAATTTGAGTAAAACTGGCGATATGAAATCAATGCGGCAACAATAGGTAGAATCGTTGCTAAGAAATATACCTCTGTTGTCATGGAGATTACATACCTATATACGATAAGCGCAATTATTAGCGAGCTTTCTCGTAAATCAAATTTAGTTTCTGCAAATACAAATTTTACCCGTAGATGGTTCAGTAGAATAGACTAGGCTAGACTTTGACGTCAGTTACATTTGTAATGTGTAAAATTTATGAATCAAAGGTACAAAAATGTCCTGAATATTACTATGTGAACCCCAAAACATCAGACCATATTTCATAACAGACTCAAAATTGGTAAAATATATTATTTTCAATGTTTTTTTATTCATATATCTTCCAAACCCTTATTCCATAACACACTGAACTAAAATTATTTGCAACATTTTCAATATGTACTCACCAATCTAGTCTCATTTAGATGAATACCCAAGAACTTTGTGGTATTTTATCTCTTTAGTTCATTATTATCAAGGTATGCATTAAAGTTTATGTACGCGAGAACGTGTTGTTTTTGTTTATTATCAACATGTTCTGTATGCACCAATTGTTGATTTCACCAAAGTATTCATTTGCATTGTCTAATAGTGGTGAAAGTTCCTTATTTCCTATAATTAAGTTTGTATCATCAGCATAACTGATTATTTCAAAATGTGGACTATCTGCTGAAGAGTACATGTCGTTGATGTAAATCACAAATAATACTGGGCCAGTGGATCTTCGAAGGAGGAGACTACAGATAATAGGTCTAATTTAAAGACGATCCATTAACTGAAGGCGGCTCTGGAACTGGAGTGTCTTGACGCTCCAAAACACATGGGGATATGCCACGATCTTCCGCTTGTAATAAAACGTCAACAATCGTCTTCCAGTGCAATGGGCAGAAATACTCGACGAGACTATAGCGAAACATCCTTAAGTATGTTCATATCCAAAATGTGATACGTGGTAATGAAATATGGCGTATGATCTTGCAAGTGCGGGGTCAGAAGGATTTTTTTTGTAACCTAGGCCGGCCCTTAGCCACGGATAGTAAAGGATAGTGTAGCCAGTTTGTAAGCAAATCTGAAACTGGAACTAAAAAATTAATATAACACATTCAAGTTTATAAAAAAACATTTATTTGAAACTAGTCGATCTCAAGACAGACATCCTGATATTTAAATATTGTTCTTACACCTACTGTTGATCTGAAAATAAAACATAAATTTAATGCATTTAAAATTGAAAAAAGGCCCTTTATGGAACATTCATTATGGCCAGACGAAAGTTATGGTCAAACAGGGTAGGTTACAGCTTGAGTTTGCTTAGGTTGAAATAAATTCTTTTCAAATATAATCAATACATTATTTAACCTGTTTTTTCACTTCTGCGCTTTTCTTTTACGAGACCGCAAAAGCTTACGACTCGGTATCAGAGGTACTGATTTGCCTTTGCCATTACGACTTGGTACCACAGGTACTGATTTGCCTTTGTTCTTCCGCCTCTTCCCAGTAAGCTTCCGATTCTGTACGGGACTGGGACTGAACAAACTATCTCCTGTAACATGGTCTGGGGTATCTTGAGATTCATCAATCTTCTTCAATAAACGCTCCAATTCAGCCTCCTCGTAGGTAAGGCGCGCGATTTGTGCTCTCTCTACGACTTCATCCTGGACCCAATTTGATGAGGGAATCTCAGGAGGTGGTACCTGGAAAATCGGAAGTTTCAGAGACAATGCGAGACCACTTCCCATTTGGGAGGCAGAAATAGGCTGAGTACTTGCTAACTATATCTGAAAATTTGCTTTTTTTCACTATAATTTACATAACGGTACTCACAACTTCGTTACCACGTTTCCGCCTCCGCTTCGGCGTTTTTCTCTTATAATAACGCTTCTTCTTCTTCGCAGTCGCCTTGTGGCAGTGCTCCTCCGCCTGGTGTTTGCGCGCATGCGAATCCCTAGCGCCGTACGTCATGGACTCGGTAGAGTACTGGCACATCTCCGTATGTTGCTCCACGTGCAAATTCAAAGCGAAAGGACTGTGCATGTCCACGTCACACACAGTGCATCGGGTGTTCGTCGCATGAGCCTCTAACATGTGCTCTCCGTGATTCAGGGTCCAGTGCTGGTTGTTGCACAGTCGGCAGAACCACAGCTTCTTGCTGAAATATATAGGGTGTAACTCAGCTGAGTTCTAATTACTTAGAATTTAAAAGACACGTAATAGCAAACCGCGATAAAAAGTGTCGTAGTCAACATTAGTCGCCGCTTGAAAGCAATCCAACATTGTTGGCAATGGGCAACGCCACCGTGCGCGATGCTTGGAGATGAGTGTTGATGTCGCAGTAGTGAGTAAAAAATAATTTCAGGTGTTTAGATTTCGTTCAACAACGATATAAAGTTCAAAGACTTATATTTAAATTATGTTCAAGTTTAAACTAAGAATCAAGTAGTTAACACAAAAAAAAAATTATTGTAAAAAAGCGTGCAGAGCTTTCAACTATATTTTTATATTAACTCTAATTTGACAAATAGCTACCAATGGAATATTTATACTAGTTGATATCAAACACCCCACACTTACAATATCAAATCAGGTGTCATTTCCTCATAATATTTATTACAAGTGAATTAGAATTATGTTATCAAAATGGTTTGTTTCATAAATCCAGATTTCCTCCATTCACCGCCATCGCCTATATGATCCAAAATGCTTAAATAAAATAGTGACTCGGTTTTATAGTTACAAGGTAACTTACCCAACAATAGGGTCCAACATTATGGCAACACTGTGATGATACATATTGACTATATAATCATGGTCATATCTGTAATATCCATCCTTAGTGAAAAAGGACGCAAGATATTCATTACTGTAAGAGTTATGATGTTGTTTTCTTATTGGATAAATAGAATGATCCACCTCCACTGATGCCTCAGGTATTGATGTTGTCTCTGATTCTGGTACATGTACCATTTTTATTCGTTGATATCTTCGTATTTTTTTCGGCTGGACTAGAAAAGAATGGAGTTCCATTAATTTATTCCAGAAACATTAAGAAAAAAATTGATGCATAGTTTATAATAATCAAGTCTATATGCCCGACTCTGCCTCTGGTTCAATAATTGAATAACTTATATAATAACAGTAGATTAAATTACACATGTTATAATGAAATGTAAATCACCTAAATCAGCAACTATTGGTGAGGAATTTGGAAAAGGTGATAAAGCAGGAATCACAATTGGGCCTCCACTAAACCCTAAAAACAGGTATCAAATTACTTTCAGTTTATTTTACACAGACAAAATGTGATCTGGTAACTGGAATCAATGTTAATTTCTTGAGATAAAAAAACTTGATAATAACAGATAATAAAAAAGAGAACAAAAACAAACTTACACAGTAATCCTGGATTAGAATCATGCAGAGTTTTAGCTGACCTGACAAACATAAGTGGTTTCTTTGCCGTTCTAGGTTGAAGTGTTTTTATGTTTTTATCCATATTTTCACTATCCTTGTCGAACATCACAAGGTCAGGTATATCAATATATTCATCAACAGCACCAAACCCTTCATTAATCTGAACCTCTGTTTCTGGAGCACTTACTGTATCTTCATCTGTAGTACAGGGAGAATCTTCAAGAGGTTCTTCCTTTATATCAATCATATCCTCTATCATAAATGGATTCTGTAAGGTTGGAAAACTGTTCTTCACTGCATCACCAACAAGTTTGATACTGAAAATGCCATTGTTTTCTGTTACTGTAACTGGTGTGAGAATACCAGCAGTTGCACACATTGAGTGTATAGGTACAATTGGTTGCCCTTCAGATATAACTGGCTTACTATTTACTGTAGGTTCTGTATGATTATTGGTTGATCCAGATTCAACTGGTTCAATATTTACTATAGGTTCTGTGAAAATACTGTTTGCTTTCTCCAAAGCACTTTCTGCCTCTTTCTCCAATTCACTAGGATCCATTAGTTGCCCATCTGTACTGTAGTATTGGTTGTAGTTATCCTTGAATAAACCAGTTACTTCACAAAATGATGGCTCTGGCGATTCTGTAATATTTTCCTGCTCTGGTGTCACATGATCTACTGCTTCCATTTGCGAGGCTTCTCCCTCTTCATCTGACATGTTAGATTTATTCATCATAGCTTCTTGTATCATCTTTCTTTGCATGTTAAGGTACTGGCAGTATGCATTCTCAAATAAAGTTTTTCCTGATGGTGATACATTTGAATGTAAATTTTTTCCAATTTTATCTGAAGTGTTGCTACTGTTTGTAGAGAATCGCAGTGTTATTAATGTATTTTTGCTCAGGTCATGATCTGGTTCAGTACCTAATAAACTAGTTTTTTTGCCCTTATATGGTGCTACATTTTTACTATTCTTTACAGTAGGCACTTGTAACATATTGTTATTCAAATTATGATCCTTTCTATCTTTCATTTTTCGTTTAACTTTTGTTGCCTCGAAAACTGCATTTTCTTCAGTCTGCACTGCTTTTGTTTCAAAGCATTTTCCAGTTTGCCCTGTTATGCTAAAGTACTGGCCTAGTTCAACCTCAAGTGAACCAGTGATCTCACAGATTCTCAAGTCTGGAGTTTCAGATTGGCAGTTAATATTTTGAATTGATATATCTGGAGTTGTGCTCACTGTATCTCCATTTTTGTTACTTTTCAAAGGACAGTTTTCAAATATGTTTTCAGGAGGCTGAAATATTAATATACATATATAAAAAATGATGTACGGTAAATGGAGTTGAAGGACCAACCTTAGGCAGTAATGAGAGATTATTTTCCTTTAATGGATCATTTTTCTCAGCATCTTCCAATGACAATTGAATTTCTTTCAAATACCTAGAAATCTTAGTTAGTGCAAGTAGGCATTCATGCTTGAATTCATATGCAGATCTTAGATTTTCTAGGCACTTATTGCATAGTTCCATTTGTTCAAGAATGCCGAGGTTCTAGAAAAAATGTTTCTAAATACATAAGAAAATTGCCTATATACATAAAAGTGCAAATAAAAAATCATGTAAACTAAACAAATCAACCAATAAATTTTGGTATCATATTTTGTTTATGGTCCATATCAAATCTGTCACTGATAAAAAAGTTTTCTAGCTTCAAAATAGAGTATGTGGCAGTTTGAACTTCATGAAGTGCAGTACTATACTTACAATGGAGGTATTTTTGTAGAAGATTTAAAATAGAAAGCACACATTTCTGGTAAAATAAACAAGTAATTCTGATAAATTTGTGATATACTCATTTTTCTGTCTCAAAACACTACACTAGTCATCCTTGTATAACTACACTTTTAATTGTTTTCAAATTGAGACTTGATAACCAAATTAAAAACTATTCTAGCTGTATCAATCACATATATTCTCTCCACATACTCGAAAATAATTATTCTGACACTATCAATGAAATTAAAAGTTATGAACTAGAAGAAATATAGAATAATAAGGATAAGAGAAAATAATGTCTAAAAATTATAAAAAATATGGTCATAAAACAGTAATGAATTTTGTTTTAATTCACTGATCAAATCACCCCTTGGGAGATGCTTCTCCAAAGAAAAGAAAAATAAGATTAATTATTTGATCGGCGAATACCTTGTAGGGACATCCTTTGACTTAGTTTAAGGTTCAGCAGCTTAAATGATTTTGGTGTTTTTAGGATAAAGATATATACTATATCGATTAAACTACAACTACCTTACCTATGTACTGTTATGTGAACAAAGTATACTTACAACCTCTGGAACAACATAAAATAAAGCATCTTTTGTGTTAATGACAGAGTTGGTAGTAGGGGTTTTGAAAGTTATTTTTTTGTTTATCTCAATTTTTTCCAATTGCTTGCAACATATCCAACATAACGAAATATTAACATCCATTTTATTTACATGAGCCAAATCTATCACAACAGAAACGTCAAAAACACAGCCAAATTCTTGCTCCAAATTCACCAATTGCAGTTAAGTATGCAGCACAAAACATATACATCCAGTATAGTGCCGTTGAATGATGTCAAGATTGACAAGTGACAAAAGAAATTGTGGACAAAAGTCCTATTTCCAAAACTTGCTAAGATGACAGGTGCGAAAAAGAAAGTTGAAACCAGACGCATGAAATATTATTTCATCTTTGGAACTAAAAATATGAGGCTCATTTTCTTTCCTGTACATATAAATCATCGAAGGTACATATTTGACTACATATGTCACAATATAAAAGGAAACTGAAAACTCTTGGTTCCAAGAGTTTATGTAAACAAAAATTGCTCAAGTAGCAAAAAAATGGAATACTAGAAAATATGGCAACATCATTTCATAAGTAACGTTTTTTCCGGAGATCGGCAACATTGAACGTTTTGCCTAACCTATAAATCCTTGTTTTTTGTTGACGTCGGTAATTTGACGTCTACAACGGCAAGATCGCGTGAAAAACAAAATCTTAATTTATAATAATTATTCAATAAATCTTAAATCGTTTCTACTGTACTGATTTAGAATTCACATCAGTTTTTAAACACGTTCTAGATAAATCATTCCATATGGCTGATAGAAAAGTGGTGCTTGTAACAGGTGGATCAGGGTTGGTCGGCAAAGCTATACAGTCAGTTGTTGAAACAGAAAAAAGGGAAGACGAAACTTGGATATTCTTAAGCAGTAAAGACGGAGATATTTGGTAATGCTTGTTGTAATTACATGGTCTATAGTACAAATTCACAAATGGATCTGGACTGAACACAACAATGAATTACTAGTTTAAGCTATATTCTCTCTGACAGTTCCATAATCCATAACCTAAAATCTGTCTAATTATTATGTTGCCTTTCTACCCATATATCTGTTTTTTTCATTATTCCTCGATTCTGTACTCTATGAGCCTACTAGGCCAACTTTTCGAGCTACTACCCCTCAAGCTATTTCAGTCATTATCTATAAGTCATGAGCCACCTGGTATGACCGCTCTTTCATCCCTAGGGTGTCATGAGACATTTTGCAGATCCTGTGAATTTGGAGCAGTTCATATTGGTAATAACAAAACCATTTTGTAGCAGTTACAAAATACCTGAAAAAGTATGCAACATTATTTTCTGGTTAAAAATACACTAGCCCCCTTCCCCAGCATTTTTATATGTCAATTCTAGAATAACTGCTGAGGTAAAAACATGACTTTCCATGTAATTCTCATTCATTTTGTTCTTGATTTATTCTATCTATATCTCCAGCTTTGATATGTTTCAAATTCTTGATTAAAACCAGGTGCATTGGAATTTGATGTTTTTGTGTACCATACTTGCTTAAATTGTACTTTCCAATGTGCATTGGATCAGTAAGACCCAATTAGGTCTTAGGATATAATATCTTGCAAATAACTATAACAATTTTATTTATTCATGTAAATACATACTTGTGTTGAAGCTAGGCTGTAGGCTGAAATAGGCATACTTTTATGAAAAATCAAACTGGCTCTAATTTTTCATACAGCTCTTGCATTCTAAAGTATACCTGACGTTTAAGGATGCAGAGGTGGTTATTGACAAATATTAACATTATTTAAAAAAAAAACATTATTTTGAAGTGATAAGGAGGCCACGAAACAGATCTTTGAAAAATATAAACCTACACATGTCATCCACTTAGCAGCAATGGTGGGAGGACTTTTTCACAATATGTCACACAACTTGGACTTTTTGGTAAAATTTTTAAAGTCTCTCAAACAAGGTTTCAGTTAATTCATTTTAGAGGAACAATCTACACATCAATGATAACATTTTACATACCAGTTTTGAGTATGGAGTGAAGAAAGTTGTATCATGCCTATCAACATGTATATTTCCTGATAAAACAACATACCCAATTGATGAGACAATGGTATGTATATTTTGAGTTTTTAATTTCATCATATATATATGTTGATCTCAAAACTATTGAATAATATCACTCATATGTTTTTTGATTTGGCAATCATTTTTGGACTTAGTAATTTGTTTCAGAGGAATCAAAATTGTTTGATATTACAAGTTATGGATTTGTACTCCTCATGTGTTAATACTTATATATACATCTGTATCATTAAGGTTCACAATGGTCCACCACATCCTTCGAATTTTGGGTACAGTTATGCCAAGAGACTGATTGATGTACAAAATAAAGCATATCATCAACAGTATGGTTGTTTGTTCACATCTGTGATCCCTTGCAATGTTTTTGGACCTCATGATAACTACAATGTGGAATCTAGTCATGTTATTCCAGGCCTGATAAGAAAACTACATGATATCATGGAAAAAGGTGAAACTGTATGCTAGACAATTTCAGAAAAATGTAATACCACAGTTTTTAGGGGGAGATACATTCACAGTGATGGGAACAGGGAAACCTCTGAGACAGTTCATTTACTCATTAGATCTAGCTAAACTATTTTTATGGGTTTTAAGGGCATACAATGAAGTTGAACCCATTGTCCTATCAGGTAAGCATTTTATAGTCTTCAACTTTCAGATTCATTTTTCCAATCCAATTTCAGGCTTATCTGTGTTTGACTCAATAATACAAAACCTTAATGAATTATTCAAAGCACTACAAAAATATTATTTTAAGGGGATTGACTAAAACATCATAGATGAATTGTGAGACATAAAAATGTAGTTAAGTATTTTGACTCTAAGCTTTCTACACATACAATATAAATCTGTGGCTTGGTTCTAAAAGGGTCAAAGTCAATTATCTATCAAATTGAGTTAGGCCGTTGAATTGATCCCAAATAGTTCAATATTTATTGAGTAAAAAGGGCATATGTCTAGCCACAGTCATCAACAACTTAGAAGGGTCTTCATAGCGAATGTCAATTGCTCTGAGATATAAATATATCACATTAAATGGCCAAAGTGGACTTAGGACATTAATTTTTAAAAGTGTTGTACTCTATAACGGCCAAAGTTGACATTGGTCTTTTTTACAAAACCTACTGAAGACATAAGCTGCACGTAACAAAACGAGAATCATCGTAGTGTGCTGTCACCTAGATGACTGACGATTAGTAGCCGTATACTTTGTTGTTACTGTTGTTAGCGTGTGTTTCGATACATGTTTCCAACTTATCAGAACCACTACTCACGGTCCCACACAAAAAAGTTGTACCTTTCGCCAGATCTCAGCATTTCGCAAATGTATCGCCTCTACATAGAATATTGCGCTGGTAGGCAATTTGATAAGAATGGTGCCCAGAAATTATCCAATAGCAATAATTGTCCATGAAATGGAGCAAAGCCAGTTTTTCAATTTCAAGCTATTAATGGGAACTCATTACCAACATCGTAAGAGAAACACTGATTGTGAACCGATCGTATGGAAAGATATACGAATCATTCAATATAGACATGACGCTCCAGGGATTGTTTCCTACAAAACAACATTTGTAGAAGAAGCACAGTTTAGGCAACTTAATTTATCCAAAAACAGTAGACACAAATCTAAACCCATTTTACGACCGATTTTGGTAAAACCCGTAGGGTTATCTGAGAATAAATTGCAACACTTGCAGGACTTACTACCATACGTTGATAAAGGTAGCCGCCCTTATTATGCGCAGTTTTTAAGTAGCCTAACATCATCATCAAGGGCCAGAGATACATTGGATAAAGATGACAACGGAGCATCTATACCAACTGATCAAGTATACAATACAATACTTATACTTACAATATGTTGTACTGATGGAATAAATGGATAGTTTGTCTGATAAGTAAAGTTTTTATGTTCATATGTATCTAATAGGGGGCCAATGTGAACGAAATTAGCAGAGCCTAATTTTGTAAAGAGGCCAATGTCAGTTTTTTTTAAAAACATATTTTTTCAATGTTAACTCAGCAGGCCTTTAATTTCATGTGCTGATCAGAAATTATGTAGAACAGCAGCACTGTTATCATATCCAGTGTCAATGAAAATTTCTTGTAAAGTTTAACTATAACTTAAAAAGTGATTATCTCGAAACTACTTTTTTTGACATTGGCCCTTTTAGAACCAAGCCACAGAAATAAACTTTATGAATAGTGGGAAGTTGACTGACCGAAAAACTTTGTAATTTACTACTCAAAGAAAACAAATTGGTTCTCTCTAATTTCTTTGATGATAGTGATCAAACATTTTCAAAAATAACAAAATAATTATTAGGATACATAATTTCAAATCCACTAAGCCAATCTTTTTTTATTAATGATATTACGTTTTTATTTCAGTTGATGAGGAGTCAGAAGTATCTATCAAAGACTTAGCCAAAGAGCTTGTGAAAGCATTTGACTTCAAAGGAAAGGTGGTTTTTGATACCACAAAAGCTGATGGACAATACAAAAAGACTGCTAGCAATGCTAAATTGAGGAAATATCTTCCAGATTTTCAGTTTACTCCTTTTCCTGTTGCAGTAAAAGAGAGTGTTGCTTGGTATAAAGAAAATTACAAGATTGCTAGGAACTGATATCATTTGAAAAATCTAATTTTAATATTTTGAAATAAAAGTATATTGCTTTTGTTACTAAAATATATTTATTCTCAAAATTTCATTTGCACTAAAAGTACGAAAATACAGTCTGGTTAATGCTAAACATAGCAAGATCTACAGACAATGTAATAAATGAATTTGAAGGACGATTTATTCTTACTTTGATACGGTGTTGCCCGAAGGTATTTCCACACAAATGTAGATTTAATATATTTTTGTGGTGACAAGGAAATCAGAATAGTCACAAATTGGGATCGTCTCAGGCTTTGGTCTAAAATAAACGCATAGCGTTGAATGATGCGTGAATTTGACAGTTGTATGTCACCAATGACAAGCAAATTGGCGGGATCCCATTTGTTTGCAATTGGTGGGCTTCAGAGACAACTACCAAAATTGGGGCATCATGCAATGCTATTGCAGATCAAAGCCTTAACAAATCTAAAGTCACACTCACAAATCTATACACTCACCTTCAATATGATAACACATAATAACCTCCCTCTACACATTAATGTACACAAGGCTATAAAAGGCACTACAAATATGTATTCTAGAATCTGATAAGTGTGCGTTTCAAAGAAAATCATAACTAGTTCATTTGTATGGACTATGTTCAATTGAAATCAATCATTAGCGATTCAAACATTGTACTTTACGAGTCCCAGAATCAAAATATCAACTGCATGTAAAAGCTGAAATGTATGAAAAGGGTTTTATTTTTTAAACAAAGCAAGAAATGTTTAACACCAAATTTTGTATATTTCGAGGTCGTGATCAACTTTACATTACTTGTTGTAGTCCGATTAGCCACCAGTGGGCAACATCTGGCGTGTTTGGATGGCCAATGATTGCATTTCAAAATGGATAATATATGTATACTTCGAATATAAAAATTGCTAATTTCTATCCATGTGATTGATAAAAATATAAAAATATACAATTTACAACGGGTGTGCATATAAATTTCAACAAGTTGTCAACATACATAACAATATAACGTAAAACTGATAAGGCAACAGTGGTACATGAGAATAAGTTTCCAACATATCTAGCTATGATTAATGCCCTTTAGGTATCTCCACACAATTTATTATGGCAAAAAAGGGGAATCGCAAAGTAAGAAAAATACTAATCATACTAACAGGCACAGCTAAGGCTTCTCTATAGTTGCAACAAAGAAACATTTGGCAACTAGTGAAACTTAGAATTGGCTGTGTAATCGATTAATTTGTCTATGATCTCCAAAACGATTTGTTTAACAGTAATTCATTTTCAAATTCACATCAGGCAACTTGTCTGCATGTTTCACAAAAGGATAAAAATACTTTTAATACCTATTTCCTAGTACCTTATAACAAAAACAGTATTCCAACACTACTAATACAGTCTATCTTTCAGCAAAACATGCAAGTCATAAATATCCACTTTTGATGATTATCAGTGTAGACATATTTTCACAAATATTAATCTTGCACTTAAAAGGTATCAATATTTCATAGTATTAGAGTTAATTTACACTCTTTATCTCGTAATATATTCAAGCTTTTTGTCTTGCCATTAAACTTCACTTTGATTGGTGCTAAAGGTAGGAAAAGTGGATTTTTATAAACAGGTAGTCAACTAAATAAAACCTTAAAAAGCTAAGAATACCGATAGAATACTTGACAGAACGTCTTAGCTCTAGCTCCTTACATCCGTCTCTTCTTGCACATTAAGCATTTCTCTGCTTGTATATGGAGGAGGAGGCTCACTTATCAGATGATTGTTTCTGACTACATCTACGTAAGATGGTGGCTGTTCACCAAGTCCCGTGCTAATGTTAAACCTAAAATACTGGCAATTAGAACAAACAAATAAAACTAGTTGGATTGTATTTTGAGCTCAGCCAAGCAATGTCAATGACAAGGTAACACACATTGGTCTAATGCTTACCTTCCATTGAATAACAGTGGATCTGAGGCTTCTGTGTCGATGATTATGTTAGTACGAGGCGTACGCGAATTTCCCCCAACAGTGTAAATATTTGTTGGGTTGAAATTAGCGCGGATTATGTTGACGTTTGTTTGGTTCCTCAGGTTTATGCCATCGCAAAAATTATGACGTTGCTGTTGCAGGGCAGTCTTCTTGGCAAAAATAACAACCTTGGAAACTATCAGTAAAAGGAGTACAATCGAGAAAAGTATGCTTACAATACCTAAAAAAAAAACAAATTTATGTCATCAGCATTAAGTGTATGCTCTCCACAATGCATCAGACCTGCTATAGACATGCATGTTTCGTCTTTAGCCAAGACGCGTCAGTATAGCCTGGCGGTCTGAGTGTAGAGAGCAAACGGGTGGTATATGTAACCCAGTCAAGGGTGTGATAGAAACATCAACTCTCCTCAGTGTCGCCCTCTATGGGGTCGCCCAATCATATCTTACGAAGCTAACGGTTGCCGTGAGCGGCAACAGATATCCCTTACGACATCTGTCAATAAGTTTTACTGGTTCACAGCGACATCCCTTGTTCTTCATAAACACTTTTACGATGTACTGCTATCTCAGGTCATTCATATCAGAAACTGACAACTGATATTAAGTGCATTGTGGATGTCGCTACAAATCAGTTCAAACTTGTTGACAGATGTCTTGAGGGACATCTGTTGCCGCTCAAGCCAGTCCAAGTGTTAGGACTGTTGGCTTCGTAAGATGTCATTGGGCGTCCCCATAGAGGGCGACACTTAGGGAGTTGACGTTGTTATCAGCTTCGTAACAAAACAAATAGTATTTGCAAGGATGCCTTTTAGTTTTTTTGGCCATGCCCAAAAACTGTCAAATAAATACACACATACATGAGGTGATACACGTTTACTTACATACTGATATGAATAAGTATCTTGCTCCAAAATGATGATTATGGTCAATAGTAGGATATCCCGATTCCAATTCTTCATATGCTGGAATTGAAACAATATAAAAATTATTTAATTTAATTATAATTCAAATAAAATGGTGAAGTTTAATGAATGAATGAAAAGAAGAGAGACAATCCATTGCAAGATGCTACTGGTGCAATGGCTCTTCTGCCCCATATATTCTGGTAGAATTTTGAGAGAAATTAGCATTGAGCATAATTTGATCAATACTTGTTTGTCGACATATAGCTAGTAAATGTCATAATTGAAATAGTGGTTGAATGGAATTCAGAGATACTCACATTCTGAAGGAACCATTGATTGGCAGCAAATGTGTTTGTTAGTCACCATACAGTTGACATCAAGGTGTCTATCACAACACCAGCTACTTGGTATACATCGTCCATCATCACATGGTATTTTATCTGGAATTGAATCAATAAAGTCGTATGGTGAGGAATTATAGAAAGGTAAACTTTTTGTAGATCTCATGAACCTAAATGTAAAGAACTGCTGCAGAGCAAGTGTTTACTTATTATTAGAGGTCTGCACACATAAAATAATTTTTCAAGTAGGAGCCAAAATGAAATCATTTAATAACAGAACGTTAGAAGACATAAATTTGGTTACAATGAATATTTCTACAATATTTTATACATTTTATGGCAGTTACACAGGTGATGTGTATACCTTGTTGATGCCCACCATCACCATTTTTTTAGGCAAGTCACAATAGACAATTGTATCTGTAATACACTCACCTTTACAGGGCTCACCCTGACACAGTTCTATATTTTCATCAGATCCATCCTTGCAATCTGGCTTTCCATCACAGACATAATGAGATATGATACACAATCCATCTGACTTGCAATGGAACATTTGATCATTACAATACACAGGATCTCGTAACCATCTGAATTCACTGTGTTTGATGTCATTGTCAATTACTGAGATTGTTATATCAACTGATAAGTTAAATTTTTTGCTAACACAATAGTAGTTACCAACATCTTCGACTTTGAGAGGATCAAACTTCTTTTCTGATTTGTTGATACCTGGATTGCTAGTAATTGTCTTTTTCACTCTGAAATGTGAAATATAGATTATATTCGACAAAATCTGGAGTTTCGTGAGTGGAGATACACTCACAAAACTCACAGTACGATTCTAATAAAATAGATATAAATACAAGTTCACTAATATTGTACAAACATTTTTAAAACATGGTTTACCCTTATATTGCAGTAAGCCCTTGAGCCAAACCATATATGACATAATACAATCAATAATGCATTAGAACCATAATGTTAAATATTCATCGAACAAATACAACCCTTATAATATATTTATTACCTGGTCTGATTTGATAACCTTTCAGTTCTTATCCAAGACAAGTTATCATCGATGAAGTTGCTGTTGGTATCATTTGGAGCAATCAACATGCAGATCAGTGAGAATGATGTACCCACTTTTTCTTCCACAGTATCAGAAACTGTGGTAAGGAAATCATTTGTATTTCTCATGATTTGTAATCGTAAATGGCCTGAAAAAAGGCAATAAATAGGATCATAACCTATGAATAAAAAATTGCTCAATTAATTTAGCTAAGCGATAAGCAAGCTTGGGTGCAATACTTACATGATACTTTGCCTACTATTCCTATAATTAAATAAAAAATTAACAGCCTATACATTTTTAAAACATCTCAGCCAGATTTCATTTTACTGGAAGCCATATTTTTTTTAATGTCTGGAGAAGAATCAAAATATGTTAGCATGAAAAAACTGTGATATTGTTATTGGATGATACGAATTATTGAAAATAAATAATCAGATGATATTATCCCATCATTTATTTGAAATGTATAATTATAAAAAAAATAAAATAAAAATATTTCATTCAAATTTGATCATTTAGGGATGCGCCATCTATTAGTCGATAAATGCACTGATGCAGCCACAAAACATAAATCCGAGCTCATGAGCTATAAAAAAGACATCCACTAGATGGCACCAGCAGAGGTAAACGTATACAGGGGGAGAACTAAGAGTTCTAAATGGTCAAATGTTCCAGTAGTAAATCAATTATTCAAAGATTTTAAACGAAAATATGCCTATATTGCCGCAGTAGCTTATACAAGTATATATATATATATATTATAATTGATTAAAAATAACATATATTAATCACGAAATTATTTTAAATTCACTGAAAAATGCGCTACATGTGAGAGAAAACCCTCAAAATATCTTTGATCGGTGGTACTGCTTGATATAGAGGTAGCAAACTCAACAATTACCATATTTCTTTTATTTTTTATTGAAGTTTTACATTTACATGATTAGTACCTAATCCGTTTACATACCATAAGACTTAACTACTTATTATGTACAGTATTTACATGTAAAAAATGACTAGATGTGACTAAAAGACCAATCCATACATTGTAATGAATACCACTTAGTAGGTACTTTTTATTAAATTCGCCTTTTTGAAGATTTGTAATAGTTTATCACCAAGCCCGGACCGATGGGGGGGGGGAAGGAGGTCACATGAATGCGAACCTCAATTGAAGTTAAATAAGAGTTGATGATATTAATCTATTATCTGTGGTTAATTTACCATTTTATCCTGTTTTTAGTATGCTAATCTCACTCCCGTCACTCCGAAAAAGAATCGTCGGTACGAGCTCGGTTCATACACTGAAAATAAAGGGTGTTTCTGGAGTTACAACTTTTGTAGTTGTGTATATTGATGCAATTAAGGTGAACAAATGCAAATTTAATAATTTCTTCTATATCATTAACAAAATTTGTCTGAATAAAGGAGTAAGCAGTTCGAACACCGAATTATGTAAAATTATTCTCCAAGTTTTTTGAAACATTCCAAAATGTTAAAGTTTCAAGAAGTCAATGCATTTATTGATTGCACGGTTGACTTATATTCTTTATAATAAAATTATATATTCATAATTTGACACGGCAGACACAAAAGTGAATTTATTTGAGTTCATCTCATTAATTATTGGTAGACGGTTCTATAGTGGTTACAAACCTTAGTTCACCGATTTTGTATGTACGTCTTGTTCCGATTCTGAACTGTTACTTTTTGTACTTATGTCCTTTGTCTATAATTAATAAGCATCTTTTCTGTGCAATCATACTCAAATTATTATACTAATGCGTTATTTAAATTAATTCAAACTTAATGTGTACCATTAAGTCACTTCTAATATATCGCGTTGATATAAATGAAATTACCTATTGAAAATGAACTTACAAATACTTCACATCAACTATATCACATCAGTGGCGTACAGTTGCGCATCTTCCAAGTACCTACCAACATGTCAGAGGAATGTTAATAGAAATTAATATGTACATATACATGAAATTTCCGAGAAAACTTTAATTACAGAGAGTAGTGTCTCTCAATTATTTGAATCCCATTCTAACAACTCCATAAGCTGAAAAAATATTTCTTGAAGGCGGACCTCAAAGGTTAAAAATTTAATTAACGAATTTCATTTATTGAACTAGCCATAACCTAACAAAAGGTGCTCTAGGGAGAGCAATCTTGAACATTTTTTCACTGATATATGATATATATAGAGTGTTCTCAATATAAAATCAAATATCAAACATAGGTAGTGAATCTTATGCTTTTATATTATCATAGAGATTGTTGATTATGTTAATTGGTAAAACTCTTCAAATTACTTACTAAGTCTTATCAGGAATATAAAAAATCTAGCATTCCGGTACATGATACAACTTACCTAGTTGAGAAGTAACGTAACTTGGACCGCGTTTTAAACAGACAATTTTGACAGTCGAACGATGCCTAAAGCGAAACGCGTGTCAAAACTCTAACCTTTATCTATGAAATCTTCAATGTAAATTACACAAGTTTATTTGGGTAAATTATAATGGCAATGAGAGTTCCTATAGTATTTTTTATAACTTGAATTTTTGTCATAACACCAGTAAGAAATTTTCAAAACAAAAAATAACGTTAAATATTGATCAAACAGCATTTTCTGGAACTTGTTAAGAGGGCATTTTGTCTCAATTCATGTATCTATTATCATGCCATTCAGTCCTTGGCCTGAGTATATTATCTATTCAATATTCCTGTTGACCATAAGTGGAGGTAAGGTCAACTTATTTAGCGTAAGGGTGCCTACTACAAGAAATACTTTATGAGCCTATAGTTTCGCATAGTTACAAAATTCCTCAGTGAATACAGTTAACATTCTTTGTAAGCATAACATAGCTTTGTGTCTCCAACAATATCAATATCACTTTCACAATCACTGGCATCTGAACTAGTGTCTACTGAAAACTTGCTGCTGTTCCCGTCAACTGGTTTCTGTAGTGAGGTCGACCCTGTACATGCAATTCAATCAAACATTAGTATATTTTTGTAGTAAACAGAAAAGTATAATTAGTTCTGTATCATTTTACATAGGTATTCTTCAGTTTTCTGTACTACCCCCAAATATCCTGACCTGAACTATAAAACATATGTGTGAACACTTTTTACCATTGCGCTTTTACATAAATGAATCAACACAAAAATAGCTAGTACATATCCATAATACGATAAGCCTACTTGATTACTGTAACAAATACCGAAACGAAAAACCCGCTTCAGTAATTGGCTGCCATTTTTTATGAACATTGCAATAATAATACAATTACTCAACCTTTTAATTTAATTCCGCAATATGTGATTTTAAAAAAGAAAATACACAGCGTTCTGCTGCTATTAGTGAGCATTCTGTTATAATAAAAATTATTAAATTGCTATGTAAAATGTCATTCAACAAAGGAAAAATAATGTATGAGTCCCTGTGCGTATATAAGGGGAGGGGACTCAATCACATAATGTGAATTCAATTATAAATTATTATTATATTATGAAGTATGTGTTTTGTTGTTTTTAACATTTTCATTTTATTTGACATTTTTTTGTGATTCTTGCAATGTGAGTATCCACGAATATCACGAATAATGAAAAATATTGTTTTTTATTTCAACAAGTTTCAGCAAAATTTATACTTTTTATAAGCATTCAGTCTGTGCATTTTATTTGTCACATTCAGAGAACCAAAAAAATGATCAACTCGGCTCCAAGTGTCGCCTTCTATGGGGATGCCCATTGGCAACTTACGAAGTCAAAGGCACCTGGACTGCATTGAAGCGGCAACAGATGTCCCTTACGACATCTGTCAACAAGAATGAACTGATTTACAGTGACATCCCTTGTCCTTTATGAACACTATTTACGATGTACCGTTATCTCAGTTCATTGACATCAGAATATTGTTTATGAAGAACATGTCGCTGTAAATCAGTTCATCCTTATTGACAGATGTCGAAAGTTACCAATGGGCGTCCCCATAGAGGGCGACACAACTGATATCAAGGGTATGCTCTCCACTATGCATCAGACCTGCTATAGACATGCATGGTTCGTCTTTAGCCTAGACTGGTCAGTATAGCCTGGTGGTCTAGCTGTAGAGAGCAAAAAAACGCCACGAGCTTGCGTCATAATTGACATGTTTTTGGATGGGAGCTTAATTTGGGTTCCCTTAGCATCCCCTATTTAAATCTGGCGTGTTTTTCTCCCATTTTTAAACCCTCTTCCGAGATAAGAACACCAACACTACCAATATCAGATGCACTCAATTATTTCCACTTGACCATTTTTAAAAAAATTTGTGACAGCCTGATGCTCCATAGTATATCATCTCTAGTTTTCTGGATTAAGAACAAAAATAAATTCTGAATAGCGCCTCACAAGCAAAGCGTATTATAGAACCAAATTGCCCGTAACAATCGTATCAGGTTTCAACTTAATCGTCACATAGTTAGAAGAAATCCGCTTAGGGGGATTTCCCCGACTGGAACAACCACTCCCAGGGGTCGTCGTTAAATTTGTATCTAACTGACAGTCTACTCGTAAGAGATTTTCTGTAATTCGCTAACTGAAAAACGCTTCAACAATTCCTCGATTTTGCTTTCCATACTGCTTGAGAAGAATTTGGCCGTGTTCATTCAAATGGCCGTTTCTGTAAACATCATTGTAGCGTGAAAGTGTCAGACAGACATACATATAGACAGACAGAGTAACATAGTGACATACAGACAGATCATCGGAAATTAGTGTTATGGTTTTTCGTGATATACCGGGTGGTCCATTTAATTTAAGACAGCCGTATAACGCGAAAAGGTTTTTTATGACAACGTTCAGATGAAAGTTCTTGAGTGCAATGAGGGAGAGTTAATGATGACTTTCATTTTCGATATTGAAAGCGTTTTCAAGATTTTTTAAGGTCAACCATGTTTTTTTCAGTGGGAACATATATTTCTTATTGCAGAGTCTTACTCGATTGCTACTTAAGTAGATAAAAATAAATCATTTGTTTCAATACCGTAACGATAGACAACACTGTTATCATTTCTTCAGAACGTTATTGACATTATTGAGTCGTATTTTCTCAGTGGGAAAAAAATTGAATAGAATTAACCGGATTTTTTTTTTCTTTTGTTCGCTGTTCTCAGATGAATCTGGTTTTACAAACCATGGTGAAATAAATTAACATGATATGGACTACTGGAGTGTGGAAAATCCGTGATGATTGAGAAAACTGGAACATCAGCGCCCTTCGTTGGTAAATGTAGTGCAGAATTATTGATGACAGGTTGATCGGTCCATGTTTTATTGAATGAACATTGGATGGGCAAAAATATCGAGACATTCTACAACACCATTTACCAGAGCTAATAGACGATATACCACTTCAAGAAAGGGGAAGAATGTGGTTCCAACATGATAGCGGCCCTGCTCATTATGCCATAGTTTTGCAGGAAGTGCTGGAACGGGATAAGGTGGTTTTGTTATGTGGCCTGCTAGATCACCAGATCTAACCCCTTTTGATTTCCTTTTATTGGGCCATCTGAAAGAAGTTGTTTATTCGAGAAGCTCCCACTACATTGGAAAATATTGGGTATCATGAAAACTTCATAAAATGGATTGAGCAGTGTATTGAAGTTGGCGGGGCATCATTTTGAAGATTTTTTATAATTAATTTAAAGGTTATCGGAAAATTTATAAAGAGAATGCATACTCTATTTTTTATCTACTTGAGTTGCAATCGGATTTCAAAATTTTGTGAACAAACAATATTTGTTTTTTCTCGTAGAGTAATATTATGCAATAAAAAATATATGTTCCCATTAACAAAACATGGATGACCTTGAAAAAAACCTTGAAAATGCTGTCAATGTCTTAAATGAAAGTCATAATTAACTCTCTCACATTGCACTCAAGAACGTTTTTGTTTTCCTGATACCTTGTATATTCTATTCAATCAGCAACCGTTTCCCAAATCTTCGAAAACCCTATATATTTACGCCTAAGGATAAAACAATTTTCCAATTTTCCTGTACTATGTGGGGGCATATTACCTGTTTTGCAACCCCAAGAACGGCAGTCTTCATTGAGGAAACTGGGTGGAAGTGGGATAGAAAGTACGTCGCTAACTTCTCTAATTTTGTTTCTAAATGGCGGAGATCTTGGAGCTTCACCCGCCATCTTATAACATAATTGACTTCGTTAAGTTCTGAACTTGCCTTAATTGATGTTTAAGATCGGGTACAGCAGAGAAAGGAAGTCGAGATACGGAGCATGGGGGACGTTCCGGGGTACGGGGTGTGAAGACATTTGACAAGGGTGGTTGGGATAATTTTATTGATATTCAAAGCGATAACGCGTAGTTGGGGACAAGTTTATGTTTTTCTATGAGAGTTGGTGGTCGTGGAGTTGATTTCGGCACATATTTATTTAACGAAAAGCCATAGATTCATCAGTTTAGCTCGGCGACCGACAGTAGAGAGGTAATACGTTGTATGTCAAATTTATATCGGATTCCCCTATAATGTGCAAGCGAGACTGATCACGGCAATTTTCGATTGAAGATATGTATCAATCACTGGCCATTAAATTAGTATGAACTGATTTACAGCAACTTCCCTTGTTCAACGTAAACACTTTCACGATATAACGTGATCACATCAGAAGCTAACAACTGATAGAGGGCGACACTTGGAGATTAGTTGATGTTGCTATCACACCCTGGACTGGGTTACGTATCTACCACCCGATTGCTCTCTACAGTTAGACCGGCAGGCTAAAGACGGAAGATGCATGTCTATAGCAGGTCTGATGCATAGTGGAGACTGGGGGGCATAGACTTAAATCAGTTGTCATCTTCTGATGTGAATGAGCCGAGATAATGGTACATCGTTAAATTGTTTACGAAGAACAAGGGATGTCGCTGTAAATCAGTTCACCCTTATTGACAGGTGTCATGAGAGACATCTGTTGCCGCTTCAAGGCGGTCCAGGTGTTAGGACCTTTGATTTCGTAAGTTGCCGATGGGCGTTCCCATAGAGGGCGACACTTGGAGATAAGTTGTAACTGTGTAGTGTTTGATGTCACATTGAATGATCACAATAGTAACTCACCATTTTTTTCTGGAATGGCTACATTCGTTTTGCCACTATTCAACGATGATGAAGAATTTGTGATTCCTTTCTCTTCTTGTACTTTTCTCATCTGTTTTTTGGCCTTCATCCGCCTATTTTGAAACCAGGTTTTCACCTGGGTTTCGCTCAAGCTCAATGCGCTAGCCAACTCGACTCTTTCAGGTGTTGACAAGTACCTCTGCGCCGAAAATCGTTTCTCCAATCCTAGAATAATAATTCGCAAATACACATACGAGTAGGTGCAAGCAAACGCAATGCCTCAATGCTGGCTTGAATCTAAAATCTTGCAAGCAAAAAATCATGTCAGGCAATTTCGACAAAACAAGGCATGAAGTCATTGGAACAAGGAAGACGGACAGTATAAAATACAAATAGTTTAAAATACAACAACAAGAAAACTTTATCCATGGAAATTGGAACAATGGAATTGAAAAAGCAATCAAAGATATTCGTACTAAACGGACCACCTAATGTGATAGAAATGCTCAGCACTTTATTTTAAAGATGCGTATACCAATTTATAAGAAGGAGTCAAAATCGGATGCAGAAAACTATAGACGGGCGTTTTCAGGATGGAGTTAGGAACGACATTACACGGATAGAAATGAATATAAGCCGACCAATGACAGAAAAAATAGAAGACAGAATTGATTTATACATATCAAGAGAATGACAAATGATAGATGGCCCAAGAAAATATTATAATGGACACCACCGGAAAGGGGGAATAGATGACGCCCACGTATAAGCTGAGGAAACGACGTTGGGGAAGCTATGACT
Source organism: Bruchidius siliquastri (assembly GCA_949316355.1). Lineage (NCBI taxonomy): Eukaryota > Metazoa > Arthropoda > Insecta > Coleoptera > Chrysomelidae > Bruchidius > Bruchidius siliquastri. The sequence goes on along the minus strand of OX438532.1, from coordinate 36,961,485 downwards.
TCAAGAAAATGAAGCTGTAGATATTTCGACAAAAGCGCGATTCAGTCTAAGTGGAGGATCTAAGTAGGGGTGGGGGATGGGGAATTAGCATAGGATTTCTACCTGTTAGCTGCAGATCACTGAATACAGTTCTGGCCTTCCTTCGGCGGCAGTGCTTCAACGCATTGAGTGATATTTCTGAGCTGGAAGTTCCAAACAGGCCATGGGGAAATGGTAAGCCTGTAATAAATATAGGAATTAATTTGTTCCTAAATATAATAATTAAATCGGGTATGAAGCTGTTTCACTAATTATTTTCAAAATATCAACTTAGTTTTGACTTCCATTATGTATATGACTTATGATTTACAACGTTTTGATTCGTGTAATATATTCATTTGTCTTTGGGTAAGTTGTAGGGGATACTAGCAAAGATAGTTCTGAAAAAAACATTATTAGTCCAAAATTAAGATATTTGTGAAAAAGAAAAGACTCTCCGACACCGGCGTTCTTATTTTTGATTACGGTGTCTTATTGACATATCTAGAAGGGCTAAAAATATATAAGTTACTTCGTCCGGAATGATTCGTGAGTTTTTGGTCAAATGCTTATGAAAAAATACAACAAAACACAAGGACATGGCGAGTTTTTTGAAGAAAAAAGTTAATACAAACACAAAAAATGACAAATGAGTATTCAAAAAAAATGACGCCCGTTTCTATTAAAGTGCAATAAAAAAATATTGAAACTACTGAAAGACGTCATATATGTTGATACGCTATTGCCAAACAAACAATAAGATAAAGACTTATCAATGACAAAATGTTTTTTACAAATTTTCTGCAATATTCACAGGTTGGTAGACTTGTGTTCGTATGGAAGAACTGTCGGATGAATCAAAATTCGTAACTGTGTAAATACAGGAACGTTTTACCTTAAATCTCCAATTCTTGCACTCTTATCATGAGTACTATGTATCTCCTTCTCAAGAAGAGTGGTTTTGAGGGGTGGCGGGTGTTGCGAGGAAGCTTAACAGCGCAAATCCGAATAAAATTCCGATTATTTTTAAAGGTGTCAATTATTTTGATGATTTTCGTGACGGTACCGGAAACAAAATTCTTCAAGAGACCCCACTGCCCCCCTCCATTCCGAGGAAGTTAAGTTTCCAGAGGCCTGTCAGAGGGCTCCCTTAGGTGCGAGCTGAAAAGTGGAGCCGGATTCGTGATTAGCCACCCTCAATTACGCAGATAACGATTATTCGCCTTATTCGAAAAGAAAATCGAAAGTTCGTTTTTTACAATTTTGGAACGCGGACTTTTGACACCTATTTCGATTTGCAGCACGTCGTGGGGGGGGGGGAAGGATATCTATATCCTCTTTACTCACCCCAAAAATTTACATTACATATAATAATATAATAATAATAATAATAATAGCCGGCTTTATTAACATAAGAAAATTTCACAAGAAAAGAAATATGAATTGATATGGCGGAGTCTAGCTTCATGCTTTCTACTCAACCATACATGGGTACTGGTAGAGTTGATATTTTTTGCTGGATGGAGGCTTCCGTTAAATTTATTAACTCATAAGTATCGTCCTCTTTGGGGACGCCCAATGACATCTCACGACGCCAGGCTGTACTAACGAGTCTAGGCTAAAGACGAATCATGCATGTCGATAGCAGGTCTGAGCATAGTGGAGAGCATACACTTAGTTAAAATCATTTTTCGATTGTGGTCTAAAGGCACATATCGCAGATTGCAGATGATGCACCTTTATTTTATGCATGAAACTAGGCAAACCCCTGCTATTTCGTGAGACCTTACTTTGGTGGAGGCGGCATACTGTCCAGATCAATGAGGACATTGAAAGAATTGTTGAATGGCGATCTACAAATAGAAGTTATTTCAGCACATTTCTGCCGTGGATATTGATTGGTGCCCATTACCTACTAATGCATCAAACAGGTGGTATAGAGCAACGGAAACATGTATTCTTCTCAAATCAAGTACGTACGGATCCGTCATACTTTTGTACGGAGGTCCAAGATAGGCGCCCAGAGCCCCAATCCCGTGGATATACCCCGTGCACCATCCCCCCCCCCCGGCATCATCTCTGTCTGGAAGCAGTTGTACCCGGGGAGCTTTTCCGCCGATACCGCTCGCTTCTTCTTCACTTTGGGGATTTGAAGCAAGGATATCGTTGATGAGAAAGGAGGTCTTGACAGGGATCTCCAGCCTAGTGTCAAGGTGTGGACCTCACCCAGACTGAGCAGTGTGGGACAAAGCGATTTTTTGCAGAGGATTAAGCTTTGAAGGCCAATGTTCACGATAAAAGATGGTGGTTGCTTGCTCTAAATATGATTGAAATATATATTTGGTATGTACATCTTTATATTTTGATGCACCTTTCACCAACATGTTGGTAATAATCATTGGATAATTTCTGGCAATTGTCAATACCAGTCCAGGAACCATGACCAAAAATTCTGTGGGGTCAAGGCTGAAAAAACCTTGTGAGATTTCCAAAATCGAGGCTTTTCCTGACGTGGTATAGTGAATGAATTCATACGACGCGCGGTATTTTTGCATAACGAAGAATATAAAAATAATAATAAAGGCATAGAATCAAAATGCTGTACCTTGGCTGAGGAAGTACGGATCCGTCATACTTTTGTACGGAGGTCCTAGGTAGGCACCCAGCGCCCCCATGACCTGGATGTACCCCGTTTCCGGCTGCACGAAATTCTGCACCATGCCTCCCGGCATCATCCCCGTCTGGAAGCAGTTGTACGCGGGGAGCTTTTCAGCAGGTACCGCTCTCTTCTCGCTCACTTTGGGGAACTGAAACACTCTGTCACCACTTCTACACTGGGCGCCGACCTCGAACGCGACCTCCTGCTCGCCTTTACGGCGGTAGAGGATGTCGTCGATGAGGAAGGAGGTCTTGACGGGGGGCGTCAGGCTGGTATCCCTGACGCGGTCCTTCGACTGGGCCTCACTCATGTTGTAGTAGGCTCCTCGTGCTGCCGCGAACAGTTGCCTTCTACGGCGGCGACGGGCCGTTGGGAAGCGAGCGGGAAGAGCCGCCCACCGCTTCCTAACAGAGGAGGGCAGTTTTGATGGCAATCCAGTCGCCGGAATTGATTTAGAGGGGGCATGGGCGTAGGTATAGCGTATTATAGATAAATGATACGATTATTACACAGCTAGACAGGAATTAATTATGGTTTGAAACAACTAAGAAAACACGCTTTTAATCGAACTCAAAAGTGAAAAAATAATTCTTAATATAAGAATTAAACGAATACCGAGAAAAATAATGTCATTGTGATAAAGGCCTGAGGTGCTTTGTATTACATTTTCGCACTAACCCTGTGTTTAAAGAAAACTAGTAAAATAATAGTTTATATCGAGCACTCCACCCTTTTATCACAATTACATAAATTTTAATAGTTTTTAAACTATAATTTATATATTCATTGCTGAATTTGTCATTGTACTTTTATATTTGGAGCAGCATAGACTTGCTCCCCAATTGATCTTAATTAACTGGTTTTGAAGGGTATTCTCTCCGTTTACGAGGCCTCAAATGAGTCCCGTATCGTTATATTTCAAAGATCAGAATCTTTGTAGCTACAGGCCAAACTAATAAAAGTGTGTTAAGAAGAAATATCAAATGTGATTCATATTTTCTCCTTTGAAAAGCATTGCTTCAAAAACTGGTAAAAAAATTAATTTTAATTCTAATTTCTATCATCACTTCTAAACGTTTTGTTTTATAAAAATAAGTAATGGGACAAACTTAGAAGTTATGAACTTATGTACACCTCTAAAAATTTTCTATAATTTTTGGCTTAATGGGTGTGTCGGTCTGTCGGTCTGTAGGTATGTTGGTCTGTCGGTCTGACGATCTGTCGATCTGTCAATCTGTCGATCTGTCGGTCTGTCGGTCTGTCGGTCTGTCGGTCTGTCGGTCTGTCGGTCTGTCGGTCTGTCGGTCTGTCGGTCTGTCGGTCTGTCGGCCTGTCGGCCTGTCGGTCGGTCGGTCTGTCGGTCTGTCGGTCTGTCGGTCTGTCGGTCTGTCGGTTTGTCGGTCTGTCGGTCTGTCGGTCTGTCGGTCTGTCGGTCTGTCGGTCTGTCGGTCTGTCGGTCTGTCGGTATGTCGGTCTGTCGGTCTGTCGGTCTGTCGGTCTGTCGGTCTGTCGGTCTGTCGGTCTGTCGGTCTGTCGGTCTGTCGGTCTGTCGGTCTGTCGGTCTGTCGGTCTGTCGGTATGTCGGTATGTCGGTATGTCAGTCTGTCTGTCTGTACTGATTTTTTTGATCAAAAATGTAATATGATTTCTGCATTTATCTCTATGAAGCTATGAGCTAACTATAAGCTTCAACAAAGACTTCAACTTCATACTGTTATGTGCCATTTCCTTCTGTTCAGGCTGCAGAGGGCTTTTTTGACTCTTTAGTTCTTCAGCAGAATCCAAATGTCCGCCGACGCCTATGGAGAGATTGATTTGGAAGAGATGGGATTGATCAAGGATAATTGTGTTCCTTCGTAAGTTAATTTAGCTGACATTGCCTATTGTAGGGGAACGGATGCTCAATATCGTCATCCTGTGGAAAGGGTGCAGGCCAGGGTGCAGGGCCGCTGCCCCTTTGACGACGAGGAATTCGCTCATATAAATTGGAATGTCGACCAGCAGGTGCGCGGCAGCTTTCCTAATTATTCGGCCCTTCGTTTGATTCTCTGTTTAGCTTTGTGAGTCACGCTGAATGGTGCGCCGCGTGAGGTGTAGAATTTTTTAATACTTTTTCATTATCGATAACAACAAAGAGGAGCACAAGCAGAAAATTAAGAGCAAAATCCTAACTCGTCCAGATCATTCTGGTCTGTGAAAAATGCTGTTAGCTAGAACTTCTGTTATTCTTTCCATTACCATAATTGTAAAGTACACATAAGATCCGGATTCTTGTTTAATTCGTATCTATCCGGATCTGAGATACGATAGATGTTCATATAACCCAATGGGGCAATGGGGCTCTCCCCACAGAACATCTTTGCCTGAGGGACATTATTTCGTTATTTGTTCTCTTGTTAATTTAGTTTCCGTATTCTGTGCGCTAGATTTGTAAGGCAAAAAGTGAATTCGAGTTTTGTGTTTGTGCAGATCGGGGAACTAGTCCAACACTTATGCTTGTGCCTGTTTTTGTGAACTTATAGACAATATAAACCATAAGTTTATATAGTTGCTATAGCAAAAGGAAGTTACCTTCGTAAATCCGAATCCTAATCTGGTTCCTGTATTCAAATCTGGACATGGATACATCCAGATCTGGTTCATTTTTCCAAAGATCCCCTATGCGTCAAAAGTTGGGTCCGTATACAACTAAAAAGTACATTATTTAAACTACATGAAAACATATGAGATCCAAAAAACGCTAAACCTGATTACATTGTAGTAAATGCACAAACTGATCTTTTGACCTCAATTTCAACAATATACTAGTACAAGTTTTAATACATTCCTAAATATAGTTCTGTTCTATATGTTAACTTATTCTTGAAATATCTAACATACTAAAATGTGTGTCAGATAATGAAATTGTTTATAGCTCAAGACACAGAACACCTTAAAATGCCATATTCTTTAATCGATGTTAGCAACAATTACAGCCAAATTTTATCGGTTCTGTGCAGCTCTAAATAAAGTTTGGGCGTTGAAGTTTGTACAGTCCCTGATGATTTTTTCCTTCCAATTTTAGTTTTGGAGTGACTACTTATAATAATGTTTTGCGGAAATATGAAACTTTACTTTGCCTCACTATAATCAGGAGCTCTCTATCTCTATCCATCCGTTTTAGGACCTGGTTATGTGGACAGTCCGAGGGATCTTTGCTAGTCCAACATTTTAAACGCGTCTAGCCATACAACAACACAGCATAAACATATACTTTGTCATCTCAAGGCAGTATATATAAAGTATTTTATAACATGACTTGAAACATATCGCAATTATTGATTTGAGAATTTCTTAAGTGTATGCATCAGATCTGCGATAGACATGCATGTTTCGTCTTTAGCCTAGACTCGCCAGTATAGCCTGGCGCTCTAGTTGTAGAGAGCAATCGGATGGTATATACATAACCCAGTCAAGAGTGTGATAGCAACATCAACTCATCTCCAAGTGTCACTCTCTATGGCACTTTTGACATTGAGAATTTCTTTTCATTCGTCTATGTGATCTGATTTAGAATCTGCTATTACTTTAGTTTTGAGGACATTGATATTTAGTGCAGACCCGTTTCCTGTTTTGGAGGCCTTATTTAATGAATGCTGCAGAGATTCTTGGCTATCAGAAATAATAACACTATCGTCAACGTATGTAATATTGTTCCAGGTTTCACCATTCATTTTTATAATATCTTCACTGTCACTTGAAGCATAGCACCCACTTTGAGAATATTTGTTGTTTTCTAGAGCCCCCAATTCTTTTTTCTTCACCATTTATCGCGAAACATCCATTGCCACGATTATATTTAAACGTGTCATATTATATAGTAATATAATCAAATGCACTTTTTTAAATGCTTATTATTTACAGAAAAAATATATCCAATTATGTAATGGAATCTTTCAGTTCAAGTTTTATCCACCACTCGAAATACATAAAGTTTCGCACACGCGGTATAAATGAGATTACAATACTACATTTTCCAAAATTCTCCCCCCCCCCCTACCAGCTGTGTGCCATCTCGACGTCCCTTGATTTTCTCTCTTCTGCTGCTCCCTGAAAGTCTCAAACGCCCATATGGGGAGAACCTATGATTCAGGGTTGTAACAACAATTTCTTACGAGTATAAATTAAACAAGAGAGAGGACAGACTGAATAAATAAAGCAACTAAAACGATCATAACTTGAAATTCCTGTAGGATGGGAGTCTTCGCATTAGAATTCATTCCCCGTCGATCTTGGTAACGGGGACCCTTGCTTCGACCGGGTCTGGGCCAGCCGCGATGCGACGTTCAACCCCATTAAGGTGCTCCAAACCTGGAGATTAGGTTGCCATGGAAACGGCTGCAAGGGGCGGGCCGTCGCTTCGGGTTTGTACCAATGGGGAGCGTCCGCGCGCCCCCTCTCTGCAACCCTCACCGCGCAATCCTGACAAATTGCCCGTTTAGCGGTGTGTTAGCGGAAGGCAGTTTAGAGTTCGTTCTACGGCGCTTAAGGGATATATGGTGCAGACTTTGGATTATTATGTTATTACTCGAGATGATTTAGGGGATGTTTTTGTAGTTGTATTGTTAAAATAATGGAAGTACCTAAATAGACTATGTGAATATACGTTACAATCGTTATTTATGAGACAGCAAAGAAGTTAAAAACTATCCACATTAACCTAAAAATGCTGTAAATTGTAATAATCGGAAAACAAGCTCATCGGAAGCCCATTCCACAACGCTGAGGTTTTCCAGAATGCCTTTTGGAAGTTTGACTCGGGGTAAACTCTAGTGTTTGTTTTAATGACAGCTCGTTCGAACATAACTTGATAGAATCTATGCATTCATTCCAGAAATTGTCTAAGTTATTCCTTGTAGAGTTACTGTTCTATTGAATATAATTTTCTGGTAAACAACCCCCCAGCTACCTGCCTATAACTTTTAAATCTGACGATAGCTCACCGGTTTTCGGTCAGAAGTTTGTGAAAATGGTGAATTCGCGGTCATTGTTTGAGTGATTAGAAAAAATGGTGGAAGTCGTTTTTGATTATTCCTGAGAGTAATATTACTTTCACCTCATAATTACGGTCTCGCTAAGATTTTTGAATTGACATTCAGAGATAATCTATCCATATAAAGTGATTTGAGTGTTTTAATAATGGAAAGTCCTTATTTAGGATTCAGATACAGGTATTCTGCTATTTAACTCCAGGGACGGAGTAGGCAACTGCCTAAGGGCCCAGCCCCATGCACGCATCAAGAAAAAACCTTCCATCGAACGAAAAATTTTTTTGAAAATTTTTATCAAATTGTTCAATAAAAATATTATTTTATTGCGATGCATGACAATTGATGAAATACTTCATACATACAGAACCATCAAGATTAAATTTCTGGATAATATGTTTCCTCCAAAATAAATAAATATACCAAATCCAACATTTCCAAAAATATTATTTATAACATATACTACAGACGATCTTAAGAGGAAACTCTACCTATGTAGAATAAAAGGCGTTTCACATGAATTCAAATATTTCGTTTCCTGAACTGATTTTTCAAGATAATCGACGTTTTTTTTTGGAAATGATTGAGAAAGGTTGTTTCTATGTTTGTGCGAAGCCCTAATTGCATTTTTGATACAAAATTTCAGATATTGTCACATGAATATTGACCTTTTCGAGCCATGATTTTGTATGCCTATAAAAAGGGACTGAAACAAGCGGAATGTCCCTTTTAGGGCTACAGTTTTTAATTGGTTTGCTGAGTTTAAAAGGGGCCGGGTCTCACTCGATGATGAACTTAGCACAGGTCGACAGCCCACTGCTGTTACTCCGTAAACTGTAGAAGCTCTGCAAAATATGGTGAAAAAAGATCGACATATAACCTAGACCGAGATTGAGGTTTCTCTGGGGAATGGATCGGCAGCGGTGCGAACAATCATTCTAGGTCACCTTCGCCTAAGGAAGCGCTGTTCCAGATGAGTGCTACATTTGTTGACCAGTGTGCCAAAAACCAACAAGACTTGATTCGGCTAAGTTTATGCCTGAAACATTTGATAATGGTCACAGTAAAGACTCTCTTAATATCGTAACCGGAGGCGAAACATGGTTATATCGTTATGATCCCGAAACTAAACAGCAGTCATAAGTTTGGTGCTTTGAAAGTGAGCAGCCTCCAATGAAAATTCGTCGTTCCAAGAGTGTTTGAAAGAAAATGGTCGCATCTTTTTTTCTAAAAGTGGATACATCACAACGGTAGCCTTGGAAAATAAAAGGACAGTTACTTTTAAATGGTATATAACCAAATCTGTCCATGTAGTCTTCCAAGAACTATGCAAAAGCCGTCCAAAGACTGGTCTGCGGGGTATTTAATGGCACCATGACAACGCACCAGCCCACAGCGCCGCTAGAACACTCGATTTTTTTGCTGAACAGGGTCAAACTATTGCCTCACCCACCTTATTCTCCAGACCTAGCTCCATGCGACTTCTTCTTATTCCCTAAGATCTAAGAAAAGGTCGCCATTTTTCCACCAAGAAAGAGGCAATCGCTGCATTTGAGGTGGAAATTAGCAACCTTTCAAAAGAACGTTGGTCACAAGGATTTGACGAGAGATTTCACCGAATGCGTAAATGTATTGAGGTAAGGGGAGAATATGTTGGAAAAACAGAATAAAGTTTTTTCAAAAAACCTTGTAGTTTTTCTGTATCTAAAAACATTCAGCGTAAACCTCGTACTTGGAGATCTGGCCATAACCGAACGATAAAGCATTCGCCTAGAATGCAGGAAATTGAGGGTTTGGTCATCTTGGCCACAAAACGTTTTTTCAAATTTCTATAATTATAAGCCTCACTGAAAAGTATCAGTATCAGATTGATTTTCAAACGATTCTGCCAAGCCACTACCTCTTACCCTCTTCTGTCTCTCTCTTGTTTTGCCCCGTCTCCTCAGGGGATGCACGCCGCAAATTGCACGTAACGAATGCTATTCTGAGGTAATTTTTCCAATAACGTCCAATTTTCCTCCAATATGAGTTTTCAGCTTGCTCGAGCGCTCGCTTTAAGAATATATAAGTTAATAACACAGCAGGACAGGACCGTATTGTTATGTATTCTTTTGCCCTAAATTCTCTCGATGGACAGAAATTACAAGACTATATTTTCGCGGCGTTTTACTTTATTACTAATAAAAAACTCATACATCTAACGACTGAAATAACTTTACCAACGTTTCGGCACTTTTTATCAGAGTAGTCAAAATATTTACTGGAATTTATTATAAAGATATTGATATTTAGTCGCAAGTGCTATATGAAAACAGCATTGATTTCGAATTGGGACAAGCATCACATGGGTTCTGGATCGAGAGAATGGAGTGCCTACTTAGCTCAGTTTGTTGGAGCGTCTGATCGGCAATCCGAAAGTATGTCAGGTATTCTTCCAGTGTTTAACTGCGAATTTGTATATCAGCTTTCCTATGCAGATTTGCAAATAAATAATTGTCACAGTTCATACTAAGTAATCATTCTTGAACAAAACTGTTCCTGGAAACAGTTAGTCAAATGTCAATCTCATAATATCCATTTTTATGTATTGATATAGGCTGCCGAGACAACCGGAATGTTAGAAAAGCTCTGTCAGTGATCATATGTGTGTAAACTGTAATTGCTAGTATAAAAGTTATGTCAGAATTGAGCCAATCTCAAAATAACGATCTTTTGAGACGGTTTAAATAAACTTATTTCTTTAAAACCAGAAAAAATATAAAGTTATTGAAACTCCAGTTGGCGACAGTTTAGATATGTTTTTCATGTATCTGTTACTTCAGTAATATTTTTTCTAAACGTATTTATTCATACATAATTTCCCAAAGTTTCGGATATTAATCTTTTTAATACGGTCCCGAAGAGGATCGATATCATGATATAAAAGTTTACCATCACATTGAACTGAAAGAGGCTTTTTCGTGGGTCTGTAGACGGATATACTCTCAGACGACTGAAGCTCATGAAATCTTCACTTATGAGACACTTCATTTAATTTATTTCATTAAGGACGACTATGATTTGATTTGATTATACATATATACTTTTTACAGCACTCATTACACAGTAACGATTTATGACAGGTTTCATATTACTTTCTCTGTCAATTTCTCAAATTCGTGGGGTTTCATTTAATGTATTTCATGGCTTTTAGAATCAGTTATCGTCTGTAATACTGGTACTAGATTTCAAATGACCTTACGATATAATCTACCCAGTGATCCGTAGTTGAAAATAAAGCCAACAACCCACCAACCCTCCAAGTCCACTTCACTCAGTGGCGTATCTACTTATTACACATAAATTTGACACATACGTCTAATTTGTTTCATATATATAGTATTTTGTATTAATATACTCATTTTTCGGCTTTTTGTTGTGAAATTACCTTACTAGGTGCCTGAGAACGTCTTGAAACCGCTGCGCGGTGGCCGAGCGACTACGGCATCAGCACGGGAAGCTGGAGGCAGGGGTTCAAGTCCCGTCCGCACTAAAAATGTTCCGGATTTTCTCACTACAGAACTGTGCCTTTAAGGGTGTTGTTGAATTACACGCCTTGTATGTAATTTGAGTGCCTTATGTGTAATTTGTGTTCAATTTTGCAATTTTAAATTAATAATGAAAAATGGGCATTTTATAAATTTAAGTATATGCTCCGCATATTAATTGAAGTTTTTTTCGCGGGGAAGTCAAAATGTTTAGGGTGCCTCATGGGTCTGGGTGTAAAAGTGTGCAATTAAAGTAGCTCATAGTGTAATTGTACGAATTCAATTCGGCACCACTGGTCTTTGATATCACTTTCATCAATATAGTTGCCCTGATCGCCGCCCTTGCAGTCGATAAGAGACGGGGCGCGCATTAGCGGCCCAAACATAAAGGTTAATCGTCCAACGACGACGATGGGCGACCACCACCGTGTCGTCGATCCATCGAAATGTCACCAAATGCCAAACGGTCACACTCGAAACTCGCTTTTCGCTCCAACAACTTCATACACCGAACCTCAAATACCCCCGATTTTGTAGCTATTCACAACTAATTGACTATCAAAGTTTTTGCTTCGATGTCGCTTGGAAAACACACATCTGTAGTTCAAGCAGAAGTGTATGGCATCTTGCACTGTACAAGGATAAACGATGAGCGACTGTATAAAATCAAAACCATTTTTTATCGAATGCAGTGCTTCCCAGAAAGGCGCTGTGATCGCTGCCACATCTCCAGAGTACTCGAACACAACGCTTCAAGGTAATTGCGTGGGAAAAGCCCCCTTGTTTTGGTGGCAGCATCGCGAACTAACAAGTGACAAGGCCGATAAAGCCTGAATTGCTCCTGATGCAGGCATTATTCGTGCTTTATCTGGATCCAACTCGGCTGTCTGTACGTGATGCGAAAACGCCAACAGAACTGCTTATAAGCACCTCATTAGTACGATGTTTGCCACCGCTTTAAATGCGAAAAGGGGACGCAAATGAGAGGGCACTTCTCAAATTTCGTTCGATGGATAGAACGAATCATGCATGCGGGATGTCTTTAGCATGTCTTAGTTATAGTCCAATGCAATTATGGGAATTTAATAAGGAATAGCAGTCGCCTTTTTTGATGTATTGGATCGGAGTTACATTGCATTGGCGAGTATAAATCTTAATTTTCGGCAGTTTCGTAGCTAGGAACTGTGGCGGCAAGGGCATGATAGCATGTCTATAGCAGGTCTGATGCATAATAGAGAGCATACACTTAATATCAGCTTCTGATGTCAATGAGCCGAAATAGTGATACGCGTACATCGTAAATAGTGTTAACGAACAACAAAGGATATCGCTGTAAATCAGTTCACCATTGTTGACAGATGTCGTAAGCGACATCTGTTGCCGCTTCAAAGCAGTCCAGGTGTTAGGACTTCATAAGTTGCAAATGGGCGTGCCGATAGAGGGCGACACTTGTAAATGAGTTGATATCAATTATTACCAATAGGTAAATACAATAATTTGCTATCGTGATTGGAGTTTTAATAATGACAAAACACTACAAAGGAAGTGTTTTACTGTTCATTCGGGACTCAGTTTTTGATGTCCGGTTTAATCATATATAGAAACAATGTAATAACGGGAGGGGGCAGTGAAGTTCATCTCCAGCCTTAATGGCGAGCGAGATTTGAAAAATTTGAAGGAATACAACATGTAGATAGAGCAAAAATTAAAAAAAATTTTGTTAATGTGGAATAAAAATGGGGTGGTTGAAAAAGCTGTTTGGTTGGTTGTTCCGAAACCCCTGATCAAATCCTAAGTTCAGCACCCCTCAAATACTCAAAATACTATTTTTTTAATGGAAAAAAATTGATTTTATTGGTGTATTTTCGTTAAACTGTAATTGTAGATATAAGGAATGCGTATCCTAGACAAAGAAAATTAGTAAAACATTAATAACTAAATCACTAGTATGTATTCTAATTTTTGAATCCACTGTCATAGACGATATGCTAAAAAGTGCATTAAATTTTATTTCTTCGGGACTTGGCTTATAACGGTCAAGGTCGGATTTCCTTCTGCTTGTAGAGTCAAATATTAGAATGCATATAAATAGTGGAATCAAGCGATGATGACTAATAATACGATAGGATTAGCAGATATCTCACCTGAATTTCCCGACAAACTGTTTACGTAAAGATAAGATAACGATTGTTATAGATACGGTAGAAACTTGGGCGTTTCAAATACTCGTTTGTGTTTAAAACCAGTGTTAAGTGATCATTTACCTATAACGACAATATTTTTGGATTAACAATTACATCGTATAAATGTGAGTCCAATGTACCTTTTTAAGTTGAATATTGTTAAGAGTTAATGCAACCTCTAAAACTCATCAAAACTAAACAACCACATGTTTGAACAAAAAAACATACATTACCATTTCGGCTGCTTCTAAACGCTTCGTCAAATATGACATATTCCTCATAGGTGTTCTCTCGCAACGGCAGAAAGCCTATCGCGCTCCAAAAGCGCTGCGAGAGGATACATTTCCATTCACATTGACCGTAATGCGCTGTAGATTGTAACTATCGGGGAACAAACTTCCCGGCAGCTCTTTCCAAAAGAACGACTTTTGGATGAAGCTCGTTCGATCTGGTGAGGCTGGGCCCCTCTAGGGTTTGCGCTACTGGCAACTCTTGGTGTTACGATGTATGGTCGAACATTTACCATGGTAGTATCTGTACAGACAGACAGATCAGCCACACTTCATTCAATGTTCCAGACTGTGAAGGTCAAGCGTATCCACTAGACATATTGCTCGTTTTTGCATTCTGTCCAAAAGCTTTAGAGAGTGCGTATCCCGACACATGCCAGCAATACTCCAGCGATGATCCTATCTGAGCCGTGTGGAGTAATAGTAGCTTGTCCTGTGAATAAAATTTTATTTTTATATCTGTTATCCATGATAGGATCTAGTTATTTAGTGAGCAAGTAATCTGGGTAGCCTTGCCTTGTAAGCAGTCAAATCTGACAGTCAGACGGTGATTTAAATATAAATCGAAACGCGTCACTGAAAGAAAAAGAGTTACTTTGGTGAAACTTTATGTTGATTACACAAACTTTTTATCTGCATGATAGAAAAGTTTCACCAAGTAAGAGAATCAACAATCTTTATGCTTATTTTCAGTTTCAGTTTTTGCAGCTTTTACCCTATATTGCTGCATTTGAACTGAATAGTATAGTCTTACATTATAGTGTTAGGTAAATTGAACTAAATGGTGGAAATGTTGTTAGCCATGTAAATTTTAGGAAACCTCTATTTTTAGTTAATTTAGTTTTGGGATTATTATAAGAGATTAACTTTCTCAATCTGTTTTAAATCAATTACAACTATCAACAGTTCTAAATTCTAATCCAAATCTTTGCTATTTGCGTGGAAAGTACAAAGTCAGCCTACTTGACGTCATCCATAAAATGAAATCACATAATCAAAACTTTGTCTTGGGAACTTAAACAGAAACTTCAGTTTTACATATTACTCAAATTTTCATTCACAGTAGCGCGCTGATAATTTTTGTCACATATTTTCCATTTTCAGGATGAAGTTAATCCTGTGTGCGTTCTTCTTGGGATTCTCAGTCATCGTTTCAGTGGCCTCTGAGCCTCCGTTCTGTCAGACTTGCAAGTGCATACGTCACAAAAACGAAACTTCATTTGACGTATATTGTGCACATGATATTGAAGACATCTTGTTTACGGAATCGAAATGGAAGAACAACAAAAACGAAAGTTACGATTACAACTCCTTGAGCTTCCAAAACGGCGTGTTGCCCAATTTGACCGGGATATTTCCTGCATCGAATCTGACTTCCCTGGATCTGTCTTACAATGATATAAATTCTATCGGAAAGAATGTATTCAAGAACTTAAAAAACATGCGAACATTGATCCTGAGTCACAATGACTTGGAAAACATCACATTTGAGGTTAGTTTAAAAATGCGCGTGTGGTGTGGGTTTGAACTGGAAACGTTTATAGTTAGCCTAGACGGCGAGGAGTTCTGATTAAATGTTCCTCCAAAGGCAATACAATAGTTCAATCAGTTTGTCCCATTATTGCCTTCCATTTCCAAATTCTTTCTGATAAAAATTATATTTTGAGTTCAAATTCCCGGATATATGATTAATTATATAAGATAACGCCATCTGTCGTCCGATCGCCGAAGCTAAGCAGCGTCGGGCGCTTGAAATTCAGCGTCTCGTTAGCTTTTTAAAAACTTTATATTCTTTGTAGATCGAACTAAAAGGTAAAAAATAATTCTTGATATAAGATTAAAATATTCAACAAGAAAATTGATGTGATTGTACTGAAAGCGTTAGGTGTTTAGTACTACATTTTTAAACTACCTCTGCTTTTTAAAATAAAACTGGTAACACAGTATAACAATTGATACCGCTTTTATCATGATTGATTTTCTCATTAATCATTTTATTCTTATATTAAGAATTACATTTTCTTTTTAGTTCGATAATAAATAAAAGCGTGTTTTTCAGTTCATTTTAGCTATTTTTATTTTTGGTAGACATCGTTTGCCCACAAATTGACGATCTGCTTGATTCTATGAATTAAAAATTAGTGGTGAAATAATATTCTTTTTCTCTCTCAGTTCCTGTTAACTTTCAGGATAACATATTGAACAGAAGAGTTGTTATTTATAAAATTCTATAAGAATGAATGCTGCTCGAAGTACAATATTCAACTTGCTAATAGCTTCGAAAGTTTTAAGAATACTTTCAATTCACTATTTCTTACATAAAAACAACTTCTCATAGAAATTTGAAATCGTCGTTCGTTCAATTAGTTTATAACTGGGAAATCATTCATAAATTTCAAGAAACTATTAAAACGATATCCCGTGGAAATTCTCGTAAAATCAAATTTTGTGACGATTTTATGATGAAATTACCTCATTTCATTGAATATACGTCTACCTTAGCCTATTTTTCGATACATAAAGACATTTATTATGAAACTATTATCAATAATATCGCCTTCAGATCTGCTACCACCCCTAAACCCCGCCCCTGTGATGAGTATTATGTTTATATATAGATTGATGATGATACCATTGTAGGGCATCAATGAACCTGGAAAACCTTTGGAACTGAGCAACTTGAGGGAACTAAGGCTGGACAATAACAAGATACGTAAACTGGATCCTGACATCACGGATCATATTACAGACTTAGAAATACTTGATTTGAGTAATAATCCACTGAATATATCAGACATTTCTACATTAAAGGCTATTAGCAAATTAAGCAATCTTAAGGTATGTATTGATAACTCAGATAACTAGTTTTGTGATGTAGAATGAAGTCTCATCTTGGTCTGCTAGCCGTAGAGCTGAAGGGGCGCCCAGTACTTGAGTCATCTTCCAAAACTCGTTCTTTTGGAGAACCTCGGCATTGTGGAATGAGCTGTGAGGAGTTTGTTCCCCAAAAGTTACAATCTACCACGTTTCTTGGTGCAACACTATCATCATCGAAAAAAGTTGTGCAGCTTTAACTATTATGTTGAAGTGGAAGCGTTCATTGGATGACTTATCATACATTCATAATTTTTTTTTTTCGTTGTTCTAGGAATTATATCTTCAATACACAAATACAAGTACCCTGCCCGACAATTTGCTGCACACGCTGAAACATTTACAAGTACTGGATTTGTCTGGTAATCCCATAACAAAGATGCCTTCCACTTTGGCTCAAGCTAAGAACTTAACCGCACTGTATATGAATAATACTGGATTTGTTAACCTGACAGAAGCAAAGTGAGTAGTTGATGATACGAAACCTAGAGATAACTGTAGATTCCTCCAAGTTTCAAAATAATATCTCCATATGAATTTTTGATCAAAAATACGTATCTATTATTCGCCAGTAAATATCTTTTTATTGCTTGAAAAAGCATTTATCGGACTGCTCAGGTGAATGAGCTTGTTGGATATACGTATGTATAGGATCAGCATATTCCGCCAGAAGTGTGAGACTCTCCTCTCTCCTTTCAATTAGGCATACACAGCAAAACACTTTCATCGTCCGCTATTTGTCCTAGCACGAGAGTGCTCAATGCATTTCGTCATTATGGGTAGCGTGGGATAATATGACATACAAAATTTATTTGTCTTTTCTTCTTAGCACCCTATCTATATTCAATATTTCATCTATTTTCCACTTACCATGCCAAAATGGGTGTTGGTAAAATACGTTCTATGATTTATAAAATATAATCCCCGGTAGTACTTCGTATTTTTTGAGATATTAATACAGTGGTAGCAGAGTACTACTGAAGCTACGTATAAATATAACAACGCGCAATACATCCCATCTATCGTTAAAGCGATACTGATGAGAAGTTCATAAATATTGTAATATATGTAGATAGACACATGTTGCCACGTTTACTTTAAAAATCTAGTTTGCCCTGCTTCTGTTTGAACAACTGATAGTACTTCACATTAATGCATTCTAACTGAATAAGAATAATACATAATTATAAAATCGTCATTTAGCTTTGAAAAATATTGTGTCAAGTAGGTTTACTCTGTATTTAACGTGCAGTGTAGACATAACTTTCGTCTTTAGCTTAGACTCGTCAGTATAGCCTGGCGGTCTAACTGTAGAGCAATTGGGTAGTATATACGTTACCCAGTCAAAGATGTAATAACAACATCAACACTCATCTCTAAGCGTCGCGCACGGTGGCGCTGCCCATTGGCATCTGACGAAGTCAAGGTCCTATTTGTGGGGGGGGGTGACAGTCACAGCTTCAAGGCACCATGTTAGACCTGAACTTCGTAAGGAGCTAATGGACAGTGCCACCGTGCACGACGTTTAGAGATGATTTTTGATGAATTTTAGTGGTTTTCCCGTGTTACCCAAGCTGAAGAAACTCCATCTGTGTCGTAACCAACACCTGCAACGTTTGGAAAGGCACAGTTTGAGCGGTTTGACGCAATTGGAGGTTTTGAAGGTTACTGACAACATCGATTTGGTCACCATCGATCCAATGGCTGTGGCTAAAGCTATGAATCATAGTGGAGGAGCAATATGGCCGCCACTGAAAGAAGTAAGTGTTTGTGCGAAAAATGGACTTGAGTAGATTGAATCAGTATTGACTATGTTTAAATATATGTACGGTTTCAAGATACCGTAACAAAAGCATTCTTGATATTTTAAATTTTCATGCCTAGATATGGTATTCAATTCAAATTTTTGGAATTTAGTGTGAGTTAAAATTGAATTTTGGCACTTCTAGGCATTCTTATATCCTCCCTCAAATGCAAAAATTTAATAAACCGAAACGTTACATTTCTAGATGTTTTCTCATGTCCGCCTATAAAAAAATGCGAAAGTTGATAGACTCTGTACTAACTAACGCAATATTTTGGATTGCAATTTGGAAAATATTACTACATATATCGGTAAAAATCATTGTTTTTTCAATTTTAAAAGTTCATAAAATGTTCACATGAACGAAAATTTTCGTAAATAATAATTTTTCAAAAAAATGCTTCATCTGGATAAAAAGTCATCTTTTAACTATTCATCTCAAAAAATTTGGGTGTTATATAATCTATAAGACTTGACAGCTCCAGAATCCGGTTGAAATTTTCATTTCCTAAGTAATGCTATTGCGTGGACGTAGTCAATCTACTTGACGCCATTTGTTTAGTTTATATCAATACGTGCAAAATAATAAATCCACTTATCTGACTCAATTTACGCCCCCACGCCATAGGCGAGAAAATTGTATGACAGCCAAAATTTCGAATCTAAGATATTATTTTATTTTGGGTGCTTACATGGTATCTCTTTCATTATTCAATATAAAGAGCAATGAATGTTTCTAAAGCGGAATCGCATAGCAAGCAGCAAAAATCACATTTCACTTATACTAGCATCAAAATTAACTTTGGAACAAAAAATTATTCAAAACATCAAATCAAAATGCTAAGACATTTTTCTCCCCACCTGATTCTCTTCCTTATCTTTTCGCTCTTTCTTCCTTCCTTTCCTTGTTCTTCCTCTTTGTTCCCCTGAGAATGACTAGTTCCAGGTTTTCCAGACCAGACATATTACATAAACCGACCTAGCGACTCAAAGGCAGAGGTCCTACGGACCGCCCTGACAAGATATGACGAATATTAGCCATGAATGTATTTCTAAGTGTTTGCATTTTCAAGCTGTACCTAGGCAACAACAAACTCTCGTACCTGGAGAGCGAACTGGTAGCAAGATGGGATAGCTTAATCAAATTGGATATAAATGACAATCCGTGGACCTGTGAATGTGAGAATCAATGGTTAATAGAAGATTTAATGCCGATATATATCAAACTCAACCCTGTCAACGCAAATGCGATTAAGTGAGTGAATATTATTATGATAAACATTTCAATTAATTTAATTTTTTGTTGCTGAATAGATGTGCAGCTCCAATAGAAATGAGAGATATAAAATTTTTGGACTTATTCACTAAAAGGAGCCATATGAGATGTCTAGATGTTAATGACGCTAGACCAGAATTGGATGCAGCGATGTTGGTAGGGGTTTTAGCTGGTAAGTAAATAATGAATATGACCCTTATTGCTCTGATAGCTTCTTGGCTGTCAAACGCAACCTGAGTAATTGATTGAACAAATGCTTCTTATAAGTTAATGCATATACTACGCAAGAACCTAAACAGTTGTTTGTTTAGATACCTACTTATCTAACCAAACATGTCTTAATCCCCTTCACACTAATGTTGATTCATTTGCATGTTTTATATTCTTTATTATTAAGGAACAAAACACAATGCGTATTTCTTCTCTGATGTAAAGATTGCTTATCAAAAACTTCAAGCAAGTTTCTAGTAGGTATAAGGAACGGATATACAACATACTTCTTAGTATATAAGTACCTAAAAAGTATTTTCTGTACTCTTTCAATAATATTAAGTACATAACATGCATGCTGCCAGCGATCTGCCCATAGAAAACAACGGTTGACCATCCAAACACTTGAGTAACTTTATGCCCAGCGTATAGTATTATTTGGCCTGGCTCGCCGTTATGAGATCGATACGTATACGCGATGAAAACAGCTGCAAATAATATTTTTTATGATCTTCAGTTGAATGAACTATACGTGATGCATGATAATGATTTATTTTTAGGTATTCTGGTGGCGATTCCTACCATCCTCCTCCTCATCTATGCGTATCAAAGACGATGGATCAGTCTATGTGCAGTTTGTGATGATTCACCAGCTGCATACTCTCGAAGATTCTACAGTGCCAGCGCATCAGATGATCACCTTTAAGATTTCTTTGTTTGTTTTAGGTCACTCAGAACACTAGTCAAAGTACATCACATAAAATACTTAATTACTTAATCCTAAGCTTTAATGTTGAGAACTAAGTTTTCGAAAACCTTAACATATTTGGAAGTATTCAATTTATGAGGTTTACTTTTGTTTAAAGTTCCAACTAATGCCACAAACTAAAAGTCCTCCAACATTTTACTGTTATTACAGTCGCCTTCTAAAGATCGCAATACAATGAAGGCTGCCTGCATTCTCAGCGCTTATTAAGAGTGTATTCATTTGTTACATCAAAAACTGAATAATTTTATTAAATCTCCTTATTTATTTCGCTCCCATAAGAGCTCTTGTAATATCTTCATGATCTTAATAAATTTAATAAAGTAGCGTATTGACAGAGGCTTTTTACTCCACTTTGACTGGGGTGGAAAGTTAAACGTTTACGAAGTCAGGAGCGGACATTCTTTATATTCATAGGGAATTTAGTTATATGAGAAGAACATAAAATAAAATATTATTTAGAAACTAAAAGAGCACGCTTTAATTATTCAGATTTTTTCAACACCAATGGACAGTCCGTTAACACAATATAATTAAATTAAAATGATTTATTAATGCGTTTGCAACTTTTTACTATACTTTTATATGAACTCTACTTTCATAAATACCTACTAATATAATATTATATGAATATCAAGAACCTCACGTGTCTTATAATAAAATACATTTTTATTTATTTTAGTCTCATTTTAAACTTATTAAGAAGCATTCACTAGTACTGCTAGTGGACTTTTTATTGCTGCTTAACAAAATATTGATAAATATTAATTAATAAAATTCATTATTTATCTTTTAGTACGGTTTATCATTTAAGGGTGTTTTTTTATTTTTATAATCCTATTTTTTTATTTCTTGTCTTACAATAAACTGAAATGTAACATCAACCAGAGCAGCTGAGAATAAATTATATTTGGAAATAAAACTTTTTCCAACATTTCTTTGTTTACATTTCTATTTTTTCAATTTTTTTGAGTAGAAAATAAAAAACGCTTTTCAAATTACAATACGTGTACAAATTTTGAAATTATTCTGTTTTAAAGTCGGTTAAAATTACGTTAAAAAATCTGTCGCGTACATACAGGTCAAAGTAAGAAAAACGTGTTAATTAAATAACAAGTTTTTTGATAATTTTAACCAAGCAAGAGATACATCAGAGTGACAAAAAATCCCGGATATTTCATACATGAAATGACTGGAGACTCAAGAACGAAATAAACGTTCTTTGAAAAAGTCATTAGAGATTTTTGTGTGTTTATATTTTTTACATCATAGGTTAGAGAAGTGTTCTACTCACAAAAATTTAAGAATTCGATATAATTCATTTTTGTGACGTACTATGGTACACATCACGAAAATACATGTCACTTTTGTCTGTCTGTCTGTCTAAGGGACGAATGCAGATAAGAATTTTGGGACGGGGAAACCGTTGTAGATTGAGTTTGGAAAGGTGAAGGTACTCAATTAAAAAAGGAATTTATTTTTTTGCACTCACTCAATACAGAGCCTTCGAGGGCGGAATTTTCTCCCAGTGGTTCATCCTCTCGTGGATCTACTACTGACAATCGGTCTGTCTGTCGGCCTGTATGTATTTTGGAGTCTTGGTAACCTTCTTATCTCAGTAACCGCAGTTTTACCACACGCAAAACCCGTTAGCATATTCAGTAAAGACTAAAACTCAAGCATTAATAAATTATTGTTGTGAATGATAGAAAGACGGAAATATAAAAAAGCACGATCACAATACTTCCGTCTTCCATACGTGTAGAGTAAAATACAAATTCTTATCTAAAGTTGATGCTGTTCATGATAGACTTCCTGTATGGACTATTGAGACGCTTCAGAATAAGGTGAAGTGTACGTGTCACTGTGAAACTTAATAAAATCGCAGTGTGCTCCGGAAAGCGGATGAATAGGAGGGTAACCCTAGCAACCCGATACAGGAACAATTGACAGTCGGCGCGCCGCCGCGTCGGTCGACAGTCAAGGGTGGCTTGATTTTACAATCCCCAATTAGGCGGGATAAACGTCAGTGGCGCTACGACACGTTGCTCAGACAAACAAAATAAATAAAAATCATTTAGGATGAAAATATATGGTTATCACCTTAGCTTATGTGATAAGTGTCTTCATGTTGAAAGGGATTTTCTAGTGAAAAGCTTCAAAGTGTAGGTACTTTTGCCAGAATGATTTCAATGAAAAGTATTGAATCACTTGTTTTCAAAGTTATTATAAGTATTAATTATAAAAATAGGTAATTGATTTTCCTGTGTAGCCCATTGGCATATTAACTATTACGGGAGACAGATGACCAATACAAATTCTACGTCTCTTGTTGTTCAGGTGTCATCTTGAGCAATGTTCATGAACACGTTTCTAATGGACATTCAGCTCAAATTATTAACAATTTCACTTCGCTATATAGACGACACTTTGGTGATCTGGCATCGAAGGAAGAAATATGTTCTGCAGCAGACCACTACCAGCAGAAGAACGGATCAGGAAGTGCCTCAGTATCTGATAGTTTTGCCATACAGGGAGGGAGTCTACGCATTTATATGGTTCTGAAATCTGGACTCTGAAAATAACCGCTATAAATCGGATAGAAGCAGTTGGTCTTTTCACCTTAAGACATTTGAAGACACCACATCAATCGAAACGTTATGAAACGCAAAACTCTTAAGACAATGGAAATCTCAAGCAGTGTTATCAAACGTTCACCCGTCTAGGTGCCACGTCACTGCAGCGTACGTTTAGCGATTAAGGAGGCATGCCAGTGAGTAATCTCGGGATAATATTATTACTTGGTGGGGCATTTCGGACCGACAGCGCTGCCGGGGGACAAATATGCCCTTTTATTACTTAATTATCGGTGTATTTGATGTAAAAACGCAATTAGAGAGGCTGCGAGCTGTCGTGTAGCCGATGCAGACCAATGAAAAGGGCGAGGTGCGTCGGACGTATGTCGGCAATGAAAATAGAGGACATGCGCCTGTGCCCACCACCTAAGGGCCGTTCTATTTACTCGGTTTGAGTAGGATTGATAAATACGTTGGTAAACTAATTTTCACAAATTGTTCGGAACATAATATAGGGGACACTGCTTTGAGTACCGATCTTCTTTTCTTCACATCACACGTCATCAATTTTATTGTTAATTATATAAGGGCTAGTAGGCTGTAGCTCCAACCTCATCTCCATCCTGATTTAATGGTGCTCTTCTGAGTAATTTTTTTGTCCATTGAATGCCTCAGTGCTGATAGCTACGGACTTCTTTGAAGAGCTTGTCTGACAGAGTCGATTAGTTCGAGATTTTTTAATGTTCGTAGACTACCTTTAAACTTTGAATTGACATTACCTCGAAATCTCGAACCCACCTCGTTAATGTTTGCCGGGTTGGAATTCTCCAGTGTCTCCGTACGTTAAACTAGGCATGAAACTCCCTTTGAACTTTCAGAACTGGTTGATTTGCTATAAGCTTTTTAACCACATAAATGCGTTGATTAATTCATGAATTTAATTGCATTAATTGACGCACATCAAACTGTCATCGGTGAAATATTGTATCCACCATGGCCTACTCAAAAAAGATGATCGCTACCTGAATAAGGAAAATAAATAATTACAAGAGGTGACATTTAGTTTTTGAAATAAGCGTTAAGTAAGTATTACTGGGATTCCAGAATTGCGAAATTTCCAAATTCTTGGACATTTTGAAACACTTATAAATTTTAGGATATTTTCCCAAGACCAGACGATTTATTGAAATAGAAAAGATCAACAGCATCAAAAGTGCAAAGTCCATTCTGTAAGAAACACATAGTCAGCCTAGTTGACGTCATTTTTTTAATATGCAGGAATAATAGATGCTAAGGATCGCCATCCACCCTCACTCTGTGAATGAAGAAAACAATTAGCAGAGCTTTCTTAAGCGGTACGCCCTTAATAAGAAGCCCAGATTCAAAGTGGAGTGGAGGCTCATAGACGGAGGATGTTGGGAATATGGTGGAAGTTGAGGCTACTAATCTCAGTATCAAATTATGAGTATGTTTTAGAGGAGCCGTGTACTCTAAGGGGGCCCAGTTTTACCAGGTCTTCAGTAGAGTTTTTCTTTTATCTATTTTTCAGGACTTTGAGGCATTTCATATTTTGCCCCCTGATCAGGATTTTCTGTTCAAGGGCCTGACTGAATCCACACGTTGGCCCCAATGTAATATCCAGCATTATATGTCCAATATGTGCTGCCATGTCAAAAAATAGGTCAATCACCTAATTGTACCAATGCAATGTCAAAGCCTTTGCAAGAAGTTATCTATATAAAAAAAACATCGGCACTCACCAAAGGAATCTCAGAAATCTGGTATTTCGCCTCTATAACCAAAAGAAATGAAAGAAAACCAGCAGGAGCACTACTCCGATTTGCTCGCTACAATTTGCAGCTGCGTTCTGATGCAAAAAACGCTGCTGGGCGTATCGACAACACGGCGCGGCTTACGTACTCGAGAGGATAAAGAACCTGTGCATTTCAAGTACAATGAATTCTACACGCTCTAAGGAAAAATATTATAACTTAGTGACTCAGCTGGTGTTCTCTTATTTGCTGTGATAAACCTTTTCCAATCGATTGGAGGATGCAAGAGATGGAATAAATAAATTTGCATCATAAACCATTTGGCCGACGTCCATGGAGAGACTCTTTACCGTCCGTCACGCTCGCAATTTAAGGAGGACATAGAAGGACTGAAGGGCTGACGACGACGACGACGACGGCAATCTCGACCTTGTCACCAGAAGTGCCCTCCACTGACAAAGAACGCAAAACAAAGGATAAAGGCGCTAATATAACTAACGCAAAGCGGAAGTCTCATTATGAAGTTGTCTCCGCTCTGATAGCGCGACACTTAGCGGTGGAAGGGGTTCACGATAAATGTCGTCCGAGGGACAAAAAGTTGGAGAGGAACTTTTGCGTTTTAGTACATTCAGGAAGAATTAGAGAAAACAACATTGGATTAAGAGTTATCGGAAGATAACATCAGATATGCAGATAATGCTACTTTTATCGTAGGATAATTAGCAAACCTTGAGAGAATACTGGATCGGGTGGTGTTATGAGGTAACCTCAGATTGAATGTTAAAATACCAATTTTATAACTTAAAAATCAGTACACAATCGGAATTCGATCGAAAATTGGCCAATGTAGGAACTATTCAATGGAATGATGAAGGTAATTTGTGGTAAAGAACTTAGTTTGCATCTCAAGTTCAGAATGGCAATAACATAGCATATTGGTCCATGGTGCTTTTGAAATGTGAGCATATAGGAAAACTCAAAAGATACAGTAAGCAGATAAAATATTGAATGGTGAGATAAGAACGTTGCAATATCTGGACAGGATAAATACACTCTGTTAAAAATTCAAGGCAAAATACGAGGAAGGAGAAATAGAAGAGAAGATGCATTTCCTGGTTAAGCAATTTAAGACAGTGGTGCAGATACAATTCTGTCGAATTGATGAGGATCGCAGAATCGAAGATAGAATTAGCTGTGACGACAGCCAACCTTCAGAGAGGAGGATGAAGACACTAAAAGTATACGTCGAACTAGCTATTAGTGGAAATGATTTATAAATAATTTATCATTTCTTTTTACAACGAAATGTTGGAAATAACATCTAATCCAATCTACAGCTTCACGGATCACACAACCAAACCACCACCATCCCTAGAAACCTTTCATCTTCGAGAGCAATGTATTATCATTCAGATCATTGAATTTATCTAAAGAACTGTCAACTGGTATATGCAGTATAGTGACATTTTACGATTTCTCATCGTCACAATATGTCAACGAGCTAGTTATTCAAGCTTTGTCGTCGTATGTGGCGTCATCTTTTGGTTTTCGAAAGGAAGCTGTTTTTTTGCCGATTTTCGCATAAATTCCGGAACATTAATTCTTCCTGCTGGCGACGAGCGAACCTGTGTTGGAAAACTGTAGGTATTCTGTGGTACTGTACGCGAATATGACCATTAGAAAAGCGTAAGTCCTTCATGCGATGTGATCAGATTCGCGGTACGACGTTCTGTTTTTCGGGGATAAATTTCTAAAAAAATTCATGTGCGAAGTCAGAAATCAGGCCAATAATAGATTTTTTACAACCAGGACAAAAATTCGTTTTCTGAGTAATTGTTGGGCGGTAATTACGGACCTGAGCTTCTTTTCTGCCACCGGATGTCAGGGGACTCGAGAAACTATGCAGAGGGACTGCTTCTCCCGCCTGCAACTGGGCACCCCACGATATGTCGCACCTGTAAAGGAGATTCCACTCTCATTACTATACGCTATGCGATGGAAAATTTACCGCAGAATCCAATAGTGTGCTCAGAATTGAAATTTTTATACTAATTCCGAAAAATAATGAAAAATACATGTTCTAAAAAGTACAAATATTTTTATTACGCCCTAAGAGATCGGAAACTGAATGAACAAAAATTGGGGCTTGAGGATAATTTGAGTTTCTCCTCCTAAAGTTTACTATCACTACATTGCTACTGGAAAACGATATTGAGGCCTTGAAAAATTTTATATTGCCATAATCTTGAGAGCCCAGCAATTAAAAAACATTATATCACGCCGACATGGTTTTTTATGATCTTTAGGAAATGTCAAAAAAATATACGGTTTTAGATTCTGATTTTTTCTTGATTACTGTTAATACTTCGCCCACCTATTTGGGTTCGAAATGAAAACGGATTATTTTCTGCAACACCCTACGTATCGCCATCTATTGGCGAACAGCGTAAATATTACGTAGCTAGCTTCGCTACAGACAGGCAGTCAGTCATAGCAGTCCTGCAATCAAACAACTAAAACCATTTCCTGCTACGTATTTGTGGCATTTGTAGTGTAGCGCGTGTTACTTATGGATAGATAACGGGAGACCGCTGTAATGTTGTCATATTTACACTAAATTCCCTAAACACATAGAGGACCTGACACGATCATGTTACCGGTCTTACTCGGTCAGCATCCCAAAATCTGGTGGTTCTCTTCCGCTCCAGAAAATTGTATACACCGGATCAGCTACTACCAGCAGTATTCTACAAGGTTCAGATCAGACCAGCACACGAGGGTCACGCTGAAAGTTTTTAGATACAGAAAAACTTTATTCTGTTTTCGGTAAAACCACTTGTCAAATTCTTGTGACCAACGTTCTTTTGAAAGGTTGTTAATTTCCTCCTCAAATGCAGCGTTTGCCTCTTCATCGGTAGAAAAATGACCTCATAACTTTTCTTCTTAGGGAATAAGAAGAAGTAGCACGAAGCTAGGTCCGGAGAATAAGGTGGGTGAGGCAACAGTTTGACACCCTGTTCAGCAAAAAAATCGAGTGTTCTAGCGGCGCTGTGGGCGGGTGCGTTGTCATGGTGCCATTGAATACCCCGCAGACCAGTCTTTGGACGGCTCTTGCATACTTCTTGGAAGACTACAGGAACACATTTGATTATATACTATTCAGAAGTAACTGTCCTTTGATTTTCCAAGGCTACCGTTATGATGTATTCGCTGTTAGAAAAAAAATGCGACCATTTTCTTTCCAACACTCTTGGAACGACGAATTTTCTTTGTAGGCACTTTCAAAGCACCAAAAGAATGACTGCTGTTTAGTCTCGGGATCATAATGATATAACCATGTTTCGTCTCCGGTTACGATATTAAAAGTGTTTTTACTGTGCCCATTATCAATTTTTTCAAGCATCAGCTTAGCACAATCAACTCTTGTTGCATTTTGCACACTGTTCAACAAATGTGGCACCCATCTGGAACACCGCTTCCTTAGGCGAAGGTGATCATGAATGATTGTTCGGACCGCTGACGATCCAATCCCCAGAGAAGCCTACAGTTACCGGAGTAACAGCAGTGGACGGTCGACCTGTGCGAGGTTCATCATCGAGTGAGACCCGGCCCCTTTTAAACTCAGCAAACCAATTAGAAACTGTAGTCCTAGAAGAGGCAGAATCCTCAAAGCAACTCACTAAGCTTTCGTGACATTCCGCTTGTTTTAATCCCTTTGTATAGTCATAGAAAATCATGGCTCAAAAATCGCGACTACTACCCGGTTTCATTTTTTTGTTAAAATTCGGCCAACACCTAGATGCATTCGAGACCGTGGCAAGGCAACTACTGAACGATTCAAAGGCTGCCTTTGCGTGTAAGCTCTTACAACTTAGACAAAATAGCTGCGTGCTCAAACTTGTTTAAACTTGTATAGATTAGGAATATCTAAAGACTTTCAGCGTGACCCTCGTACTATCTCATGTGTGAGGATGCGTCCCGTAAATACTGCCTGACTTTTCTGGACACGATTCAGAAAAGAGCTATACCTCTAGTGGATGCGTCTGACGATACAATTGACCTCCTGTCTGGAACACTGAACGAAAAAAGCTGATCAATCCTAATTCTATAGATTCTACCGTAGTAGATGTTTCACCGAGATATCATCCAAAATAACAAGTTACATTACAGGGTTCCAAGCGCTTCTGGAGAGTGATTGGTTTTCTGTCTACCCGAGAGGTTATATATAAAAAATGGTCAACCTGAGCCTTCGTAAGACCTGTGGTACATTGCGAAAGGTCTTCGAAACCTAAATTGAAAGAATACTTGCTATGTGAATGAACATTTGAGTCAAATACCATAAAATTGTGGATTGCCGAGCCGAATCGAATCTTTTTTTGAGGATTACAAAAACCCCCTTTAATATCCCTTGAAATCTATCTCCGAACCTCCCCTCCTCTCGTCGTGTCCTCAAATAAAATGTCAAAAATTGTCATCGAACGAGTAATTTGTTTATATGGGATTTTCAAATCGTCGCATCGTGTAAAACATGACAACAGCGGATCATTATATCAACGCTTCCTAATCTTCGTCCGTAAACAGTAACACATCGAGTGTGCGTAGCCAACTGAGACCGTGGGACCAGCGACCGACCGTACGAATAACGGAATTTGAGGTTATGAACGACCCCGAGCGTATGAAGCAGGAAAACGACAACGGTGCTGCGGCGACTGTTGTTCGGTCGCAGGAAAGACGTCAGCAGCAGCGGCTACCTGCGGGAAGAGGCTTCGTCAAGATGATGAACCCGTGCGTGATTCCACAGCCGCCCGACGACGTTGTGGGGGATGGTAGGTGGATGTCGATGGTATGTTTATACATTTATTGTTTTGATATAGCTACGCAACTCAAGTGACAAACGTACACCTGAGGAAAAGTGTCTATTGACCGGAATATCGGCATATAACTCCATAGAGATGAACGCCTCAGGATGTGTTTTGTTGACTGAAGTGGCGGAATAGTTGTTTGTTTTATGCTGACCAAAATAACAAATTATTTGGAGAGCGGCAAAGATATTATTGGAAAATGTTCGGTTCGTGACACATTCTCGTCAATATCTTGAGTAGAAATAATGCCATCCCGGAAAATGTGTCACTGGCATTTGCGCGTTTAGTTCTAAAATAGCTTCTTTTTAGTAGTGTCAATGTAGTGAAACGGTTTGTTTTCAACGAAAATATCAGTTAAGATATTTTAAATTATGTATAATATATCTATCAATTCATTCCATGATTGATTATGGTATTACAGAAATGTACGTAATTGGATTTACCGCTTCATAAACAATCCTGAACAAAAAATATTTCAGCCTCAGTTACAATATGGCATCTTTGTGCCTGTGCTGTGACTATTATTATAAAGTCCCACTTTTAAAATTTGGAAGCAAACTATAAGCTCCTATACGAATAATATAAAATATGCTACCTGATAAGAAAAGCAAATAAAAACAAACAAACAAACAAAAAATATTATTGCATTGCAATAGGATGAATCTGTAACGCGTTTCACTTTATTGAAAAGCATTTGTTTGCTAATTGGATGCAATTGTTCGAGGAGTCAATTACTGATTGTTTTCAGCCGTCCAAAGTTTAAGTTGGAATTTATATACAATCAATCTGAACCATAGCATCTACTAAGTCATTATTTTTAATTATAAGAACAATGTGATGTATTGCTCGTAAATCTAACAGATAAATTTTAAAAAAACATCGCAAAATTCATTTAAATTTATAAGAAAAAGAACTGATTAGTCTCTATTAAATGCACAACAAATCTTGTATCTAATGTTGTTCTTATCGTTAGATGTTATATGGTAAATATTTTTGTTATAATTATTGTGTTCTTTGTCACAACCATTTTATGGATCATTAAAGTTTATTTAATATTTGCTTCTACTTATCAATATGATACATTATCTTGACAACTATGATTTGTAGACAACCCAAATTAGTTTGAGACTAGAAGAAAAACAATTTAGCTAGAGTACAGTATTGAATTTTGAACATGCTGAAAAGGTTTCAACTCATAAACTTTTAGAACATAGAGAGGGAGATTCTATTATTGAACTTTCTATAATTCCTTTTAGCTAGGAGCTAAAATCATGACTTACTTCAGATACAGCGTTCAGTCATTTTAAGCTGGTTTTCAAAATATTTCGAAACATCAAGTTGCCTATGAACTCATTTGTCAAATAGAAAAGATGATGCTATTCTTGATATTATCAGTAGAACAAGAAGAGACAGATAGAAAAAAACGAATAACATGAATGTTTGTGATGTATAAGATAAAACGTCAGAAAAACGCTTTTTAAAATGCTTCAAATCACTCTTCTTCTCTCCACACACATTTTTGGCTACAATCAAAAATGTACCGGTACCATCCCACGCCTAATTCTAAGGCACCAGATATTTAATTGCCTTCTTTATATTCATCTAAATGACTAACATGCAGGTTAAAGTGAATTACCGCTCTTTAAGTGAGATAATTGAAACTGTTAGAGAAAGATGTACGCCGTGCTGTGACTAGTGTCCAGGTTATCTATAGGCCCAACTTTAAACTTTTATCTTCGTATATAATTTCATGAATCAAATTGATTCAGTTGTTGCTTGAAACATAAGTCAGTTTAAACAATTTTTGGGAAATCGAGATAACGTTCTATCCTCGCAAATATAATTTGCTCACTACAAAATAATTTATTTAATAAATACACATTGTGATAACACATCGAAAAAGTTACCTTTTAAGGCCTTTTAGCATTTTTAAATCACCCTCGGTTCAATGGTTCAGCAAACAATTTATTAGATTAATGAAAAACAAAACAAATTATTTATACCTATTCATTTACATATAATAGAGTGATAAATGAAGTAATGGTAATTATTGAATATATAGAAACTTTAATCTTATATTACATCTATACAGGACATCAAATTGAGCCTAGGGATAATAAGATTCTCTCGCAGCGCTTGTGGAGCGTGACGGGCTTTTTGCCTTTAGGAGAGGTTATCTGAAAAAATCCTCCTCAATTGTGCATTAATAAATCTTAAATACCCTAATGTTGCCTTCATTGTTTCAAGAGTATTACAGTCAGACCAATAGACGTGAGACAGTATGCAGAAATTTTGTACACTGAGCTCGTAATATGTCGTTGTGGTGACTTGACCATTCTTTGATATGATTCAAGCGCTTTGGAAGCACCACATCCATCCTATGATCCTATTTTCATTCCGATATAAATCACTTTTATAGCTAGAATGTAAATTTTTTATTTGTAAACTATTATTTGCTCAAATAAACATATGTATATCATTGACTATAAACACCCACTACAAACTATTTTTATTAGATATATTATTTAGATGTCAGAATTTAATTCAGTGATCTGCATCATATCCGAGGTTATGGAGACTGTCATTAACGAGCAGAATCTGAAGTAACTAGACAAAAATAACATCTAGATTGTAGATGCTGTTACTTGGTGAAACTCTTCCATCATGCAGATGAAAGGATTGTATATTTAACACACAGTTTTACAAATAAAACTCTTTTTCTTCCATGGCGCGTTGCGATTTATATTTAAATCATCGTGAGACTGTCAGATTTGACATTTAACTACCCAGATTCCTTGCCAACTAGCTAACTAGATACTATCTTGGATACAAAACTAGAGCTCCCAAAAGTAGCATACTATGTATCTTTTCTAGCTATTCTTCTATTATTATTATCTATTTTTTCTTTCTTTTGTCTGTCTCAGAGGAAATCTTTTTTGGCGACTGCATTTGCACTAGTGTTAAGCGAAATCCCTACAAAACCCTTACCTTGTTAAAAATGTTCTTCAGATATTTCATGTAATAAACTGTTTTAATTCGTGAGATATTTCACGTTTTTTTATATTTCTTTCCTCAAGCTATTCCATTATTCTTAATATATTCTATGACTTGAGATATTTCTAGAGTAAGTTAACATAGAACACAAATAGATTTGAACGTAAAGTAGTGTATCGATAAAAATTGCGTTTAAAAGATCAGTCTGTTCATTTACTGAAATAAAATCAGGATGTCGCA
Organism: Bruchidius siliquastri; assembly: GCA_949316355.1. Lineage (NCBI taxonomy): Eukaryota > Metazoa > Arthropoda > Insecta > Coleoptera > Chrysomelidae > Bruchidius > Bruchidius siliquastri. Next base: position 36,928,407 of record OX438532.1, on the reverse strand, counting down.
GATATTTTTGAATCTCTGTTTCCATGAAGTTTAGATCAAGTATGAAGTATACTCATTCAGATGAAATCAGTTTCATTCACATTCACCGAGACCAAATATACACTGCTGATGAAAACTAATCAGTTGATTTTACGAAAAAATTGGATGAGACAAATTGAATTTAAATCATACTAACAATATTATAATAATGCATGAATTGCATCGCACTTATATATGCTTATAGAAAACTTTACTGACATTTCTGCTGTCTCGCCTACCGTATTCAAAGTACCACATATAAAAAAGAAATGACATTGTTTTTTTTATCCTGATGGTAAATATCAATGTCAATGTCGTTTCAGATTTCAATTTATTTTCATATTTTGTACTCTCAAATAGCTGTCTAGGTTTTATCAACAGTGGAAACGCACCATCCATATTCTAGCCTTTGGCAATAATAGTTTCTACGGAGGTCTGGTTCGAAAACAAAGCAGTTCCCCTGCAAACAGATAAAAATATCTTTGTCATTATAATCCATTATAGAATGAAATACAACACATTTAAAATTTCAGTACCACAAGTATAAAAAATGATCTCTAGGTTCATTTCTTTAAAGCCTTGAGCTGCACCACATTATCAACTTAAACAAATAACCCAACTGTTTTGCCTTGCGATTAAGCACATCCAAATTACTGCGCGTATCAGAAGACGAACTACGTACGTCTGGAACCTACTGACAAAAGAAATGCAATTTGCAAAGTTAGTTTTGCAGTCATCATATTAATAATTACATAATCGCACCTATTACTTTTATTAAATGCTTCCTCAATGGAAATCGTTTTGTTGATGCTTGGTTACTCTTCACAGTTATTTGTGGTAAATTTAAATACCTCGCCATGCAGGGACGTGGTGGGACCATTTACCACGTGGGGAAGCGCGGAGGTGGGGGGATTTCGCCTACTACGTCATATGTTTTGACAACCTTTTTCGTAATAGAGGAGTGGTGACATAATATTTACAATATCGAAGTTTTGAAGAGTTTTACTGAGTTTTATCGGATTTCACTGGAATCCATTAGAAGGACTGAACTAATCAAAATTAGAGATACTGTACAATGCTTGGTGAACTATTGTCATTCAAGACTGAATATTTTGAATAAAAGACAAAAATTTTCTCATAAGGAATTGAAAGGGCGAGTTATCTAACAAAAATACCATGATGTAAAATTGCCTCAAATATTATGCATAAACTGCGATATTTGCAGTTTTAGATAAGGATATCTCAAATATTGACGTCTCTCTCCAAAGCTGGATCGGGATTCAACGCCGAAAAAAGTGTTTTTCCAGTTTATGCATTTTCCTGGAACACCGTTTACATATAATTTTCTTCTAGCATAATCGTTATGTGCAAGAAGCAAAAACAAGTGAGGGAGAGGTACTATTCATAGGAGACTCGATAATTCAACAATTGCAATTTTCTTCGTTATGGACTGAGAAAATAAGTTCTCTACACTGCATCAATTTTGGAATAGGAGGGGACAGGTAATTTTTATGTTTTTGAAATGCAACAATCAAAATAAACGTTTTCGAAAATAATATTGTTATTCTAAAAAGTTTCTTATATCTAGTTTTATTTGAATTAGGTGGCACTGTGATCAATAAATATATTTCGTCATAAAGTTATAAACATAATTATAATCAATGTATTTTTTAATGAAAAATGTTTGGATGTTTGTATATTTTGTTTTCTTTTTTCATAATATTTGCGCCGATTAAAGACACAATTTTGGGGTGAAACGAATTCAGATAAATGTTTGGTGCGGACAGGACTCGAACCCGTGTCTCCAGCATTCTGTGACATCATTTGGATGTTTAAACGCATAAAGCCTTTTTGGAGTGCTGGAGACATGGGTTCAAGTGCCAACCGCGCCAAAATTTATATCGAACATTACTGAATCAACTTCCATAATTATTTCATATATTTTCAGGGTCGAGAATGTATTATGGAGAGTACAAAATGGAGAACTAGACTTCAATACTAAGATTAAGGCTGTAGTTTTATTCGTAGGTACAAATAATATAGACTGTACACCACATGAAATCTTTGAAGGTATCTTGGAAATAATCAAAGAGATAAAGCATCGATTGGGAAATGATGTTGCCATTATTCTACCGGTAAGAGTAATAACTATAATCCACAATTGTTAGAAAAATTATTTGTGAAGTATTAGTCATTCATTTTTAAATGTAAATACTCATTTTATTCTATTTCGTTGGCGTTCAACTTATCAGCACAGGTAGATATTTGTCTGGTTCGAACTGAAAAATAATGGACTTGCATTCTAATAATTAAAATTGTCCCTATTTGCTCGATTGTGTGGTAATTTCCACGACATAGGCATAATTGGTTCGAATCCATGGTCAATGTCGCACAAAAACCCCAACAGAAAAACAAATAGACAGACATTACCGACAGACAGACCGACAGATCAAACTGGAAGCCAACCCGACAGACGACAAACCGCCAGTGTTCCACCCTACAACTTGATTAATTAAATCCCCCAAATATCTGAATCACGCGAAAGCCTCTCGGCGGATGATGTGTAAGCGCTGCTGAATCATCCTTGTTTATATGCAGTATATCGATGTTGTCTATTATTGGTCGCCATATTGGTTTGACTTCTATACTGAGTCTGCAGTAAACATTGTGCTTGCTGGCAATGAAAGATGTCTACTTGAATTTTCGCAAATACGAATGTGGCTCCATTCGTATGATTTTAGCGTCGTCCTAAGCAATATTGTTTCAGCCCGATATTCTTTGATTATCACTTGGTATTTTACCACACTCACAAGGCACCTGGTAGATGTAGTCCTTGTTTCCCTCGTCTGCGTTCTTGGACTTGGTTCTTATGAGGATACTGTGCAGGGTGGTGTCCTCTGAATATCTTGTTTGAAATCCTTATTGTTCTCTTATCCTGATCGCATCGGACATGACAAGATCACCGGTTCCCCTACTCTTTTACTGGCAGTAAAACTGCTGCAGGCTATGGAAGAGGTACTGATGATTTAGCAGCGCTTACTCATCACCCGCCACGCAACGTGAATCACCACGATCGACAGCGATGCCGGTTTCACCAGAGATTGGACGTGGTGGGGTGAAAGAAGAAAGTATAAAAGAGACATCGGTACCAAAAATCATTTCACCCGAAGACGATTGAGGATACCACATCAATCGAAATGCAGTGAGTCGCAAAAAATTTCGAGGCAGTGGTTAAATAAATATTTATTAACGACGGACGTCTGGAAGTGTACGTGCTTCCACGCGGCGTTATATATTATTTAACGTAAATATTAACTGCAGTGAGGCAACTCACGCCGTAATACTGTTTGTGTCCCAACGTGGTGTTGCATTTCTCTGTCCCATGTCCTCTGACGTACACATTTCCGATGTTAAAAGGAACCTTTTCATGATTTTAACTGCATCATTTGTGATTTCCATTCCAGACGTTACTTCCACGAGGCCAGTACCCGAACCCTTACAGGGAACGGAACGACCACGTGAACACATTCCTGCTGGACAAATTCTGCAACGAGGCCAATGCAGATGAGGTCACTGAGAACGTCCACGTGGTGGTCATCGACAATGACATCGTCGGCAACGATCAGACTATCTCTCATCACGTAATGCATGATTATCTTCACCTCACAAACACTGGCTACATGAAGACTTTTGGAAAGGTTTACGAGAAGCTGTGCGAGGTACTCAAAGTACCGCCCACCAAATGATACGTAGATCTGGTTGTTGAACGTTGCTTCCAGGAGATTATGTATTTTTATATAAGGTTCATCTTTATTAATATTTTTATTAAACATATTATTCTTATAATAACGTTGTTATTATTTTCGTCCCACTGCATCCGCCACCATCATTGTGGGTCCAAAAATGGCAGAAGCAAAGTGCAAACACCGTGATATAAATTTCAATCTTGAAAAGTTAGTAGTACAGACCAAAAACCAACGTACACAGCAACTATACAGTACTGGCAGAATTTCTTTCAGCGATTAGAATTAACGTGTAAGAAAAATACCGAAGATTAAACAAATGTGAGAATGAGTGCACGAATCTCCTGACGCGTGGCAACACTGCCCTTCTGCATGCTCCCGTTATAGTCTAGTAAAATTAGTATTTCAAATATACGCAGGAGTTCGCAACGAATTTTGGAAAGGGCAAAAACAGAGCTGCGTGTCTAATGCAATCAAATTATTGAATTGGCATTTTTATAATCAACTAGGCGCTGCTGTGTGTCGACAATTTGTGAAATGTCAGTCAGTTTTAATTCCTTATTTGATAGCCATGGATACAAAATTCTGGTTCGTGAATTTATCAAACTTTTGTATGTGAATCAGAATGTGTTATCTGCTTTTATTCTTTGAGTATTCGATATGTCCCTTACGGAATCTGTCAATAAGAATGATTTACAGCGACATCTCTTGTTCTTCGTAAACACTATTTTGATATCAATGAGCCGAGATAACGGTACACCGTAAATAGTGTTCACAAAGAACAAGGGATGTCGCTCTTAACCAGTTCACCCTTGTTGATAGATATTGTAAGGGACATCTATTGCTGCTTCAAGGCAATCCAAGTGTTAGAACCTTTGACTTCGTAAGTTGCCAATGGGCGTCCCCATAGAGGGCGACACTTGGAGATGAGTTGAGCTTTATTATTTTTAAAATGAACTATTTATCTTCTATTCATTGTCTGTTTCTTACATATCACTTCTACATGCTAAAGGAAATTCTGACAGTACTGTAGGTTTGTGACTTTGCTCTTCATGACGTCCTAAGTTGCAGAGACTGTCATTAATGTGCAGCTTCAGAAGTCATGAAGAGGCCGGAGTCGTCGCGCTATATCGAATGCTATTGATAGGGTTTGGCATGGGATGATTTTGCCCATGGACTGTCACCAGGTCTATGCCAGTGGTTGCAAAGTTTCTTCAGGGCGTTCCCCAAGAATCTGGATGGGTCTTCAGCACTTTTATTGCTGTACATCAAATACCTGTTGGAAATGACATCCAGTAAAATCTAAAACTTCTCAGATAACAGCATCATAATTTACTTGCATAAAACGACCTTACTTCGATAAGAGCATCATGTTCTTTGTATCAATGATGTTTTCGAAAGAATTGGATTAACGCACAAAAGAATCTAACGACAACATTGACAAGAAAGTAAAATGCTCGTCTGTCAGCGGTGGATATGCGATTTTCAACGCGATTTGAAAGTTACCTATCAAAAAAAGTATTGAATGATGGAATTGGATGAATGAGAACACCGAATTGGGAAACCACGAACATTTATTTCATACAATAAAAAATCTTAGCTTATAACAAATACTCTTCCAGGTGATGTCTTACTAAGATGATTCCCACACTGTAGTGCTATCAGAGTTTTTCTTTCTACTGACGACTTCTACATGGGCATCTAGTCCATTTGATAACCTACTTAGTCGCCTGGCCCAAGATCCCTTTATGCCTGTAAATATTTTCCATGTATAATAAACCACAGTTAAAAAAAAATTGATCTCCGAGATAGCTGGAATCTTCTCTCAATCTAAATGACCAACTCAAAACGATCGACAATTCTTCATCTATACTGACCTACTCTTTCGCCTCCTCTAGAAGCATTATTGTTATCCCTCAAGGTACTCAAAAGTTCATCATAGTCGTAATCGTTTTTCTTCAAACCGTGTTCATACTTAGCTTCTTTTTCTAGAAGCGCCTCTCTCTGCATTTGAGTTCTCAACTGAAACAAATAATCGTCAGTTATGTCGGAAATATTGTAAATTTCGGCGTTATATACCTCTGAAGGCACGTCTGGTATGACATACTGCATTATTCCAACCAAGGCAAAAACGACGTGCTGAAAAACATAGTTAAATTATTTATAACATATATACAATCAACTCATCTTCAAGTTTCGCCCTCTATGGAGCCGCCCATTGGCAACTTTTGTCTCTTACGACATCTGTCAACAAGGGTGAACTGATTTAAAGCAACTTCCCTTGTTTTTTGTAAACACTATTCGATGTACCATTATCTCGGCTCATTCACATCAGGAACTGGCAGCTGATATTAAGTGCATGCTTTCCACTATGCATCAAACCTGCTACAGTTAGACCGCCAGGCTATACTGACGAGTCTAGGCTAAAGACGAAAAATGTATGTCTAGAGTAGGTCTGATGCATAGTGGAGAGCATACCCTTAATACATACTCGTCTATATATAACTGAAAATTATGTAACCCTTCATTTTTTTGAGTAAGAAGTTCGTTCCAACAAAATCACAGTTCCAAACTTCACTACGTCTACACAGAAATTTTAGTTTTTAAACAATTTAAATTCAGTACCTCTAATGCAGTCTTTAAGAGTTGAAACTAAATCATGATCCTGAATCAGCTTGACGAGCTACCTAACCTAACTTTCAATCACCTGAAAGTCCAGATGATTAAAGAAACTAATCCTTACATCGTATGGTGAAATGTGACAGCAATTTTTCGATTTTGAAAACTTACGATATGAATATGATAGCCTAGAAAATAGATATTCATATAAATTCGTTCAATTATGTTTATTTTCTTACTTTCGGATTCTATAGTCTAGAAAGAATAATCGGATTAATCAGTTGATTCTAAATCGTTCCAAGACTGGGTATGTCGATTTTAAAATTATAAGGTCGCGCATGGATTCTATGCAATTTTGAATGAGGTTCTTAACTCCAAAGAACTCTGTTGAAATGAACCTCATATTTATGTAGATAAAAAGTTGTGTATTTTTTTCGAAACGCGTCACTAAAAGAAAGAGTTTTATTTGTGAAACTGTGTGATAATTACACAACTTTTTATCTACATGATGGAAGAGTTTCACCAAGTAAAGAGCATCTACAATCTACCTCATACTTATGTAATTTTTTCATCGATATAATTCTTAAATCAATATAATACTCGATGTAATAAACTCAAATACCTAATATATCAATAAATTCAACAGAATCAAGATGAACGTTACAGGAAATTAATTCCTTGAAACAAGCACTGGTTACAAGTATATACAGTACGGTGAAATCAATTATTGCCTTAATTTTGTTAGGCTGCTAGATTTACCTTCTGACTCTTACCTCAAAAATCACAACAAATGCAAGCCTTGCAGCAAAAACATGCCAGTATTGTGGACTCAACCCGTAGGGATCTGTCTCGTTTGGACCATTTCTGTATCCTACCAAATAGAATTAAGAAAAATTAGCAATGAAATAAGAAAAACCCCAATTTGAGTAATTATTTGTTGGATTTTTCTGAATAATAAGCTTATATTAGGAACGATTCCGGTATATACAATTAGCATAATGCTGGTCTGCTGGTAGAGATAGAGACACACCCAATACTTGAATAATGAAGCTTCTGGGATTTAACATCAACAATAACATGTCATGGCACGATCATGTTGCTGGTTTCGCTAGGTCGGCATCCCAGAAGCTGGGGGTATTCTTCCCCTTCAGCAAATTATATTCCCCGGAACAGCTACTGCTACTATAAAAGGCCCAGATTCTTGAAGCTTCTGGAGACAATCCAGAAACGAGAAATACATCCAGTGGATGCGCCTGACCTCACAAATGACCTCCACAGTCTGGAACATCCAAGAAGGGTGGCTGATATCTCCCTTCTCTAGATATTATCATGGCAGATGTTCCACCGAGCTGTCTCACATAATAACACCCAAAAATCGCCAGTAGAGCAAGGACTGGAGAATCTCAAGGGGTGCATCTTCACCAGGTCGAGCTCTCAAGATCTCGAACAAGCATCTTCCAAAAGTCGTTCTTTTGGAGAACCTCCGCGTTTTGGAATGAGCTACCGGAGACTGTTCCCCGAACTCTCTCTCGCTGCGCTTATGAAGCGCGATAGGAAATCTGCCTTTATATGAGGCAATCTATTATAAACAAGGAGAGTAATTTTAAATTTTCTCGAGGAATCATCCAAAACTTCGAAAGAAAGCATTAGGTAGCTCTGAATTTATGCGATTTCCTTTTATTATTTCGAATGAATTTTTTTCATTGACAATTTGATGACAGATTCGAAATCACCAACCACAAGAACCAAACATGAAAAAAAGTTTTTAGAATCCAATTATTTTTTGGAATACCGATTTTGTTTATGAAAAATTTGACCCTAGATTCGCAATCTTTGTTGCGCTTTTGCCGATTAGCAAACTGAACAACCGTTACCTCTATATTGACAGGTATCGGGAGGATCTTCATCATCTCCTATCACATCTGCACTGTAGTGTGACGTATTGAAAACTGAAATGAAAATATAATTACTAATCAATGAAATTGTTCCGTCAAGCATAGTTCAAACCTGATAAAGAGGCGTCTATGTACCCCGTCAAATCGTCAGTAGGAGAATATTTGTACTGGTATACCATTCTTGGAATGAAATCACTTGTATATGCTATCACAAATCCCTAAAATAATGCAATATCTATCATTCAAATGTTGGTCATTTATTACAAGAGAACCAAAGATATCCAGAAAAATGATACACATTTATTGGAAACAAGGTGTACACTAAAGGAGGCGAAGCGAAAAGCCGCGAAGGACCACCCCTCTAGCAAAAAGCTGGCATAGCCACTGGGCTTCAGCGCCCAAGATTTGATGACCTAACTTCGCCGATCTCGCTTCTCTTCACGTCGCTTCGTCTCAGTATGCGCGCACCTTAACTCTTATACTTACATTCGAAACAACTGCAGCATACGTAATCGCTCTGAGGATACCATACCAGGCTCCAATATCCTCCACCCTTTCTGCCAGCGGTCTTCTAGCCTGCGTCACCATTTTGTACGCATCCAGTCTTATTTCGGCTATGTTGTTTAATAAGGCACATAGTGGAGCTAATGGAAATGCCGCTACAAACAAGGTCACGAAGCCATATTGGAGAACTGAAAGCAGCATGGCGTTAAGGTAACATTACTAAAATGTATAGCACAGCAGATAAGAGAAAACCAACCTTAGGTCGTGATGAATTCATTATACTTAAAATGCAAAGGTACTGTGTCCTCTAGAATACGTAGCTTGCAGCGTTTTTTGCGTTAAAACGCGTCTGAAAATTCAATTGCGCAATGTTTCTGCCGACTTTATGTCATCTTCTATGGTCTATGTCTCTATATAGCATGAAACTAATATTTGGCTAGGGTTTTGATTATATTGCTTCGGATATATGCTCCGATAGTCAGGCAGCTTTAAGAGCGGTAGCATTCAAGAATCAGGTCATCACTGGTCCAGGAATGCAGCTCCGCCCTCCAAGAAGGTGACCCTCATGTGTGTCCCTGGTCACAATGGAGTGCCAGGTATCGAGAAAGCAGACTACTTGGAGAGGATGGGACCAAGGGACACATGCATTGGCCCCGAACCCGTGTTGGGTATTAGCAGAGTTTGACAGGGAAGAGAGCTACTCAGAGGAATGCTCGAACATCATGAAGTCTGAAAAGTTCGACACTAAGGAACTACCATGTCTGTCCTAGTTCTAGTGATGGTCCTCATGGGCGGCAAAAAGGGCCATTTTAATATATTTACTCACTCATCTCTAAATATTCATCGAAAAGAGCTAGTCGTCCTGGATCTTGTAAATGATAATCTTCCTCCCATCTCGTATGTTGTCTCGTTAAATCTTTTGTGTTCGACCTGTGTGTTCTACGCCTCCACCAGTTGTATAATGCTCTAAAATCATCACTCCAGTTATTTCTTGTCAGTTATAAAACCGTAGGTAAAACTTTCATAATAGCATGAAATAAGTTATTAAATTTTAAGGTGGCCGCTAATTAAAGCATTATACTGATATTAATGTCATTATATTTTCAAAATCAATTTTTTTCATTGTTTCTCACTAAAGAGGTAGCCGAAACGTCATCAAATACTCTTTCATTCTGGTTTGAATTAGCGGCTAGCAAAACACATAATGAATCATAGAGACAACCACAGGATGAATTTTTAGAAGTTAAATTAATAATATATAATAATAAATAAAAAGAGCAAACCGCCCTCAAAATTTGAAAAAAAAATTTAACGATTAAGATCTTGTTGAACAGCAATAGAAAGTCCAGAGAATTTAACTATCCCATCGTAATATATTAAAAATGCCATTGCAGAACTTGCTCATCCTGCAATATCTTACTTGTTAGACAAAACAAGCAATTTTACCAAAGAGGGACTTGACTAGCATTTTCAAGTGCATTTCCAAAATGAACACTATTTTTGTGACCAGTACCTTGCGAACTTTTAAGACTAAACGTGATAAAAACTGACAAGTACTATTAAATTCAATTATTGCGATACTATTTACATATTCACTTTGAATGATTACTACTTACGGATTGAACAGCTCAACAAAATTGTTGAATATTTGTTTTCCTATCATTATAATCGATAGCTGAATACACAGTTCACTCAGACAGCCTGCTGGGTCACAAATATCTCCTTTAACTCTCAGAAACTCTGACTGTCTAGTCGTTGTATCACCTGGATAGTCAAAAAATCTGCCCTAAAATATATTCTGAGCTTGAAAACGTATTCACTACTGCTTCGGCAGACTTTTTGAAAGTACAAAATTTGAGAAATTACATTTTGTGCTTTAGTGGATGCTCTCCACTATGCATCAGACCTGCTATAGAAATACATGTTTTGTCTTTAGTCTAGACTCGTCAGCATAGTGGATATACGTAACCCAGTCAAGGGTGTGATAGCAACATGAACTTATCTCCAAGTGTCGCCCTCTATGGGGACGCCCATTGAATACTTACGAAGTCGAAGGTCCTAACACTTAGACATATGTCCCTTACGACATCTGTCAACAAGGGTGAATTGATTTATAGCGACATCCCTTGTTCTTCGAGGCACTATTCACGATGTACCGTTATATCGGCTCATTTACGTCTGAAGCTGACAACTGATAACGAGTGTATGTCAGCCCTGCTATAGGCATGCGTGTTTCAGCGTTAGCCTAGATTCGCTAGTATAGCCTGCCGGTCTAACTGTAGAGATCAATCTGATGGTATATACATAACCCAGTCAAGGGTGTGATAGCTGAGATAACGGTACATCGTAACATACGAAGAACAAGGAATGTCGCTGTAAATCATTGTCTTGTTGACAGCTGTCATAAGGGGCATCTGTTGCCGCTTCAAGGCAGTCCAGGTGTTAGGACCTTTGACTTCGTAAGTTGCCAATGGGCGTCCCCTTAGAGGGCGACACTTGGGAGTGAGTTAAATTTAGTGCTTTTAAAAAAGCTGTTGGGACAGCAGTAATGTTAGTAAATGTATTTCAATCAATCTTATGTGGTTACAATTGGCAGCCAATACGAAAATATAATGAACCAGAGAAACAACCACAGGCTTCAATTGAATAGATGAAATCACCTGTTAGTACCTTTCTGGCAAATTCGTGGTTCTTACTAAGACAGCTAATATTGTGCTACTTACTTTGAAGAATGCGATGTATATCAAAGACGAGTAGAAGTTCATGAATTCGAATAAAAAAATCTTAAACGTATAGGAGTCTTCGTATTCCGTTTGCGTCCTAGGGCTTTCTAAATTCGTTAAGTTTATAGCTAATTTGTGATAAAACTGCAAAATGGAATTATTGGAATATATAAATATTCAAACAGCTACATAAAATTAGGAACCTACCCTCGTAAGGCACATAATGATGATTAAATTAATGACGGCGGCCGATACCGAAGTCACTATTTTGGCATGTTTCTTGAGAAATAGAGATTTACTTCCATATATCACTGTGACTAAGGACAGTCTATAAATTATTGTTCCCAACACAGCACACAAAACGACGAATAACTGCGAAAATAAGATTGCATCAGTCCCTCTTTCATCATGTAGATAATATAATAATGTTTAATTCAATTCAATTGAAGAATTCAATTGTATTGATGATCGGATCGGATCGAATCGAATCCAATTCAATTTAATTTGATTTAATATAATTTAATATAATATATTTTAATATAATATTATTTAATTTAATTTGATTTAATTTAATTTTGAAAATAAATTTACTCTAAACAGTATTTTATTTGAAATAATTTTTTGAATATATTCCTATTTTTTCAGTAGCATCGTACATTGAATCAATTTCATTTCATAAGCACATTAAACATTAAAAATACCCACCATAAAAAAAACTGCTGACCCAGTGACCGTCAACCTCATCGCTTTTGACCAAGTTGCCAAATAAGGTTCCTTTTCTCTCGTTACAGGATTAGTTCTAAACGTTTTAACGCTTGTTTCAAATTCTGTAACCCAAATTTAATCAACGTAAGACAAAATAGATACATTATAGTATTCCGCAGATACTTCCGTCCGATTTGACAGCAACAACTTATTTGCCAGTATACTTCTTATTGAATTTCTACCAAAAATACTGTTGACAACGGCTATACATCCAACTGGTGGGTTATTCATTTAGTGAGCTTCCAAATGTTAGAAATTAGTCAATATAAAATTAACGCAGAAATATTTTGTTGATGTCAAATCGGACGGAAGTTTCCATAAAAATAGTTTAAGAGCATTGAAAGATGATAATAAAAAAATATTTACACGAAGAGCAGCGTAGTTTTCTCGCCAAACAGTGAATGTTGAACTGGCTTCAAAGTCGCCGCGTTGTCAGGTAAGATTGTAAGAAAGATAAGCTTATGGAATTGTATTTCGTTATTCATAGTCATGGCATTCAACTGAACCATTTTTTCATCTTAGGTTATTTTTTACGGAGGCGCATTTTCAAATAATTATCTTATATGTAATAGTTCCACAATTTTGAAAATAAACTATAGACATCAATAAACATAAAATTATCTTAGTTTCGAACGCGAGTGTGGCCAACTGCGAGTCAGAATTGTCAAATTATTTACTATACTCTCTACTGCTTATGCTTTACAACTGGTTTTTATGTCTACGTTACTTCGAATTGTTTCTCTCGTCGTGTTCGTCCTAACAAACCTAGCATGGAAAATGTAATCTATTCTATCTTATATGTTCTAGTCTGGCACAGCCTGGCTTTAGTGAAGCTATTCAGCCAGTCGAATTTGATTTTAATTAGAGGCCAGTGGAAAATATATGATGAGCAGAAGTTACATTTTAATGTAATTTATTGTGTGCATTACCTGGTCTGGGCTCTTCGTCTATTTCAGTTGCTTGCAAATCCCATTCCCATTGGATGACTCGTTGTTTTCGCTTCCACAACTCCAAGAATAAAGTTGCTAAAATTTTACGAATTTGTTACGAAAATCTTTCTGATACACATTAATACCTATAATTAATTATCGTACTTCTAGTAAAAATTTAAATACATGAGGATGGCTTTGTTGTCAGGGTCTTGGTCTTGATCTCCGATAATGGTTAGAAGCCAAAGTCATGGTTCTTACAGCTAACGTGAAAGGGGGCTGGCTCAATCTACCTCTATAAAATCTGATATTGTTTTGTTAGTAAACTAATATAGTCTTACCCCACAGACTCATGAATATCGCGAAAAATACTGTGGCTGGGTTATCAAACAAATAAGTCAGTCTAGCAAATTTGCAACTCTCCTTGAGTTTTTGAAATTTACAGGCCTTGTCGCACATTGGACATAAAGTTATATTCCCTGGACCATTTGGATCGCAAATTTCTTTCCTGCAAACGAGAAATGGATGATTAAACCATCTAAAAAGAATCACCATGGTGAGACAAGTATCAATCAACCAATCCATCATAGGTAGGAAGATCTGGAAAAAATTAAAATAATGTGGTGACCTCCTTTTATTATTGCTATCTCGAGACTTTTTTCGACATTGCAGTAGGTTTAATCTATGTTCAAGATGTATACTTTTTCTCAACAACATTACTTTTTGCATTATATTTTATTATTATATGTATAATTGGATATATTCGTCGCCTTTGTGCTTTCTCCCCTATCCATGACCAACAGCTATAACTCATCCCTTTTTCTCATGTCATTACACTGATGACTAATCTACAGTTACATTTCTCTGTAAACAACCCAGGGGACTCTTTTTATTCCGAACATCAACATCTCGAGGTGCTTAGGTCAGTAAAAATCTCCTACCACTATGTAGGAAAAAGAAAAGACTGCTGGAAAAAAACAAAGACACCAGCTTGATATCAAAAAAGGCATTGTCTTTAATGTCGAACAATTTTTCCGAAACAAAATAATCGTCTTTTGAGGTGTGCAGTGTTTCTGAGCAGAACCTGGACTAATGGGCGGGAGGTAAAGGTCTTCCAAACTTACGTTGGCATGTTGTCATCACTGTCAATAGTAAAGGTACCATATAGAAAGCATAGTGTCCCGACTATAGCTGGAGGAAATAACATTTTGGTATAAAATCCCAGCCAACAAAAGTACAACCCTATTTTATCTCCAAAGTATTTTCTCACTAGATGCAGTGGCTGCCGCTTCATCCATTTTGATGGCCTCGCCCACTCTAAATACAGCAACTATAAAATACAAATATATTCATTTATAGAACACATCATAAACACGTTTTCATATAATATAAATTTAATTTAGAAGATTATCACGAATATCTCACAAAATGTGTTGTATGAACCTATCTATCTGTGTTGGGTTTGACAATTTTTTATAATACTTTTTCTTGCCTCAGGCCTTGGTCTACAATATAAGCAGAGTGTGCCGTAATATGTTAATTTGACAGTTGCGCAGCGCTGACAACCAAACTTGAACATCTACAGACTCTATTGGAAATATTGACATACTTATAGATGAACTTCATATTGCTTGGGATTAATGTACATTCAATTTCTGCGCTATTCATAATATAGTCAAAATCGAATGAAACCTATAAACCTATTAGAAAAATTGGAAAAAAAAATCTGGTAGCTGCAGGATTTGAACCCAAATATCTGCTATTCTGCGCTGTCGTCCTAAGCCATGAGACTACGCTACCTTGGTAGGCTTAAAGGACATATGTGATTTTTTAATGGATTTAAAACTTGTATCCAAACAAGGTTTATGGATTAGAATGAAGAAAAATCTAGAAAAGTGTCAGCTATCATATATAATAATAATGGTATCTTAGATTAGTCTTTCCCCCAGGGATAATTCCTTACTATTGAGTTTCTCAACTTTCAACATATGGCAATCGGATTGAAATAGCCTTCATCTATCTGTTGACTTCTAGTTAAAAGATTTAACCAAATATTAAGAAACCGCCCATGAGGTGCCTGAAATCAACAGGAAGTAAAACGTATTGCTTAAACTCCTTATTGTGATCGTTGATTCTAATCTGGATCTGGCTACAGTTTTTTCAAATTATGTTCCATTATCACTTACATCCCACGATTAAACATATAAAAAAAGAATAAGCTTTATAAGTACGTCAAAATATTATCCGCTATGTTTATTACCCTCCTGTCCAGAAGTTTACCATCACTAGTTTCCTTTTCCCATCTACCTTCATGCAATGGAAAACAAGCGATATATGTGTAATCATTCAAAAGTCTCCGAATTCCGACCTAAAAAATACAATGAATGCTGTCAAAAACTTATAAAATAGATAAAATGGCCGCATGAGAAGATGTTAAGTATACAAATGCAAATTTTCAGGATGCTTATCAGTTGATCATGGCGGTTTAAGAATGCAAAAAACAATTACAAATTTAGCTCAGAATGAGAAAAAGAAATAACCATAAATTTCAGTTTACACACAGCTCTATAACTCTATTACGTCATTTAATAAAACACCTTTTACTTTACTTTTGAACACATGAAACCTTTGACTTCTAATCTTTGGTGGAATTTTATAATGATAGTTAACAGCAGTGTAGGAAAAAGATTTTTTATAAAAATCAGTTTTGTGTCGTGGCATGTAACACCAGAACGCGTATTATTTGAATGTAGGGTATTTATGAACGTAATATGGACGCTCACTTTTTAGTATTTGATGTACTGAGGAAATAAGGTGTAGGATCCACGCTTTTTCAGAATGAAGAGTAACATGACGATATCTGGGGGGATGGTAGAAAACTTAATGCAGAATTTTGAATCTTGTTCATGTTTGCATTATACTGGTCACATGATGGTAAAATGTTATTCTACTATCGAAGACAATCCCTAGATTTCCGATTTTTTCTACGGATTCAAGTTTGCTGCCATTTAGAAATACATAAATTTTTTTGAAATTCGGTGAAGATGATTTTGCGTAGAATAATATGACATTTACAATACTCTATGACAAAAGGCTGATCAGAAATATACAAGGCAAATAAAATTGGTCCTAAGATAGAATTTTTACGGTTATGTATTTTAGCCCTTGACAAAGTTCATACTGGATACATATACATTCAAACTTTGAAAGAAAAAAGTGCCGGCAGTAGGTTTCGAACCCGAAACCTCAAGCACTCCAGGCAGACGCTTTGAATCATTCAGCTATAGTGACCTATGTCCTATAATTTAATTAACTATTAGTTAATTCTCGTTTACGGCTTGCAATGGAATCCAATAAAATTTTCTTTATTTTTCTGAAGATATTCTACTTGCCTTATCCGTGTCATCGAATTTAACTCGCAACAAAATCTGCATTACGATTAGGCTTCGTTGAGCGCTTGAATAGGAAGTAACTCTGTCTTTCACTACAAATCTGAAAATAAAATTTTATTACACATTAATGTTTTTCAAATTTACAGCAGAAACTAACTGTTCTTCTCTGTCACGTCCTTCCGTTGCATCATAGAAGGATGGTTCGGGTGATATCAGGTCGTGATTATACTCGAAGAAATGTTTCCACCATCTCATTAGTTTTGTATAGAAGTCCTCAGGTTTTCCTTGAGCTTTTTTGTCATCCTGTAAGTATGATTAAGAAGGACAATGTTCCTTAAATTGTTGTCAACAGTAAAATTAACTTAGGAATAATTTTGAACCCTGATTTGAAGATTAGTTACCAAAAAAGTATACGCTTTTATATCATTGAATTGTGTAATGACGTTATAAGTTGATAGGAAAAGTTTAAAAAAAAAATTATTTTATTCTTATTACCGCATTTGAATAAAAGATTGTTTCTAAAAAACTTTTTTTGCTTTTAGTTCTTCTCTTTTCTTCAACTCTTTGTATATAGCTGTATAATTATATCACTTACCCAGGCTTTAACTGATATTGTTATAAATCTTTTGATGGGCAACTTCATACCCATAACAGCAGCATATCTTGTTTTCGTTTTCCATGGAAGGTGAACCTTCAGAAACCACGTTCTGCCATCAAAAGATAAATCTTTATGTTCCAATTCTAGTTCAAGTCCTTCTTTTATCAAATTTTCCTGGAAAATTAAAAGTGAGCGTCATCAAAACTCCTTTGAGATGTGTGTTGGTCATATACCCATACTGCACATATTATGGCAAATTCTTAGCCATTTGAATGGAGTAATGAAGATAACTAGCCTTAGTTCAAATCTTGCACTAGGCAATGAATGAATGGATGAAAAAGGAGACTGTTAAATGAAAAAGCCACAAGTTCATACAGCATCTATTGATCCAAGGCCAGCCTTCTTCGTTCGCACTGCACTTGTCATACTTTTGGACTTGATCAAACCTATGTCGTTACACACCTTCACCATACTCAGGACCCATAGAGTAATAACAGTTTCCCGATTTTCGTGTAGAGCCAATGTACCACTGTTAGACTCAGACTTATCTTGTGACCAACACTTTTCTGCAAGCTCAGCATCAGTTATAAATAGTTCATATATGTATGCACTATGCATCAGACCTGTTATAGACATGCATGTTTCGTCTTTAGCACCAAATCAAGGGTGTGATAGCAACATCACTAATCTTCAAGAATCGCGCACTATGGCGCTGCCCATTGGCAACTTACGAAGTCAAAGATCCGCTTTAAGGCAGTCCAAGTGTTAGGACCTTTGACTTCGTAAGTCGCCAATGAACAGCGCCATAGTGCGCGACGCTTCATTCAGGACATTCATAACAATTATACTTTGTTGATTTTTTGAAAAGACAATACTTGTCAACTGTCATTTCATTTACCTGAAATACTTTCCTTCTGTCTCTTTTTCTAGCCTCTGCTTCAGTCATGACTCCCAATTCTTCCTCTTCGTATACAAGGACCATATCGATTTTCCTTCGACCGTCCCGGAAGTATAAGCTTTCTGGATCTAAAATCTAAGGGAAATCTTAAGCTACAGTACAAAGTTATCATCGTGAAAATAGGACTAATTATTTCAAAAGTTTGATTTTGGACTTCCATTGTCCATACATTCTTTTGAGTATCACGACGTTTCGATTGATATGCTATCTTCAATCGTCTTCAGGTGAACTAGCGAACACGTTCCTTTCATGCTTATTTATACCCCGTCCGGTGACGTGGCTGTTAGTCGGTCATTGTTTGTTGTCTCGTTTATTTGAAATAACTTCATGTTTAGTAAAAAAATCGTGTAGTCTGTTATAAATTACTCTCTCAAATACTTTTGCTAAGTTTGATATTAGTGATATCGGTCTATAGTTTTCTAATTTTGATTTGTTTCCTGATTTGTAAATTGGTATAATGTTTGCTGACTTGAAATGTTCTGGACAGACCTAGTTTTCCATACAAGTATTAATTGTATTTATAAGTGGACTACTTATGACTTGGTTCATAGTTTTAAGTAGATTAGAATGAATGTTGTCAATACCGCCTTTTGTACATTTCAATAATTGTTTTATAATAGTAACTATTTCAATTTCAGTAGTATATTAAAATAATTCATTTTTTAATCTGTATAAAGGATCACTATATTTCAAAACATAAAAACAAAATTTTACCTCTTCTTTTCTTTCCATCACAGGTGTAGTAGTAACAGTTGATGTTGGTTCTGGATAAACTTCCGGGTAATCCTGGACTAAAGAAGGCAGTGGCGTCCCTGGTATAGTCATCTGGGCATCACTAGTAAGCTGCGGCCCGAAAGCATCTTTTATCGTAGCAAAATTGTTGATCATCGGCTGAAAGATTTTATAATCAATCATTGTCAATAATTTTGTACTGCAGAAATACAACATAATCGTTTTAGGAGATATCTTTTAATGGTATTCCAATTTTTATTTATTAGATATAAAACAAAATGTATTTCAGCATGATGCTTCGGTTTTTTTATTTCAAGGCATACTGAGATTCTTTTGTAATTGTGCAATGTAAAAGTAATTAAAATACATTTCTTATATATTATTTCGATCAGTTGATTTATTATAAAACAAACAAAAATGTTTCAATACGACGAGTCGGTTTATTTAATTTAAACCATATTCAGGTTGTGTTGCAATCCTACAATATCACGGTTATTAAAACATAATATAACAGAAATGTATTTAAATTACTGTGATATTGTAAGATTACATAAGAATCTGAAGATGGTTTGAATGAAATAATCCGAAACGTCGATATGGAAGATTTTCAATTTCATGATAAATCAACTGACCAAAATACCGTTAAAAACATGTATCCTACCAGAATATGGTTACAGATCAGATCGTCATATTCGTTTTATTGCTGCAAACAATCGCTTTCAGTTCGCGCGCCAAAAATTTGGAATTCAAGATATGTTTTGTTAGTGACAATTTTTTATTGCATTCCGTTGCAATCTGTTGCGAGACTAAACTAATAATTCTGAATATTTTAAGAAAAATTCGTCGCCAGAGGGTATCGAACCCAGAACCTCCTGCACTCTGAGCGTATGCTTTAGGTTCAGGTAAGGCGAGACCGTCAAACAAAACTTCAATAGAACTTTGTTTTGTTGTTGTTCTTCTTTTTTCATCTCTAAATTATGGCTCAAACTTCATTTTTAGACTTTTCTGATTCCCATGATCATTTTCATAAAAAATTGAAGGTGTCAAAAATTAAGGATGGGTTGTTGGGGGAAGAGAAAGTACCACAAATGTGGTACTTTTGGGGTTGATGAAGGATATCCTTTAAATATAAGTCCACAATATATTTTTATGAATGTAGTTGATTTTTTATACGTTTCGAATATTCCAAACAAAATCACTACCTTTTTAATTCTATGTATGTACGGTATTTTTATGGCACAGTTAGCTTTTCTCCTAGGGGGGTCATACTTTTTATGTATCTGTTACTGTGGATAACTACAATTTTACTCATTGGGGATCATAAGCATGATGTGAAAAGTGCTACTTAGCTTTTTAAAAAACGGCATAGAGTAAGTTTGCTTCTATATCAGTTTATTCAGCATTATGATAGAATTTTTCAGCTGATTTTTTCAAGATAATGGAACGGAAATGATAGAGAAAGGTTGGTTCTATGTTCGTGTGGAGCCCTTTTTGCATTTCTTGGCACAAAATTTTAGATATAGTCACATGAATACTGACATTTTTTACTCATTTCGGATGTCTCGATTAACCTTTTATAAAACAAAGTAACCAAAATATCAAGAAAAGAGCTTCGCACGGACATAGAATCGTCCTTTCTCTATGATCTGCATAAAAATAATGTTCAATACGTTCAAAATCAAGCGCTTCAAACGTGGCAGCGTACTTGCAGATATTTTTACCGCTAATACGAGCGCTCTTGCGCCAATATCTAAAATTTTATATAAAAATATTGGAAAAAAAACTTCGCACGAGCTTAGATCCAACTTTTCTCTGTAATTTTCTTAAAAATCGTTCAATTATCTTGAAACATGAGTGCTGGAAACGAAATATTGCAAACACCTTTTATTCTAGGTAGATTTAATGAAATCGCACCTTAGAAGCATTGCAGCAAGAACAAATTCTATGCAACCTTCGGGTCATATGATAAGAAGGACAACGCTTTAAACAAATAAGTAGGTTGCAGTCCTTATGCCACATCGTCCGAGAATAGCATTCCTAGTGGGTCATGTGATAAAAATAGCCCACAACACGCAGAAATAACAAACAGGTAATGAATCCCTCAATATTGATATCGATCCTCCAACCAACAGATACATATTTTTATTGACGTAATGACGATGTTCGTATAGTTGCGTGTAAAGTTATCTTCGAACATTGAAGTTGACTTCATTGATCGAATCTTCCACTGATGTCCAGGAAAGACTGTAGGTTATCACAATGATTGAAAACCGGTGACGAATAAATTGAGGTTTTTCGACTCAAAGTCATGGTCAACAGTTGATGTTCGAAAATTGTTAAAAATCAATAGGTATACCTTAGATTTAGTGAAAAATAATGTTTTACGTCAATTAGCGGCGAGATATTGTAATCGCTAGAAACTTCGAATTAGAGGTTATGTTGTCTTGATGTTTCATAGAGTATACGTCACGAAAAACTATCACACTATGTTCGTCTGTCTGTCTGTACTCTGTCCGAAAATATTTGACTCCTCGGTAACTCACAAAGTATCATTCGGATTTCGATAAAATTTTTAAAGTAGATTAGCACTATTGTAAGGACGAATAAGCCTTTTAGTATCGAAAATGTGTGCAGTGGCGGAGTTATCGTCAAAAAAAACGAAAAATTAATTTCTTTTGAAATCAAATGTGTGAAAAATCAACTATATTTAACAAGTACTAATGATTGTCAGGGTCAAAAATTTAAAGATTACAGAACGTATTTACCAAAAAAAAGTTGAAATTCTTTACGAAACAATTTGAATATTTTTCCAACATTCATTAAAAATGGATTCAAATATTCCGAATATAAGCTTCTATATACCCAGGCCAATTTGTATTACGTGACTACATATCATTGGAGTGCATCTCGATTGTCAGTTATAACGATAGATAATTGTGCATATATGTATTAAAAAATCCATGATCTATTGTCACGAAAACGTTATATCATAGTGTTAGGTTGGCAAAATATAGATTAATAAATACTCGTTTCGAATTTTATAGTAAGGGAGCGTCATGGGGACCTATTTGATTTTGAAAATTATATGGTAGAGAGAAAAAAGGTTATATATTATGATGGAAATACTCGAGCCCTAAACAAATCTGGATCTTTCTCTTTCTGAAATTGACTTTAATCTTATTGTTGTGTATTCATCTTTTTTTAATAAAGTTCTTGTCGTATTTAATATTACTGAAATGAATGTTTCCTAATTCTAAATGACGAAATATGTCATTGATTCCTGCTTTCAAATTTCTAACAAAAAATATTCTCGTCGTCGTCCGCCATCTGTTGATTCATGATCTGTTCTAAAACTATCGGAATCGTTACATGTCTATGAAAAAGGTAGCACTCAGGTAGTACCAGCTGCGAATGTCGTACCTTTTCGTAGGGAACGCTCCCCCTTCTCTGTTGCGGGGCTCTATCCCTAGGGCTCTCCTCGATCCCATTCAGCTGTCCACCGTTGGTCTCTTCCGCAGAAGTAAATCGCGTGATGTTCAACAGAGACTGAGATCGAGGCTTCTCGCTGACGATGGGTATCACGGTGGTACTGACGACTTGAGAAGCATCCAACATCTGATCGTACCGCACATTTATTGGTACGTTCAGACTGCATGTGCTTTCGTTGCTCGGACGACGGGAAGAGTCTGGAACAAAAATGAAGCAGCTTAGCTCGGTAATTACCCCAATTTATTTCGTTTTTGAAAAACATTTCCCGGTAGAATGAAATCAGAATTTTTGGTGCTTTCGGGTCAAAGTGAACTTTGGTTTTTGCACTTTTGTGCGAGTCTGACTGCGGAAATCCTCCTGGTTAGTATTTGGTAATATATGAAGGATTCAATGGAAAAATGGAAGAATAGAAGAATGGACGAATTGACGAATGGACGAATGGAAGAATAGAAGGATGGAAGAATGGAAGAATGGAAGAATGGAAGAATGGTAGAATGGAGAAATGGAAAAATCGAAGAATAGAAAAATGGTAAAATGGAAATAATGGCAGCAAGAAGAGGTCTTAGCAGTACTTAGGTATCTTGAATCATAAATATGAATATAATATGAATGGATAATCAACGGAAACTGTTTTGACCGCGGCATCTCAATTTTCAATTCCAGTTTTAAGGAGAATGTGAATAGGCAAGTAGATATCCTCTCGCAGCGCTTCTGGAGCGTGATAGGACTTCTGCCTTTGCGAGAAGTTTTCTATAAAAAATGACTCGTAACTGTAAGACACAAAACAGGCTGAACTTGCTTGTAGGTAGGTCCTTACTCGCCCCCTTCAAGAATCAAGAGTACTTGAATACCCTAAAATATAAGGCACTGCCAGGTTTTGAGTATTGGGTTCAATATACTCGAATACCCGATGTCCAGCTCTGACAACATATTTTGAAAATAGGGCTAACGTGGAGTCAGCCTCGATTGTACGTTACCGTTTCACAGTTTATCTGATAGACGGCAATAAAAATAATAACATAATAACACAGCATTAGTAAGATTTTCAGATATAATTGAATCAATCCATCATACTATTGGGTTTTCTCATCGTTTATATGAGAACTTCAAACAGTACGTAGGTATGGCATTTATAATTCAGGAGTTAAGTGGGAGGAAGACATTTCCCATAGGTCAAAATTCCTATAATTGCCACCCACACCATGTAAGCGCTTCTATTTGCTTTGAAAAAAAATGAAGGCCTACTTTAGAAAATAACGTCAATTACGAATACGATATATAATAAGCGTCCGGAAATTTGAGCTTCCTTATTTAGCCTCATGGAACAAATTATGGAGTAATATTTTTGGTTAATGATATCAAGGAACAATTAAGTTTTGGTGTATACATATGTATAGACAATCTCACACAAAGGCAGAAAGGCTATTACACTTCAGAGGTACTGCGAGAGAACAAACTCCGCTAGCTCGTTCCACAACGTCAAGGTTCTCCAAAAAAACGACTTACACGTTACTGAGCCACTGTCATGCTTTTTGCCAGCTTGTAGATTCATGCTTTAACAAGATTTATCGTGAGCTATCTGCCTTTAAACAGTGATTCACAAAGTAGCCCCTACATGGAGTGGTGTAAGATTTAAGAGGGGCAGTAGCTGATGGAATTGAGGGCAGTCTGGTGGCTCAATTACAGATTAAGGACAAAAATTAATTATTTAATAAATTAGAGAAGAAGATGGAAATTTCTAAAAACATCTGAAAAATAATAAGTAAAACCTGGTTATAACGACAGTGATGGGACCAAGAATTTTTTTACGTTATAACACGGTAAGGTTATTTAGGCGGTTTTGAGATTAGATATTGAAGGGAACGATATAACGAGTGGTAAATCGGATGAATTTAAATGATCTTTAATATGCCCAACTAAATTTATCGTAGAATCCACTAAACCTACTTTCCAACACACGTTTGCTTTCTGTTTTCCACTTTCGACCACATTGTTTAATGTGACTTTTTCGTTCACCCTACAAAATTACTGCCTAAAGCTTTTCTTTTAGATAAAAAAAATTTCGACATTTAATTGACACGATTCAAATACCTATTGGGCAAATTTCAGAACAAACTTACCTGGCAAAAGATCTCGAGATTGTTCTAGGCCAGTCATACACCGGAAATTGAGTCATAAAGGGGTCATAAGTGGTAAATATTTACTCATCTCCAAGTGTCGCCCTCCAAGGGGACGCCCATTGGCAACTTACGAGGTCAAAGGTACTAACACCTGGACTGCCTTGATAACGAGACATCGTTCCTAAATAGTGATTACGAAGAATAAGGGATGTCGCTGTGAATCAGTTTACCCTTGTTGACAGATGTCGTAAGAGACATCTGTTGCCGCTTCAAAGCACTCCAGGTGTTAGAATCTTTGTCTTCGTAAGTTCCTCCTAGTTCCTATGGGCGACACTTGGAGATGAGTTCATGTTGCTATCACACCCTTGACTGTTATGTATATACCAACCGATCGTTCCCTACAGTTAGACCGCCACGCTATACTCACGAGTCTAGGCTAAAGACGAAATACGCATGTCTATAGCAGGTCTGATGCATAGTGGAGAGCGTACACATTTAGTTGTTAAAATACCGAGCCATTCAAAAGATAACGCTAAAAAAGTAGTGTCGCAACAAACGAAGATGCTATAAACAGGTTCTACCTTAATTAATTTCAATTTTTTTTGTGATTCCAGAAAGTAAAGCATTTTGATAATCGCCCTTCCAAAAACAAACCTTTGTTCAACCGGAGCTGTCCAGACGCAGTTAATTCAAAATACCAACGGTACAAGTAATAGAAAACAAATCCCAATACAAATCGCCAATATAGTTTCCGCAAGCATAGATCCACGGGAAATCCTAAGTTACACATTTATGTGGAGTAGAGCAATTGAGCTTCATGGAGTGTAACGAGCCATAGTGCTCAATATATCGAGAGCATGAGACACTTCTGATGAAGCTCACTGCCTATGAATTGCCATGGGGTCTGTGCAAATGGAAATTAACATAATAACATCAACAGTAACATGTTATGACGTGGTCATGCTGGCCTCGCTAGGTCAGGTCACAGAAGCTGGGGGTCTTTTTTACTCCAGAAGATTGCATTCTCCGGTACAGCTACTGCTACTCTTCAAGGACCAGATCGGACCTTCGCCTGAGTACTGCACGCGCACTAGTCTGTTTCAATCTACAGAGTTTTAACGTCAATGTGAATGGACATATATTATCTCACAGCGCTTATGAAGCGTGATAAGCTTTCTACCTATAATAAAATGGAAAATTTTGTATTTGATCAACTTACCATTTGATTTGGAGATTCTCTCAGATTCCACGAATAAACAATTACTGCTATCCCTCTCCATTTTCCTAACAGGTGCATAAAACATAAACCAGTGAGAAAGAGTCATACGTGGTGGATAACCGTGATGCACTTTTGTTAACACCAAATATATATAATATATCCGAATCTAACACCTTTATATTTACAAAAAACAGGATATAGCCATCACATTACTCTACTATATATATATATGAATCTAATAAGTTTAATCTACTTGGAATTCATTTTACTGGGAGCGAAAAATTAAGCGTACGTTCTGTTTTTTAGAATTTTTTTGAAAATGAGCTAGCGTATGAGCGGTGGACATTGTTGTAACAACATCGTAACAACTATCTAAAAGCGTTTGATAACCATCGAGCTGTATGTCCTTTAATATTTAATGAAGGATAGCCATAGAAACCACAAATATATACACAGGATAAAATCAATTTTAACCCATATTTCTCATCGGACATTGTGTAGGATAATTGAGGATTAATCGTAATACATTAATTTTTTCTCTTATATCTATTTTTAAATGCAGTAGCGCAGCATGGGTGAAATTAGACACAGTAGCGCGTCCACAGGGGCAATGTGAGCTGAAAACACCCGTATTCTTTTTTATTTATCAAATGATCTACTATTTTTTATTAAAAGCATTATTATAAGCTATTTATTTAATAATTCCGATTTCACTTTGAAGATCTAATTCGCTCAATGGTAAATTCAGAGATCTATATGCCATCGAGTTATATGCAGCTAATTCATGATTTATAGGATGGCATGAATCTGCGGGAAATGTTGTATCTGCATGGGTTGGTTTCCTATAAATTTAAATGATAATTTTCAATTATTAAGATTTCGTCAACAGCGATAGAAATACAACTACCTCAATATGATTTGATAAAAATGACAAAGGACCTCCGCAATCTAGAACATCGAAGAAGGGAGGCTAATATTCAAGCAATGTGATCGATAGAAGAATAATTACTCCAAGATTGTCAAAATGTTATCAAAAAATACTTCCAAAGTCATTACCAGATTACCAGGCAGATTACAGACAGACAGACCGACATGAATGAGTGACATGGTAATTCGAGATTTATATATATATCATGAAAAATAAATGTCGCAATATCTCGAACTCGAAATTATTCTCAATTACAATACTTTGCCGTCAATTGTGGTGTTAAATAATAACCTTTCTTTCCAGCAGAGCTGTGAAGGCAATCTTACAAGAAAACTACTCCAAGAATGCTATGATATAATTTATTTTTACATAAAGCTCAAAGTTCAAATATTCAATAGTGCTATAATAAATTAGTTGAATAAATAATTTATAAATATTTGATAGAAAATGGCGAAGTTAATTAAAAAAATCTACTACTAGTGCATAAATTTTGCATGTAGTATAACTTGAAGCCCAACCCGGTACGCGATGAATCGCTCCTCACAGGAATGACGATTGGACCGGCAGAGGTATCTGAAAATATAACAAACATTTATATAGAACTCGTGACTATCCTAACCTCAAAAAGATAATGTCGATTAAACCGATTTTCTCATCAATACTCAAGTCATCAAACGTCAGAAAAGAAAACCTTCAGAAACCCAACAAATGACGATCCTGAAAGATAAAGAGATGACCCAGAAAACTTGAAAAAATAATGGTAGTGAAGGACCTCTGTCTAAGCCGCTTAGGGTATTCTAAGACCCAAAGGTGACCAAAAACCACTTCCAGGCCTTTTACAGCTTTTTGGAGGATGATAAGTGGTCTAAATGGAGTCATTCAGGAGAACCTGTTACAATTTCAAGGTCTAAAGTCAACGATTACATGTCTTGGCACTACCATATTACCGGCTTTTTTAACCCGCCAAACAGTTTACAGCCTCAATTCACCTCTAAGTGTCGCCCGCTATGGAGACACCCATTGGCAACTTACGAAGTCAAAGGTCCTAGCACCTACAACATCTGTCAACAATGGTGATCTGATTTACAGCGACATCCCTTCTTCTTCGTAAACACTTACGATGTACCTTTATCTTGGCTCATTCACATCAGAAGCTGACAAGTTGTCAATGGGCGTCCCCATAGAGGGCGACATTTAGAGATAAGTTGATGTTGCTATCACACCCTTGACTGGGTTACATATATACCAACCGATTGCTCTCTACAGTTTGACCACCAAACTATAATGACGAGTCTAGGCTAAAGATAAAACATGCATGTCTATAGCAGGTCTGATGCATAGTGGAGAGCATTCACTCAATTTACAGCTTTCCAAAGCCGATGTAAATTGTAATGTATCCTATCACAGCGTTTCTGGAGCGTGATGGGAGCTGCCTTTCTGAGAGAGTATCTATTTAGAAAAATTGTTGCAGCATTACATTTGCTCACCTGTAACTGGTGCATTCAAGGAAGCATTCATTTGTATTGTTCCATCGTTGAACTTATCCCCACAAAGTCTGATGCCATCTATAACGATGTAGTCCTCTGGACAATCCATAGCTCCAGCTCCTGCTTGCCCTACTGGAACTGTCCTCATACCCACTAAAAAATATCATTTTCAATTAACTCATCTCCAAGTGTCTACCTCTATGGGGAAGCCCATTGGCAACTCACGAAGTCAAAGGTCCTAACACCTTGACTTTTGAAAAGAGGTGACATCTGTTACAAAATCCTGTATATACATAATCATTTTACTTTAAATTTATTGTCTAACAGGCACACAAAGTTTCAAGATATAAAAGACGAAAAAATATGATGCGCTGACATTATTGTTTAGTGCAGCTAGCCTCGTAACTTGAGGCAGGATTGCTGGTTATCGATCTTGGAGACTAAGAGAACGTCAGGAGGTTCAGGAGACAGAAAATGTCCATAGAAAACCAGTACCATTGTTCAAACATTTGTAGAGTCACTTATGAGGTTTTAGAGGTTTTTTAAT
The DNA here is from genome assembly GCA_949316355.1 of Bruchidius siliquastri. Taxonomy (NCBI): domain Eukaryota; kingdom Metazoa; phylum Arthropoda; class Insecta; order Coleoptera; family Chrysomelidae; genus Bruchidius; species Bruchidius siliquastri. The sequence goes on along the minus strand of OX438532.1, from coordinate 36,899,741 downwards.
CTTAAAAAAAATCCCAAGCTGAAATGCCGTCTCTTTCAGAAAAGTCTTATCTTAGTCTATATATAAAACTGTGACCTCCTCTTCTTTTAGGTTTGCTCGTGCTATTGTTGTAGGAAACTCACAGATAGCAAAGGAATCTCAAATGTTAACTAATATTATACCAATACAAGGCAAACAAACCACTACGATCCCCAAAGATCTTACATCGACGGTACCAAGATGTTTTTCAGATTAATTGGATTTAAAAAAAAAAATTCGAATGGGCTCTACGAATAATGGATCCTATTTTAACACATAAAAGACTCATAGAAGATCATCTTCAATCTGTAATATAGGCATAAAAATGTATTCATGTGTTACTTACTTGAATTAAAGTTGACCAACTGAAATGGATATTCTACTCCATTGGCAACATTGGTGTATGTTATTGTGCAATAACCAGCTTCTCTCCTGATGCAGATGGCGTAGTTTAGATTATTCTGAAAAAAATCAGGTTTCATTTCGAACCAATCCATTGTATTTATTTATAATGTTTATCTCATTACTAACTGAAAGAAAACAATCGACTTTAATTAGAAAAACCAGCACTCAAAGAGAAGCTCAGCCTCTGAATATACGTTTATATTTTAAAAATTATAGGTAGATACTACGAATATTTTCATTTATTCTAGGTTAAGTTACTCTTGAAATAATATAATTGAAAGTCATAGAATGTATCAAGAAGGATGAAATAGCTTAAGGAATAAAATAGTTTATCTCATGAAATATCTTAAGGACATTTTGACGGCGATGATTAAGGTTTTGTAGGGGTTCCCCTTAACACTAGTGTAAAAGCAGTCGCCAAAAAAGTTTTTCCCTAGGACCGACAAAAGAAAGGAAAAATAAATAATTAGAATAAGAATAGCAAGACAGAATAAATAGTATGCTAGGTTTGAGAGCTCTAGTTTTGTAACCATGATATGATCCAGTTAGCTAGCTGGCAAGTAATCCAACGATGATTTAAATATAAATCGAAACGCGTAACTGAATAAAAAATAGTTATATTTTTGAAACTTTGTCTTAAATGCACAATCGTTTTATCCGCATAAATAAAGTTACCTCTCCAACCAAGGTATTAATTAGACTCCAGTACAAATACGATATTGTTAATATTGAATAACTTGTTACTCACGAAGTATCCTGGAACGCTTCTATTGAACATAGCTGCTTGGTCGTAGTTGAAAGTTGAAATAACTCCGCTAACTCCCGTGTAATACTGCAGGCAGTTGTTGGCAGGTTCTGTGCATGAGTTTTCGAACTGACATATTTGGATTCGGAATCTCTTGCGATAAGACATAGTGGACAATACGGAAACCTGAAGAGGGCCGGAGAGTTTCGAAACGTCCACATATACTAAAATAAAATCTTGCTGAATACAAAAACTGAAGAAAAACTCTTGATACAGATAATTACAAAACAGGGCGACTGAATATACAAATTGGAGTGAAAAGATCTATAAAAAAAATTGAGTGTGGAGAGGATTTGAACCTGACGCTCCAGCATTCCGTGCTGTTGCAGTGGCCGCTAGGGCACTGCACTGCAGTGACCAAACGATCCAATTTGTTGTACCCATGTTACTATTGTTTGATTAAAAAAACATATATTTTGCTATCGTTTCCTGAAATTTGGATATCCAAAGTCTAATAACTACTACTACATTTTTTACTATAAGTATATTCACTGAAGGAATAAAAATCGAATTGTCACCCTTATCAGCCTTCTCTGATATCAATTTTTCGAAAGGTCTCCCTTGATGTGACAAATGAATGGTGATATTTTGAGTAACGTCATATAGTTGAAAAAGGTAAAACTATTCAACTATCACTCCAAGTTTCCTTACTATGTTGTCCTGTATTGTAGCCGCAAATATCTGGAATGACGTCGTTTGTGTCTTGACCCATTATCACCAATCTTTCTACTGTACACGTTCCATTAGTTGGACCTGCTAACTGAAACATAGCCAATGATTAAATCCAACTATAACCTGAAGATGTAACGTCTGACTAGCGAGAGAATGCGAGGCAAAATAATGCGGGCAAAAAAACTCGACGTCGGACTTTTCACGCATGAATTATATCCTTCTGTTATTTTAATTATGTATATTTATGCAATTTTACTAAATGTACGCAAAAAGTACTTAATCAACATCATATCTACTATTATGTTGTCAAATAATATATAAATTAAAACAACAATATCCCTGGGAAACAGTAGACCACCACGAGCGGGCTAAAGTTATTTGAGATAAATAATTCTGCATCTATAGGCAACACTGTCAAACATCTTTGAAGCTCCTGCCTTAATTCGCCTAAAGTCGTCCTTTGAATGGATATTTTCAGTCGCACGGCCGTCGTGGGCGGTACTTAACTTCTCACAGGCGTAGCAAGTGGGACATTGAGTTAGACGCAAAGCTGAGTAGTGGTGCAGTGCAGTCTAAACAATGCTCTCACTCATTTTTTTTGTTGCTCAAAATCCTAGAACATAAAATACATCCTATAGCAATTAATTAAATGTGACTCCGTAACGCCTCCGGTTTTTTTAACCGCATTGCCCCCTTTCGTCTCTGGTATTCTGTGACTGGTCACACAGTACTTTCGCGTTTACCTCTAGATCTAAAAAGTCTATTCGCATTCGGTTTACGGCAGGATCGGATTTGTAGACATTGAACGTACAGGACAGAACGTTGTTGCCTTGCCTTTCTTCTATAGTCCAGTTGTAGCTGAAATATCAACATTTGCTTTTATGTGTGGACATTATGAATAATTAGTAAAGTGAAAAAACAAATAAATTCATAATACCTCAGAAACATCTATCAGATTAATGTTGATCGAAATGGTGACTTAACCTCAATAACACTATATCCCAAATTATAACGTGGGAAATCTAATCGGAAGTGATAAATTAAAAGTAGAAAAACTTTTTCACAAACAAGTTTTTAATCAAATGCGCTAAAAAAAATCGTATTCTCAGCAAGTCCTTTCATGAGATACTCATATTGTAGGAAGGCATGAAAATTTTAGTCCGTTATTTTAAGAATTCCGCCATATTGGATTTAGAGTGACGAAACTTTATTTCTGAGTTATTGTCGGCGAGCCTTTCCATTTGATAAACAGTCCGCCATCTTGGATGCTCCGCCATATTGGATTAAGAGTGTGTTCACTTTATTTTCCGAGTTATTCAGAGCAAGCCCTTTCATTTGATGCCCATATTGGAGAAATGCATTAAAAATAAACAGTCCGCCATCTTGGGTGTTCCGCCATGTTGGATTTAGGATGACGTCACACAGCTAACCATGCATTGTCATCCCAACTGAACGTGTATACAAAATTTCAGCTCGATCGGTTAAATATATCTGCTTCAAAATTGAGTTACTCAAATACATACACTGCAAGTTAAATAAAAGCTTGTGAAAAGGGACTCACCCTGATTTTGAGAATGGCCACGTTAGCCTCGGATCTGGCGTTGGAGATGGATTGGCGGTGGTCGCAGGTGGAGCTTGAGTTGTCGGAATGATCACCATATTGCCAGAAGGATAGTAATCTGGATAATTGGGACTCTCGAAATAACTACAGTTTTGTGATCCTGAACCGCCACAACTTCCTCTAACTAAAAAAATATGAATACCTATAGTAGGTACGAATACAAACTATAAACCTTTTTGGAGCAAAATAATATCCTCCACAATAATTGTTAGGGATATTATTAATTAATTATTAATGTACTTTCTGAAACTTATCAGTGGGTGTCTCTATGGTACATCGTATAGTTTTGATGATCGCTAATTGAGAACGCATGTGATTAACGGAATATCATGATTAGCGTTTCGATTGCCTTGACAACCTTAATCAAGGTACAAAAAAATGAAACGCTGCGATTCAGTGTTTATTTTTTTTGGAAATTGTACAAATTTAGCGGAAAAATCCTCAAAAGATCATATTATTACGTACAATCGTCAACACCGTTACAATTTAACTGAAATCATTTCTGTTATTTAGTATCTGGTAGCTTAATTAAGACTGCTAAGGCAGCGAAAATGTGACCAGCAAAATATGTCACCTGTCATTCACAAAATGTAAGAAAACCAACCATGTATATATTGATTTTTATTTATTATATATGAATATTTGATTCTTTTTAAAACAATAATTGCGATAAAAATAAACTCTGTTCTTCGAATCAAAATTGTAAAACGTTGTTTCTCTTCATTGAAGTTCAGAACAGATCTGAACTTTATTGGAACATACCTAATGTTACAGTAAGATGAGAAAAATTTTAAAAGTGATTGTTCAAAAGCAAGCCAAGATTGAGTTTATCACTTAGGAACCGTCATTTAAGGTGAGATTGATTATAAAAAAAACTATTTCCAGAGAATTCTGCGTAATTTTGGGACGTTTATCACGAATCTGACCTTCGTTTTTGCGTTGAATGTGAGTGGCTCCGAGGAGGTACCGGAGAGCCAGGGAGAACATTCCATAGCGCTTGCTCCGCCGGCAAGTGGACACCACGAAATCTTAGGCCTTTTTAATGATCTTATTCAGATTCAAAGCCCTCAATTACATTATTGTGTCGTTTATTTTCCAAGTCGGCAGTTTTTCGGTGGTTTTGTTATAAAGATACGCAAATCCTTCAAGAGCGCCCCCCGCTGGAGAAGAGCGAACTAAGTTTATGTCTTTGGTGGCGCTCAATGCGAATATAGGTCTTCAAAAAATATGAACTTTTTAGAGGGCTTTTTGCTCAAATTCATAAGTGTGTCAAGTCCGCAGTTTAACCATTCCGAAATTCAGTATCTTCCGATCTTCGTGAAATATTCAGTTTCTTGTCGCACATCCTCTTGAAGATCGTTCGTTGTTTTGTCATGTCAATTATCATTTGTTTCTGATCCATGGAATCACTAGTTTTGTTTGATCGCTACAACGCTTCAAAAAAATCTACTAAAAGCCTCGAAATTTCATGTCTTATATGTGATCAATTTGACTCCAATAAATAATTTTAATCATAAACTCGTTATGTGTTGACGAAAATGACTAAATTTTAGAATTTGGCGACAAGAAGGATCGACACATGGTGCCATACCGTCAAATCATCAAACACTAAACCATAATGTGACATACGAATCAATGTTCTGGAAATCACGAATTTCAGTGAAACCAGCTGAATAATGTTTAATGCATTTTTTACACAAAGCAAAGATTCGCCATGTCAGCAGATACAAGTTTTTTTGGACCATTTTTTCACTAAATAAACTTGTTGGAGGAAAACAGATCTAACAGGCGTTATGCGTTTTAAATTTGAATTCATAAAAATGGAACTTAGAGAAGAGATCAATATCACCCCAAATGACTAAAATACGTCAAAAATAATCTCTCCAGAAGTGATATAAAATGTAAATTAAGTTCAGCTACTGATCTGGCTAAAATTGTATTTATTTTTAATAGTATTACAGCAACAGTAGTAGAATCTTTGGAGAATTACAAATACTAAACTCAATTTTGTCTTTTGTGAAATCATTTTATGAACTGTTATGCAACCTTCTCAACTAAAGTCCCGAACTACTATAATCTTCCAAATATATATAATTTTTTAACGTACTCACAGATACAACAGACGCCATATCCAGCTGCACAGGTACCAACAGAGATTCCCCCAAGTCTTTGACACTCCCTGGCTGTATAGCAAACTCCCAAATACGAATAACCATTATAGGTAACATTACATTGCGTGTTATTGAACTTCACTATCGTGAACAAGCTGAATATTTTCTTTATTTTCGCTACAGTTTTGTTTTTCAAGCTCCATATCGTCGAGTCAATATATTTTGTCTTTGGGGGATCATTTGAAGGCTCTACTTGGCCAAACTTTGGAGACGGTATCGTAGGATGAGGAGTTGTTTCAACTGTACTGTTATACTTTTTCTTGTATAACTTAACAAGATATCGCTTGAGCAGTGCACCTATCCTTCTTTTGGTGTTTTCTAAGCTATCGGTCTCGGGAGTGACTGTTATTACGTCAAGCTCCTCGTATTTTGAGGGTTTGGAAGCTTTGTGTATATATGATAGTTTGACAGGATTGTACTCCCATTGGGTCTTGTTTAGTTTGTCAATTTTACGTTTGGGTATTCTGTTCTGATAATAGCCTTGATCATTGAAGCTTCCTTCACTGGTTGGCACTGCAATTTGACTCTGACTTTGGGGGAATATCGGTATGTCTTCTTGCGGGGTAACAATTTGGCCGTACTCTGACTCTACGTAGTCGTTTTTTGTTAGAAATTCTACTTGAGGATAATGAAAATCTATACGATCCAAGCTGGTTCCTTGTTCCAGACTTTCCGAAGAAATCTTCTCTTCTGGAATGAATCTATCTTGTCTCTCGTTGGAGTCATATGTGGCTCCATAGTCCTGTAGCGATTCATGGATACTGTCTGGATTTAAATAATAAGAAATGCGATAACAGTACGATAAAGCACCTGATATATTATATACACTGAGAACAATTACTACACCTTCACCCCTCTTCTTTGTAAACCACTGGAATAATCTCTATGATATTTGGGATTTTTGTATCAGAACAAGTTAGATGTGCTGCTTGAAATTTGTAGACTACGTAAAAGCAACGGCTGTTGTTTTAACCTATCCTGAAGGCAAAAAACCAATCGCGAGAGGATAAATGTACTATTCACATTGAACTTAAAACGCTGTAGATTGTAACCATCAGACAGACACCCCAGTAGCTCATTCCACAACACCAAGGTTCTCCAAAGAACGATTCTCAGATTTCATCAAAATTAGACCAGCGGTTACTGAGATTGGAATCATCAGACAAACTAACAGACAGCCCCTTAAGCCGCTAGAAATGAATGACATGGATTTTCGTGATGTATCACTAAACTCCAAAAAAACAATTATCAAAATCAAAAGCTATCCAATAATATCCCACAAACTCTACCCCAATAATATATCATGTATTCATGATTTCATGGCCTTCTATATCAGCTTACCATGTGTATCAACATATCTTGCTGTTCCTTCATCGCTATCATCTTCATGGACACTATAAAATCTTTCACAAAACACCAGCATTCTGAGGGTCAACAAAAAAAATAATTTGCAAAGCATGTCTAACAATGTCACACATCTATTCGTAAGAACAGGACAATTCACTGCTCGTGAATGAAAATCTTGATCTTGTCTCGTTAGAAAGAATATTATAAACGTTACTAGAGCTTGAAACGTCGTCTGATGCGCTCTACATGTTAACCTTGTTATCATGATAATGGTTTGGATAAACGACCATTTTTGTAACAATTTTCGTTTTCTTCGTCTGAAAAGTGAAACAATTGTCTTGTCGCGATCACAAAGCGTGACTATGATCATCAGTCATATGTTTGAATTTAAACCAATAGATATTGTCAAGCGAGGAGACGAGGACGAATTTTCCAGAACACATAAATGACCAAGTGTATGCTCTCCACTATGTATCAAGTTTCAGACCTGCGACAGACATGCATATTTTGTCTTTAGCCTAGACTCATCCTATATAGCCTGGCGATCTAACTGTATTGAGGAATTGTGTGGTATATACGTAACCCAGGCAAGGGTGTGATAGCAACATCAACACTCATCTCTAAGCGTCGCGCACTATGGCGCTGCTCATTGGCAACTTACGAGGTCAAAGGTCCTAACACTTGGACTGCCTTGAACCAGTCCCTTACAGTTAGGCCGCCAGGCTATGGCTATACTGACGAATCTAGGCTAAAGACGAAACATGCATGTCTATAGCAGGTCTGATGCATAGTGGAGCGCATACACTTAATATCAGTTGTCAGCTTCTGAAGTAAATGAGCGAAGATAACGGCACATCGTAAATAGTGTTGACGAATAACGAGGGATGTCGCTGTAAATCAGTTTACCCTTGTTGACAGATGTCGTAAGAGACATCTTTTGCCGATTCAAGGCACTCCAAGTGTTAGGAACTTTGACTTCGTATGTTGCCAATGGGCAGCACCATAGTACGTGACGCTTGGAGATGAGTGTTGATAAATGATGATGATAAACATTAATCGCGACAGTGACAATGAAAATTATCTATTTAGGCAGCAATTGTGTTTTTTCAATAGATAACCTCTCACAAAGGCCGGAAAGCCTATCTCGTTCAAAAAGCGCTGCCAGAAGAAAATCGAAGAACAAACAAGAAGCTCCTACCACAACGCTGCGCTTCTTAAAAATAATTACCTTTGGAAGAAAATTATTCGGATTGGAGTAATTCGGATTTTTTTCATAATGCTCTCAAATTATATTTCTCCCTTCATGCTGCATTCAGGCAAGCACATTCTATATGCAAAGATAATATCTTACATACCTCGTATGAAGATTCTATTTTTATTTCAGACTTTTAACTACTAGATGTCGCTTATCATCAGTAAAGGTTACTGTAACGTCCAGAGAAGCTATTATTCTATCTTACTTGACATTTTAACTATCATTTCTCCAGTTCTCTGTTTTATGAGTTGTTTTGATATTTGAAAATGGCGTCATTTTGTGTTTGCAAATTTTGAAAATATACATAAATAAGCTGTAATTGTAATTAAATACATCGGTAAATTGATAACGATGACGTGAATTGGTAAAATGGAAATTAATTATTACTTCACAATGTTCATTTACCATCAACAAACGCTAACGTGAACAAGAGTAGTATAATATCAAATAATTAGACTACGGAAAACTCATTCGAATTATTAAAAATGTAGGAATTTGAATTTAGATATGGAAACTAAATTGTGCAGATTATGTGGTAAAATAGGATCGGATTTTCTACACATATTCAACACTGATGGACTCAAGAAGAAAATCGAAACATGTTTACCTATAGTTGTAAGTATAAACAAACTCATTTTCCTTTTTTTTAATAATACACATTATTTCAATTTGATTAATATTTCAATTCCAGTTAATTATGATCAACTTTACATCATAAGCTTCCATCATTTCAGATATCACAACATTCTCTTCTACCAGACACAATTTGTGTGGAGTGCACAGAAAATATTAATAATTTTCATCAATTTATGAAGAGCTCCTTGCAGAAAACAATAATCCTTGAAGCACAGTATAACATACAAGAATCATGTCTGAAATCAAAGCAAAAAAAAGATGAAGGGTGCATGACTGATCTTACATTTACTACTAACAATAAAACTACCCAAACAGATGACTTTTTAGATGTGATATCTGGTAATAACCACAATTTGAAACTATATAATAACATCCTGCCTGATACATTCAAGTTTTTGGAAGATGCTAAACTGTTACCTGCTATTAAAAATGCCAGTTTGGTAGATTACAACATAGAATCTGATTCTCAGCCAGAAAGTGAAAATGACGGTATTGTTATTTTGGGTGAAAAGCTGCAAACCCTAAGTAAGATTGATAGATTAGTTGATTCTATGATATTTAAAACAGACAACATTACTGAAACAAGATATCCTAACAATGCTGAATGTAAGTTAATTAGTGAGATTACCCAAAGAAAATGTTTAAAGAGGAAAACTGATTGTATTAAACAAAGTAAGACTAAGATATGTAGATGGGATAGTACAAATAGAAGGAAAAATAAGATTCCTAAAAAAATAGGCATTCCAGAAACTGTGATAGGAACCTCAAACTCTTACCAGCCCAGTGGGTATAATACTTTGATTATAAATAATGATATTAAACAGATAAATGAAGTGCCATATAGTATTACTGAGAATGTTAGAGGCTCACAATATAGTCATGATATACAGGTAAGTAAATTGGTTTACAATTTAAGTACTGAAACAATCATTATTGAAAATGTTATTATAACATAATTAGAATTATCTATTGGTTTATATTGGATTCACACATGCCATATTATAATATAAGTATGATAATTTATTTTATATTTATAGTCTAGTCTATACATTATCCTACTGTCTTCCAAGTGGAATTCATTACCTCCATGTAGCTACAATCATTCTAAATAAAACTATCAAGAGAAATACCAGTTAGGTACTTTTATCTGTTATAGGATGTGATGCCTCACAAATGTCTATTATGTGATAGCCTGTGTAATGGCCCTGCAGGATTAATTGCTCATATATTTGAGGCTCATGGCTTTGACATGACTGCATTATCCTTATTTGGCAATACTGAATGGATGGGAGAAAAAAATAAAAGGAAAATACCAAATCTGGTGAAGATTTCTGATTTGAAGAAAAGTGATATTATTGGTAAGTTGTATTCTACATTTGATAATTAATTCTAATTGTTCCGATTTACCAACATACTATCCACATTGCAAAAAAGTTATTCATACTTCAGTAATTTGTAATGGTTGCTAATATCACAAAATAATTCAATTATTTCTCAGCAATTTCTGTATAATTTATCATGATTCTACAATGCTGTATTTGAAAGCTTCAAGTCAAAAATATGTTCATCTCGATAAATTAATTTTTCCTTCTTGGATAAATAGCTGACATATAAACTAAAGTCATTTATTATTATTATTATATTACTTTCAGAAAGCAATCAACTTAATGGAGACCAATCATCACAAGATCATCAAGTATCTGAACTTATATGCTCGAATTGTCCTGCTGTATTTATGAATAAAGCAGACCTCCTTCAACATCTCCAGTCAAAACACCCAAAACTGTCTACCCACATTTGTGGTATTTGCTCGTATAAATGTGGTTCATTGTTAACCCTGAAAAACCATCTCATGACTTGCTGTAAATATCCTCCAACGCCAGTGAAGTACATTTGTAGAATATGTTGCTATGGAGGGGACAACTTCAGAGATTTGGAGAATCATGTATTGGTACATGAGTTTCTAATTGAAAATTGTAAGAAGCAAACAAAAATATTTGATCCTGCAGATTATATAGACTGTATTGAACACGTTTCGAAGCTTACATGTACAGAATGTGGTGCAAGTGACTTTGAGAACTTCAGAGAGTTTAGCTCGCATCGTAGGGGAAAACATCGCATATTTCACTGTGATCTCTGCAATAAATTCTATGGCCGCAACTCGCACTTGTGGAAACATGTTAACAGATTACATAAAGGTCATCCTAGTATTACATGTCAGGTGTGTTACAAAACTTCAGCTTCAAAATACCATCTTGTGCAGCATTTCAATAAAATGCACTTGAAAAACGCAAAGCTAAACGTCAAATTGAATGAGGAAGAACAAATTATAAATGTCTTCAATGTTCAATACACCAAACAAGGATTGATTCAGCAAGAAGATAAAAACACCAGTGAAAATGAAGATTTGTCTGACTATTCAGATCAAGAAGAATTAATGCAGCAAGGATGTGAAATCAAGCAAGAAATTAAGGAGGAACCCAAAGAAATTGACTCTTCCCATGATCTCTACACAAACATAATAACCAACTACACTCCACCTCAGAATGAAGGGGAATTCAAATGCCCCAAGTGTTCAAAGGGATTCAATAAAAAGTTGCTACTGAAGAAGCACAGAAAAAATTGTCGTCCAAAATTGCAAAAGGATCTGTTGACAAGGTGCAAATCATGTGCAAGGGTGTTCAAAGATCGAATCAGTTTGGCCAAACATCTGGTGAACTATCATTCAGAGTATGTCTGCGAGATATGTAGTCAAAAGGTATGTAATCATGTCCGTGTTCATACTATTAAGCATGATCATAGGTTGGGGTTCGATCATCTGATCAGTAGTGGATCCAGTGTTGGCTAAAGAGTTGTTGGTGTTTTCTTTTGCAATAAAAAAATATCAACTACTGAAAGATTTTAAATATGTTATGATTTAGAGAAATCCCAAAATATACAAGATTTTCAAAATTTGTAATATTTGCAATACTTCCTTTAACTGGATCCTTATTTTCGCTAATACCATTGTACATGTTGTAATCAAAATTTATTAATTTCTTGCAGGCACAAAGCAAGTGTGAAATTGTAGCACACATACGATTCCAACATCCGAACTGTCACCTAATCTGTAAAATATGTAACAACATTCTGAGGAGCAAGGACGATCTACGAGATCACTTGAGAAACCACGTAGATTCGTACATCTGTCAGTTTTGCGCTGATCCTCTACCCAGCAAGATCAAACTGAAGATGCACATTTTGAGCCTCCATCGGAAAATATTGAGTTTGTCCTGCGGCATCTGCTTGAAACTGTTCGAGACACAACACGTTCTGAAGGATCATGTGGGACTAGGTACTGTATTTACATGCCTCATCATAGGTTATAGTGTAATATAATAGTTGTATAACCTTGTATGCAAAATAAATATCACTCGACATTTTCATTGATTTCAAAATGTTCTTTTGTGTCGAAATATTTCATTAGATTTCATTTTTAAATTCAACAGTTCAATTTCAAAAATACTATCATACACATTGTCTCAGCATGCGCTAATGATTGTCGCTTTTAGTTCGCACCCAAAATAAAGAACTCGTTTCACCTTCCCAGAATCTTCAGACTTCAGCCAGTCAAGAACCAGAAAACGTGGATATAAATATAGGCGTGGAAGTTGTGTTATTAGTAGAATTAAATTAGTGTTTTGAAAACGTTACTTCAACTATTATCTGACTAACTATTTTATTTTATTCTATAGCTCACAAAGACCAGTTGACACCGTTAACGTCTTGTCCGGTGTGCGGCAAAAACTACGGTTCGAAATGGAAGACGTACGACCATCTGAACAAGTCTCACGGAAGAATCTTTCGGGCGTGCAAGACCTGCCTGGAGGTGTTCGATAACGAAGCTCAGTTACAGGCGCATTGCGATGTCACTTCGCACAGTCAAGGTTCGTACATTTGCCTTCATTAGTCTATCTTCTTAAAGCGCCTATTCGCACCGAATGTTGGCTATCGTCCTGGCTAAAGTTATTTTATTTACTGTTGCTCTGAAAAGAGCAACTGTGGTTGTTGAGAACCAAGTTCGCAGATTTTTCAGTCAAGAGATACGTTTACCTCCCGGTACTCTTTATCCTAAGACTCTCTTGAAGTATTTGCTGTAATAGTCCATATCTGTTTGGGTTCCTCATCAGATTAGAAATAAGCTATTAATTTAATCAATTATGGAATTACTCAATTAGTTGAAGGGGCGTGATTTTACCGACGCAGCCGGAATGTTGGTGAAGCTAGTAGAGTTTTCACGTTGAGTAACTAGTAGGTGCATACATGACTAGAAGCATGGAAAATGAACAATAATAAGCTTCAAGGGTTTCAACGATAAATTTGGGGGTTGGTCATTTGTTATCATTTTCATTTTGTGTGGTATCCTATTAGATACAAATGATCAATAAAATAATGAGTCCACTATACTGCTTGACCAAATTTTTTTCAGGTGTAACTGGGAACGGTGCTATGAATTTCTTGAAAAGCAGCGTGCTTTCTTTGATGGGCGTTACAGTAAAAGAGGAACAGAACGAAGACGGTAGCGACATCGAAGAAATAGACGGAAGCAACGAAAGTGATGGCGAGTCCGAAAACGAAGAACCAAACGCCACACAACCCCAATTCACTTTACCGCAAGACGCTAGAATATCGCTCCTCGAAAAACGGCTACTGGGCAAGGCGTTATCCAAACCAGAACCAAACGCGAACTCATTGGAAACCAAAAAGAAACAAGTACCTGCGAAACGAGAAGAGGAACCGGAACCGTTGATTAACTCGTCGAAAAGGACGGTTTACGTGAACAGCAACGATCCTTCGTGTTGCGAGATTTGTTTCAAGACGTGGCCGGCCAAAAAGCACCTGTGGCAGCACTATATTCGATGCCACAAGTCAGAGGCCGCCACCGTATGTGGTATTTGTCTGAAGATGAATGACAGTTATAGCGCGTTGCAAGAGCACCTACAACAGAATCACCCTACGCTTTTACATGGACAAGGATTTGGATCGAAGTTCATCTGCAGGATCTGTGGACGGTATTGTTTTGTTTTGTTTTTTTACTTCTTACGACAGTTGGGTCTCAAAAAAAGGTGTTTATAGGAGATGTTCTATCACCTATCGAAGTTTTACCCTGGTAGTGCATCCGGTCTACCGTCCAAACGATACTGACGAAACGTCTATAGATATAAATAGACTCTATCGACTTTTGCTAGGTTGCCACGTTTGCACCAACACTCCAGATGCTCCTGCTCTGTTTCAACAACTGCTCAACATTGCGGATTATTGCATTCTATCTTAATGAAGATAATGAATGATTATAACAGTGGTATTCAGCCTTACAAAAATAGCGTCAAGTGGGTTGACTATATTTCACGTGCAGTGATGTAATCCAGTTGAAGTATGTTTTGAAAATTCAAGTTCAAGTGTCGAAACAAAGAATACAAGAATTTATGTTTTAGAACCTGTTGCATTATCAGTCGTCTTTTTAACCTGGATATCCAAAGAAATTGATCTCTCTTCGGGTCTCTCTTAGGTCCGTGCGGGAAGTGGAGGATGCATTTGCATATAGCGTCCTCGAATCACACAGTAAACGAGTAATTTTTTGCTTAATGCCTCGCAGCGCCATAGATTGTGCTCGGAGGATTCCTCCTCTTCACCACGGCGTACGCACATTGGGTCACTTACCAACCCCATTATATGCAGGTGTAAGAGTATTATAGCCAGGTATGAATCGCAGCAACACAAGTGTCTCCTATTAAGAGAGAGTCAAAATCGCCCTATCCTTTCAACAGCCCCCACAACAAATTCAAAGATGTCCGGAATATTATGATCTCAGAGAGTGCTGCTTATGAATTCACTCCTCCGTTTCCTTTCTATTTCTAAATACAAATACCTCTGAACCTGGTTCTGTGCCGTACAATCATTTTTTTATTCATCTAACTGTAAAATTGTGCAAGAATTTTCCTTAAAACAAAATTTTAACAAAATAAGTACCTTGAGGTCGGAAGGAATGATATTGATAACCAAATTTCAATCACCGATTTTGCGACCAACTATTACATCTCAAAAATTTCCAGATATCACAACGCTAGCTCCAAACTTCGCCTTCACATGGTCATCCACGAAAACTTCGATTGGAAACTGATAGAAAACGTCCCTAATCTCAACAAGACAATCGAAACAATGAGTTCTACAACAAACGGGCTGAAGGACTCCAAAAAGGAACCAAAGTCGTACGAGGAAAACGGCATTAATTACGACAGCCTGATTGAGCAAGTTGTATGTTCATCACACTCTGAATCTGGAGATTCGGATGATGAACGGTCAAAGGTGAACAAGAACGAAGATTCTTCCTCGAGTGGCAATGATTCGACAAAGAAAGCAAACTCTTTGCTGAATGGAAAAGTGAATGGCACAGGGCACCAAACCTCTTCAAGCGAGGATTCCAGCAGTAGCTTTTCTGACAACGAAGGTGAGTTGCTGGTATTGTAGAATTAACAAACACTGCCTTGGACTTACATTCCATCGTGCTTTATGATGTTTGATTCATGTGGTATTGTCAATCGTCTTGAGGTGAAAGCCTATAATCCTGGAGACGATTGATGATACCACATGAATCGAAACATTGTACAGCGCGACGATTCTCAGGATAATGGAAGCCAGAAGCAGTGTTTTTGAAACAACCACATTGTAGATTCGTTGATACTACCCAAGTATCTGTTTAGAATTGCTCATCACGCTTCCTCCAGTCAACAACTTCTTTTATATAGATAATAGAGATAGTAAAGTTCATTCCGCCAATAAATGTGGTCTCATAGGTGACTTTCCTCGCTTACTAACCGTGGATTAAGTAAAAAGCTCTTGTCAACTTTTGAAAAATTCACCCTGTACTTGATCTAAACAGGTAGCAGAACTGGGTCTTCAATAGAAGAGTCCACCTCAGAATCGCAGTCGTCCCAAATCAAGAAGAACGCAGACCTCGTAGATTCAAGATCCTCTGGCTTGTTTGAACGGAAACCGGAAGAGCTGGACTCTGCAATCAAATCTATCAGCTATGAGAGTATCGATAGAGTCGAATCGATGGAGGAAGATGAGATGAACATGTTACCAAACTGTCTCAACGATAATGAGATCGAGTCCGCTGTAGATAGCATCCTTTAAGTATTTTCGCTATTTTTTTTTCATGCGATGTTTTAAGTATTGTGGTTGTAAGGCAGGTGACTTCATTTTGACATATGGAGGCATCGTTTTTGAAGGGGTCAAGTGTTACGAGATTGATGCACGGACCTGCTTAGCTCAATGATTCCTGCTGCCGATGTTTCCAAACGTCCTAACCGTTATCGATTTTAGAAATCACCCATTGCATTTCCACATTTTGAAATATTTTTTTTGTGATTTTATGCCATTCTTAGGTATTTTTTTTTTGTTGTATTTATTTAATTTGTGTTATTGTAAACAAAAGACTGTTTGATGTTTTCTTATCTATATTTCAATGAATGTTCAATTTAGGCTAGTTTGGAATTTTATTTTTGTATTTTGTCGTGTGTTCAGTATTCTGAAGCATTCCTCTATATTTAATTACTGTAATTAAATGTATATTTCAAGTAATATAATATTTTAAATACACATGTTTTTATTACTTCCAAAGCTTGACGTGATTTTAAAACGACCTATATTGGCATGGTAAAAATAGATATACTGAAAGAAAGAATATAGTGGTGTAAAAGGTACATCAATTTATCATGTTTGATCAGCTTATAGGTCGGCATAAACTTTGCCTTTGAAACTTTCACTATCAACTTATAACGTCATTACACAATTTATATGATATGAAAGCTTGTCGCCAGATTTAAGTACTCGTATTTAATATTCGATATATTTTTCATTCGTGAAGATGGAAGAGTTTCACGAAGAGCAACTACAATCTAGCAAAAAAAATGTTTCATGATATTAGCACTGACGGGAATCATGTTCTATGAGAAAAATACTGCTAGTTATCATTCTTCCAGTTGCCATATATCACTGTTTAAGATTGAAGCTGGTTAATACATCAAGATTTTTTAATAATAAAGTGAAAATGCAGAGTTCATGTTTAATTGAATAGAGAGATAAAGGAGGAAAGAAATACACACACACGTTAAACATTTTTGTGAGAATGGCTGCTTGCTTTTACTGTCTACCTATATTTCTCGTTGTTCTAGATCAACAAAATAAATACGTACACGATTTATTAAATCTTCAATTGAGCAATATAGTAATCAAATATAGTTAATCCCCTGCAAACGGAAAAGTAAACTGGAAAAGTTTGAATAGAGTTTAACTTGTGTGGTGAACAGTGTGCAGGTAATTATACATTGGATATACCATAAGCAGGGCGATCAATGTTGATGGTAGTAAATTTTCTGGACCTTGAGCAGCAACATATTGGGCAGTTCTTAGTTTGAAATTATGATAATGAAATATGGCAAATGCACAAATGGGTTTGTCTTCACAATCAGACTTATACTTTTCTATATATTGTAATGCGTTGAAACCACATTTGGCAAAAAAATTAACTATATTAATGTTCTTTCGGCTTTCGCCCTCCATAAATTCTGTCGCAGATTTTTTCCAAAAAATATTGCTTATGATGACCTTGTACGGGTTCTTTAATCACTAGAAATAACTGTCAAATTAAAAAACCATCTATAAAATTTGTGGATAAAATAGATATTTCAATAAGACTTCGATTGACTCGAAAATTGACCTTCCGATACTGTCGTCTCCTCTCACCGGTGCGGTCGGCGGTGATGACTCACGCTATTAGACCAATATATCGCTGAATGCAGGAATAAATGTTAACAACAAGACTCGTCATTATCTATGGTGGTCATTTTCTTGATGCACTGAAAGCAAATTTGGTGTATAAATTTTCTACCATAATATAAATGATTATGTCATTGGTTAACGGATAACCCAGTTTTTTGAATACCTTAATTAAATTGAAAAATCAAAATATGAAGAATTATGGAAATTTTCGGAAACGGCAAATTTTTCGATTCATTTCAGATTGAAAAAAACGTTGGCCAAGATTCGTAATATTTTTAAAATTTGATCGTGAACGATCAAAAGTTTTTGAAAATAGACAAGATTTATATCAATGCGTTGGAGCTACCGAGTCAATTACTTGGCTGTATTTTCACTTCTAATGCAAAACCTTATCCTGATTTTCTTTTCATAAATATATAGATGTTAGTTTCGAATAGATGTAATTTTTTTGATATAAGCAAAAGCGATTTAGTTATCAATCGCGTGTCACTTTTTGTCACGGATGTCGTACGTCAATAGATAGCAGATATTGCTTATTGTTCGTGGAATTTGTTATTAGCAAAAATGACGGTAGCGAGATTGACCTATCGCAATGATAATGCTGTTTTATTTTGAATAAGTATTTAAAAAGATATTGAAATATTGAACAACAGCCTGTTACAGTTTCAAAATTCACATTGATTTTCAATATTTCCAGAGCCTTATTTCGAATGAATGGAACATCTGGAACTTTATCCTGTGTTAGTCGCCCTTGGTCTATTATATTTTCAATTTCAGAATAGTTTTTAAGACAAAGAATACACTAAGATCCCTCCTTTTCTACACAAAGCCACAAAAGTATTAAAATCTAGATACAAAATAAAATCAGTAGATAAAATAGACTGTGCGCATGTTAAATCTTATATTGTAAGTCTTCTAGACTCCTAGAATCAAAGAACACCAAGACTATATAACTAAAGGTCCAAATCAGCATTCATTGATTAAGCACGAGAAACGGGGCGCGGATTGAAGGGAAAGCATGTTCCTATACTACACAAAGAGTATAATTTCAAGAAGTTGGTTAAAGAATATGCCTCTATAAAATTGAAATATGATTGTATTTCCACTAGCTTAGAAGACTGCGACCGGTTTTGGTTGAATATGCTTCAGGGAAAGGTCTAAATGTCAAAGGACCGGCCGTAAGCTTTGGCCCTGCCTGCTGACATGGTAATTCCTTAGGGTCGATCGTACCAGACTTTTTGATGAAGGTCATGATGTTATCAGACCATTCCGCTGAGTAGAGCTCTTCCCTGTCAAACTTGGTTGTGTAGAACATCTCAGTGCTAAGGCCGCCTTATATGGCACTCTCCTAGGTATTGGATCGAGGTTTCGTCCTCCTCCCAGCACTTCTGACAGATGGATCTTTTATCACTCCTATGAGTGACAACTGACTGTTCAATCTGCAGTGGCCTGTCCCCCTACCAACAGATCCCTACCAACAGATGGAGTGAATCCCTCATTCTGTTCAGCAGTCACAGCTCCCTACGTTTGTTGGGTCCTGCTATGAATCTCTTGGCCTCGGTTATATGCCCTATGGCATTACTAACCTGGCCTCTGTTGATACCCAGCATGGGTTCGGGGCCAATGCAAGTGCCCCTTGCTCCCATTCTTGCCAAGCAATCTTATTTTTCGTTACCTGGAACCCCATTGTGACCAGGGACCCACATAAAGGTCCCATCCTTAGATTGGGCTAAGCGTTGGAGGGCGGCACTGAATTTCTAAACCAGAGCTGGTCCACCAGACCAAGCATCCATACTGGATCCTGGATCTGATCACCGACTTGTAGAACCAATGCAGTACCGGAAGCTTGAGTCCACATGTTCAGCCTACAACCCGACACATGGTGGCGATCTCTTTCTCATACAGAAGGGTTCGCTAGCACCACTCGCGCTAGATATAATCAAATAGACCTCGACCCTCAAATTTCTAATTCCCCATCTACAGACATGGAATCAAACCAGATGTCGGACCTAGATACCAACAGCTCGTAGTTAGAAATTTGGGAGATACTGGTACGCGGTGAATGTGAACCTTAAGCCGCAATTCCACTGGGGCAACATGTAGCATGCCACAAACATATGCTACAAAGCGCATGCGACAAGTTGCTCGTGTAAATGTGTGACAAGTCGCATGCCTACAACTAGGAAACACTAGACGACGTGTGGCGTGCTACATGTCGCCTAATGTTGCCCCAGTGGAATTGCGCCTTTACATATACCCCTTGTATCCATATGGCACTAGGATAGTATAGTCTAACTGGGAAGGTAACAACTCGGACAGCCGTAGAAGTAGGTTCGAATTCTACTAGAACCATTAGATTTTTTTAAACTTTTTTTCTAATCAGGAGCTTGTATCCACCGGACCTGAGATGTTTCGAGCCCCCCCGCGAAGACGATCAGCTTTCATACAAAACATTTCCCATCTATAAAGAACGTTTCCACAAATATTCTGTTATATTAGCTATTCAAAAACAGACCAGCTGGTGGAAAAACAAATAAATGTTATATATATCTTTCGTTCCGAGCAACGTATTTCAACAGAGAACAATAAACAAAAAGTAATTGGTGTAATTATAATATTACCTTCTAACTAGCATTATCTCTATTAGGTAATATTTATGGTAAATAGTAGCACGGTTTAAAAGGACTTTTTCATTTAATTGGTAACAGTTAATGAGCACGATACATCACCCGGGTAAAGAAAAAAAATGAAGGTCTTAAGCACCCTCAACCTGAACGGAAACAGCTTGACTGTAGAAGAACTCGTATCAGCGACTCTGAAAACAGAAATCAAACTAAGCACCACTTCTTGGAATAGAGTAGACGAGTCCAGGGAATTCATTGAAGGGATCTTAGCTGAGGAAAAACCCGTCTACGGGGTTAATACAGGACTAGGCAGCTTTTGCGATGTCGTTGTAAAACCGAAGAAGTTACTAGAGCTGCAGAATAACATAATCCGCTCGCATGCAGCTGGTGTTGGGAAGCCTTTGAGTCCTGAAAGGGTGAAGAGGATGCTCATTCTGAGGTTGAATCTTTTTGCAAAAGGTAGTCTGATTTAAGCACCTCATCATTTTGGATTATAGTTTCCGCCTAAGTAGCAAAATTAATTCTTATAAGGTGCGACTAAACCATTGATGATCCTTATAAAATCAAAGAGGGCCCATTTTTATAAAACAGATTGGTAGTATGACAGTTCTATAAAAGTGTACATAACTCTCATATAATCGTTTGATGCAGCTTTATACATCTTACAATGCTTTTATAGTGTGTTATTTTATAATGAAGAATGTTATAACCAAATTACATTTTGAGCATATCGTGGAATAAATGTAGGTTGCCCACTGCAAAAATAGAAACCATAACGACTCGATCGTGAAAATGTTAGATTTAGGTATCGAAAATATTTTTAAATATCATTTGGAAGGCTTAGATAGTGCTGATCTAACTTCATGTGAAATACAGTCAACCTACCAGATGCCAGTTGTTCGAGCTGATTAGTATTTTGATCATTATTCATGATCCCTATGCTGTAATCTGTAGTAGACTTTGCTAAAACATATTATATATGGCTTCACACTAAACCAATTTATTACTACTCCCAAAAATTGATCAAATATATAATAAAATCTAACAGTCCGATTATAATTTAAATATAATTCGAAACGCATCACTCAACGACAAAGTTTATCTTTCTGAATCTTTGTGATCTAAAATACACAATTTTTCTAATGTGACCTCCCAAAAATTGGTCTAAAAAACGTTATCTAGTGTAACATTTTATCAGAGGTTGATTGGTACTTTCTCAAGTTAATCAGGGGTGAATGGTTGCGGAAAGATATAGGCATAGTAGAGTCTATGACTCTACTGTCATATAGGGACAGAATGTGAGAGAACTTTTTTTTGTAATGCATAAGTCCTGAGACGTAAAGTAAAAATTAATATCTCGATTTCGAAATTGTTATCTCCGCTCTATTTGTAGGCACTCTTATAGGAATTCAATTACCGTAAACGCTTGAAAATTGAAAAAGCTTTATTGACTCTACTATACAACACGTCTTAACATTGAACGCCACACACCGACAGTGTTGCCAAAACATACATAGTACCTAGAATAAACACAATGTAAGAAGGAATAGCTAACAAAATGTTTAACGATTATAATTCATCCATGCTATATTTCATTTACCAGAAAAAATAAACTTTATCGGACTACAATCTAAATGGCTCCATTTTTTCAGGTCACAGTGGAATAAGCAGAGAAACATTGAGCCAAATAATAGCTTTCTGCAATGCTGGTTGCGTTTCAAAGGTTCCGGAGCAAGGGTCTGTGGGAGCCAGTGGTGATCTCGCGCCCTTAGCACACCTGGCACTTGGGATGCTTGGAGAAGGTGAAATGTGGGACCCGGAACTTGGCAGTTGGGAATCTGCTAAAAGCGTCATCGATAAGTACGACCTTCCAACGTTGAAACTCAAGCCTAAAGAAGGTTTGTCTTTGATAAATGGCACTCAAATGATCGTTTGTCTGGGAGCCGAAGCGATTTATAGAGCTGAAAACTTGGTCAGGTGTGCAGATATAATCACGAGCATATCAGTGGAGGTGCTGAAAGGAACAGTTAACGCATTTTCCCCACAGATTCATCGAGTTCGTCCCCATCCTGGACAACAAATTTCCGCGAGGAATATCAGATCTTTGTTGAATAGCTCGATATTTCCATCTGGAATTTCAAAGTCTCACAAAGACTGCAAAAAGGTTCAAGACGCTTACTCGATTCGATGTGCTCCACAAGTTCATGGCATTGTGTACGATACTTTAAGATTCGTTAAGGAAATACTGGAAACTGAAATGAACAGTGCCACAGACAATCCATTGGTTTTCATGGACACCAAAACTGTTTTGAGCGGAGGCAATTTCCATGGGGAGTACCCGGGCAAAGCCCTGGATTATTTGACCATTGCGGTCAGCGAACTTGGCTCCATCTCAGAAAGAAGAATAGAACAAATGCTCAACAGGCATTTGAATGGTCTGCCTGCATTTCTGGTTAAAGATGGAGGGTTCAATTCGGGTTTTATGATCCCCCAAACAACTGCTGCCGCTTTAGTCAGCGAAAACAAAACCTTGTGTCATCCAGCAACTGCTGATTCAGTTCCAACAAATGCAGCCAAGGAAGATCATGTGTCAATGGGTAACTGGGCCGCTAGAAAATGTCTCCAAGTTCTAGATAACGTAGAATACATTTTGGGAATTGAATTGATGACTGCTATACAGGGGCTAGAACTGCATCGGCCGCTGAGATCAACTAAGCCTATTGAAAGTATATTTCAGTTGGTGAGAGATTCTGGAATAGGTCCTTTGGAGACAGATCGCTTCCTGGCTCCGGATATGGAAACAGCGAAAAATTTAGTCGCTAAAAGAAAACTGCTCAATTTAATTGTTCCTCACTGGGAAGATTGGAGTGAAGATATCGATAATAAAGGTCACTTGCATAATCATGACATATGTACAAATGGTAATAGAACATGGTGAGCATACTGACTAGTAATATCGCTTTTGGTTGATTTGCTCATTATTATCTAAGTATTAATAAAACATAAAAACTAATGTGTTTTTCTTTCAAATCTTGATTATCGCTGTTAGTTAGAAAAATAGGATTGAATAGGTTGTCACTGTTTTTCACATGCAATATTATCAGTTTGAAAGTAAGGCTTTGGAACGGATTTGGAACTACTGATGGTTGGAATTGCATTTAAAAAATATTGGTAAACCAAATCTTGTATAACTTCTGGAATTCTATGTAAGCTCTCAAAAATTTCCCACAATTTCCAGTACCTATTTATAGGACTCACCCAAGTTAATCAGCAGCTCAAATAAATTAAAATCAAACTGATACAAATGATGTATGTGAAATACAGAATTAATCTACACCATTTTTTTAGAGGCGTCATTATTCATAACCTGTATTTATAGTTGAAATGCTGCGATCTGCAGTAAATTTCTCTGAAACAAAAACGAAACAAGTTAACTTCCATTAGAAAAAAGCTAACTACGCCCTGAAGCACCATACAAATGTTTTAAATGTGAATTTAACCTTCCTCTTTTTTTGAGGGCGTCCATGTTATCCACCTACTATATAGTAACAAGTAACAACTATTTCTAGTAGTATGAGAAAGCCAATGACACTCGATTTACACACCCGATTAGTATACGTATAGGTCATTATGGAAGTTTGTCAGGAAAATCCTGTGCAAAAGTGCATTAATTAATTATTGCAAATCAAAAAATTCTTAAATTTACATGATGTTGGATAAAATAAAACATTACATAGGCTTGTATGGGGCGACTAGCATTTAAAAAAAAATCTAAGTGTGCCCAGGCCTGTATCCAGGATTTCCTTTCTGAGGTGGCCCGCAGTTCCAAAAGTTATAATTTTGATAATTTTTAAGATTACAATTAGATCAGCGGTAGCAGCTAAGAAAAGATCATCCTGTATGTAAATCATCCAGAATATGAGAGCCAGTTGTGAAAACAAGCATCCCGAATATGAAGATTATTCGAATTCAATTTATGGAACATCCGAGACAGGAATTTTTATGTAATTGTGTTGGAGAATCGAGCAGTGTGTGTCATCAGCCGTCAGACAGGATGTTCCGGGCAGACTTGAGGATTCCATAATCCCTATACGCATACTAAACGGGTGTATTATTCTTATTTGATTCAGAGATGACGTAAGGTTGAGTGTCACTGGCTCTTAGATTATAGTTTTTGATTGAAAAACGGCTATTTTGATTGTTTCAAAGCTGGCAACCATGTGAAGTGTATTTTAATTTCTAGACAGATGTGTCTTGTCTAATGTCATGTCTAATGTCTTCGTCTTGTCATAGATTTGTCAAAGATGGCGAAAGCCAACTTGACGTTATAGCGATTGAAAACACTTTTTTAATTTTTAATTTAATTATTTCTAAATCAAATTCCAAATGGATTTTACAAGGTCTTGAATTTTTATGTGTGTGTGTATTTGTGTAACTTATAGGAAAATGCTCTGAAGCCATAAAGTTTTCAACAAAAAATAGGTATATTAACCAAGAAGGTCACCCAGAACAAACTCTTTTATTTAACAAGACAAAAATACGACGTTAGGTGTGATTGTTTGCCGATGTGCCTTTCCCGATGAATTGAATGAACGAATATGAAAAATATAAATTTTACTTATACGGTATTAACCTACTGCTGAAACAAAACTGTATTTACACCAGTATAAAGTATACAAGAAACAGAACATTGGATAAAAACTAGCCTACACAAAAATCCTCAGTCATGGAAGCCATGCAGTATGAAATGGCCCGAAATATGACACTGCTCTTTTTCTTTGAACGGCTATTAGACAAAGGAGAACCTAGAACACTTCATGATTTGAGCTGTCAATTCGGGTCAAAAGGATTCACAAAAGAAATGAGGCAAATAGCTGGAGGTAGTCAGAGTGGACTCAAAAAGTTTCTTTCTCAATACCCAGCACTATTTTGCATGGATGGAGATTATGTCACAATCAATTCTTTCACACAAAGCAGCAGTAAGGATAGTTTGGGTAAGTGCTTTGGATATAGATTTCAAATCATTTTATATTAGTGCTGCAAATATTTGTCATCTCCAAGTCTCACTCTATGGAGAAGCCCATTGGCAACTTACAAAGTCAAAGGTCCTAACACCTACAGCTAGACTGCCAAGTTATAGTATATGCTAAAGACGAAACATGCATTTCTATAGCAAGTTTGATGCATAGTGGAGAGCATACACTTAAGCAAATATTTGTATTTGAATAATTCAAATTTATTTTAATTTTATCCCTTAACTGGTAACATTCAAGTTGAGAGCATAGTTGATAACTTCCAATTTGTGAGACTAGTAAGGGGTCTAATTTGTTCCACTTTTGTTTGAGCAACTATTTTTACAGAGTAGTTTATTATAAAGAAAATATATGCACACATATATAGTTAAGTATGGATTCTTGACCATCAGGTTACTGGTTACCAGAAGTAATATATGAAATATATAAACAAACACTGAATAATGAATTTCCATTCGGATGGTATATAATATGTAACATAGTAAACTTAATATTTTTATACATTTATTCAGATCAGTAAACACTTCAATAGGATATATGTATATATTTACATTATCTTTGAAAAGACATTGTTTATTATTGTAATTACTCTATTTAGCATACAGTGACATTCTTATCTGATTTTTGACGCCATAAAATTAATATTTGTATATTACATTCATATTTTTTAAGGATGTAGAACAATAATTTGATTCATTTACCAGCAGCACTGGTGTTCCACAGGGGTCTGTCCTTTCTTCAATGCTCTTCTTGCTTAAGAGCAATGAGCTGTTGGATATGACATCCGATCCAATTGTGTAGAGCAATAATTTGATAATGGAAAAATCTATACTCACTTCTGATTGCATTGTAAGAAATGTTATGATTGTCCAAATGTATCCAGCAGATGCAAGTGACCATTCTACTACCACTAGATATTGGTAGCGGAAGTTGCTGTATCTGCTGCAGCTATTGGGTATTATACTACCTATAAGTTACAGTATGTTACAATATTCTAAGCAGCTGGCAAGGATTACAACACACAAGCAGTAGAGTACTTCTCCGAAAAACTTGCACAGTATGGGGAGGGCACTGAAGTTCCGATACGTAGCCTGTTGGGCCACCGATCACAAGCGAGTCCGGAAGTCCGGCACGTTTCTGGACAACATTTCCACGAGTTCCGGGAGTTCTTGCTCAAGCACCCGGAAGCCTTCTGCATAGATGATGAGAAAGAGACGGTCGTGTTGACGAACTTCAAAGACGTGAAGAGCCATTGTCCTCCAGAGTTGCATTTTCAACCAGAGGTTAAGATCGATCCGCAAGAGACACAGACGCTGTTGGATTTCTTGGCTCAGTGCATTGAGGTGAGTATTTGCTGTTTTTGCGATATGAACTGACGACTTCCAACTCAGTTGTTTTAAAGTTAAGTAGAACCAGGTTATAACGTCTTCATATAAACATTCTTTATATGGGCTTATGTTTCAGGTAAAAGGCCCGATTCTAGTGGAGCAACTATTCCAAGTAGTGAGTTGCAACCTACCAGAAAGCATGTGGACCAATCTCTTTAATACTCCCACCCATCTCATGAGTTTTCTCAGGCTGTTTTCGGACAGTTTCCACATACAGTCCAACCTGGTGACCCTTTTACAAACTCCAAGGATCAGCCAGAAACACATATCAGCTCAGGTCGCTTTGATCAAAGAAAATCAGAGGAACAGTGAAGAATACATGAATACAAGAAATCTGACTGATAACGAGGTAGGTAGATAAATATATTGCTTTATTAATTTATTTATTTATTGACCTTCTAAATGCGAATTTGTGTATTGTCTCCATCTTATGGATTAGCAAGTAAATAACTGCTTTGGATATAGAAGATTCTAGAATTAGGATTAGGAGGAATAGGATTTTATTGTGGCTCTGAAGGCCAAGAACGATTTTCTTTCATTCTCTTTCTCTAATGTAAAAGATTTTATATTTTATTGAAATCCTTACAGATCCAGGAAAAGAAGGAAAAACCACCCACATTACCAGTGGAGAAAGAAAAACCCCAAACTTTCGAGAAGGAAAAACCGCAGTCTGTCGAAAAAGAAAAGCCTCAGGCTACTCAGTTATCACCGAGATCAATAAATGATAGGTTAAGGCAGCCCAAGATACAGCAAAAAATTACGGAAAACTATACCAAGGCGATGAGTCCTGAACCACCAGTGTCTCCTCAGATTGATGAAAAAACAAAAGGAGTGCAGTTCAGATTAGGTTAGTATTGAGTTGATAGTTATGTTTATGCTAGCATCATATTTTATCATTTAAAGTGTATTGATATTTCGACTGCCGTTGCAGCCTTCATCAAAATAAAAAAACACAATATAGGTATCAGTAATATGAATAATTCAATATATTATTACTATGTAACATTGCTATTGTAACAATAATACTGAATAAATATACAACTAAGTAACAAAATAACTGCTTTTTAACCATATTGATATTATTACGAGGGAAATACCGACTAGTCTAATTTTTTTCATTTCGAATCGGTTCAGGCAACCAAAACAATAATTCGCAAGAGGAACCAGTGACCTCCGTTCAACCGGCAGTGCAGGAATCCCAAAGACAGATCACTCGCCCGGCTTCAGCGAACAATCAATCTTTGAAGCAGAGGATCAACAACCTGGTGCTGAAGACGCTGCAAGAGAACACAGGCAAAGAACGGCAAAGTTATATGAACAACCAGCAGCACAACGATTCCTGGCGAACGAAGGTCTTCCAGAGCACGCGAGTAATTTGCAGCACCAGGGAGTGTCAGATGATCATCGACGAAATCATCAACAGGGCGCCTAGGAATACGGATCCTGCGTGGCCTTTTACTGCTGACAGGTAAGACCCAGGAAAACTGTTTTTCTTTCCTTGAATGTGATTAGAATCTGGAGAAAGTGGCGTTGGCAACGATGGTACGCTCCAATTCTGTTGGTATACAGCCAAAGATGGGATGTTGGAGAGCTAGAAGTCGCTTGTGGTACATGGATGTTGCATAACTGTTAATAACAGCCTCTGAAGGTCAGATTAAGGAGGATGTTATTAATGTCTATACAGACTGATATAATGAAAGTGGTTGGCTGGTTATGATATTATACACCAGAAACCTCTGGATGAACAGTTAATGGCAAAGGAATATTATAGGCAAGAGTATTGGATAGATTTTTGTAAATTTGCTTGATTGGATCCTGCCCAGGGAGGCTTTATGAATCACTGATTTCATATTTAGACTTGATAATGAAATTGGACAATGCTTCCAAATCCATATGATCTCTGACACATTAATTTGAAATTCAAAAACCAACTTACTAACGCTGGTGACTCAATTTTTTTCAAATTATAGGGCCGTAGTTGGATTCGACTGTGAGGGCATCAATTTAGGAATCAAAGGACAGCTGACACTTATGCAGATTGCTACAATGAATGGACAGTCGTATGTCTTTGATTTGATATCATGTCCACAAATGATTGACTATGGACTGAAAAGGTTGCTAGAATCGCTTGATGTTGTAAAGGTGAGTGTAACTCTACAATCTTTCAATGTATGTTGTGTGTGTGTGTGTGGCGAATAAAACCGTGATTTACTGTTTTAAGAATAATTTATTGTAATGTATGTATTATATTTCTTAAAAATCATTTTATAATATTGAGTT
The DNA here is from genome assembly GCA_949316355.1 of Bruchidius siliquastri. NCBI lineage: Eukaryota > Metazoa > Arthropoda > Insecta > Coleoptera > Chrysomelidae > Bruchidius > Bruchidius siliquastri. The sequence goes on along the minus strand of OX438532.1, from coordinate 36,870,663 downwards.
ACTGGACTTCTATCATTCTTGAAAAAAATATTATTGAATTACTTTTTAGTTCGGTTTGCTATTCAAGTTTTTTTTTGCTATAATGTTTTATTATGAATCAAATGGATTAGTATTAATTCAACCCGTCTATTATTCTTCTAACCAAATCTTTGCTCCTAAGAAACATTCTGGAACACTACGATTTTTCACTCATTATTATTTATAAGGTGTCATAAAAACCAAAATGCGAATACATGTATAGACATTTGTGAACTTTCCATATACTATGAGGTATTGATTTTTTTCCTTTTCAGATTGTCCATGATTGTAGGAATGATTCAGTGAATCTCTACAACCAGTTTAATATTACCTTAAAAACAGTATTCGACACTCAAGCTGCTCACGCAATTATAAGCTACCAGGAGACGAACAGGCCTGTCTACAAAGCAAAAAGTGTAGCTTTGAACGCATTGTGCGAGTGTTATGGTGCACCGATTAATCCTATCAAGGATCAGCTCAAAAATATATACAGGTGAGCGTTTCTCTTACGATTTCCATATTTTTACTATTCCAATGTCAACAATAACACATTATTATTGAAAACAAAACATTTACCAAGAGCAACAACAAAGAATGATGCGGATCTTCGAAGAGACATCGGATTTCATTATACTTCTTTCAAAGCGAAAAACTATCACTAAAGCCTGAGAAGAGCAGAATGAATATACTTGATATCTTTTTTTCCAGGAGGGATCAGAAATATTGGTCTAGGAGGCCACTAACTAGGGAAATGGTTTTGTACGCCTCTGCTGATGTTCTAAGCTTAATAAACGAAAAGTTGTATTATCATCTGTCTAGAGCCATCAGAGAAGAAAACAGACCGCTGATGTTAGAGCTTTGCGAGGAACAGGTAGAGTTTACAATTTTGCACATCATTCAAATATTACAATTTTTAATAATACATTTTTTTACGATTTCTAATATTAAAAAATGTCTAAAGGCAATTTTGTTTTCAGATTTATATGTATATTTCGCCGGATGCTGTAAAACTGAAGAAAAGACAAAGAAAAACTGAAACTGAAGTAGCCGAACTGAGGGTTAAATTAGCGCAAGCCACAAAAAGCGTTGTCTTGAGCAACAGAGAAGTTAGACTGCTGAGGTATGTTTACTTTAAACGCCAACAAAATCATTTTTACATAAGTTCAAGCTATGAATTACAAAATATATTCTATTTCCTAAACTGGAACGAGGTGTTGCCCAGAATAAATCATAAATGTTTTATTTCAGGTATATTGAGTTGACGGATGATGAGAAAGAGAAGCTGAAATCATCAGCAAAAGTGGCCAAAAAACTGGAAAAACTGGAGAGTTTGGGACAAGAACGTGATGGTGATTCGTCGGATGAAGATAGAGAGAACGATCAGGATTATCCCAGTCTGGATAGTGACGTCGCGTCACCTAGAAACTCGGAACCGACCAGTTTGACCGAATCTATGCAGCTTGTTGATTCTATACTGAGTGACAGCAAAATAGACAGGTAAAATAAATATGGTATAACTGTTGTAATTATGATAACTCAATAACATTTTCATCGAAGAATCTGAACTAGAAAAAATAGCAATTCTTCCCCAAATTTTGTTTTTGGTTGCCGGAAAGGCGTGGCCAAATTTTTTACATGTATATCGGCCGGAGATAAATTTGCACAAAAAGCTCAAAAACCCTATAATGTGTCTGTAATTTTGTTTTCATCTATTTAAGAGGAGACCTCATGAATGTTGTACTAACTTCAGTATACCAGAGCATAAAACTTTAGAAACCCCTCAAAATAATTGCTCTACAGCGGAATTCAAACCTGGCATCTCTTGTTTGCCGGACAGACCCTACCATCTGAGCTACGCAAGCATTTCTCAATCAATCCATTCCGACTGATTCACAATCGGATTGAGAGACGTGCCAGTATAGCTCTATGACAAATAGGTTGGAATTCCACTGTAAGCCAAGTTTCGCAATCCCTATTTGCAAATAACTATCATAAATTTTTCTAACATTCGCTTTCTTTCAGATTCGAAAAAATCGACAAGCTAGAATCGATCCTGAGCTCGGTGGCACTGCTGTCAAGCGGAGACAGCGACCCGATAGGCAGATGCTGCAAGTGTGGCTGTCACAGCGGCTTCAGCAACGGCCTCAAACCGGAACGAGTTGTGTCCCCCACTAGCATAGAGTATATCAGCTGCGTCAAGGACACCGATCCGGAGGTCGTCAAGGAGAACCACAGGAATTTCGGCACGCAGACCCTCAGCACCGGAGATGTCGTCGTCACGAAGGTTTCCTTTCATATGGACGGCGAATGAGCGGAAAGCGCGGCGACAGATGAGCAAATCTGATGACGCGACGGAAACCTTCTAGTATCAATGTTTTATAGGAAGATGATACTCTGGGCTGAGAGTGGTTGTCATGCAGCGCTGTGGTTAGTTGTGTGTCGTTCCTCTTAAGGTCATAATGTCTTGTTAGGGGTCCAGTAATTATGGGAAGCTGATTCCCACATAAACGAAGTAGTCCTCCTGCCTCTTTTCAGCCTTCCTAAATGTCTTCAACCACTCGACAAGTTTCAATATTATTTGTGCTGGGTTCCCACCCATTACTTAACTTGGGATCTAACTGTCCTTTCCAGTACCTCCAATGTGAACTCTGGGGCAGATGATTCCTTTAGCACCAGCGCAATAGACCTTTTGATTGCTGTCGATTCCTGAATGACTTGGCACGCACACTGTAGCTATTTTGCTGTTTTCCACCACTGCATTCAGTTCTTGTTGACATTACCAAACTAGTGCAGCTTCAGGTCGTGAAAGATTTTCTAACTACTTGAGTGATGCCTAGTTTATTATAATATTTAGTGTAAATTTAAACTATAAACTGCTTACAACATGGACTCATGAGGCTACCGATTTTCATTCCGCCTGAGTCGTTCTTTATACATCAATTGTTCTTCTTTGGCTTCGTAATTACTTGGAATAAAAATATTTTGTCACCTAAGACAAATGGAAGAAAAACTATATCCCCAGTCAGTGAAGTATGGCCTAATTTACGCAATATATGGTACTAGGTGGATTGTCTCCCCCTATATTAAATAAAGTCGAAACCTGAACTTCTACTGAGAATTCTATGGAGTATATGTTTCTGATTTCCAAAAATCTACTTGATATCATACATCAGGGTTGATGTCAATGGTCGAATGTTAAAAATTGTACCAAATCATTTCATGTTTCAATTACTTACTCGCTTTTTCCGCAAGGTGGAAACTGAATCGACACAATTCGCATTTTGAAATCCACAAAATAATGACCCATTGCAGGATTCGAACCACACACCTTTCGATTGCCAGTTGGACGCTCTGGCACTGCCCAGTCTTTGCTGAGCGCGGATGATGTTAAGCGGAATCCCTCGAAAGCCAGGTGCCCAGTTAGCTCAGCCCAGTTAGGTCAGAGCGTCCGACCGGCAATCTGGTGTGGATCGAATCCCGCACTGGGCCAGGTTTTTCTTTTTTATTTCAATCCCTAGATGATTTTCAATAGTATTGACCCAAGTCATGTGGTTGCCCAGGTATCTGCACCCTAAGGTAATTGTCTGTTTAACGAAGTGTTAGAGAAAATCTTAGTGTTGTATATAAGCTATAATTTTAATTATTAGGTAATTGAATTTAGAACATTTATTCTTTGTTAAACAGACGATAACAGATACATGAGAAATAAATGAAAAAAATAATAATTAACACTATGATAGACTTTTACATTGGATAAATTGCATAGATGCAGATATCAAGCTCAATCTGATTCATCTGCTTTATAACACTGTATAATATTTTTCCCAAAGACACAGTAGGTAGAGCGGACATGTTTTTGAAATGAAATAATGTGCTCAACAAGAATTTATATAATCGGCCTCATTTAGCTAAGTAAGTGTATTTTGTACCTTGCTTCGAAGTTTTTATGTATTTAAACGTGTGTCACGATCATATTTTGAATCGCAAATATTGGGCGAGAAATTGGATATCTGTGCAATTTTACATTATGTAAATATTGAGGATGAAAAATAGTATCGTGACATACGGTGTATAATCGCAAATCGAGGTGGTACTTAATAAGAATGATAATCTTATACAGTTGAGCAATATTTTGATGTGGATGTGATTATATAGGGAATAAGGTAGTGATCTTTTTACACAAATTGGTTTTTTATCGAATTATTTATACACATTTTAATGTTTGTAATGTCTTTAAATGAAGAAACATTTCCAATAATGATTGTAAATATAACATTCCTGATTCAGCCTTCAAAATTTACGAAATTCCGCCTTTGTGCCTTTCTATAAATACTCTACAAACTACCACATTTGAAACATAAATAACTGAAAGACTGATATTGGGTTTAAATATATTTAATTCCCTTTTGTTGTCAGTCTTGTTTTAACTCCAAACTTTTAACAAAAACCTGAAAATCACCGCATTTCCATAACATTGCATCAATACGTTTTTTATGATAATATTTTGTTATATAATTAGCTACAGTTCATCAAAAATTTCAGGTTCAGTTTATTAAAAAATGTCCAGATTTTCGGGCTTTTGTCCCAGTTATTTCGTAAGATATATTAATGGCAATATTAACCCTTTAGGATTGTTTACTGGGTCCAGATTTTCATCTGGTTAAGATTGTGGTCTTACCCAAAATTATATTTTATGTTGAATATCTGTATACTAATATTTTTACACAGGAACCATATCCTTCCGGTAATTTTATTAATATATTATATAGCAGAATTTGTTGCTGCCATATTTATCAATTTATTGTTAATAAAAGATATTAATTTATTAAAAAGTGATAGCGCTACTGCAGTTAAATTACGCATAGCTCTTTTTTATTGTGAGACATTTTATTCGTTTTTTTGTAAAAAAGTAATTTTATATATTTATAGTCTTTTATCTTAACTAGTTTAAGATAGCTCGACTATTAACACACTGTTTTATCGAAGAAGCAATATTCATGTATTTTTAACATACATTTTGTTTGCTGGTAGAGGTTCTATTATTTATTCTGTTTGTACTGATATTAAACAAATAAAAAATAATAAAGTGAACAAACAGAAATTCCTGTGGTTTCATTCCATAACTTAATCTCAGAATATATTGATACGATTCAATATTAAATAATGAAAATTTATGATTTTTTTATTTGACTATAACAAAGTAGCAACACGCCAGAAGCAAAAGTATGTTTAATATCAAAGAATAATTAATAACAAAATATGTTGAAAATCAGTAAAATAGAACAACGCATGAGTTAAATTCCAATAAATCTGATATTATTCATTACCTCTAAACAACTTTAGAGCTGTGTAGTATAAAAAGGAATCAATTTCTCCATTCCAACCATCTAGTTTAAATTAAGAATGAAATACTGTTGGAAATTGGTGGTCAAGGTTACAATTACGTTATTCACTTTGCCTTTAAATATTAAGATGTTTACCTACGAAAGACATGCTACAGTGACTATTTAAATCTAGATAAGTCGCGAGAAACTATATTATGTCCTCTCTCACAATGGCAAACGTATCAGCTGATAATGAAACGGCTCACATTCCATGGTTGTTTGATATCAGTCCTGAGGACACTAACTGGGTCATAACAAGTTCTTTTATGATTTTTACTATGCAAACAGGTATTTAATAATAATTGTTTTATTGCACATTATGAAAAATGTTTCAAGCAGGGGGCACTTTAAAACAAATATATACCACTCCATGCAAAAGGCAGAGCATAGTAATTGAAGTGGCAGTCTTCCATTCAACCATTGAAGATATTGATTCCGGCTACGATTTCGAAATTATAATTTCTGATGCCGTATAATTGGCCAAAGTTATTATTTCCTGCTTGATTGGCATTCATGGTTAATCCATGGTTTGGGAAGATATCTCCTATATCAAAAAAACATCCAAGCACGTGCTTTTGAATGAAATACACTACACATTCTAGTGTCATCAGCAAAGAAATGGACCCAGGCCTGATCCTTGTGGTCCACCAGCAGTGATAAAAGATTCATTGAATATCTTCCCGTATAAAGATACAGCTTGTGAACGAAAATTTAGATAGTCTGAATGCATCTTTCACTTTATGGATATCAGAAATTCAGTGTAACAGCATTAAGGATATCATTTCCAGTACATCCATTTGGTGCTCTAGAAAGGGATTATCTAGAGATATTTCGGGAAGTTTTGAAAATAGGTTTTTTCATAGATTTTGGCCTGTTCTTTTAGAATATCCACCTTGCCGTCTTGTATCTTCATCGCTGGCGCCGCCCTTTTTAAAAATGGCACGTCAGGTCAAAATCAATGAAACGATTTCCGATACGTCCGGAAAATTTTCCAGTTAAAACTATCAAACAGGTACTTGGACTATTTAAATTTTTTAGTTTCTTTTTAAAATAGATTATTTATGTGAATTAACTTTGCTGCCAAGGTTTGTCAAAAGATTCATTTTTCATTTCTCATCACAGAAAGACGAAAATGCGTTTAATGTAGTAGCGAATCCTAGAGGGGAGGCCGCTTCCTCACATTCAAAAAACAGTGCTTAAAGCAAAACGTGTAACATTATTTTTTGTTTAAAATCCACTTTTTTTAGGTTTTGGTATGCTAGAATCTGGTTGCGTATCTATAAAGAACGAAGTTAACATCATGATGAAGAATGTAGTAGATATCGTTTTGGGTGGTAAGTAATATTTACTAAACGTAACTGTTGCATTTCGAGCGAAAAGCCAGTTAGCAAGTGCCCTGTTAGATGCTTCCGTATCACAAGCATTAATGACCTTTGCTATAATCTGCTTTGTCTAGCTATAGTGTGTAGAGTATTTCTATCGTGTATTCCGTTATATTTCATCATTCTATTGTATCTAAAATTACAGAATGCGAACTATATTACACGTTTGGTGATTAACTGTCTTTTGTCCGCGTTCTTTTGCTAGACTTCTCGCCCAGGTCTGACAATACTATGATAAATGTAGCCAGATAGGTTTTAGTAACTGCCAAAGCTAATTTACTTGTCAGGCGTCACTTCTCTATTATCACCACTACAGTACTATTTGGTTTGTCTGAAATATTGGAACCCTCAGGTCTGACCTACTGGATATTTGGTTTCGCCTTGTCATTCGGAAGAAGCGATTCAAACAATGGTTTTGTGGCGCTAGGAGACTTTTTCATAGATCCCCCTTTGAGTGACCCATTAAAGGGAGGAGTTTATGCTGCATTCATATTTCAGTTGTCTTTTGCTACCACTGCGACAACGATTGTCAGCGGCGCAATGGCTGAAAGGCGAGTTGAACTTTGTAGTATAGTTTTAAATTGTAGGAAATTGCCGAAATAAGTGGCAACCCCAAATAAAAAGGGTTCTTATATCAAACATAGGATCTGGCCATTATGAACGACATAGAAAGTCTAGATCAAATAAAATGTGATAACGAATTTCAGGTGCAATTTCAAGGCATACTGCTTGTTCAGCTTCTTGAATACATTTATTTACTGCATTCCTGCAGGCTGGATATGGGGAGAACACGGATTTTTGAAAAAATTAGGCGCCGTTGATATTGCCGGTTCTGGAGCTGTCCATTTGATCGGTAATACAAATTTATTGTACGCAGGGCCGGACTATAAGTGTGGCTAATGACCCCATGCTCCCATCATTTAGGAGACCTCCACTAGCCACTACAAAAATACATAAAATTTGTTAAGAAAGTGTTTTGAATATCTGGAAAAACTATAAGTGTCCATATATCAAACTTTCACGTCTTCAAAAATATTGTCCGGCCCTGGTATGAACAGTTTCAATAGGTTATACTTATTTTCAGTTTTTTATCGGTGAATTATCTTTTTAAGGAGGAAGTGCCGCTCTAGCCAGTGCTCTGATGTTAGGTCCGCGTTTAGGTAGATATGATAAAGGGATTGGTCCGTTGCCTTTAGGAAACCCCGTCAATGCAGTAATGGGATTATTTGTCTTGTGGTGGGGATGGTTAGCGTTCAACTCAGGTAGTACTTATGGAGTAAGTGTTCGATTAGTTAATATATATATATACAGAACTATGAAACGAGGTGCCAGTCCATCTGGTTGGTGAACGTCCTGTGGGCCTCTGTCCTACATTTCCAAAAAACTATCAAACCTTTCCCGATTATTATCATCATCTTAATATTATCGAATTTGATACATGATTTCCTTATTTAGATTGCACTGTACCATTGTTTAGCTACGTGTCTAACACCTCAATGTCTCACATCTGACTCAGTGTGCATGTGAGAAGTTAAGGACTGGCCACGACGAGTTCGAAGATGTCTGACAGTGTTGCCGATAGATGCAGAATTATTTCATCTCAAATACTTTTAGCCTCTTTGTTGTGGTCATGCAAATTGCTGTTAGTGTCGTTTTAATAATAATATTTGACAAAATAACCAGTAAAGATGATGGTTGGCTAATTTTGGAAATGGTTTACGTTTATCTCATGAGAAGTTGTCTGTAGAGATAGAGGTTTTATTATTTACGCTGACTATTTTTCCAGCTGAGTGGGGAGAAATGGCATTACGCTGCTAGAGCGGCAGTAATGACAATGATGTCCACCTTTGGAGGAGGAACTGTCAGTATCTTGTATACGATGGTCAAGTTGCAAGGAAAGATAGATGCAATCGATATCATAAACGGCATACTAGGATCTTTGGTATCGATTACCGGTGGATGTTTCTTATATCGAGGCGAGTAATACATATCGATTATACCCATGGGCGGAGTTACTGGATTTTTGAAGGGGGGGAGGCAATGACAAAGATGTTTTGGAATACGTTTTTTATAATACAACAGTAAATTATGCATACAATCACAGAAACATCTAAAAGCATTCTTGAATTGTATTGAATTACTCCCCCCCCCCCTTAATTAACAACCATGATTATATCTACATACACGTTATCCTTGATACTGGATATTTTTTATGATGCATGTCAAAATGAAACTGGAATAAAGTACTTAAATTTTTAGGGTGGGAAGCAATATTGATAGGAACAGTTGGAGCTCTGCTAACATGTACTGCAATGCCATTATTCGATCTGGTGAGTACAATTAGTTATATTCCATTTATAATAAATCCGAGGGAGACATTCTAGCCTAAGTCAACCACATGTGGTACCATCAGGAAAACCTCTGCCATCCCGAAGACCTTGCAAGTTTTTCTCATGTGCCTGGAGTTATTTTATCAGTAAATTGAAATATGAAAGTATAATCATACGTTTCATCATAAACATCAGTCAAATAAATATTAGACAGAGATCTTATGAATCAGGAATAATAAAAGTTTGTTATAGATTGGTATTGATGATCCCGTTGGAGCTAGTGCAGTACATGGAGTTGCAGGAATTTGGGGTAAATACTGAATTTTAGCAATTGTAATAAAACATTAATAACATAGACGTATAACTACTGATAATGATTTTCTGTTGTTATTTTTTTTAGGAGTTCTTGCCGTTGGTCTATTTGCTGATAACCCAGAACCACTTGATACTACAAACGGTAGATGTGGCTTATTCAAAGGTAACAGAATGTTTTTGATACAATTAAATGAACAACAAAGTTGTGCTGCATTTTTTACTCCGTAAAAACATGTTTTAATTAGCTCCTAAGATAAAACTCACAATTGGGAAATTAGATAAAAAACGTGGTAGCAGCGAGATTCGAACCCATATCTCCGACTATTTGTGCCATCTTTAATTTAATAATTGTGTCAAAAACCATTAACAAACCAAAGAACGCCGTATACCTCATTCTATATTAATAATCTAGTTTGGAAGTTTGTAAATATATTTTTTCTTAATATTTGTCTAAATTCTATGTAATATCACGACATCCCTCTGATTTGCATTGGCGAGAGTAACATGTTGTCCAACAGGAAATCGATAAAATTGCAAGAAAAAGCGAATAGCAAACATCTTATTATAAGGAAATTCAATTTCCTATATGCTGCATACTAGCTTATGACGTTTATGGCAGAACCATAACCCAATTTTTTTTAACTCATATCCAGGTGGAGGCTGGTATTTGCTAGGTGTCCAAGCGCTCACTGTCGCCTGCCTGCTAAGTTGGGGCTTGCTGACAACCTCTCTTCTATTATGGGCCATCAACAAAGTGATTACCATACGTATGGAAGTCCATGTTGAACTGTTAGGGGCGGATCTGACTGAACATCTTGTGAAACATGGGAATGTAAATGTTGTTAGTGAATTCATTTAGACGTTAGATTGTTTGTTGTCACAGATCACTTGATTCTAGCCCAATAATATTTGATTTGCGAGTTTAATATCTACAACACGTACACTGACAATGGAAAAGTATCCAGTAAACCATTTGGAATAAAAACGCAAATATTTGACATTACGGATATGTTTTCAAAAGCAATAATTTATTTCATTGCAAAAACGATGGATTTCAAAGAAAAATAATTATCGAATTATTTCTGAAAACTTACCGGAATATTCTGTATGTAGAAATGGTTACTGCTACTAAATGCTTACAAATATCTTGAGAGATTAAAATCATACATTTAAAATTTGGTGTGTTTTAGTGACATGACCATAACTAAATAGAAAGTGATACCAAATTCTCCTCCTGATTACTTTATTTGTTCTGTAACAATCATACACTTTCTAAAATTGTTCGTTTGATTTTTTCTAAGTTTAAGGTAAATTAGTGCCGTTTTTAGACACACTCTAACTACTCTTCTAGGTTGGTGTGTCAAGAGCAGTGTCTGCTTTGGCCTCTGTGATTGATGCGAATAAGATTAGTGATCTTCATAATATTGGCTTGAATCCCGCCCACAACAAACAGCTACAGATGATCGGAGATATAAAGAAAAAGAAAAGATCCAACAACAACTTAACAAGGATATTCAAAGAAATTATGAAAAATAGAGATCTTGGTATAAATAATGCCAAAAAGTTAATTCCCAGACGAAAAAAAACTGCAAATTTGGATAAAATTGGAAATTTTGTAGTGAAGAAAAGTTCAGCATCAACAGCAAATCAAGACAACAAAATCCAAAACATTGCTTGGATAAATTAGATAGGTATGTTACACAGAAAAAAACAATGTTTTTCTTGTACAAATTCTTCAACATCAACATTAGTAATGGAATAGACAAGTTGCAGAGCAATAAAGTTTTAAACTTCCAATATTTTTTGACTAATACATTCTTGATAGCTTTACCATTCAAGTCCATAACGGTTGCAAGATTGAGAAAATGTACGAAGAATATGTTAAGTAAATTTTATTTCATCATCTCTCAAATATAAATTAATTGTAATATACAATTTAAGATTATTGCATAAATTTTTACATGAATTTTGAATCAGGAACATTTCATGAAAAAATATATCTTACTTTAGATGTTTTTAGCCCTAGATAAGATATAAACCTCCATAGGCTCAGATTTTCCTTTCATCACCACTGGTCCTCTATAGTCAAAATGGAACTGGTCGTCGAAATTTTCTCCGTCACATAAAAGCCTGAAATAGAAACTTTTATATTTAGAGCTGAAAGCATTTTATCGCCACTTGTGCGTATATAGAATTTAACAAAAAAATACATATCAACACTCAAAGCTTCGCGCACGGTGACGCTGCCCATTATCAACTTACGAAGTAAAAAATCTCACAGAAATGTACATTTTGCTTACCGATATACATCGTTAGTGATGTTGATCTTTCCATATTCGCCAGTAGTTTCAGTTCGACTAGTTAGATTGACAGTGTTGCCATAAAGACAGTACCTGGGCATGCGTTGGCCAATAACACCAGTCACGACCTCCCCCGTGTGAATTCCAATTGTTATTTTCTGGAATAAATAGAAACGAAAGCTCTTCAGAAACATGAAATTTCAGCTTCTTATTTTGATTACCACGGTAGAAACGAACTATTCGAAATTCAACAAAAAAAACATATTTTTCGCAATTTGTGACACAATAGATTTGGTAGCATCAAAAAAAATACCGTTTTTTTTTAAATTTCGAATAGCTCATTTCTTCAGAGGTAATAAAAATAAGAAACTGATTTTGATATAGCATCAATGGCTTTTAATTTATACAAAATGTACAAGTATAGTTTGAAAAACTGTTTGGTTTGTCTTTTGTGCTAAAATTGGAGAAAAATATCAGCGGATTTTTTTGGTAATTTGCAGAGTAACTACGGAAAAGATCTTGAATAGGGCTTGGTTTCATTTCCTAATGCTTAACGCACATTTCTTCAAGATTTGAATTTTCATCGAGACCGAGAAAAAAATTACATAATTTCGTAACTTAGTTAAATACATTTCTTTAGAGCCGCTTTAGGGGATCTGTATGCTTATAATAACCTACTAATGAAGATATGCACTTGAAGAAGAATATCAATATCATTGTGGTTATTAATATAAAGCACTTTACCACTGGTTCATCGTCAAAGACAACACTTTTACTCCTATCCACCATATCAAGTGCCAGTTTAGCAATATTTTTTGCATGAGTAGCACAAGGCTCTGGTATACCACTGACAGCCATATATTTATCTCCTACCGTTTCCACCTGAAAACAAATAAATACAGAGCGATTTATAAAGTTTCTCATTTTTATTAATGGTAATAGTATTTTTTGATCAAAACAGTCCAATCGTTCGGTGGCAAAGTCTGGATGAATTTTAAGAGTAGCTATGCTGATTACTCTGTATGCTATGGTTTTACCTTGTATATATTTGGATTCACTTTAGAATCGGTGAGATCATCAAACTTAGTATATAGCTCATTCAACATTCGGACGATCTTCATCACACCTTTGGAATCGGCGTTTTTCGAACAATACTCTGAGAATCCAACGATACCAGAAAACAGCAAAGTGGCTGCATCGTATCTTCTTGCTGGCACTGGTCTTTTATGACGCAGTTCGTTTGCTACTGTGATCGGTAATACCGAATATAACAAACTGAAAAATATCATCATGCATATAAAAAATATAATATCATATCTGCTTAGAAACAAGTTCAGATTGATTCCCTCATGTTTTCTCACGTAGTAATGTCCGATTCACTGAGATAGCTAAAGTATCTCAACAAACCTCCAAATTGCAAGACTTTTTAAATAATCTATGTCCACATACCGATCCGTCTTCTTCTTTTCTTGATCCAACTCCCTGTATGTCTGCTGAAGCTTATCAGTTAGCAATTCCAGATTTCTCGTCAACTTGTAATCAGCTTCAAATTGCTCAGACATCAAGACTAAATCTCTGGTTGCATCATGCAGCGGGATATCACTTATGTAGAGACCTCGTCTGTAATTACATTTCTCAGAACTGTATTTTTGAAACACATGCTTATATTTATGTGAAATTCTATGTATGATGTAAAGTTAATTTGATTTCATAACATGTCATCGGTTACACTTTCAATAGCTGAATTGCAGCATTTTACAGACCATCTCTGTCGGTATCGATGTATACGAATAAAAAACCAAACCAAACCAAATGAAGAATTTTCAGTCTCAGTTTGTTTAAAAGCATAAATGTGGCACTAATGATAAATGACACTGTGAAGTAATATATATTTGTACCTTGTCAAATCATCCAGATTGATAACACTAGGATAACAAAGGAAAACCACCACATCAGTCTCGGGTATATACAACATCTGACCTTTGAGCCTCAGAAATCTGTATTCAGCTGGAGCGTTTGCTTGCATAACACCAGTCCGCGTCTTCAATACATAAACAGTGTTTATGTGAGATAGGATGTTCTCAAAAGTCAAATCTAAATGCGGTCGCACCTAAAATTATTTTTCATTTAGAACTCGCGAAAATTATTATGATGAATATACATATTATATACTCATGTTTTTACTTTTGACTACATAGCAAAAAATAAGTTGATGATTTGCTAAGTATCTGAGAATTGCTCGTTCTCTAATTAGAAATTCATCACCGGGTTTATCCTTGTCTCTTTTCCTATTGTGATAAATATGTCGAACATGGAATCCAATGATAATTTAGCAGTCCAATATTGTATTAATAAATTAAAATATGCTCTTACCGTATCCAGTATGTCAGTAACCTTACATTCTGAAGAATTCACTATAGGAATAACTCTTGCGACTGTATTTCCAGTTTGAATTATCTTCAAATCCCTGTCAAACATTATATGGAAGGGAAATACTCTACAAAACGTAGCGGCGCTGATCTTGGGTTCTGAAGGAAAAAAATAATCAATATCAAGATTGATATGACTATAGCAAAAGGTCTGGACGCATAGTAGATTAATGCTGGGTTCATGCAAACTTTAACTTAAAGATTTTGCTCCGCCGCAAAATTGGTTATGAGACTGTTTTCGAATAAAATGGCTTCCCACCCCTCTGAATCAGCTGAGGCCGAAAATAATATAAACTTGCATTGAATAATCGGTTAAAATAAAAACAGAAAAGATTTTTGTGCATTAACAACATTTTTTAGGATTTTTGGAAAGTTTAAAAATTATAGTTTGTTCAAGTGACTGCATGTTTCATCTTGAGCCTATACTCGTCAGTATAACCTGGCGGTCTAACTGCAGAAAGCATTGGGGTGGTATATACGTAACCCGTCAAGGGTGTTATAGAAACTTCAACTTATCTCCAAGTGTCGCCCTCTAGGGGGACGCCCATTGAAAACTTACGAAGTCAAAAGTCCTGAAACCTGGACTGTCTTGAAGCTGCAACAGTTGTCCCTAACGACATCTGTCAAAAAGGGTGAACTGATTTACAGCGACATCCCTTGTTCTTCGTAAACACTTTTACGTATTTCCATTTTTATTCCAGTATATGATTATCTTACCCAACGACAACGTTTCAATTTCGTCAATTTCTGGCAACATCGGTTTTCTGGGTCCAGATTTTTCAGTTATCAGAAACTGAACATGATCGCATTCTTCTTTTGTTTTGAAGATTTCCACTTCTACTTCAGTACCATGCAATTTACTAGCGACGGTCTAAAAATGAAATCGAGTAGACTAACTTCGTACTTCTCACACATTCATGAAACACTCTTGTCGGAATAGTTTTTTGCTTGGAAAGATCATTCCAGTATAATGAAATCAGAAGTTTACTATGTCCACTTGTAGGTGCTCAGATTAAATGTATTCACTTTACTGCACTATTTTGCGATTGTATTCAAGCAATATATATTCATTTGTTAAGCTTTTTGTACCGCTCTCATACTTGCAAACTGAATGACGCAGTTTGAACTTTTTACTAAGATCAGGCGTTTTGATAAATACAATTTTATGCTAAAAAAGATTCTGACAACGCTCGCAAGTGATAAGTGAGTCAAGAAATATTGAAAAATGTCCTACCTTAACAATGCCAATAACAATGTGTTCCAGTCCAGGTCTGTCGGAGTAATAATGCAACATTAATTCGCCATCTTCAGACCGCTCAGTGCATCTGAATGATGGAGCTTTCATACCGGGATACAAAGTACCCAGATGGTCGTGTAACGCATCCAAGTTCTGTAGAAAATCCCTCGGGGTAGCACCAAGAACCTGAAGGATTTTGTCGTAGCCCGAGTCTTGACAGAATTCGAAAAATGTCTTTCCGAATAGCTCGAGTATTGTGTTGGCAGGAATTTCTGTAGTAAAAGGTGGGGGAAGGTGAACGAGTACTTTTACATCAGGTTAAATATATAGTGTTACAGAATCGAGATAGGTTAAAGGCTAGGTTCAGTAGGTAGACTCTGCATTTCACGTGCAGTTGTATCAGTTTATCGAATAATTTTATCTCATCTTACAGCTGCTGATTAACTTGAAGTAAGTTATGAAAATATGGGAAACTGGAAATATTTGTAAACTTGAAAAATGTTTGAAATCATATCCCTATATATTAAAATGAAATTATCCTAATGACTTACTTAATACCTCCACCGCAGCGGAGATCAGGTTATATGTGAGCTCATCATCGTATATTTGACGGACCAAGAACTGGCCCTCCATTTGAACTTCTGCATTTTTTCTATAAAGAAAATATTTCATAAGATTATAGAAATTCTTCATTTTAGGTACTTACTTTATTACTTCCCATGTTTGTTCTCCGAAAGACTTGATCACCAATAGTTCTAAAGCGTAATTTACAAATCCGTACTGGAAATAAATAATTATGTGTATCAATTATTTTTTTTAGTTCTAACTATGGAAAAAATGGAGCCGAGTAGCGTTACAGCACACGCAATACTCTGATATTTTCCTTATTTTATTTTGATGGAAAATAAAAACATGCTACATTGGTGCTAAAGTATTCAGCTGAAAAATACAAAAAATCCAAAAGTCAGGCTACTTGACTTTATTAATTTTTTAGAATTGCGTTGATCCCTGAATGTGGAATATTATTTTGATTGGTCATCATAACAAACTAACTCCAGTAAATACATCCTTCTTTTAAATGAAAACAACACGAATCGGGCGTTCTAATAAATAGAGCACACTCACCATGTTTTCAAACAGACCCAGCGTATTTGCAGTGAAAACAAATGCACGTCTCGCGGCGCTGTAAGGTTAAGGTTCCAGGGCATCCTAGATCGATCTGACAATACACGCGCTTGCGTTTCTCTCGTCTTTATTCGCATCGATTGTCATGATAATTGGTTTACTTGTTATAATGGATTTCAGAACAAATATTTTCAGGGAGAAAGTATGATGTATATGAATATACAGGGTTTTTCATTATTGCGTGCAGATATTTTGAAATACTTGAATGATTATAATGAAAAATAAAGAAACACGATATGTTTGTTTTTCAGAGGGACAACTTATGACCCAAAAACTGTTGTCAGCCCTGCCACCCCCGGACTGAAAGTATCAACCTCCAATTTTTTTTCAATGAGAAAGTAATACCTACTTCACTGAACATGGCTTTCGATTCCATATAGACTGTGGCTTGATTTTTAAAAATCAATTATCATACAAACAACAACCACTGATAGAAATAATACCAATAGTTTCATATAAAATCCCTTTTATTCTTATATAAAATGTAGATTACATCAACAAAACCTAAACAAACTGACATTAGCTCAAACCAATTTCTTTTTCATAGTCCTCATCAGTCATTTTCTTTTTCTTCAATTTCTTGAGTGTTGCTATATCCCTCCTTAACTCTTCTAAGTCTTCCTCAGTGATACCTAAAAAATAATAGCAATAACAGTTTTATTTTAATGACTCAATGTAATGTGAATTTTCATGGATACAAGAGAGCATTACAAATTTTAGTCAAAGTGTGAAATTTTTCCTCTCACAATGATCTGTACAGAAGAACTTCAGGACATAATGATACAATTCTTAGACTTAAAGATACTCTGTACAGACATAATCAAGTAGTACCAAGAAACCTGAATTCAGGCTGGCTAACAAAACTCTTATTAACAAACCCTCTCTCTTTCTTACTTGTCAGCTATTCAGGCATGATAAAAATTACCAGCGAACTTTTGACTTGAGTGTGAGCTGATTCTATACCACCATTTAAATTGTTTGTCGTGGATTTATCGTCAGTGACAATGAGATGATCACCAATGAATTATATTAATTTATAAATCCAGCATTGCTATCTATTGTATAAATGTTTATGAAATCAAAAATCAAATGCAATCATATATATACGTGAAATGTAGTCCAAATTTCCTCCCACCTCGTTTTTTCTTTCTGCCAGGTTCGTTCTTAGCTTCGATCGCTTCCTTTCTCCGCTTCCTCTTCAACCTTTTACTTTTCTTGTCTTCCTTTCTCTGCTTCTGTATCGACCAGGCTTCCGTAGCTTTCTTGACAAACTTCTGTTTCTTACCCCGCCACACTCCTGTGCTTTTATACTCTTCCAATTTCTCCAGCCGTATCTTTTCGCGAACCTTATCTCTGTACGCCACCGTGTTGACGTCAAAGTCGGGCAACTCTGGGAAATCTGACAAGTCTCTGTTCTTCAATTCTGGCATTTTGGGTAACTGTAAGAGGCCGTAGGTTGCTGCTACTGCACCTAATGGCAACTCCTACAAATAGAAAATTTATTCACTCAAAAGGCTCTTAAAGTGTGAACATTTTACAACGATATGAATTGTTCAGTTTTTCTCGCTGTCAGCATTTCCAACAAATCGGCTTTTTATGAATATCTTGAAATGACGAGAAGCTATTTTTTTTAATAACATCTCACAGAGGCAGAACTGCTGCGGTACTGGAGACCATTCTGGACCTGCCTTCAGTAAAAAAAAATAGCAAAAGAAATCTACATGGACCTTGGAGACAACCAAATTGAGGATTGTGAGGATATCAACGTACAGAGAGAGACTCAACATCTACAAGGGTATATAACCTAATACTCAGACCGGGCAGGGTCTGACCAGGGAACAGGAGCGAGAATACAGGGTAGGATCAGAAAGTATAAGGACTGATTCCATTCAATTTTTTTATTGAACTAATCGGTACAAATCCTTAGTAGTCCTTCTGCTCAGACACAACGCCTACGCGTTTTACGGAGCTCTATCGGTTTCCCTTGAGGTCCTGCTTGAACTGAGCAGAGCGGAAGAAGTCCGGAAAAGCAATATCTAGACTGTAGGGATCTGGGACAACGTGTCAACCAGGGGGTACAAACTCACTGTGAACTACACCACGACGGTCAAAAAAGGCGGATGATCATTGATTTGACCTTTGACTTTCTCATTCCGCCTTTTTCCACTCGAACACTATTGAAAGACTCATGGCAGCATCCCTGTAGGTGCCCATAAACATTCCGAGAGTCTCGTTGCGGTTTTCCGGAGTTTGACTCCCAGACAATTGGATAAAATTGACAGAATAATATTATTCACTGAAAAAAGTGCCATACCTTCACCCTCAATATCAAAGAGCATTCATGTTTAGAATAAGCTCGAATGTGAGACACAAATGCCTGTACTCCCTTTTCCATAAGTGCTCTATCTTTTCTGACCATACTTCTCACTTTATCTCTGAGTTGAATAATCTGAAATCACAGAATTTACAAAAATTTTAAAATAAGAGTATATTATGGATTATCAAATGTTTTTTCAGTAAAACAGTTCAGGATTGGTGTATCAAAATTAGCTACCAAGTTCTTAATTGAATGGCACATCATCTCACATAATATTGACAAGTAGTATTAGATATTTTGTTTAACTTTAACTAACTAATCCTTCAATCTAGTAGTTAACACTCAGTGTTCAATACAAAAAAAATATTAGTAAACTAAGATTTTCCAGATTACTGGATATACAGAATTCCTTTATTTGTGTGATCATCTGAAATATTAGACATTTACTGTAGTCTTTTAAACCTGAAGAATATGAAATTTTGCAAAAGGATATTTTTCTGGAAATTTTGCTACCATACTTTCTCTTCTGTGGCAGTGTCCTCACAACACATCAGATTGACCCGCTGATTCGTTTGGATGAAATTCACGTACGTTTCTTCGTTTTCCAATAAAAGTATCAGAGATGAGCCTGGTTGGCCTTGCCTCGCAGTTCTACCCACTCTATGGACAAAGGCCCTAGCACTAGCTGGTGGGTCCCATTGCAATACCCAGTCTATCTGGAAATATACAGGATGGTTTTTGAACAACAATTATACATTCAAACTGATTATTGTTCACATACAAATCATACAATCTGGATTTGGTTTGCTTATTGGGTTTCAACAAATAATGTTTTTTAAATTAAAATGAGCCCTTTGATTCCAGTGTGACAGTATAGATTTAACCAAATTTGATTGCTAATTCCTTTAGTCCAAATAACAACTAACATGTACACTTTACTTATAGATTAGCATGGAAATTCACCTCTGGTATATCAATGCCTCTGGCCATAACATCAGTACAAAGCAACATTCCCTTATTTGCATTTCTGTACTCTTCCACAATATTGTTTCGTTTTTCTTTCATTTTTCCATGTATCGCTAGCACAGGTAATTGCATTTTTTTTGGTATCAAGCTGGGTAAAACATGTGACCAATAATCCACACAAGCACAAGTGGGTAGAAACAGCATTGCCTTTTGAATATTTTTTTCCTCAATGAATGTTATTAGGCTTGCAAGCTTTCCTAAAATTCATGAAGAGGATAAATAATAGAAAAAACTAGATTCAGAAAAATAGAAGTTTACTGTTGCAGATGAAGTTTATAAATCTCATATGTTTTTCACTCATGAAGGCAGAGACTAGCAATTGATTTGCACAGATGAATTGGATAGAATTTATTTTTGTTTTGTTGATGATATTAAATAACATGGGATAGGTGAACAAAGACTAAAATGGATAACAAAGTGTTAGTATATAATAAACCTAATTCCTAATGGTTGATAATATACCTACCATCATTTCTTGAAACAATATAGTAATTGTTCAGCATCTCAGGAGTGTTTTGTGTAGCTTTTGCAGATACACTTACTAAAACTGGATTTCTTAGACCAGCTCTTATTAGATCTTGGACTTCTTTAGTTTGAGTGGCAGAAAATAAACCAGTTCGTCTTTGTCTAGGTAAATAACTCAATATTGTATCTATGGATTTCTGGAAACCTAGGTCTAAGAGTCGATCAGCTTCATCCAAAATGAGGACCTCCTAAAAGAGACATTAAAGTTTTCGTAGACTTTATTAAATTGCAGAATTAGTAAATACGCTTGATCATACAATAGATAAAATAAAATTTTCAACATGCATATGTTTGAACTTACAAGAGTTTTGCAATAGCTAGAAAGGTTTAGATCTTTTCTTGTAAGTAAGTCTTCTAGTCTCCCTGGTGTGCAAATCAATATATTACCACCATTTTCCTTGAAATATCGCACATCTTCTTCTACACTTTTTCCTCCAACAATGACACTTTGTTTCAGGTTCTGAAAGTTGCTCAAGGCATTATTTTTATTTACCTATGTATATTATTGTTATATAAATGATTAACAATATTTAATATTTTCTTACAGAAATGTGTTTAAGTAATACATCTAGAACATTCTTTGTTTGTGTTGCGAGTTCTCTAGTCGGTGATATTACTATAGCACCAATCTGGTGTTTTTGCCATAATGACTCAGCTTCTCTCCTCTTCAAAATTTCAAGCAGGGGTATCAAGAAAGCTAACGTTTTTCCAGAACCTGTTAAACATATAAAGAAATTGGTATTCTGGAAGAAACTTTAGACACAATTGTAAATAGAGCATATGCATATAGTTTTTCAATGATAGTTTTCAAACCTGTCACAGCTTCTGCAGCCACATCTTTGTTCTTAAGCATTAACGGAATTGTATACGCCTGTACAGGAGTCATGGTAGGAAAACTGAAGGCATTTATACCATTTTTCACTTCCACATGTAAGGGGCATTCTAGCTCACTCCAGCTTTTAGGCATAATTTTTATCCTGTGATGTACGAATTATTTCGACGCAAAAAGTATGAAAAAATATTCCACAACTTCTGAGTTCCCTATGTGGTTAAAATCTCTTCAAATGTATTCCTTTGAAGTTAAAATATTTGTATATTTTAAGTTTGACATTAGCAACATAACCTATTTTCACTTCAAAAAATAACCTAAAAAGTTAGATTTGCAGCCCTTGGAATTTTCAAGTGTTTTTAAAACTATTCCAGGACTAAAAAAATAAATGCAAATGGATTACAAAGAAGAACAGAAAGGCGAAATAGAAGCATTAGAATCAATATATTATGGTGACTTTGAAATTTTAGAAACAGAACCATACCATAAGTTTTCCATTCCAATCAAATCAGAAGAATACGAACCAGGTTCAGAGGAGGGCCTGGCTTGCAGTTTAGTTATAACATATGCACCGAAATATCCAGAGGAGGCACCTATCGTAGAAATAGAAGACGCAGAAAATTTTGAGGAAGGTTACGAAGCAAAATTGTTGAAGTATATAGATGAACAAATCAAGGAAAATTTAGGGATGGTGATGGTATTCACGTTAGTATCAACGGCACAGGAATGGTTAAATGAAAAATGGGAAACCGTGAAAAAGGATAAAGATGAGATGGCTGCACGAAAACTTAAAGAAGAGGAAGAAGCAGAGTTGAAAAGGTTTGAAGGCACCAGAGTCACAGTGGAAACATTCATGAAATGGAAAAAGCTTTTTGAGGATGATATGGGTATCACAAAGAAAAGGGAAATTGCAGAGAAGGAAAACAAAAAACTGACTGGTAGAGAGTTGTTCATGAGAGATAACACACTGAACGAATCTGACCTCAAATTCCTGGATGAAGGTGATCAGGTGAAAGTAGATGAATCACTGTTCCAGGATCTAGATGATTTAGATTTGGATGATGATGAAGATGAAGATTTTGATCCAGATAATTATAACAGTGATAGTGGGTCATCTACAGCATAATTGTTGTAAATATTATTTATTTTTACTTTTTTTTGTAAATGCCTAAGTATAAGAAGTAAATTTCTGATAATCTGTGTTATTAATAATCCAGTAATGTATACTAAAGGAGAACTCATCAGAGCTATAAAGTCACATTCCATGAAGTCAAATATTTATTGTATGTAGGAGGCCAAAAGATCTCAACAGTGGTGTACCAAAAAATATTTCTCAGGGAATTTTGTGCTCATTAGTATTTTCCATAGATTGGTCCTTATCATAACCAGTATATGCAATCTAAGTGATTTTAACTCTGTAATTAGAGTTTAGATGGTGATTCACACACTTGACCTGTGTGTATAGCTGTTGTTGCCTATGTAGTTAATGCCTGAACTATTTGGATTGCAATCTATAGCTAAATGAGGTTACTGCCTATATTGATAACTCAAAGCATACTAAACCACATATTTTTAACTTATATTTGTACTGACCACTAACTAGAACTACATTGGATTGACAAAATAACTTTACTTATGGTTCAGCTACATCTGCAGCTTTTACCAAGGATCATTAAATGAAATAACATCACAAAAATATGACATTATGATTGGAACTGAGGTTTTTGTCATATATTTGGAATAATGTCGGCAGCAATTTCATTGATTGCAAAATGATCCTGCTGCTAGTGCAGGGAATATGAAAAATATGTACTATGATCTACAAAAACTCAAATGTAAAAAAATGTCAAATACAAAGCTTCAACATATTTCTGATATAAAAGTTACCTTCACTCTGATCAGTGACAATTAGTAAAATAACTGTTAAGCAAATGGAAAACCACAAATTACTAAGCATCAAATAGATTGTCAACATCATTGAACCTGAATGAATCGAATATAAATGATAATGATTTTTTAACTATATCAATAAAACAACCATTTCATAAACAATATTTATTTTTCAAATTATATAACAAAACTACCGTAGTTACACACTAATAATTGAAACACTGCTTAAGAATCCATTCTCATTATGCTAAAAGATTATCTAGAAATACTTCCCATCAATAAATTATACCTTGGGAATGCTATTATATTATATTACAAATTATATATATATTATATAAATTATAGTTAGCTTCAGCTCCTCAAATCGACGTACTCAAATAAAGACCTAAAAAATAATCAATACAACCACAAAAATTTTCTGTCAAATAAATTATCACAGACACACTCAGCCTCTTGCTTAAATCCTCCCAAACTAAATGAATAAAATCAACATGCCGCACGTCCCAACAATAAAAATTACAAACACAATTTTTATGAAATGAGCAAGTTAAAAAATTTCCCTGTCTGCAAAACGGAACGGAAATACTGGCAATACATATGCTCAATCTACAATGATAAAAACTGAAGCTATCGTCAGATTTATTGTACAACATTCAACCTCGTATTCATTGTGAGAACAGCTTAGAAGTGTTATGTAGTACACTGATATTTAAGATGTTTAGCTTTATTCATAGTGCAAGATTTCTGATAGTCATGGATACTTGACTACATCTTTTTGATAATGCCGTATATTATTTCCTGAAATGTTATACACTCAGCTGCAACTTAAAATTGCTATTTCCATCAAAGTCGCAGACAAAAAATTTCGTAATAGTACGCGGACTTCTGACGGTTGAAAACTGGTTTCCAATGGACAATATTTATTCTGCAAATATTATTATTATTTTTGAGAACGACTCAACAAGACTGATTAGTTTCTCCATTCTTGCAAATGTGACCCAACTCCACGTAATAATATTAAGGCGACGAAAGTTTGCTATCTGTTTACTATTCCAACAAATACTGTGTTATTTGTAAATGATCGTATCATTGAGTCCTACAATATATTGGTAAAAAATGAAGCTTCCTCTGGCATTCCCAGAAACTTAGCATAAAACTGGAATTTATTTTCTGTTGATACATTGAGTCCTGAACCATTATCATCTTCTTTAAATAAAACTGTGTGAGACGTGCGACCCGCAATCAAACTAAAGGAAAATAAACTAAAATTTCACAAGAGCTATATAATATTGAGTTTGACCTTATGTAGGTGTGTGGCAAGTATCGCAAACTGAATAGTATCGCTCAATATGATATTAAGAAGGAAATTAAAAATAATGCACAATTAAACTAAAAATATCTCCAAATTCAAATGCTATGTCCAAGTAGAATAAATCAATTTCAGAAGAAAAGACAGCAAAAACACAATTACTCTTTTTTCTGATGATTTTGAATTAGGTTTTCATAGTTTTCTAGTTTACTGCTAAAATTTCCTCACATACCTAATCTGACCTTCATCTAATAATGCATATTATTAATTTTTCATGATTTTCAAAGTTGAAACTATTAAAACCTCTTAGATAGTTAATAAAATGGGCTCCTAACAATTTACAGCTTTGTTTCCGTAGTTACTATTTGGGATGGTATTTTGTATCAATTAAGATTTAGAAGCAAAAATAATCATATTAATTGCAATTTCTGATGTTATACTTGGCAACAATGAAAATTAGTGAAATTAAAAAAATATCTACAAAATACCGCGACTTTTTTTAAAAATAAGGATAAATAAATAAAATTTTTGTAGAGATTGACTCACTCGATTACTTTTTGTCACAATTACATTTTTATAGTACGGATAACAAGGAGCCCAAAATTACATTACTTTATTAAAAAATAATTACATGCTATATAATTACATTTATTTTCATTTGACTGAAAAAAGAGCATGCTGTATGTTACATAAATTTTAAAGTGAAATTGTTCTACGCATCATTTGCTTCTACAAATTCATTGCATAATATGAATTTTGTTTAGATAGAAAAAGGGACACGGAAAAATCAAAACCTATGTAACTTGACACTGGAAAGATATCTAATGTTCCAGAGCGTTTAACATTATTGTTAGGCCGCGTTACAAGGAAGCAAACGGGATTGGAAATCTCGAAAAACTACATCACGTTATAGCATCACTTGAATGTTAAACCGTAGCGCGTCATTTTGTAACAAATAAATGCATTGCGGTAATCGGGTCATAATTTTGAACTGCCTTGTACACCATACGTACTTCAGGATTACTGATCCCGTTCACCATGTCGCTGTGATTTCGAACCAAATGAGCGATTCTAGATCAGTTTACGATTCTCGTATGCGATACAATTCAAATGAGCCTATCAGTGATCGACGTCAAAGTACGCGGCTGCATTGGGAAACCGTTCCGGGAGGAAGTCATCGTTATCCCTAAGGTTCGCCTGGACAGTCGAGCGCAGAAGGTTCCTATAGGCGGCCTGGATCTCTGGAGAAGCGCCAGCCAATTGCGCGACGGTTTCCAAAGGCGCAGCGGCCGTCAGCCCGGTCGAGGACACCGCTTGTCGAACACTTTCTGCAATCGAAAAGATGGCGTATAATAACCAGAATCTATATTCTTTTATGAAAGCAAAAAGACGGACTTTTATCGGATTCCACTGAAATCGATAAACGACATTTGAGTAATAAATATAAAATTTAGAAAGAAAAAATGTGTCGCCAGTGGGGATCGAAACCACAACCCTCATGCAGTCTAAGCAGATGCTTTACTATTCAGCTATGGCCAGACCGCCAAATACACTATGGAATCTCGCCATAGCTGGACGGTATAGCATCTGCCTAAAATGCAGGAGGTTGTGGGTTCGATCCCCACTGACTTTTCTGAAAATCGCTCTGACATTTCTGAACACAGACATTTTATGTTTCAAATGTGAAAATCTCTTCTAGGCAAACGATTCGTGCGATTGTAGTTTCAGTACTGATAAATAAGAGTGAAATGACAAGAAGCATACACTAATTTAGGTGATAGAACATCTTTCACACTGACATATAACAACTAAAGATACATATGTCACGACTTTCTGCAAGTGATTTGCGAGTGCCACTAGCTTGAAGTCAATAGCAAATGATAACCTTTATGATTGCCTGTTCGGAAATATTCTCCCTGTAATGAAATCTAACCAGCGAGTCTGGTCTAGGTGTGTTGAGATTTAAACAGATTTTTTTTAAATTTGATGCCCTGTATTGACTGTGTTCTGTAAGGGCAAGGCTAAAATATTATCTGATATTCATTTATTATGATCAAAGTAGTAGTTTCAGTTTCCAATTTTACCCTGAAAAACAGAAACAAAAATAAACAATAACTTGCCTGTAATAACTTGTGGAAGACTTCCATGTGGTTTTGCACTATTCACTATTTTCCTCCTTTTGCTAGGCATACCTGAAAGGTATCCATCGCTAAAAGGCCCCTGGGGATTTTGTCTCCTTTGCTTTTGAGCATCTCGTGTTATTATTGGTACCCAGTCCTGCAACAACATGAAAATTACCATTTAAGGTTTTATATGAGAGAAATTCAGTAAGAATAGGAAAAAAAAGGAGATACATATTTCAATTATTTAATATTCGGCTCGCTTTCAAAATGTAATGAAGTCCTAAGTAAGTCTAGATTGTCAACTCCTCAGACTTTAGGACCTTATAATATTAACGACTATTTGCACGTTGAAAAAAGGCTGTCGAAGCAGCCGAAATGTTAGTAAACGTAATTCAGTCATTCATGTGTGGTTCCAATTAGTGGTCAGTAGATAAAATAATGAACAAAGATCTCATCTATTCAACCAGAAACCAAGATAATCAAGTTCTAGTGATATGTTTTGACTAAATGTATTTATTTTTCCATTCAGTACTAACCTCTGGAACTTGGGCATGCCATGGTTCAGAGCCCATAATAACATTGGGTAGGGGTTCGGGATCTTCTAATATTTCTGAAGTAGGTGAACTGTATGTACTTCCTGTGGCTTCTGGTTCATCTAGATCCATCGCCTGAAATAATGATGAAGTGATTAAAAAAATATTAAATTTTTGTAATTTAGAACTACCCAGATCCTTCGTTTTTTAATTATTGCTATTAAAATTACAAAAATGCATTCGAGTATTCATTATATAATATGTATGGTTTTTTATCCTCGATGAGGATTGCAGATTTTCTCTGCAATGAAAAGGTATTTGCTGTGGTGTATATGTCAAATAAATGATCCATTTAACTCACTTCAACTTCCTGTGTACTACCACGGCCGCTGTCACTCTGTGCTGTTTCTGCGGGCGCAGGATCCGATCTTCTCACAATAAATTGCTGCAAAGCGCTCTCCGTTATATTCAGATTCGCTAACAATTGTCGCAGTTGCACTCGACTAGTCATCAGAGTCAAATTTTGGAAGTCTTGCGGCAGTTGAGGATGCATTATACTAGTCTAGAAACAGAAAAATTGTATACTATGTTGGAACTTATATACCTGCATTAAGTATGCCTTACAAACCACTTAATTTATGCATTTCTAAATGCATCTCAGAGTGAAAATAAATGTTCAAAATGGATCAAGCATCATAATTCTGTAATTTCCAAGCAAAATTAACAGTTTAAAATCTCTATTTTCCAGTTTGATTTGTTTTTTTTTTGTTGACTTGGCTTTTTCCTCCTGGATAATAGCAAAGAACCTAGAGCTTATGAAAGGTCAGTTTTGCTCGATACTGTTCAAAAGTTATTATAGTTTTTCGATCTTACCACTGTTTGCTCCACGATCTGCTCGACTCCCTGCTGACCGTTGCTGCTTGCGTGGAGCGCCAATGCTAGGAGCGTTTTGACCGTCGATAGGAACTGCTGCAGGAGCAACTGGAGATTTCCTCTGACGTTCAACCGCAAGGCTAAGTTGATTATGGTAGGCAGACGCTGTCTCAGTACGCGTTCAAAGGACCGCACCAAATCGATGTCGTCACGCACTGGCAAAGTGTTCTAGAAGGAAACGGGGAAATATACGGAAAACAGAAATGTGCGGGATCTATTTATGATATGTTCAATATAAATCGATCTTTTGATTTCAGAAGATCTCTAAACAACCTCTATTTGTATATTTTTCTACCTATTATGAAAAAAGGATTTAGAATTCGTGGAAGCTATTACTGCAGTTACATACTCTACTTCTGTTACAGATGAAATATCATTTTTAAGGTTGAATATTTGATTTCAATTACAGAAAACTTCAAATAGTGTGTCTAGGCTGGTTTGATATTGAAGACGGTGAAACAGAAAGTAACAAAATTATATAGTAATATTATAATAATGTTACCTTGGTTATACCAGTCATGACTATCAACTCCGGTGTGCTTGTACAATGATAATGAAGCTGAAAGCTATATATGAACGAAAATGTCTGTTCAGAATAACCTTGATATGCTTATGAAGAAATAAACTATAAAGAAAAAAATGGTTTCTCAAATCAGCAAAAATATTTTTTTGGAGATTAGGAGCACTTTAAAATGACACTATCGCTAGTCGACCAAGTTTCGAAAAACTATGATTCTTTTCCATCCCCGTAAAACTTCAGAAAACAATATTATCATAAACTCGACAACCGACACAAAAAACAACACCGCACTACTTGAAGGTTATTCCGACCACACTGGAAAAACACAAAGAACTTACGAAATTCTCCAAGAACGGTTGCAATTCTGCTATGAGTCTATCAATGGCATTGTTAATGCCCTCGGGCGAGGTGTCTCCATTACACCATCGCGTCCTAACGAAATTCTGGACCTCGGCGCTATTCCTGTTCAAAGGCTCGACATTGCCACTGCACAATGCGAACAGATCCCTAAAAAAGCGGAAAGGGTCATGATCCACATTATTTTCATATTACACCAGTCATTTCTTGTTCAAATTGGCCTTGCTTTTTCCACATTGCATAATGTAACATGTCGAAAGTGACAAGTATCTGAACACTCGCAACACTTCTGAGAAGTTATCTATGAAAAAGTCCTCTTGACTGACGACCACAAACAAAATAAAACCTATTTTTACTGGAGTAGAACGTCGAATAAATTTTGTGTGAATTGAATTAGCAATTAAAATCACTTGCATATATTGTACATTCGTTTTGAATAGAGTACGCTGATAATTTATAATCGGATCACCTTGGGTTCATTTAATTTTTTGGGTAAATCAACGTAAATGCCATCGAATCAAATGTGTCTTCAAGCACTTTCACTTACACTAGAGTCAAATTCCTAATGAACAGTATCGGCAACTCAGTAATGATGTTATCTCCTGTAACGTACTGGTCTAACTGGAAAGTTTGTAGGAGTTGGTCTAGGGCAGTAAGCCCTTGACCCCTAACACTACCTTGTTCACCTCCCAAACCCTGGAAAAGGAAAAGTTAAAATGTAAATTTCCGAATGTGCATGCGAGAATATCATTGTATATGTTAGGAATGAGGAGCCATACCTGAAACAATGACGCAAGCAAAGGAAATCCTGGTCCAGCGGCGTTAGTAGGTCCATCGCCGATATTGCCAGCGGCCGAAGGCGGGGCTGTTGCGTGTGCCGCGTTGGGCGTTTGCCCTCTAATCGAATCGAAAATGCCGTTCACGAAACTCATCAGACTGTGCGTCTGGAAATTCGCGGCCGGTGTCGGTCTCTGACTGCTCGGTGGTGGCGGAGGCGGCGTTGTTTCCTGTGCTGTGCTGTTGGAATGAAAAACATTCATTTATTTCTTTCACAAGTAGCTTATTATACTACAGGTGCATTTGTACATCCATATTTGAATATTTCTTCTGATCGTGGCAAGAGTGTCCTCCCATACAGGATACAGAATGGTATATTGGAGATGCTACTGTTATCAAAATTATTAAGCTATTATCCAGTAATGTGAATATACCTGGTGGTGGTACCAGTAGTACTCGACGCAGTAGCACTTTGCTGAGGTGGCTCTGCAGACTGCCTTTGCTGAGCTTGCTGAGCACGTGGCTGCTGCCTCCTCCTGGATATGTGGTGCGAGTTGCAAGGCAGGAACGGATCGAAACCAGCTTGAATCGCTTGTTGAGCCACGTGGACGTGAGGTCGGGCAGTTGACCTAGTGTGTGTTGCCGTTGTAGGTTGGGTTTGAGAGTTTCCGCGAGCCTGGACACAGATATTGATATTCAGTAGTTTGTATTCAATTTAAGATATTCTATATGTGCTGTCAGTCCAGTTCGAGAATACCAGATAGGAAATTGGGGAATGTGGTGAAAAACTGTAAGCATTACAACACAATGTCCCGCTCGCTACGCCAGTGAGAAGTTCAGTACCGCCCACAATGGTCATGCAACTGAAAATAGCTATTTGAAGGACAAGTTTAGACTAGTCTAGGAGCTTTTAAGATGTATGACAGTACTGCCCACAGAAGCTGAATTACTTTATCTCAAATACGTTTTGCCTGTTCGTGGTGGTTTACTGTTCCCCAGGAATAGCTAGTGCTGTTTTAATTTATTATATGATATTCAACAAAATACTCGTAGAGATAGTGTTGGTTAAGTACTTTTTTGTATATTTAGTCAAATAGCATAAATATACTTAAAATAACAGAATTCTTTCGCCTCGCATTCTCTTATTGATTTCTAACATGATGTCACCTCATTGTCATTCAACAAATCTTCCTTGAATCTAGTTTGAATGCCTTTTTGCTCAGTCATGATTGCTACCAACCTATATATACAATGATGAAAAGACGAAACAGAATAAAATGTACAGCACTATAAAATCATCTTATACTACCAAGCACGAATGCTTTTTTCCTTTATTCAATTAAAACATGGTAAGTTTATGTGCCTGATATATGATATTTATCATCATTTCCAATGTATCCGATGGTTGCAAGGATGGAAATAACATACAATATATGTATATCACTCACTTGAGTATTTTGCCCAGCTTGCTGAGAAGCTGCCTGGCCTTCAGTAGCAGCAGCAGTAGTTGTTGCAGAAGCAGTGGTAGTTGGAGCCTGAGCATTGCGGGCCATTATATGACTGGCCATCTGCATCAGAGACTGCAGAAACTCGGTCGGGGGACCGTTCAGTGATTCACGTATCACTGGAATAATTAAAAAATTAATATGTTTAATATATTAATATCCCACAAGAATCCTTCCAAAATGTCAATCGAAACATATATTGACCAAAAACTGTGTGGGATATTCAGGTTGTATTTTCATGACAAAAATATGGAATAAAGCAAGGTTTTATAGTTATTTAAAATTGTTACAATGTAAGCTCATTATTATTTATTAGTCATGCATGCATGTACAAAGAGTAACAAACTTTCATTTAAGTAAGGTAAGCAAGTGCTAGAAGCCTCCTTGAAAAATAAAGCTAAATAGTCAATTGTTCAGTGGACTATCCTTATACCTATCCTTGTTTTTATTTTTGAAAGAAGACAATGTGAAGTGTAAATGTCGTGGAAACTAAAAATAAATCTTAAATATACATCTTCATCAGCCATTTAGCTTACAGATTAATAATATAAGCTTTTGAAAGTTACATATGGTATTAGAAGAAACAACACTTACAATCATTGGCCTGGTTAGAACCGACAACCGTAGTTTCCAAAGAGTCAATAGTAATACCTTCTGGGGTCACTTCCATGAAGAATTCTACGTTTGGATTGCCGAGGTTGAACCCAGATCCACCACCGGTAGCTGTGGCTGCTCCACTTCCCTAATGTGATAATAACATAAAATATTCAATGAGACTCACTTAAAATGCAGAATAAATAGTATGCTAGATTTGAAAACTCTACTTTTGTATTTATGATAAGACCTAGTTGACTAGTTGACAAGTAACCAGGAAAAACTTTGTAAACAGTCAAATCTGACAGTCAGGCTATGATTTGAATATAAATCAAAACGCGTCACTGCAGAAAGTATTTGTAAAACTTTTTTATCTGAATGATGGAAGAGTTTCATCTATAATCTACAAATGTATCTAGATGATGTACCTGCGTCTGCGGTCGCGCGCCTGTGCTATCGGCGCGCCCGCCCCCACCGCCGCCAGCACCAGCGGCAGAAGCGGCGTTATTGTTATTATTGTTCTGAGGGGCGGTCGGCTGAGGCGGCCCAGACGAGTGTACTGCCCGGATCTCGACCGGGAAGGACTGAACGCGCATGGCTGCCCCCGGAGGCAGAAACGGCAGGCCAACGAAGGTGGGGCCGGAAGCGGGCGGTGAGCCGGAGGCGGTGGTGCCGTTGGCGGTTTGCTGCTGCTGATCGGCCGCCCCCTCGGTGTTGCCCGTCTGGGAGGCGGCAGAAGGAGCGGCTGTTGGAGGACGTTCAGCAGACAGGTTTATCTGCGCCTGGAAATGAATCAGAAAATTTAGGCCATGACGGAAATGTAGATATAAGACTGTGTGTGTGTGGCAAATATTGGAGAGTCTTCTAGACCAGAATGAGTCCTACTTGACGCCATTTTGTATTGTAACAGTTTATCTGATTTAAATCTGTAGTTCCTTCCGACAAATAGGAAATCCACAAGTTCTAAACAGAGTACCGCATTGGCGTCACCGAAAAATCGAAGAAGCAGTTCCTATAAGCCAGCTAAAATGTTTATAACCAACTGAATGTTGAAATCAAACCTACATGACAACCAACTATTATAACATTTATCAATAAACTATTTTTGGACCAAACAGATTAAGCTAAAAGGAGATTGTTAGCCAGTCTATCTGGTATAGTCATCAAATTGATTGAAATGCTGAGGAACACCAATCATATAGACATTTTAAATCTGCTCTAGTAAGTACAACAGCAGCGAAATGCAATGTGGGCCACTCGTTACTTACCTCAACCTGTATGGGGATGCCAGTTTGAACAACAGCAGAGTGCTGTATGAGAATGGGCCTGCAGAGCAATGGACGTGGAGGGCTGGCCCTAACTCGTACCATAATGTCGCTCAAAGAGTGATAAGCATGCCCCAGAAAGTGAAGGACTTCAGATACACGGTTCAACATTGTTTGCACACAACGTTGGTTCTGGAAACAAAATGTTTATGATAATGGCAATGTTAGCAAATGATATTGTTCAAAGGCATTATCAGTCATCTCACCTCAGCAGATATTTCAGGGTCCTCTTGCATGAAACTCTGATATCTCTCTAGGAACGGAGCAAATCTGACTTGAAGCTGTGCCAACTGAGTGAGCAAATCAGACATTTCAGATGTTCTTGAGGCATTTCTGTAGAAAAAAATAAAATGTCATAGACAGCACACGAAGCAGTTGAACTTGATTCTTCTATAAATATTAATTGTAACTGAACAAGTTGCTGATACCAACATTTTACGAGTGACCTAATTTTCAACGTCCCACAGATACTTACTCTGGTAATTCAGAAGTATTGTCGGGTCTCTGTTCAAAGGCCAGATTATCTGCAGATGCTGACCTTCTTGGTTGGTCAGGAGTTGACAAATCTGGTGACCTTTCTTCACTGCTTAATCTGTTTGAAGAACTTCCTCTTAGATCCAAAATTCGACCACTCCTAGTGCTGTAACAAATTAATTAGTTTATAATCCAAGGTATCCAACATGTTCAATTCAAAATATATTAGATGTTTCAGTCATTAGTGAGTTATTCAATTCTAAGTGGAAGATATACAGAAAGTGAATTAATTTCTCACAGTGTGCCATTGGTAGCATCAAACAAAGAATTTTGAACAGCATTAATGGCATCATCGATAGCTTCATTGTTGTTTGGTACAATAACCCTAGCCTCTATTCCTATTACTTCCTCTTCTTGATTTTCTTCAGTTTGATTTTGCTCTTCAGGTCTAGCACATGGGTTTTCAAGAAGGTTCAGTACTGCTTCTGCTCTTCTCAACATTCTGAAAAAAATTGTTGTTATATGGAATAATTAAAAAACACAGATCAATCAAAGGATGCATTATAGTATATACAAAGCTTGTTAAATCTATGAATAAAATAATTCTTACCTTCTAGCTATATTCAACCTACTTCCGCTAAGACTATGAGTAGGTGGTGGAGGTATGATTCCTTGAGATTCCATCAAGTTACTAGGAAAGGCCATTGATCCAAGGTACATGGTGTTTCCCTGATCAATCCCACGGAACCCCCTGAAGGTTCGTCGAGGGGGTTGGGGAGAAGCAGATCTACTGCTCGACCTAGCAGTAGCACTTGGAGGTGCCCTTTGGACCAGGTGAACCACTTTACCATGGACATCTGAAATATAAGTTAATGTGTCAATTCATTTATTTTTAAATTTCAAGTATTTTCACTCTATATAATTGTAGCTTCAAGCTGCAATTAATTGTCAAACCAGGCAATACATGACAATATTTGTTAGATCTCAAAATATTGAGGCCAGAAAATAAAACCTTCTAGAAACTGGTGGTAAATTTAATGTTTTGAGCATATTATAATACATTTTCTTACATCTTGTTTAGATGTTGATAGTAAAAAATGTGAAATTTAATCAATGTGACTGATATCGGCACTTGAATATGAATCTGACCAAAAGGTGTCCATTATTAATATTAATCCAAACCTAAAACAGCTTTTGTTATGTGAATGCAAAATATACCAAAGGTATAAACAATTCTGCAATGAAAAAAGATAATATTGACTGGACCCTGGTAGTTTAATTATAACACTTGAATCAATTAAACCATTGATAAAATTGGAAACATAATTAGAGTTTAGCACATTTAAAATATTATCAAGTATCAAAAATAACATTTGAAAAAGAGTGTTGAGGCAGCTGAAATGTTGGTGAAGATATTTTCATCATATGTGATTTACATTTTCAGCTAGTAGAGAATATAATAAACAAATGAAAGATTTTAATAAATAGAGGTACAACTACATGTTAATCAAAGAAATATTAATATGAGGCATAGCTGAAGCAGAAATGCAATTGATTCAGGGAAATGATTATTATATCTGTTTTTATGCTGCAATTTCACATATACAGGTAAAACATGGAACTCAAAGAAAAACAATAATATAAAAAAACATCTTTTAGAAGCCTGCTACAAGAAAGTAACAAGATATCTTGGTCTTTCTATATATATCTTATGCTGAATACTCACCATAATCAGACAATTTGGAGGTATCCTGCAAAACCCTACCACAATAGATGATTCGTTGAGTATCAGCCGGAATGTTGACAGTCTCAGCAATCCTTGTTTTGAACTGCTCCACAGTAATCTAAAGAATAAAAGTGTCATATAATAAAAAAATAGATTTCTGTCCATTTCTATTCTACTATTACATGTGCCCTCAAATAATGCTATAAAAATATTAAGAATCATGTTATTAAAGCACTAGAGATCACCCTGTAAATTATTTTTGATATGTCACTGTCCACTTCACAACTTGCCCTTATCCAAGAATGATTATTAAAAAATCAATATAATTCACATCAGCTGCTAGATATTTTGCTACTTCAATAATGAAATGAAGTTTCCTTATCGAGCTATAGCTATAGGTATATTCATACGTGTAGTCGTGTATACTTACATCATCTTCCACCGTGAAGGGGTGATTCTGAGAGTCCAACGTTCGTACCGTCAACTCAATCATCTTGGTTGAGCACTCGGTGTTCTGTTCCATGGCCTAAGTGTACGAAATACAAATGCACATACCTAGAATGCGAGGTGTCTTGTTATTAATCTAATGGGAGAAATGCTACGTACTACACGTATGGGGCCCAACGGTGACACCTAGACACCAACTGCGTCACACTCACGGAAGATTTTGAGACAACTGCCGGAATGGATGGACTGGGCGTTTGTATTCACACAAAATTGAAAACGGAAAAATAGAAATTTAATCCTAAAAAAGTGTTGAAAGTGGTAATGCTTTACAAAATGGATACTTGACAATGACAAGTTCAAAATTGACATTCGACAAAGGAATTCTAAATCATGAAATAGAAATCAAGAAGTGTGATCATAGGACACAGACAGAACATGGAATTGACAGGATAAGAGAAAGGAAAATGACAAACACGGCACAGCATTTGAGAAATGTAAGCACATAATACAAACAAGACATGAAAGTGACAGTAAAGAAAGTAAAAAAAAGAAATATACCAGATAGGATCAGACATGGCATGACTTTATACGTATAGTAGAGTCGGCTTCCTGTTTTTTTTTAGCTAGACAATTTCTGGCTTGGAGAACCATATCATGATACACAGCAAAATATATGATGTATCAGGGATAACGCAATAAAATAGAAATGATTGATTCTATAATTTGAATTTCTAACATGGAAGTTATTTCCATTTTTTGAATAAATGAGATATTTCGTAAAATGTCTGGCTTATTTTCTTATTATATATTTATTTTAGCAGACGCGTGGAATGTTTATTTATGAGTGTAATAAATGAAACAATGTTTTTCTTTAAAAAAATAAATTATATTAAAAATATATTCCGTAAAATCACAATTAATAATTTATCACTTACATTTCATGGCTGTTTGTGAAACATAAGGGACTGTATAAATTAATGTAATTTTTCATAAGTGAATAGTTTTTACATAATTAATACACGTATTTATCATAGATCGTTGTTTTTGAAGGAAATCCCTTGTTAAATGTAGTAATGGCTGCATTACCCTATTTAACTTTTAGCCACACTTAAATAGAGGTAGGCCCTTTGAATTTTACAGCTATTTAAGTTTCAATCCCGTTAATCTACGTTTACAATAAAGAGTTTCAGAGAAATTAAATTATTGTCTTATGCAGTAGTGTACAACCAAATATCCATGTATAAAAATCAGAATATGTACATATAATGAAGTTTTCCTTCTAGGTTAGGTGAAATATGTATGTGTGTATACCTAATAAACATCATTTTGCAAAGAAATTTTCGAAAACGAGTCATATATGTAGAAAACATTTATATATGGTAATTACTATTGCTAAACATGTCTTAAATACAATGCAGCTTTCTCATTTGTATATAAACAATTCAAAGTTTTATGCAAAGAATATTTTCTGTTGTATTATTTGAAAAGAACATTTAAATAAAACACATAATTTCGCAAAACATCAAAACAAAAAAAAAGAAAATTGAATATAAATGCAAAAAACGGGTAAAGAGTTGTCCATTAATCACGTGGGGTCCAAATGACAAAGAGGAAGGCTTTAGATTACAAACGATTGATCTCTTGTATCTATCCTTGCAAAGATTTGTAGAGACACGAAAAAATATTCTGAAGAAAGTATTTTTATAAGTACATGCGATGTAAAATGGAGGTAGCTGACAATGTCACCACGTCTCACCATGGAGGCCAGGGTGTAAAAAATAGTCTAAAAACCTGACATGATTAATGGACAACCCCTAAGTTGATGACTGAGAAATTCTACTTCAAACATACCTACTTCAAGATCATATTAATCACTTTTCCAGCGTTGAATTTTTTGGCCGTGTTAATGAAAAAGTTGCAAATGTTCAGGCATCTGGAGAGCTGTAAGCTCGACTGCTAGACAATAATCAGTATCGTATATATTATGTACAATATAAATACGAGATTGCTTTGCTATGCATATATCTTTTTACATTAAGTTCCTACTTCTACAGTCTCTGCGACATGCTATCGTCAACTTCAAATAAATATGACTTTGGCTGGTTGTCATATTTATTCTAGCTATTTATAGGGTTTTCATCTGCCCGGATTCGCCCGGACATGTTTGGGTTTTTGGGAAGTCCGGGGATATCCGGCCGGAATTTCTAAAGTTGTAAAATACAATAAAATGACTTATTCCTCGTTAATTATTTGATCGTTACATCTCTATGACTCAGGTTCCAACTCGCTCAACTCTATTACGATCGCTTATCTCTATGTAAAGCGTTTTTCGTCGAACTATGTTGTGGATTGCGGCGGATCGTATGGTGATCCCGGGGAATCACCAATCACCTACCGCTGCTTTTAATTCAATGGCCAGATAAATTTGTTGTGTATAGGTTAATTTTTAATTATTCTCGATAATAATGCCAAAGCGTAAATGTATTGTAATCCAGATGGTAACCCTAGATATTTAGGACATATAATTTATTACTAGTGTACATGTATCACAACATTATAATTAAATCTAGGTCGGTACATCTATCAGGATGAATTCGCTGGACTAACAGTAAATACAGTACTATTATACATATTATACTATAAGCTATAAAACTCTACAGCTTAACACTCAACAGTAACGTAACACGTCTTAAACAAATTTTCCATTAACAATCAAATATGGCTGATATTCGATCACGTAGTAACGTATATATAATCAACAGGTTATAGTTATTATTATTGGTCGATATAATTTCACATGATAAGCTTACAGATTTATTTTCATCTAATCTGGAATTCCGTTATATATATATATGTACTATATATATATATATATATATATATATATATATATATATATATATATATATATATATATATATACATACATATATATACATACATATATATACATACATACAGGTTGGCTTGTCTGATACAACAGAAATAAAAACCAGATATCCTGCTTACCCCCCCCCCCCAGCCCATTTCCCTAAACACTGTACGAAAGCAAACTATGCGAACCTTAAAGATGATCTTCCATGCTCAGAGTTATTAAAAGAACCCAACCAGTTTTTGGGAGAGGTTCCGGGTTGGCTGTTCCTTGAACTTTTCTTTTCATATAAACTGAATCGTTTCCACCAAAAAAGGATTTCCAAGATGCCACTAAAATGAACATAAAACTGATCTTGGAACATCAAGATCGAATTTATAGAGAATTTCACAAAAAAGCTGCTACGTCATCGCAGATTTGAATAAGAAATCCACACGCGCTAAGTATGCGTATTGCCAGGAAAAACCTGTGCAAAAGTGCATTAATTAATTATTGAAAAATTAAAAATCCTGAAAAACATGATATCGGATTGAATAAAATATAACATAGGCTTGTAGGGGGTGACTAGCACTTTGGAAAAATCTAGGTGTGACCAGGCCTGCATCCAGGATTCTCTTTCGGAGGGGGTCCGAAGTTTGAAAAGTGATAATATTGATACCTAATTGTTAATAGTGCAATAAAATACACGATACACCCTGTATATATCGACTCAGCTCGTCCTGAAGGACCCTGTATACTATTCATTTGTATACAACATAAAAACGGAATTCCGAGGTAATAAGCTATTGAATTGATCTATCAACACTCCCCTAAAAACATTGAAATCTTACACTAACCATTCAATTGTACAGGAACGAGTAGTATCTGAGATGCTCACAGGTCAGACGTCTGTGCTTCCACAATATGTGAACGCGCTGTTGTCTGAAGAATGTTCTGCTTGCCAGATCATTTTCCACCTCTAAAATCAATTAGCATTATCGTATTAATATGTACGATGTACACATTGAGAGAAAATAAAGGTCGCTTCCAGAATGCCTAGAGTGGGCAACATGGCAACGTCGCACAGCAAGGTAGATGAATGGTCAATATGAAATATTGTTCCACCACGACGTGGTTGGCGTACTCTATTTACCTTGCCGCCAGTACGACGTTGCCGGTTCCCATACTTCAGCGAGTCTGTAGGCGACATTCATTTTTTCGCAATGTGTACTTATTACTCTGCAAGATGGAAGCACTAGTATTTTCCGATGCGGAATTCGAATTTATACTGTGCTACTTACCTGTAAAATATTTCCTGGAGTTATGATGAATTTATAAACGATATAAAGAGGAATACACACTATAGATGAAGCTGTGAGTGTGTAGCCTACTTTCAAACTCCATTCGGGGTATTTGTATTCTGTTCCAAGCATTTCTTCGTGACTGAGCAACGAAAATATAAAAATGATCTGAAAAAAGAAAGTGCATAACTTTATTATTCCATACGTAATCATTCATAGAATAGTTTCCGATCTGAGTTTTGCATTAGACATAAGAACTGATCTAGGAAAGTTTGTCAACTCATCTTTACGACAAACGGTAATGCTTTAATCACTTTGTTTGATCATACCCGAAATGACAAAATTGTTACGTCAAACCATAACTTAATTAAACATCAAAAATACGTTCGTGAACGTCGATTTTCTTGTTTCTAAATTTTAATAATGAAATTAATGCTAACGCTAAAATTACGCCAAAGGAAAAGTTACATGGACGAGCCTTAAAGAGCTAAAGTGACGTGAATCGATAAACTGATCTTTTCAAAACTCATCGATTTGGAAATGTCAGAATCAATCAAAATATTTTTATTCCACTGGAAATTTTGCATATGTGTAGGGTGATACTATTACATTAAGGGACAAATTCGGGAAATAGAGATACTAACCAGGATGAAAACGGGACTGATATATTTCCAGCATATCCTCCAAAATAGACCGGGTTTGTGTCCAATCATTTTTTCAATGTCCCTGGCAAAGTTTTCTGTTCCATATATCCAACATACTCCAGCTGCCTCTACAAATACCACGAACAGTATCGCTAAGCCTGGACCGTATATATTGAGCATGTTCACTAGATAAACACCACCCTGCACAACAAAACACGTAAAGTATATATAGTGTAACAAGAATCCTTTTTCAGATAAAAGTTGAGGTCCTGAAAATCCAACGAGTAGAAAGACTTACAGAAGCAACCACTCATTATCTAACAATAAAAACACTCAACGTTTCTTTGTTCTGTGATTTTACTAAAGCATTTGATTATGTGGATAAGCATGAATGCTCTTGAGTTATGCTCAGACTGTTAATAGGAACGGGAGTATCACTGGGATGTGTTTTGGGTCCCATACTCTTTTTAATCCAAATTGATGATTCGATATTGAGTATACATATACTTTCAGTGAAACAAAACCAAAATTCAAGAATCTCAAATGCTCCCTTTGAAGTTATATACTTCAGTAATGAACCATTACATAAGGTGTATAATATGAAGATTTAAGGTACAATTATTGTTCATAAAGTGAACTATAGAACGCATTGAAAAGAGAAAAAATAGATGTAAAAGATGTAGGTTGAGATATGATATTTCCTTTTGGAGTGTTTAATCCTAAAAACGCTCCAAAAACGAAGAATAAAGTATATTTCCAAGAGCGGGCCATGATTAGAGAACTAAATTATGAACGTACAAGTATTTTTCATGTTTATGTTTTAATCGATTATAATATTACGCAAAAGCAGAGCTCGAAATTAATAAGACCAAATCTATCACTTTTCAAAAGGACTGAGCAATTCAAAATGATCTGTATGAAATTCGTGTTCAT
Source organism: Bruchidius siliquastri (assembly GCA_949316355.1). Taxonomy (NCBI): domain Eukaryota; kingdom Metazoa; phylum Arthropoda; class Insecta; order Coleoptera; family Chrysomelidae; genus Bruchidius; species Bruchidius siliquastri. The sequence goes on along the minus strand of OX438532.1, from coordinate 36,829,144 downwards.
ATACTCGTAAAAACAAAAAGTTGCTTGATACTTACATAGGTGGTAGTAGGGAGAGCACAGACGTATATCCCTAAAAGCAGTGCAGCCACGAACAATTCTCTATGCCTACCCAGAACCCTGGGGTATTCGTCACACAATGCTGTGATCATGGCTTCCAAGCCTCCGAATGTGCTGTCCAGACCCAAAGTGATCAGCATCAGAAAAAAGATGACTGACCAGAAAACGCTACCACTCATTGTCGCTATAGCTTCTGGGTAAACGATAAATACTAAGCCTGGACCTGAAAAAATATACCATCAAGAATATTCACTTATTATCTAACAAAAAATGTGTGCTTAGAGTTTTTCCTTTATCGCGTGTCACCAATTACAATGGTTCATAGAAAATACTGCTGAAAAGGTGTCATTTATTTATTAATCGAAAGTTTTGAATGTAGTACAGGTACAATAAAATATAGTAATAGTATGTGATACTGAATCCCTTCACGCAGCAAAAACAAACACTACACAGATTTACCACTTTTCAAACCACTTTATTTAAAGTTCTTTAAACTATGTTAGCATCAACAGAAGTAGTAGATGGGAGGCAAAGCCTGGCAAGTAGGCCACCTTTGGCCTTTTGCCGTACAGTAGAAGATTAAAATTAGAATGTGCTGCCAACAATAATATTTCAACGTTTGGTACCTGTCATAAAGACACGTCAGGTAGGCACGTCATATTCCTGAAGCTAAGGCAAACAGCAGGCTCTTATGGATAAGATCCTTGTTCTCAATCAATAAATTTATTGTTTATTTTCTTTATCTCTAGTACATTTAAGATTCGACAGACTAGAAAAGGCTAGTATGACAGAACATATCTTCAATAGTGAACGTAAGATGTATTTAAGTAATTCAAAATTTGTTTGTAGTGTTGTAAACTTTGAGAAGTTGCACGCTTACGATAGCATCTTATGGTTAGAAATTTCTCAAATCAATGGAGAAACCTCGAACTGCTACGATTTACCGAGAGCATTCACGTTCAGTTCCGCTATGCAATAGCAATAGCAAAAAAATATTTCGCTAGCTGTTGTGGTAAGCAATTCTAGCCCAGCGTCTAGTATTATTTGGCTTAGCTCGCCTCTACGGCCTTCGATAAGTACACGTGATGGATCAAAACTAGAAATAATGTTTTTGGCTTTGGAAGAACTTGTAACTGCCTTGTTTAGGTACAATAAGATATTAGCTCAAAATAACTCACCTTCTAGTCCAACATCTTCTATGCTCTTATGTTGCACATGGGCCATGTATCCCAGTACGGAAAAGATCACAAATCCTGCCAAAAAGCTGGTGAGACAGTTGATGGTGCTGGTCAAGATGGCGTCACGATAGCAGTTGTTGTTGAATTTGTTGTAGCTGGCCAAGGCTAGTAGCGTGCCGAAGCCCGGACCCAGTGAAAAAAATATTTGGGATGCTGCGTCTATCCATACCTTCACATACATTGTTGTTATCATCATTATTATTATTGCAGGATTGAGGTATGATCAGGTACTGACGGGATATGCCTAGTCAGTACCCGAGTTTATGCTTTGCGTTGAGGAAAGACCTTGCAATACTATTGTTGTCATTGGGAATAACGATATCTATTAAATAACTTAACTTTGCCTTCGATTGAAAGCCAATTTCAGACCTACTGGCTGAGACCGTCTTGTCTGTTTGTTTTTGGATGTCCCAGTACACTTTATATTAATTGCTTTCGAATACTGATGCCTATTTGGAATAAGGATCATTGTTTTCTATTAAATTGGATGTTGTGGCTAATAATTTTGCTGCAGAGTTATGCCTAGCTGTATATTGAGTTCCTACTAGAGTTTTGCATGCACTTGTAATATGTTATTATTATTATTATTATTTCAAGACCCCTCAACCCAAGCGTCGCGCACCTCCATAGTCTAGAACATCACAGAATAACACCAAGTGTCATCAGTAAAACGAACGCTGGCTTTTGGAAAACCTCAACGTTGTAGCATAATTTGCCAGGGAGTTCATTCCCCAATAGTTTCAGCTTACAGAGTTCCAAAATCAATAAAAATAGACATTTATTCTCTCATAGCACTTCTGGAGCACGATAGAGGTAAGAGGTTATCTAAAAGAATAATTGCTAGTTTTGGAAAGTAATTTTTTTCATGCATATGGGCACAATGAACGCTTCATGGTCATTCTGAAAAGATGAAAATATTTGCCTTTGATTGAAACATCGGCACTTTATGATTCTTACCTTTGTATTATACAACTTATTCCAGTCTGGTGTAAGGTAGTACCTGATTCCATCCGCTGCTCCTGGCAGAGTTACTCCTCTTGCCAATAGTATTATCAGCACAACGTAAGGAGCCAGAGCTGTTATCCAGACTGCCTACAATTCAATAGTATCAATGAATTATAAACATGTTCGACAACGATAATCAAAATACAGACTCATCGAAAATCTATAAATTTATAATGATACTATTATTATTTCTATGTCGCTTTCTGCACTCCTTCTATTATCATTTCTTTGTGATAAATTTTCACATTGTAAAAACTGGAATCATGTAGATTGAAGATGCACTTACTTGGTGAAACACTTCCATCATTTTAATAAGGTTGTGTAATTTAATACAATGTTTCACAAATATTGCCATCTGACGATGGTTTAAATATTGAATCGAACACGCCACAAAAAAAAATTAGTGAAACATTGATAAAAATTACACAATTTATATGCATATCGAAAAAGAAATTGTTCGAGATTACACTTCATCATGAATTATATTATTTCAGTTAAATGAAATGAATCAAAAGAGTTGACATCTATACACTTATCTCGATCGACTACAAACTCGTAAAAAATATGTTAAAAATGACGTTCAGTTTAGTTAGTCTCCTTAAGTTTAATTAAGGATAACACTGCAGATAAAATTCTAACTCCTTTATAGTCGAGAATCACATGTTCGTTATCATTACAGTGTGGGGAACACTGAGTCACTCTACTTGGATGTATTTTATCCAATAGATATTTTAAAAACTATAGCAAATTTTGGCCGGTTCTCTCCTAGCTGGACATCATAATTGACCCATCATAAAGGCAACAGTATTGTCCCGATTAGGTTATCTTGACCTGAAGATTAATGCGGTATTGTCCCTACGGACCCTTTTCTGGTTTATAGTCTACATCCGGGTTGACTATAATGTTATAATTATTCCCTTTTATCTATGGTTATAATTTCAACAGAGTAACTTGGCATTGTTCAACATTCTGAGACTTATAGTCCAGTGCATGGCGTAAAAAATGATTAATGTTATAATATTTTAAGATATTTTTTTCGTTTCCTGAGGATAACTCTGTCGCCACTGTACCGCTTTTTGAAAACTACTAAGCTCTATCGTGCTTGTTAGAGTAGTAACCCAGTCAATTGGCATGGGGAGTAAAACTGATACTTAAACCGAAGTTTACTGAACAAATACAAGTTAGCGCACTGGTCAGTCAAACACACGTTTGTCCTTGTCCATCCCCACGCCTGCAAGGAGTGGCTTGCTTTAGAAATTTTGACATCAAAGCACTTGAATAAGTGATCCAGCTTCTACGTGTTCCTTAAAGTTAGTTGAAACGAAGTGACAAGTTTATCCTATAACACTTTTAATACCGGAAAATCCAATTGTCGCATTCGGCATCTGATTTTATTAGACTTTGCGTCTGCATCTCGTCACGCATTGTTAGGCGCTGCTTGACCCCGATCCCCTTCGCTGCTCTCCCCCTCTTCCACCCCCATCGGAGTGCACAGTAGAGAACTAAAGAGTAAACAGTCCCTTCCAGCGCGCTGAACAAGTGGTTTTGTCTTCTCATACAATCATACTACAATTACTGTTCCTAATTCTCTGATTCTCGTGTTCTGCTGGGTAATTCCGGGAACACATAAAGAATACGAGGGTAGTCAACAGAGAATTGGAATTCGTTATAGTCGAGGTCGAATTAAATTGTTATAACGTTTCTCGATCGTCGTTATTTCATGAACTTTTGACTTCTAATTGACCGTTCCGTTCACCAAAAACCACCGAATTCAAAAATGATTGGCACACTTAGAATCATTAAAAAATCCTAACAAGTATGGGGTCGGTGGCTAATGAAGCGTGGCTTGTGGAAAAGTTCACGATAGACAAAATAAGTTGAATATATAATAAGTTTGAGATAACGGAACTTCCGAAGCACCCCACTCTCACCTGTCTAATTTCAAGCATTTTACGACAGGCCGACAATAATAGCCAGGATATTTACAACAAGATATAGTAAACATTTTGGCGGATTCAAAAACATCCAGAAAGTTGTTAGTCACCAATCAGAATGTCATATTAAGGACATTTTGACGGTAATAGTTGAGGTTTTCCAGGGGTTTCCATTAGCCCTAGTGCAAATGCAATCGCCAAAAATGTATTTCTCATAAGATTTTGAAAAGATAGAAAATTTTCGTAAACAATAGCTAGAAAGACTAAATAGAATGCTAGATTTGAGAACTCTAGCGTGAAAAAACCGGTTTCTATTCATTTGATAATCTTTGAGAATAATTTTACTCTGTCAAAACAAATGTCATGATCAAAAGGTACAGCAAGAACGAAACAAGTACTATAGGTGTATTTAAGTAACTTACCTTCCCTGTACTTCTGACGCCTTTCCATAGAGAAAAGTAAACTAGAACAAACACTGCGAAAACACATAAGGCTAATGCTGGCTTTATAGGACCCATTCGATTCAGTCCATCAGATTTGTACTGTTCCAATACTTCTCGCCTAAAATTAGAACGATTATGGATTGAATTCCTGTCATTCAGATACAATAGTTAAAAAAATAATGGATCATCAATCTCGAACCAGCATCATAATGCAATAAATAAAATTAAAACATTAATGTTAAGTGAATGCTATCCACAGCATGCTATAAACATGCATGGTTAGCCTTTAGCCTAGACTCGGCAGTATAGCCTGGAGGTCAACTTTGGAGAGCAATTGGGTGGTATATACGTAACCTAGTGAGGGTAGCGCCACCGTGCGCGATACTTGGAGATGAGTAAAAACATTATTGTTGATATAAAACAATATTTTGAAAAATATCGTTCTAAATGCGAATTTATATATCGTTCATTGTCACGTTTCTAATACGCACACCTCGATTTCTGATATTTATTGGCTCAAATTCAATATTCTACCTACGTTTTATATAATACTATAGACATAAAGGTTGCAGATACTCTTGCTTGAGGAAACTCTACCATCACTCAGATGAAGTTGTAAAATTTATTTTTGAAACATTGTTTAAATTACACAGCTTTATCTGAAATCACACTACAGGGTGTAATTCAATCTGGACATAGAATCATCGACATGAAATGAAGTTGATTTTTTTTATTTGGAGAAAGATATGATACGAAGGGATATCAAAAAAAAAGTTGTATTTGTAGCTACTTTTCTGAAAAAAAAAATTCTAAAAATCATCAAAGTGCATTTTTTGTGTATATTATTCGTCACTCGTGAGACTGTCCCCCGAAATGCTCGATAGTAACAAATTTTTAATAAAATCCGGACAAGAACCTTTGACATATTAATGAAACACTTTTTTCTAAACTGTGACCCGTTATCTATTGAAAACCATACTTTCCTAGGACAGATGTATATAGGATTGCGCATCTGTAATTACTGCTTATAATTATATAACACCCCGTATAGCTAAAAAAGCGTTAAAAACCCACAGATACGTAGTTTTGCTGGACGGTTTTGTTCGCCAAACAACACCATCGAACAAAACCGAAGTCTGTAGGGCCCGTATTAGACACTCTACCTTTGAGAACTCTCTATACAGATACAGATTCAGTACTCACTCAAAGAACTCCCTAGCTGGACTGGAGGCCATAATAGTCTGATTGGGCCTAAACTCCGTGACTGGTTTGCAAGCTCTGGTGTTCCATTCATTCTGACATGTTGTCCACGGTAGTTCGGATTGGAAAGAGGTGATCAGGTAATATAGAGCCCAACCGATTATTGTGTTGTAATACATGCCCATGTAGATATCTATCAGACATATCGCGTACCCCACACCTGTACGAAAAAGTGTCAAATCAATTTGAATCGGACGATACGGCAATTCTGACAGGTAGCTTAGAAGGTATACAATATCTTATAACAAAAAAGTTGATTAAGTTATCAGTCGGGAGGGTATCAAGCTTAACATCACCAAGAATCAGACATCAGAAAGTCCTCTAATACAGCTACATTTTTAACCATTAACAACCGACAAATATAAAGAGTGACACAGTATTCGTATTCAGGTACTATGATAAATGAACAGTGAAAAAAGGTGGCAAAAAGATATTGACTATTACAACAAATATTCCAAGCAAAGTCTTATGAAGAAGAGGACTGGAAAGTAGATGTATCTCATGGTTGAAAAATCACTTTGTAGTAGTTTTAGTAAATCTGACATCTCTCGTTCTCCACCACGGTCTCAATGTATCCTGGAAAGTAGTGCAGCACAGGAGCCTCATCTATACCCTAAGACTTCCTCAAATGACATATAGCACGCGTAGAACTGCGTTGTGCCGATAGACGTAAGAATAGGAGGAGATGCATAAGCATCTCTACGATATACCAAGGTGTTGATGACACCAAACTGACAAATCATCATGAAGCCCTCAGTCTCTGACTTACTTACAAGACCTTAGGAAAGAAAAGGTCAACCGACAAGCCATGCTCATCTAGGAATTTTTAGTAGATTCCATTCATTCTTTGTGAAGCCGTAGAAGGAAATCAGCAGTTTTGATGTGGGTTTTAACTTGGGCGGGGGATTGCTTTGTGATGGACTGCTGATTCTTCCACTTGAAGTCTAGTGTCAGCCTGAGTTTTTCGGCTTACTACTATTATTATAGGGAAAAGATGACAGTAAGTTAATTAACTTATTCGCTTATCTCAATGTATATAGTTACAGACTTCCTTGTATTATTGCAATGTCCTGTATTTGGCGGGCACAGCAGGAAGAGACATTTAATAACTTTAAAGTGTTTATCTCTTGGAAAAGGTGCACGGTAGATATACAGAAGCCTGAGAAGCCATATGAGCTATATCAGAATTTCAAATGGATTCCTTATAAATGTGGGCACCAATAAATTGGCAATCGGGAAAATCAGTAAGGAATATAGTTGGGTCGCTGTAGATCTTCCACTTTAGAAAAGTCTGAGGTGAGCTATTAGTTGGATAGAATAAAAAATTATTTACACTAAACATCATGCATGGAATTGGAGTTCTCAGAATACAGATGATCCTTCTAGACAGAATGCAGGAAAAATCAATGATCAACATTGCAAATTGTAAGACATAAAATAATAGAGGCAAACTGATTGATCCGATTTTTTTCACTGAAGTAAACACAATTTTTGGATTACGTACACATCAATATTCTGATTATACTGAAACGGATTATAAAAATAGTTATTTCACTTTTTTTAAAACGAAAGTCAATGCAGTTAGGAGCGTTGAACAGTTGAGATAACTGAAACAAAAAATAACTAAACAACTGAATGAAATGGCTTTGCTCAGATGGCTCAGAAGCTAGTACAAAGCATTAATAGTGTTAAATGTTTCACCAGTCCCTGATTTACAAATATGAAGTTCAATATAAGAAATTGAGTCAATTAAATCGACACCATACTTCATATGCATGATTTATATGAATCGATTTTTTTGAATTTTCAGATGATGCTTTGAATGACCAAGTGCTTAAGAAACGTTATGAATTATTGGATAATCATGACCCCACCAAACAAAATTTGACAAATATAATAGCATTACCTATTAGATCTTCACAAATCCTCTTAAAATTCGATTATAATCCATGCAGCGATTACTGAGATTACGCATTGACAAAGACGGTACAGGTACATATGAGTTACATGTATTTACATAATGTATATACGATAAAATGTCAGAAAAACATACTATATTGCATTCGTTAATGTTTGCAATAAGAATCCTTATGTTGAATAAAAAGAAAATGATGGACTTTTAATATCGTTTGCTGTACTAACGTGACTTGATCTAAAATCAAAGAGGTAGCAGACGAAAGGAAGAGAGCTTGAAGGAGCGGAAAGGCAGAGAAACAACAGAAACCTTTTACGTACAATTGGATAGGTAATTTCCAGTCTCATGTTCAATTCATTAACCGGTTTATCACTGACACTTTTTCGATGTATAAATGGCTGCGGATGCTACTGGAGGTCCTGTATTTACGCTTGCCCGTTGGAAATTATAATTTCAAATGCCACTTTCACGTCGGATTAAACTCTGTTGGTTTGGCCTTTGCGTTTAAGGATCGTAAATACATCGCTGGATTTGGAGGAAAAAATGTATGAGTCCGGTGATGGTTTGCAAAAATTAGATGGTCAAATGAAGTCAGTCAGTAAGCGATTGATCGTAGAATCTTCAAAGATGAAGTGCTCTCTTAGCCTAGAAGCTCGGCAGTGCAGCTCGGCAGCAGATAGTAGGAAGCAAAGAGTTTTATAGTCTTTCCAAACCTATTGTCATATTTTATGCGCATATAATGATTCTGGTTTAGAATATCTGGAATTTTTTTGTATTAGTATTACCGAAAATAAAACTGCAGCTTTTTTAAATACGTTTACATTATTTCCATATGAGTAATGAGTCAAACTATTTTATTTTATCAGGCAGTGTCCATTTAAAATAACTTCTTTTTTGTGAAATGTAGTCATTTTCCAGTACCATGACTGGACAGATTCCAAGGTAGTCTGCTAATAAACCTAACGACCGTGGTGAAAGAAAACCGTAGTAGTAGCAGAAGAATCACCTTTCTATTCCGTCTGTTTGTTTTATTCCGACACAGATAGTCTACTCCGTCACAAGGTACGGTGAATCCATGTGTTGTATTGACGAAGGGTATTCAAAAAGAGTCAAAGCCGCGGGTATTGTTGTGACGATGCGACGCGTTCTTCACAGAAAGGGAGATAAACTGTTAGCGAAATTACTTGGGGACGACTAGTCTATAGGTTCATATCCATAAAGGGGATGCGGATTTTCCGGGGATTGAAGTTTCTTTATAGTGTGACGAAATATCGATAAACTTTGAAGGTCGTGGCTACAATTAAGATTTGAACAGTCATTTGGGGAAAAGTCACATCAAGTAGACTGACTCAGTTTTTCGCACGCATGTATTATTGATTATGATAAAATTAATATAATTCCATACTACGTAACCTTCAGAAAGTTCTGTCTTATCAGTTATTTGGCGATTATACGTTTTAATATAGATAATTATTTTCGGAATGGTATCTGAACTGCAAATTAGCTGTAGGTGTAGCTTTCGAAATATTATTTGATCTATAAATACTCACCGGCCAGTGTACGGATCCAATCAGTCATTAATCTGAAATAGGTGGATGGAATCCAGGAATCTGGAATACTCACGCTCCAATGAACATAAATTGAAACATGCGGCTTGTTTTAAAATAGCTTCCGTTTGATCTGTACCCCGTCAGTTCAAGCCACAAATACCTTGCTGAGAGATGATGTTTACAACCGATTGTTTTTTCCGTACATAGATTCAAAAGCTATAGTCTTACATAAAATAAGTCGGTATTGATACAGAAGAACGTAACTGGGCCTATAGAATTAAGGATGAATTAAATTGTAGGCATTTCTTAAGATGAGGCTTATACCACATTTTAGCCCCAGATTTTAACAAATATAAATCCAACACTATCCATGCATAGTTTGGAAATGTTTGAAATTCATTTATTATATTTTTTCACACAACTCATGAAGTAAGAATCCATAGGAGATGAATGAATCTTACCTTTTAATGCTGGACAGATTCTTTTCCAGATGGTAAGGCAACCGCTTCGGTGAAACTGTCCTAACGCCAGTTCCATATAGAACAAGGGAAGGCCACCAAACAGAAGCATCACAGTGTACGGTATCAGAAACGCACCTGGAAATAAAAAGTGTCGTCAAGAAGTTTGATTATAATTTAATAGGTTTTATGCAAACCATATTTTACCCTTGCACATAAACATACTCAAAACTTCAAAAAGTTATGTATAAGGGTGCTGTCATCTGTGCAGCAGTAGCTAGAATCAGATGTTATTTCCAACAGTTCATTGATGAAGTAAGTAAGAAGAGTGTTGGACGCAGATCCCTGAGGAACGTCGGCGGTGATGGTGAATACGTCAGAAGCATATCACCACTATGTACAAGTGTAACTATATATCCAATTAAAACATCAAAATCCTCCAAACATGTATAAGTACGCTATTATCATGATAAAATTGCGAAACACACGATATTAATCGTATTTGACAAGTTTCAAATGTTTGACAGAGCAAAGAAAATCAATGAAATGGACTTTTATCACAAAGCGCGAAGAAAACATGAGAAGTAATTTAAACTATATAAATATCGTGGAACATACGATAAAAACATCTGTATATCAACGATATCAAACAAGTAAATGGTCCACGTCTCTTCATCTAAGAAGATTTCTATCGGTTACGCTTTTGCTGAAGAGCTTGTTCTTATGATATAATCTAGTTAAAGGCTATCTATCGCAGAGTCTTAAATACAAAATTGGCCTTTTAGAAGTTCGTCGAGTGTAAACTACATAATCTAATTGACGACGAGTAATCGAGCTGAATACCGTTTAATGAATGATAAATCAGGAGTGGATACGGATAAGATCTACAAGCTGTAACTTCATTCATCGGGCTTATATTCAAGACAGCCTTAGACGCAACAGAACTTCTTAAAATCTTACTTAGCACAATACTTGACCATAATATCATTATAATTTTGCTCTTTGACATACAAAGCCGCAGCGACAGTCAATTTGAAAATCAGTCAACAATGAAGCGCTATCACAGTGATTTTGAATAATCATCGAAAAGCGTCGCGCACTATGGCGCTGCCCATTGTCAACTTACGCCGTCAAAAGTTCTAACACTTGGAATGTCTTGAAGAGCCCACAGATGTCACTTTTGACATCTGTCAACAAGGGTGAACTGATTTACAGTGACAACCATTGTTTTATCCTTATCTCGGCTCAATCACGTCAGAAGCTGACAACTTATATCAAGTGTACGCTCTCTAGCATGCATCAGACCTGCTATACACGTGCCTATTTCTTCTTTAACCTATACTCGTCGGTATGGCGACGATTATATGGCGGTCTAACTGTGTAAAGCAATTGGGCGATAAATACCCAGTCAAGGGTGTGATAGAAGCATCAACATTCATCTCCAAGCGTCGCGCACTACGGCGCTGCCCATTGGCAACTTACGAAGTCAAAAGTCCTAACATTTGAACTGCCTTGGAGCGGCGACAGATTTTACTTTTGACATATATATATAAAATCTGACAATCCGTCGATGATTTTAATAAAAATCAAAACGCGTCACTGAAAAAAAGAGTTTTATTTGTAGAACTGTGTGATAATAACACAACTTTTTATCTACATTACCATCCAATTGCTTTCTAGAGTTATATTGCTACGCTCTACTGACGAGTTTAGGCTGAAATCGAAACATACATGTCTATAGCAGGTCTGATGCATAATGGAGCGCATACAGTTAATAACAGTGATTTTGATTTAGTGAATAGATAAAGGGAATTTATCACTCTGTATGCATGTTCTTACCTCCTCCGTTCTGGTAACAGATGTAAGGAAACCTCCACACATTACCCAAATCAACCGCGAATCCGATAACTGCAAGCAAGAACTCCACTTTTTTGTCCCAAGTTTCTCTCCTTCTTTCTGGTGTTAGAGCTACAACTACTACCCTGGTGCAATCCTTCTGGTTCTTCTGGCGGTTGACTGCAAATAAAGAACCTCCTTGTCATAATGTACACTAGAATGGGATACTATTAAAATCTTTAAAAATACAGTTCAACCTTTCGAGGCACTATTGTAGTATATAATTTTATACAAAATCAAAGGAGGAATTCTACAGATGACTAAGAACTAATTGGTTTCGATTTTATAGCTAAAGACGAATCATAATCGATGCTTTATCGAATTTATTTGCCTGAAGCTTGAAAAGGCTTCTAGTGATCAGTTGAGGTATTGTCATTTTTGAGTGCAAAGGGAAGTGAATCCATGAGTACTAAATTGTCGGCCGAAAAATCAATTTAATAAACACACTGATAGTATATAAAGTAGGGTAACACTGTACTTGTCACGCAATGATATCAGTTTAGAAATAAGAGTTTGTATAGTATTTTTGTAACAGCTGCTAAAACAGACACAGGACAAACTTGCCACCTTAAGAAAAAACTAGGTAGATACGCCGACTTTAACTATAGCACTAGTTAAATCAAAAACCAAACTGAAGCAAAATAAATTATTCTATCTTGTTTGTTTCCTAATCTTTATAATTTAACAAAGATGAGATTTCACCATTTAACTATGAGAGCATGAGAATTGCTTCGTAAACATTATCTCCCACAAAATGAGAAGACTTGGCATCACTGTACGCCACCCCTATCGCCTGCCTGCCTTGAAACGCTGTTGAGAAAGACAATTACTCTCGCCTCTCGGTGCATTCACGGCAGACTAAAAACAAACAGATATCTCGACTTTTTTCGCTATTATGTGATGTTATATCGTTTTTTACCTTCTTGTTGTACATCTACTGGAGGAAAACGTTATTAGTAGCGTATTACCAACGGGCATACCTTTTCCATTTTTGCTTTTGCTGTTGGTGAGTAGTCTCTTTTCAGAATCTGTGGTATTTTCTTGATTTGCGGTGCCTCTGTCATTTCTTTCTTCGGATTCTGAATCGGGCGGTTCTGATGCCGCCATTTTCGCGCCAACCGAAGTCTGGTGGATGGCTATAACCAAAAACAAAAATTTGAGCTGATGAGAAAGTCATTTTCAAAATAGATACAGCACAAGATGGGAAGCATTGTAATGGAAATTAATAAATCTTATAATAAATCTTTCTCTGCTTGGCCAGAATAGGAACAAGTGCCACTTGCATGGGCCCCAAAACCTTGCTGGGTATCAGCAGAGGCCAGGTCAGTCATGCCCTAGATACTTGGGCATATAACGAACTTCCAAAAACGTGATTGGAGAGAGATGACAGCAGGCAGTCGAAGAGGTTCATAGTAGGCTTTAACAAATGTAGGGAGCTATGGCTACTGAACCGGAGGAGGGATTCACTCCACTTGTTAGTAGGGACCCTCAGAGGTCACTGTAGATTGAACAGGCACCTGACACTCAAAGGAGTGGTCAAAGACCCAATCTGTCAGTAGTGCTGGGAGCAGAAAGAGACCTCGTTCCACTTCCTGTGTTCGGCACAGTAGAGTTCGACAGGAAAAAGTGCTACTCAGCGGACATCATGACCTTTATTAAAAGGTCTGGAGGGTTCGACACTAAGGAATTACCATGTATGCCATAGTTCTAGTGATGGCTTTGGGGGTCGGAAAAAGGGCCAAAGGTTGCCTACTTGCCAGGCTTTGCCTCCCCATTACTACTACATAATCGAAAACATTTCCCAATTTGAGATGATAAGTTTTCAGCGCGTGTTATAATGTTTGCATCACTGGAATCTGTGTCACTCATGTCCGTTAGAAAGTCAATCAATCTTAAGCTTCAATAACATAGATCTACAAACTTTAGTCTAAGGTAGTCCTTCCACTGGCCACATTATTAGACCTTCCTTATTTTCATACTAGCACAACGCCGCCATAAGCGGCAACATTGCGTTCCCTCTCTCTTTCTATATTTCGTGCTGCCTCACTTACTCCTATACTCTTAGCGTTCAAACCAACATGGTCGAAATCAGGATTTGACAGTAACTATTGTTCATGTTATTCAGTTGGTGAGAGCGTCCGACATGAAATCGGAAGATGCAGGTTTGAATCTCGCACTGGGACTTCTTTTCGGATTTCTAAATGCGAATGTATGTTGGACTTTAATGTTTTAAAAAACTGTTCTGTAGATAAATGTTCAGCAATAGCACGAACAACGACAGACATGCACTAGTTGAAAGATTTAATTAAATATTCAATTAACTAGTTTTCTCTGTGTCTAAGTTCATGGCCACATACTGTAATAGCAATAACTGAAAATATAAGTTTATCGCTCAGAGCGTCAAAATACATGAGATTGAGGATATATGCCAGTGTAATGCGTTTCGTTAATCTAGAGGTCCAGGTGCGTAGAGAGAAAATCCGAACCAAAAAGATGAAATAGTCTACTAAAAACCTGAAGAACGAAAGAAAAAATGATTCACTCTCATCAGACTACCAGACGTCGCACTTCGGGTGATTATTAGCCCAAATGATACTAAGCATTGATAAAACTCCCACAAGGTTGGTTTAGTCTATTAGCGTCTGTTAAATCTACAAAAAATTGCAGGGTTTGGTACCGTGTACCTAATGCACTGCCAAGGTCATGCGTTGTCACACATTTTAGTAAAATACATTTCGATCGATTTAGGGACATCACGCAAAGACAGCTCCTTGAACTGGCGTAATCTTTACAGGGAGTACCAGAATATTTGAGTAACCACTTTATATAGAACACACTCCAGAAGCTCTGCGAGAAAATAAATGTCTATTCGCGTTTACCTTAAAATGTTGTAAACTGTAACTATCAACTCTCATACAGCTCATTCCAGAACCTTGAGGTTCTCTATAAGAGTGACTTTTGGAAGATGCTCGTTTGACGTATTGGAAGTTCGACCTTTTTTGAGATCAACAATATTTATCGCTCGAAAGAAAATCATTCGCCTTGATATTTGGTTCGAATTCAATAAGTAGAATCATGTCGACATTTTCAAAGCACACAAAACTCTTACTTTGCCATCAATATAAATTATTTCGTGCATCACCTTTGCCAAAACTGCTATAAATACTTACGAAAAGAATTGTTATTTACATAACTATGACACTAGGAGTAGTAGCCAATTTAATGTCAATTTAACTAGGAACAACATTAAACGTAAACAGTCCTTTTTACATGGACTATAAGCTTTTCAATTATTAATCCTCATCCATGTAAAATATCACAAATGAAAAGATTTTCAAGATCTCATTGAAGCAATACGTCCAGAAAATGTGATTCTATTACAAAAAGCAGTTTCTATGACAATATGGATAAATAAATTATTATTTACATAAGGTTCCTATTATATATTAGTTTTTGTATCCCCATTCAATAGAATCAATGAATGAAGGTTACCTCCTGCCATGTTAATAGGAGTGAAACGTTGTATTACATTAAACTACTTGAAATAAAAAACAATATTCAGTAGTCACCTAGGGGCTTCTATTTCTAGGGGAGCCCTGTAAGACATTTGTTATTGGAACGTGTATGTATTTTCCTATGTTATACATTAATTCGAAAGATTGCCCACATATTATGAGACACGTCGTTAACTTGCTTCAAATGTATCACATCATAGGCCTAAATGCCATAATGACTAAACGAAATATATATGTTAGTCGGAATTTACGGTTTAATATAGAAATAATCATAAAACTATTGCCACGCAATCCCATTTCTAGTTAATGTATTAAATAGGAGAAACAGCCTATAGCGATTATTTGTAGAGGGTGATACAGTGATACAGAGGAATTGATAAACTTTTTTAATCCAGTATGAATTTCAAACTTATGCTATGGCGTCGAATGTTGTCTTCGGACTTTCATTGTCCATTTGAATGTCACGACGTTTCGATTATCTTCTATACAGGGTCTGTATTGCGTCTTCAGATCAACTGGCGAACATGTCCCATCGCTCTGATTGATCCAGACGGCGTTCCGGTGACGTAGTTTTCTGCTGATGTGGCTGTTGGGCGGTTAAAACGTGTCACTTCCGAGTTCAACTTCCAACCACACACCGTCTGATTTCCACTCTACTCAAATGACCTAGGAAGAACTAGCGAGTGCCTGTTCAGCTCAGTTCGCTGAGCGTCTGACCGAGAATCAGTATCCTACAGTAGGTCCGATTTTTTTTCCGATTTTATAAATATCAATTTGTATGTTGGAATGAATATTCTGGAATATTGTCTGAAGATAATTTTGTAAAACTTTGACTATCTATTTGAAGGGAAAATGAGGCTATTACAGTTAAAAAAATGGTGTCAAGTAAGTTTGAAAACATTGCATTAAAATAAAAAAAAACTCAAAATCTCATAAATCAAAAATATAATTACAAACTGATTAAAATATAACTCTTTTTCTTTTGTGAGGCTCGATGTATAGAGATCTGGATGAACCCGTAATATGCAGTGAATAGAAACAATTTTCGATAAATCGTAAGCATTCTGTTAATTACCATCAACTAAATGTAAACAAGGATGGCGTACACACTGTGAGCACATACGCTTGATTTAAGTGCGGTTGGGTGCAGAGTGGACAGTTAATAAACGAAATTGTCCAACTTTGTTATACACTGTATCCTGAATTCAAACGCAATATATTGTTGTAAAGTTAATTTGGAACATATAGTTAGATGAGGATTCTACTAAAATTCAAATTGATTGGAAAATCTGCCACTCAAGAATGTCTGGGTACGCCCAATGTTCTAGTCACCTTTCATCAAACTTTAGGGGATTAACATCAACAGTAATTTATATTGATCATGCTGACAGCCATGCTTGATCGGCGTCCCAGAAGCTGGAAGCTTTACAACATCTGCTGCTACTCTGCAAAGCTCAGATCAGACCGTCTCTGGTATGTGGGGGTGTGCTCCGAAGCACTCCGTGAAGCTCCTGGAAACAATTCAGAAAAGAGTGATACGTCTTCTTGGATGTGCCTCACCTTATAAAATACCACAATCTGGAACGTCGAGAAAAGTGGTTGATTTGTCACTGTTCTATAGATTCCAGCATTGTCTTTCATAATAACAGCAAGAATCATCAGTATAGAGCAGTGGAGGGGCCCAGCAGGGGCCTCCCCACCAGTTCCTATACCTCAAAAAAGCCTCTTCTAAAAGACATTCTTTTGGAGAACCCTTTGCGCGTTTGTTCCCCGATGTTACAATATGGAGCAATTCCAAGTTTAATGTGAACAGATATTTATCGTCCAACAGCCCTTCTGGAGCATGGTAGACTTTTCTGCCTTTGCGAGATTCATAAAAAAATGCTTTTGTGAATGCTCGATATACCGCAGGTATTCCACGAGTCTATTCCCGACTATAATGTTTAATCCATATTCTGTTATCGCCTGATAGAAAGCTACTTATCTCTGGGTATAGACTAACTGCCTGTTCCAGCCCCGGATCTAGGGGGCAAACTGCAGCAGCTGGTAACAATATCTGTACAAGCATGACTTACAAGAAGCTTTGCCTAATGTTAGATACTGCAAACTGAAAATAATTAAAACCTATCTGCACGAAACAATCAGTCAGGAACGTTTATTTGATCTCGCGATCGTAGGAATTGAAGATTAAACTGCCTTTGAGACGGACTAATAGATTCTTTCACAGACCATAAATCACGCCGTGTAAGCTGTAGCAAGATAAGAGAGAAAAAGTGCTGGAATTTTGAGATTCAAAAAGTTGATAGAATATCTGTATCCTTCATGATTTTGTTTCAATGCTATGTCGCACAAATGAAAACGTTATTGGTACATCCGAACCGCTCTTTCAACTCCTGCAACCATGACACTCTTCTGCTCATATTGCGTTTTCTCTTGGACAATCAACTGTAGAAGTCCATATTTTACACTCCCATGATATGGTGCAGATATTTCAAAGTACGTCTCTTGAATGTATTCAATCCTTCTATACATCCACATTTCAAATGATTCGTTTTTTTTAAGAATTGCAGCATTTACAGTCTATGCTTCCACTCCATAAAGGACAGTTGAGTAAACGAAACATTTAGCTAGGCGATGTTTTAATGCTATACCTACTTAGATCCTTGTTACGAGAAACTTTGTTCGTTTTAATGAAGTTGAATAGTTATTTTTATATTCTTATTTCCTGAGTGTATTCATTTGTACAGTTCATCATCGCTCTAAGGTAGGTATACTGCTTCTAATCTTTCACCATTTCTTCCGTCTGAGGTTAGGCTGAGAGTTTTGGATTTTTCTGAGAGATTACTATAAAATTTTCTCTCCCATGAAGTGGAACAATGTCTCATTCTCCTCCCAGCACTTTTGACAGATTGGGTCATTGACCACTCCTATGAGTGACAGGTGTCTGTTCAATCTGCAGAGACCTGTGAGAAACTCTACCAACAAGTGGAGTGTGAGTTTATTGGGGCCTGTTATGAACCTCTTGGACTGTATGCAGTCATCTCTTTCCAACCATGCTTTGATCAGTTTGTTATACGCCCAATCATCTAGGGCATCACTGACCTGGCCTCTGCTGATACCCAGCAAGGGTTTCGTGCCAATATATGTGCCCTTTGCTCCCCTCCTCTTCAAGTAATCTCATTTCTCCTTACCTGGCACCACACTGTGACCAGGGACCCAATGAGGGTCACGTTGTTGGATTGGGCTAAGCATTGGAGGGCGACGCTGCATTTCTTGTGGGAAGAGCGAATGAGAATCTTCTATCGAATCTTATCTTATCGTTGGCTCTTGCCATCCAGAGTGAAAAAATAGGTAGGTTGCTTTCCTCACGTCTTCAATCCTGGCGTGGCCATAGCTAATAGCTAATAAAGAGCGTATATTTATTAAAGGATTCTCCAGGTCAAAAAATGCCACCCTTTGTGAGTTTATTTACAAATTTTCTGGAACGCAAAAATCGTAGATCCGGAACTGATCCATGCCTGCTGGTATCGGTATCTGCAAACTGGAGTAGTAGCGCAATAGTTTGCGATAGCCGGCAAAGAGGCAGTTTTATCGGAGATTAGCCACCTGCTACTTTGAAGGTAGGTTTCATATCATAGAAAACGATTAGTTACACATGGTCGACGGTCAAAAGGAACCGGCAGCAAACTCTCCGTCTCGCTTTTCCGCAAAGCCAGACTAGGAGACCGAAATTACTTCAATCTGCATTCGCGACTGTTGGAAATATTAGTACAGTCATGTTAGAGCTTCAATTCATCTACTTTCCAGTAGAGCTCATAGTTCGGAAAAGCGCATATCATTTAAAAAATGGTGTCAAGTAAGTTGGCGCTGATCTTTCCACGATATATTATCAGGTTAAGAACAAACACTTGGATAGACTTTCGGGAGTGTTGGTCTGATAATTAAATTTAAAAAACTCAATAATAAGTCACAAAAAACTTAAAACGTATAATTTAAAGAATTCTCGCAATTTTCGGAGCTCACTTTGGGTAGATTAACACTTGTAACGTTCTATCAGAGTCTTTAACGAACTGTATATGGAATACGAAGTCAATTTTTTAATGTATGATCTTTATTCAGCTAAAGTGCAGTAATTTTCAGTAGCGCCAAAGCACCATAGACAGACGGTTATTTTATGGTAGCAGTGATACATCCACCATTTTTAACAATAATATCCGAACTCAACAGAAAGCTGTCACCTCCACCATTTTTCAAGTAGCTTAGAACCATTTCACAACTTTACTCTCCTCTGATGTTACATGGTTTATTGATTCTCTGTTGTATTTCCTGATTTTGTTTCAATTTCATGTCACACAAAGTGAGACGTTATCTTTTCCATCTTCGAGTCGAAGGTCGGAAACCTACATGGCTATTTTTTATTTGTAAACGGCCGCCTTAAAAGGTTGGTTAGAAATACAGCCAAACCACGCTCTCAGCTTTCACAAGCATGACAATCTTCCACTGCCTATACTGCGTTTTAGAAGTTCATATTTTTTCTTCAGTTATTCCATGGTAGCGTTGAAACCTCCACCATTTTTAACGACAATATTCACACTCGCGAGAAAGGTGACACTCCCACCATTTTTTCAAGTTAGTCAAACAGTTTCTCATCTATTATTACGTGTATTTAACGTGATGTCATACGACAGCTCAGAGCAAGGCATTATCGGGTATTGTTGCATGAAAATATACACGTAATATGTAACCCCCCTCCCCCTCCCACATCGTGATGTACTCTGAAGTCCTCCCTTCCTTACTTGGGCCTCACGTGATAAATGGACAACCCCTAAGCTGAAATGAATCCGTTACTCTATGTTAACCTTGTATTATTCAATACAATATTAAGCTGAAGTCCCCAGGAAATTGTATCAGCTACTCTACAAGGCCGAGATCGGACCATCGCTGGAGTATTGGAGGGAGGCCGCTTCGAAGCACTCCATGGAGCTTCTGGAAGCAAGGAGGATGGCTGATCTGTCTCTATTCGCCAGTACAGCAACACAGTAGAGGGGTCTCATGGGCACATCTTCAACAGGTCGAGCTAACAACACCTAAAACGAGGCTCTTCAAAAGGTAGTTCTTTTGGAGAACCTCGACGTTGTGTGATGAACTGTCGGAGAGTTTGTTTCCCAACAGTTACAGTTTACACAGTTCTAAAGTCGATTAGAATAAACATCTATCCTCTCACAGCGCTTATGAGGCGTGAGACGCTGTATGAAAAATACTGTTTAGCGGACATGAAAGTCTGGAGTTAGGAACTCTAAAGTAATAATACTCGATGAATGAACTCCGTTGATTTTGGGTTATGATAAATGTTGGCCAATGAATCCTACAAAATCGAATACGATGCAGCTTTCTCATTACTTATCTATTAAAGAACATATGAGTTATGTATTTTATAGGAACAGTAGACTTGCACTATAAGGATAGACAGAGTTCATAGAATTATGTGTGCAGATGAAGATGACGTGTCGTAAGAAAGCAAATATACTCCCCATTAAAGCGTAGCTAGAATCAATGTTCCAGGAAGCTGTCACATCTCGAGCACTCATTTGAAAGCATTCTTTATAATCTTAGAAAGAACTTCGTCCTGTTTTCATAGAAACCAGTCGTTCGTAGATTTCCTCAAATTTTGATATTCAGCTATGTTGAAGTTAACTGCTTTACAGGTTAGATATTTTTTAAGCGAATGTTATACAGGGAAATTCAGTTTCCGTTTATTTTTTCAACTTTCGGTGTTCTTAGACCTAAGGATAGGTCGTAGTATTTATGTAATTATATGTAATTCTGTTATTATTTTTTTACAGGTTATATGTTATCGCAGCAAAATATTCAATTTTTGTTTATTTTTCCAAATGTTTGCTCCCCTATGGTGTAGTCTCTCTGGTTTCCTGAAATTTGTATGCAAAGTCGATTTCACTTCTCACGTTGATAGGTGAGGAGGTATTTCCAACGTGTGTATTTCTGTTTGGCTTACGTAGTTGTTTTAGTGCGAGTTTAAACTTTAAACATTTATTTAAACTTCAAGGTTTAATTTTTGTATTTTCTCTTTTATTATGTCGAGTCTTTTTATTTTGTAGATTTTTAGTTAGTTATAAGGTAAATTCTTAGGATTTTACTTTTTAAGGTTTTATCATTTGTCTTTCGCAATGTGTAGAATCCATAAAATTTGAAACTATAAAACCTATGAAGAATTTATTTTCAAAAAATAAAATCTAATCGTAAACTGAAGTATAGCGAATGAGTGGATAGGGAGGATAGGGGAGGGGTGTGATCAGGTTCTGTTTTATTTTCTTTAATAGATCCCAATACAGGACAGAAAACGATGACTGGATTCGTTAACAATAATACTAGTCTGGGTGTTGCTAATTGCTTGTAGTGTCTTGTCTCGTATACACACACCTTATTTGCAATGTTGCTGAACATGTTCTAATTTCAAATTGATCAATATGTTGATATTAAACATGCATTTTCTGCGGCTTGTCAGTCTAAGCAATTTGAATTAGGTTACATTTTACTACACACATAAAAATAAATTCTCATACCAAATTTAAGTAAATATATTCAATCCCAACCTGGGAAAGTCTTGGAAGTGAGAATACCAAATCTCAAATTGAGCATATCATAATCTTAGCACAAAAAAGATAAAATCTAACCTAGAAGAATACTATAGTGTTGACTGAAGCATTTCATGATCTCGGCGCAAATAGTTCAACTTCATTATATAATTTATTATTGGTATAAACATTCTGTAATTTTCACGAGCTGTTATCAAAGCTACTGTTGGTTCCTTAACCCCTTAAAAAGAAGAACAACAAAAGTATCAAAACTGTACCAATCTGACTCATTTATTACATTTATCTGCGTTATATAGTATTTTTCCTAATTCAAGTTTGAGACGTGTTGTACGAATAAACAGAATATAAAAAATATGTACCTGTAATTAAGCTAAAAGATATACATCCACCATTTGTAATAGAACTTATTCACAATTACCATATCACATCAACTCCTGTACACTTGTATGAGATTCTCACAACAGTCACAACCCCAACTTTTTAACAGCACATTCATCCTGAGAGGTGGTTGGTGAATCCAATAGAAACTAACGGGGTGGAAACAGACACACGCGTACCATTGAATTGCCTTTGATGAATATGGCGATGCCAAACAAGTAAATGAATTACTTGGAGGGAATCGCAAGATGTTGATATTCTCAATTGAAGTAAACAGATCTCAGTTGCATGTCTATAGCAGGTCTGATGCATAGACAGGTAGTATTAAGACTATCCAAGTAATATCAGTTGTAAGCTTCTGATGTGAATGAGCTGAGATAATGATACATCTTGAATAGTGTTTACGAAGAACAAGGGATGTCGCTGTTAATTAGTTCACCCTTGTTGACATATGTCATGAGAGACTTATGTTGCCGCTTCAAGGCAGGCCAGGTGTTAAGACCTTTGACTTTGTAAGTTGCCGATGGGCGCCACTTGGTTATGAGTTGAAGTTAAAAACTATTCTTTCAATTTTTTGGAAACCTGTTTTGATTGAAGAGCAATTATGTAAATGAAAAGTTACGATAATTGAAATGATGAAAGGGGGTGAACCAACGTATACTTGTCATAAATTCCTTCGTATATTTTTTTAGAGCCGTAGCAGTCTCTAATCTCTTTTATTGGAAAGCCACACCCATTTGTATCATTTTGTGTCTCCTGCAGAAAAAGTGTATCTAGGATAGTCTTTGAGTAAAAAAATATAAGCTCGTGAATCCTGGCTAATCATGCGATTTCATGATAGATAAAGGCGTACGGAAAAAATCTACAATAAGGTTATTCGCATTCAAGTTTCGATAAAATCATTATGTACGTTGAGTTTCTCATCAAAGTTATTATGAAGGAGTTATTCGAAATACGTTATGACTATGGAGTACACATTCAGTGAACAAACTTATATGCAAGGAGTTAATATGAAAAATGTATCGCTGTCTCCAGGCTGTTGAGAATCACCCTGTACTTGCTGTAAGGCATTCGTAGTAGTCAGAAGATATAATTGGTAAAATCTCACAAAATCATACGACTGAGTATCGGATAAAATCCTGGGAAAGATGTCTGGTAAGTGCGTGACTGAATTGCCATCATTGCTAAAACTCAGCATTCGTCTACAGCAGCGATATTTTTCAGATGTTCTCAGGGTCGCTTTGTTTTCTATATATATATACGAGGGTCACACTGAAAGATGAAAGTTTTTAGATACAGAAAACGTTCAAGTTTTTTTTAAACTTTATTCTGTTTTTTCAACATATTCTCCCCCTACCTCAATACATTTACGCATTCGGTAAAACCACTTGTCAAATTCTTGTGACCAACGTTCTTCTGAAATGTTGCTAATTTCCTCCTCAAATGCAGCGATTGCCTCTTCATCGGTGTAAAAATGGCGACCTCGTAACTTTTCTTTGATCTTAGGGAATGAGAAGAACTCGCACGGAGCTAGGTCTGGAGAATAAGGTGGATGAGGAAACAGTTTGACACCCTGTTCAGCAAAAAAATCGAGTGTTTCAGCGGCGCTGTGGGCGGGTGCGTTGTCATGGTGCCATTGAATAACCCGGCAGACCAGTCTTTGCATACTTCTTGAAAGACTACAGAAACACATTTGGTTATATAACATTCAGAAGTAACTGTCCTTTGATTTTCCAAGGCTACCGTTGTGATGTATCGACTTTTAGAAAAAAAATATGCGACCATTCTCTTTCCAACACTCTTGGAACGACAAATTTTCGTTGGAGGCTGCTCACTTTCAAAGCACCAAACTAATGACTGCTGTTTAGTTTCTGGATCATAACGATATAACCATGTTTCGTCTCCGGTTACGATATTAAGTGTTTTTACTGTGCCCATTATCAAATTTTTCAAGCATAAACTTAGCGCAATCAACTCTTGTTGCTTTTTTCTCACTGGTCAACAAATGTAGCACCCATCTCGAACACCGCTTCCTTAGGCGAAGGTGATCAATGATTGATTGTTCGGACCGCTGCCGATTCAATCCCCAGAGAAGCCTCAATCTCGGTGTAGGTTGTATGTCGATCTTTTTTTTACCACATTTTGCACAGCTTCTACAGTTTACGGAGGAACAGCAGCGGTGATCGACCTGTGCGAGGTTCATCATCGAGTGAGAACCAGCCCCTTTTAAACTCAGCAAACAAATTAAAATCTGTAGCCCTAGAAGAGGCAGAGTCCCCAAAGCAACTCACTCAACTTTGGTGACATTCCGCTTGTTTTAGTCCCTTTTTATAGTCATACAAAATCATGGCTCGAAAATCGCGACTACCCGGTTCCATTTTCACGTAAAAATTCGGCCAACACTCGAGACCGTGGCAAGGAAACTACTGAACGATTCGAACGCCGCCTTTGCGTGTAAGCACTTATAACTTTAGACAAAATAGCTGCATGCTCAAACTTGTATAGGATAGGAATATCTAAAGACTTTCAGCGTGACCCTCGTATATATATATATATATATATATATATATATATATATATACGCTCTTCGTACTAATACCACAAAACCAAAATAATAGTCATATTTGCGGCATGGCCTCTGATACTATGTTATGACACTCTACATCCAAAGTGTTGAACATTCACCCGAGATTATAAACTAATATCATTGTGCTGTAATGCTGTAATGCAAACTCATCGTGATGAGCTTGTGCACGTTTTGTAAATTAAAAGTGCATAAGAGGATTACAAAAGGTTTAAAACCCGCGCATAGACCGAAACGAAAAGTTATAGAGAGATATACTTTGAGCCAGATTTGCTGGTGATACAACTGTGAGTAATAATTTCCGACTAACAAGGTTTAATTCCTGGAACATTTGGTAGGTACTAAGAGACAAAAAATAATTACTTCGGGAAAAGAGTCTAGCGCATTCATTTTCTTAGTATTTTCCATGGAACAGACTGAAGTTTTATATGAGCAATAAACCTTATAGATACATGTATCTAACGTGAAGTTTTATCAGTCAGATTAAATGACTATTCTATTTCACTACTATAACTAACGAGATTATTTCATCTCTGTTAAGAAAAAAAATTAAAAGTAAGAACTCTTTTTTAAAAACAAGCTTTTAATCAAATGCGCTAAAAAGAAAACAATATACTTTTCTTTACATTCCAGATTACCATTCCGATTAATCTAGAGGCGTGCCTTTGTAGTTTAGTTGGTAGGATGTCTGTCCGGCAAACAGAAGACGCACGGTCCAAAAGATGTTATACATGTGAATTTGTACATTTGTTTGAATTTTGCGGGTTAATAAGTTAAATAACTGTCACGGTTGTTGCTCATAAACTAAAGTTATAAAACGAATATTTGAGATCCTACAGTCGATCGACTCTTTAAGCTCGATGAAATTATGGTAGGTGACAAATTTTTATGATTATATTGTAAGCCCGTAAAAATTAATGACATATCGCTCGATGTCCAAAAGTATTATGCTCGCCTATAAGTGTAATACCTCTATGAGGGTTTACGGCTTTCACATAAATTGATTCGCTCACTGCGGATGAAGATAAAATACACAAGCTACAAATTGCCACAGGGATTGCAGCTGTTTGTTGATGAACAAAAAATAATATTAATTATGGATATGCACTTATAATTGTTTATTGGTTGGTTGGTCGAAAATTTATCATCCAGTTCTTTGATAATTGATATTTTTTCATCAGAAGTAAACTATGATTTTAATAACTGGAATAGTCCCACACTAAAGGTGAAAAATATATATTACCAATCTAAAGTCCACTAACATAATATAATTAAATGATTTTTAATGTCGATAAAAATAAAATTTCACATTACATCTTTAATTCAATTTAATTTTTTTTGTTGAAATTTTGCTTCAATATTTTTTCAAATTATGGTATTTTCATCGATCCTTAATGAGTGTGCAAAATTTGAATTTAATCAGATATCTTGAAGTCGGCTAATAAAGGTGTATTAAATTTAAATAAAATTACATAACCAAATAGTCTTATTAAAAAAATGTACAATATTATTAATCATAAGCAATGTTAGTTAATTAAATTATCAAATGTATCTGCTAATCTGCTTGTGAAATCAATGAGACTAAAGCAGTTTTCAAAAGGCATTCTGTGACAATATTTCCGATACATTGCGTTTTTATAACCAGTAATTCAAAAATTTTATATATCCATCTTTCGTAAATTAACAAAGGCTTCATGATCAGCCGAAACTATAATAAAGCTTTTTTCAAATTCTGAGTTACCTTTGGTTTACACAATGCCACCAGTGGGGGGCATGTCGTTGAAGAGTTGTAGGGGTTTCCGCAGGCTCTTGAACTGACGTTGCCCCATCGGCTGTCTGAGGACACTGTTGTTGGCGAACTGTACGCGACTTCGGGAAAACTTTCGCGGGAACCTGAGGCGGGAACTCCGCTTTGGAGTTCTGGAGTTGCGCCGCGCGCGTTTTTGCCATAGTATCGTGTGGAATGTACAGAGAGAGATGGAACATGATAGTCGGAACACGTCCTGCGACCTAGTCTGTCGGAAGGAGATGAGTAAAGATCTGTCTTGTTTCGCACACAGCGACCGATTTTCAATTAAAGCTGAGCTGGTCAAAAGTCGAAAAGTTGTCCAATGGTCGCCAAACTGTATGCATATGCGGTTTTTTGGTCACTCGTCATTAAAACAATATAGTATTATTTCTGGAAAATAAAAAAATGGTAGACTTCAAATTTCAAAATTTCAAGTGCGGGATAGGCTGTGCTCAATTGAACTAAAGATACAGCGAGTTTCTAGTTCTGTGAATCTGATCAAAGTGTCAGTTTATGATGTCAGCTGTGATATTTCACGTGTGATTTTTTAAGGTTATATTATTGTTTTGACATTATAGGGAAGCACAATCTGAATTTATCCCCAAACAATGGCTCATGGAATAGACCCTGCTTTAAGCGAGGCCGTTCTTAAGAAAACTTCAAACATTGCTTTATTGAAGGAAAAAGTAGCAGGTTATGACTGGGATCGAGGACTGGATTATAACAAACTTCTGGAAAGTTATCTCCACACAGGATTTCAAGCTACCAACTTTGGGCTGGCTGTGAATGAGATCAACAAGATGATACAGTGTAGGAAACAACCTATAGCAGGAGATAAGTTCATTGATAATGACGATGAATATACTGCTGTTAAAAACAACTGCACAATTTTCTTAGGTAAGGTTATATGAAGAAGACTGTATCCATATACTAGACTTGATGTTTCACATCAATTGTGTTCAGATTGGTTTTGTTATTACTTCATTGCATGAGTATATAATATACATGATCAATTTTATAAACAAAAAAATCATTATTAAAATCATTACATTGGTCATTTATATATGTATTTATAGGTTACACATCAAATTTGGTATCGAGTGGTCTGCGAGAGACTTTCAAATTTCTAGTGAAGAACAAAATGGTGGATTGTATTGTAACCACAGCTGGTGGCATAGAGGAGGACTTTATCAAATGCTTAGCACCTACATTTATGGGAAATTTCAATTTAGATGGAACAAAATTGAGAGATTGTGGAATAAACAGGATAGGGAATCTGTTGGTCCCTAATGATAATTATTGCAGGTAAGAAAAAAGATTTGTCTCAACATACAAAAAATGCATTATATGACATTAGTTATTAATCATCTGTGTCAATTCAAACTACTCAATAATGTATTTATGGTAGTCATTGTACCTACAGTAAAATAATGTCACAAATGAAACTATTCATTTTCTAAGTAGAACTAAGGTTTGAAAGAATATAAATAGCTGTCATTTTAGTTTTTAGGAAATACTACTAATACTTTATAGTTTAAAAATTTAAGTGACCTTACTCCAAGACTGACCTTTGTAATATTTCTTTAAAAGTTTTGAAAACTGGACAATGCCAATTCTGGATGAATTACTGAAAGAACAAAATGATGGTGTAGTGTGGAGTCCTAGTAAAATAATTGATAGATTAGGCAAAGAAATCAATCACGAAGATAGCATATATTATTGGGCAGCCAAAAATAAAATACCAGTGTTCTGCCCTGCAATCACTGATGGAAGTCTAGGTGATATGATGTTCCTCCACACTTTCAAAAATCCAGGACTTATTGTAGATATTGTGTCAGGTATTTGAACCATCGATATTTTGTGTATATTGTCTCACAATTCTTATTTGTTGTTAGACCTAAGAAGACTGAACCTTATGGCAATGAAATCTGTGAATACTGGGATGATAATCTTGGGAGGCGGAGTAGTGAAGCATCATATCTGCAATGCTAATTTAATGGTAATATTTTTGTTCTCACTTTTGCAAACAGATAAACAGTGGCACATGCAAAATTATACATTTCACTTGATTGAGATGATGGATAGTAGATTGAATTCCCAGTACTTGCCACATATTTACAAATATCATTTACATAAAACAATAACATAAACTGTATTTCTTTTTTTCAGAGGAATGGGGCAGATTATGTTGTTTACCTCAACACAGCATCAGAATTCGATGGTAGTGATGCTGGTGCCAGACCCGATGAAGCAAAGTCATGGGGGAAGATAAAAAAGGATGCCACACCTGTTAAAATTTATGCAGATGCTACATTAGTATTTCCTTTGTTAGTTGCTCAAACATTTGCTAAAGATTTTTTCTGATGAGTATGCCAGGGTGGTTTTGAAAATGATAATTTTTAAAAACGAAACTGTGTCACAGTGTACTGCTTCCTTATGGTCTGTTCTTGATGCCAATGAGAAGTTTCAAGTTGCGTTTCTGGTTATTGAAGTCGATTGTTAGAACCTCGAGATTTAACTAAACACATTACTGA
Organism: Bruchidius siliquastri; assembly: GCA_949316355.1. NCBI lineage: Eukaryota > Metazoa > Arthropoda > Insecta > Coleoptera > Chrysomelidae > Bruchidius > Bruchidius siliquastri. The sequence continues at coordinate 36,799,974 of OX438532.1, read as the reverse complement.
CTTCAATCTCGGAATAAATACGATTGAGGGAAAATAATTTTGTCTAATCAAATTAAGTTGAATTTTATTGTTAATTTATTTATGTATATTATTATAGCATCATTGCAAAAACTGCAAAATATATTTCATCTATTTCTAGTTCAAAGTGATACTTTGACAAAATGTACTGTTATCATACAATATAAAATAATTGCAGTTTTAGTTTTTTATCAACAGGTTAATCAAATAAAACATTTATTATTTATGTATAAACTTTTATATTAGGTATATAATAAAAAATGATACAAAGTAATGAGTATTACAAAAGTTTAACTTTTAACAATATTTACCTATAAACATATATTTAAAAAATATAATTCAGTATGTTTTTTCTTGGAATAACAGGTCAGACCACATCTTTGCTCAAACGATTTTTACAGCTCAAACAATTCATTGACAAATTTGTTGTGCATATAACTAATATCTTAAAATATCTTCTGCTTAGACAGTTCCACAGCTTTGGATAGAATTATCTGCACATCCATTGGTGGAAAGTTTTGCAGCAATTTCAAATTGGACGGGAAGTCTCCTTCTAATAGCTGGTTTCTAAGAATACTGAAACAGTTATGAGTGATGTAGTACAAAAATATCATTGGGGTCATTAAATGATACTAAAGATAGCAGTAGCAATGCTGACAGTAACGAATTTGAGTCCTATTTCATAGACTAGTTACAGGTAATCAATGCTTTGACATGATTGTGTCAGCATTTCGTCTGCTGTGTCCGACAGGAACGTCAAGAACATGCATACTGTCACTGAATTGAGGTTATATCACTTTCACCTTAGATTTTCTAATTTGGTATCTAACATTAACAACAATCATATTGTAGTGTGTAGTGTTTTTGCGGAAGCAAACACTGTTTTCTTTTATTAGGCTCAGCATATGAAAATATATCATACATACACTATCATAGCACAACAGACGTGCAGGAGGAAGTCAAATCGATGTTCGTCAGACAATAGCGAATCCCATATCCGCAGTACGTCGGGCAAAGGAAATTCTTGAGAAAGGAGCAGCGTTATCCACCGGAAGCTATAGAACTGGGGTTTGAGATCCAGCTGTTGGAATCGTAGCCAAACGTCGAGATCACAGTTTTTTAATTGCACCAGCATCCGGCTCATCATGCGGTTGATACCTTGGTCGGATTCATCCAGGCTCTTGATGAAGAAGTCGCGGATTTCCGACATCAAGTTCGTAAAGCAGAAGAAGCAGTCGGCTTCTGCGTGTTCTAGAAAAACAATCCAAAAATAGCAGCATGAATTTGACACTAAGACGAATTTTTGCTTGCATTGCACCAATTCTTTTAAAGCGTTTCAGAAAAGAATTCGTTTTTTTTTTCTTTGGTTTTTTTCATGGGGAAGTAAAAATGTTTAAGGTATCCGATAGGTCTGCACGTCTAAAAGCGGGTAATTTGTTCAGCTCGTGGCGTAATTTCCACAAATTCACACGTGCAACACTGAGAAGCAAATCTGAATTGTCAGACTCTGCAATTAAATGTTCCATCAAAGCTATAACGAATTTCAAATCGCATGATTCTAATGTAGAAATGTTACCTCTGAAACTAACATCCGGATCAGACGCAAAAGCGTGATAAATGGGTCCGACGATCTCATTCATGCCCTGTACATAACCTTGACCAGGATTCAACTTGGCGTATAGAAACAGAACTCTTTCTACCACCTCCCAATGAGCCTCTCTACCTTCTGTCATTGGTGCGTAGTCTTCTGCGGCTTTCTTCACAGAAAGAGCTATCTGTAAATGGAAATCTGGTTAACATTCATAGGCAATTATTGTACATATGTCTCAAATTTCGAAGTTTTGTGAACATACATATCCAACTTGTTCTGTGCTTTGCTCTACAATTATGATAAAATACTAAAATGCAGTACTCATTACCAAGAAAAATAAAGTAGGCTCATAACTTCATATATCTTATATAAAATTTGATCATGTATACCATGGTGAAAGTGGTCACTCTCAGATATATAAAGTGCTAGGTCAAATTTAGGGCCTTCTCTCTTTTTAAAATTGCATCTTTGTGTTTTATAGTTAGAGCACCCACAACATAATCTAAATTTGTTTTTTAATAACTGCGACCCCCGACCCCCACCCCGCCCTTGTGGGATTGGTCTAGTACCTTTTGCATATACCTAACGATTTCATGCAACAACAAAAACCACCAAGCTTTCATGCTATATTGCTTGGAATATGAAAAAATTTCAAAATTACAAGATGTACATGTGCATTGTTAAAAAAAAATTTATCGAATATATAAAGAATATTCTACTAAAAATATAAGAATAAATCATAAAAAACAAAAGTTAGAAAAAACTGTTTCTTTGTATAAAGCATAATATCATATGCTGCGTATTACCTGCTGTAATACCAATCCAAAAGTTAAACTACAATTAGAATAGATTCTATTAGAGCAGAAACACTATTCATGATAAAATCATCTCGAAATGGTTATTTGTATAATAAACTTACTTTTGTTATACCTAATCCTTTTCTCTCTACGTTGGCGCATCTCAGTACTCTACGTTGTACCCTAGTGTGCAGTCTCTTCACTCCATGGCTGGATTAAAAGAAAACTATTTTTACATTTATGTATTTAATACAAGTAGTTATATACAGGTAGGCCAACCCAAATGAGTGGGTTGCTTTATCAAAAACATTACCTGTATATAACAGTAAACTGAGCATACTTCAACTGTTACTACAAAATAAGATTACCATCCATGCCCACAAAAAAATAGCCACACAAAACCAGAGGAAGTATTTGACTTGAAATTTTGAATTTGAGATCTATTCTTTGAATGTCTATTTTTTTGTATGCATGACTGGAATTAATATCATTGTTTTCTGTAATTTTTTCTTTACATACCTATTAACCACTTCTGTGCAAGGAAATTCAGTCGGTTGCTGGAAGAAGGATATGTCTGGACAAAGTCGTCTAACATCTTTGTCAATTTGAAGCAGGACTTCATTGTCCTTGAAGAAGGTTTGCCATTCACTTTCTGGGTTTATACTCAGTGGATGGTCACCTTGAGTAACATCACCATTTTCTTCATGTTCTCCTGGGCGGACTATCATTTCATCTACAAATTTAATGTATATTTAGTACAGAGATAAGAAAAGCAAAATATGTCAAATGTTTGTACATCCTGATGAACCCTCAAACCATGTATCATGATTCATGACTCAAGATTAAATGTAAAAAAATGATACTGTGGAAGCTCATGCACATCAAGAGCCCATGCTTACAAGCAAGGGCTGTTAAGAGACAATCTGGTGCTGGGGGTACAGAGTATAATGTTTCTCTTCCACCTGCTAGTAGATAAACGGATGTGAGGAGTGTTTGAGGGGGAAAGAAATTTTGTAAAGAGAATCCATTTCATTCTCTTGGATAGCACAAAGTCAATGAGATGTCAATATTCTGGGAACTGGCGGATACCATTGCAACTATCATCTGACCTGCTTAGTCATTGGAATAAATTTGGGACACCCTGTACATGGAAACATACAGAGGCTTCTCACAATATCTATGAAGATTGATTTGAATAGGTATTTTCTTAGAACATTTCTCAAAAAAAATCGAATTGATTAATTCTTCATAATTCTGATAATTCTGCGTTATCGAAGAAAAAAATATGGCAATATGTGAAAATTGAGGTTATTCCTACTTATGAATTGTTTGTATAAACGACGTTTCTCCTGCAGATGAGATTCCCATTCTTCCTTTTCGGGCGGCAGATAGTTCAAAAGTAATCTCCAACATAGCGCCCGTTTGCCTTGGTCGTCTGGAATACCTAAAAGTGACCGGAATTAGAACAAAAACAAACGTATGAGACACCCCCTACTAACCATGAAAAGATAGCTTTTTCAACGCTGCGATGCTTATTATATCTTTATCTAGTATATGATCGAATTCTTTGAGCCTAAGAAAATAATTTCATTAATAAAACAAACTTTTAATGGCTATAATATAATAGATAAATAACTGTTACCTTGCCTTATATGCCATATTTTGAGAAATTGACAGGTATGTACTACTTAACCTGAAAACGTTCAATAATTTCAGACTATTTTAGTCAGTTATTCACAACATGAACTAAATTATACACAAAATTCAGTTGTTTTTTATCATATACGATATTTAACAATATGATAACAGCTAGTTATTAAAAATGTACAACAAATTTACACGATATTTTCAGCCTGATAGTATGATCATCATAATCCTGTCAGCTGATTTTTATAGAGATGGGCAGATCGTTTTATCCATGTCCCAGGTAGATATGGTAGATACTGAAAACTTTGTTCCAATAGAAGTAAGAAATTCTGAGTAAGTTCAGAACTCCACTTCACTCTCTATAGGAACGAACCTAATAATCAAGGGTGATGGGTTTTTCCAGGCGCGTATGTGAGGGGGTGGTAATGGGGGTAATTACCCCCCATGAACGAAAAAAATTACCAAAGAAGCTGGTGGAATATAAATCAGTAAACATTTGGATGATTACAGTACTGTCAGAGCCATTAGTAAATAATTGCTTAAATACGCACATAAACATGTAAATTGTTGCTCGTTATAGAAAACAGCTTTATTTTGTTTCCTTTATGAAAGATTATCTTTATCTTAATGAATGACTTGTGTTATGAATGTTTGCATACTTGCAACTCTTGCCAACGGCGACGGTAATCTTGATCTAGACATTTTACAAATTTTCAATTTTCACCGGCGGTGATCCTCTCCCCTCTCCTATTTCAAACTGAGCATTACCCCCACTCCCTTAGGTTAAACTTGGAAACGCGCCTAGGTTTTTTCCTCGAGTGGTATCACTAGAAGGGGTTTTGTGATTTACTACGCCATGTCCAAAAAATTTAGGCTTATCTCATTTTAAGAATTGGACAATACCGGACAGAGTAATGGTGCAAACTAACAGTTATGTTTCTGTATCCAACTAGTGCTATCAACCTGATTAGGAACCAAATTGCCCAAATGATATAAAAATTGAACAACATATTTTCATCATCTAAGTAGCACCAAAAAAAAATCATTATAATAGAATTCATTCATAAATAAAACTATGTTTATCTTACAGTATTTCTTTAATCAATCACCAGTGTACAAATATTCCACAAAGAATTCACTACTTTAGAGTTAAACCATTTGCATACTGAAACTCAGGACTGTTTTCATATTCACACATATCAAGAGCTATTTCACAACTTTCTTTGACAACTCTCTTAGAATCACTTAAATATTTCTTGAGAATTTTCATACATTCATCCGTTGCTATAGCCCCCAATGCTTCAGCACATTCATGTCTAACCATTTCATTCTCAGTTTCATCTTGCAGTGATTGAGTTAAATACAAAACTGAATGTTCACTTTGAATTTGACCTAGGACAAAAGCAATTTCATGTTTGAAAAGGGCACCGCCATGTCTCAAAGCAGAACCTAGAGCATCTATGGCTTCTTTAGTCTGTAAATTCCTCAAAGAAAACATTGCTCTATATCTCTCAAATAAACTGCAGCTTTCATCGAGCAAAATTTTCCTCAATTGCTCTGGATCTTGTGATTTACTGGGTGGAGCAGGATCAACAGAATTGTATAAACTGGATAAATGTTCTTCCGATTCTGCATTTTGTAACCATTTTATCCTCTCTAAAGCAAGTTGACATGTTTCAGCTACTTCAATGACAGGATCATTTTTGTGCTTCTCCAATACTTCTAGGCTTTCTATGCTTCCAATTGCGCCCAATGCTTCAGCTGAAATTGGCACCAGTTAATAAAAAACCACAAAATTATACACAACTTACCAGCTTCATGCCTAACCATTGGTTCTTGTGTTGTATCTTGAAGAATTCTGGCAAGGACAGGATTGGCATTTTTGTCTTGCATCTGACCCAAACAGTAAGCCAGCTCGTGCTTTAGTAGAGCCGAGGGGTCTGAAAAACACTCTTCTATACATTTTATAGATAACTCACCCCCAATGTTACGCAGAGTGAAAAGAGCTCTGAATCGTTCTTTCAAGGGTCTACATGAATCTGCTAAGACTAATCCTATATTTCTTATCTGAGTTTCGGACACAGTTACCATTTTTTAAAGTACCTAATACATATGGTACATATATGAAAAATAAATCTTTTGTTTTTATCCTGTCAGAAAGCGTGATAAGATATAGGTTAAGTTGTTTTGCACGATGCCAGATTGTCAATTTTACGGCCAGAACAAGAAATCCACAACGACATATAAATATACAGCTGGACCAAATTTTATATAAATGCATCTGCTGTCTAGATTCAGCATCCAATGCTCTGACCGCGTTGTTGATTGTCAAACAATGCAGAGTTAAAGGCGGATAAAGTCTATGCTACATCTTTTGCTCCAATTGCTTGACAACGCCAACAGCAAACAATGTCTGACTCTATATGTCAATGGAAACAAACAGTCCAATGCCTGTTTTGTGGCTTTCTATTACCTTTCTCCTTACCTGTACTGTTATCAGTGACCTTGCTATTCTGTGCTGAAAGCAAAAGATAGTCAATTAGTCACACAAAAATAGAGATTATGTAATTTAAGTTTTCAATATTTTATATTACTTTTAAATTATAACCCATTTGATTCATTTCATCTACAACAATTTAAATGGAATAAAATATCAAAGTATGTTTGAACAGTTTTTCCAAATTAAGCAATCGTGAAAAACAGCTCTTTAGCTCAATGACAAATTCTCTATCTGTTTTATTAAATCCATATGCTTGAACTCATCTGGCTTCTTGGTGAATGTTTCCAGCAGCTCGATTTTCTCAGGATCTGCCTGTACATAGTATAGTTGCAACTGATTTGCAAGGCACTGGGCTTCCTTAGCATTCAAAACATTTTTATCATATTCACCTCTCATCAGTGCTATATTTTTATCTTTTATGAATTCATCATAATGTATAATTGTCAAGCACTCTGGGGCATTTTCTTTATGTACTTGGAAATACAGAAGTGGGGTAAAATGGACTGTATTTTGTGCAAACTGGCACATCATAAATTCATATCCTTGACTCCTGGGTAGTGGCAGGATAAAAGTTGGATATTTCGCACCATTTTCCTGCAGCTTCACAAAATCGTTTGCTGGAATAGTTGCTGCAATGCAATATTCCTTTTGCAAGTGATACTGCTCCCATATTGATTTAATTTCATCTGTGGTCTTGTCCTTTATCAACTCAATCTTCATTATTCTTTCTAAACTTTCACGTTTAATCTGTTCTGGTTTCCCAACTTTCTCCTTGGGATTCAATAACTGGGAATATTGTCTGTCTTTGGGTGCTTCAATCTTTTTCTTTTTGGTTTGTTCAACATCCTCAACACGTTTCTGGAATTGTGAAGGATTCTCCTTTTGTAGTTGCTTTATCTTTGAGGAGTACTTATCAAAATAGGGGTTATTCTTCAAATCATCAAGTACTTCCTGCATATTTTTCGGACTAGTTGCTATAGTCTTTCTGGCTGCACGAAATGATGCTCTATAAAGCACCGAGCGGACTAATGTGGTGAGGTGCATAACTGAAAGTGACCTGAAAATTGGAAATGTTAGCCTGTAAGCTAGTAACTTCACGTACTACGTACCTCAGGTAAATATTCGGTATTCACATCAGTTCACATGATGTTTAAAAACACTAGGAACTAGGATATCCAGCAAATGTTACTGATGTTGATTTTTGACATAACCTCGAAAGCTGCTATGAAAATGACATTGACACAAGATAGAGATGAGCATAACCATCATTTTGATCCTTTAAAGTCTACTGAAATGAAGCAGAAATCTACTAAAATACGTTCCTAACCTCACATTACACACATGTCACATATGTGTTTTGTTTTTGAATAATTGAAAAAATGTTAGAAAACGTTAAACACACTATATTGGTGTTATCAGGTAAAGGAGGAGTTGGAAAATCAACAGTTAGTACACAGTTAGCTTTAACTTTAAAAGAGAAAGGATATAAGGTAAAATTTACCATTATTATTATTTTCCAGTTTAATCGTGACTTCAATTTTTCCACAATAACTACGTTGAAATAAATATGAAAATATTCACAAAATTTGAATAGAAGGCTGGAACTTAGTTAATCAGGCATGATATTTAATCTATGTAGGTCGGTCTTCTAGATATTGATCTGTGCGGCCCCAGTATTCCTTATCTCCTCCAGTTGGAAGGAAAAGATGTACACCAAGCTGATGGAGGGTATGCTAATCTAATTTGTTATATCACATTATAATTTCTTTAATTTCAAATATGTTGTGATATAGCTGGGTTCCTGTATATACAGACGATGATCAGAAACTAGCTGTGATGTCCATAGGTTTCCTACTGAATGATCGAAATAGTGCTGTTGTATGGAGGGGACCCAAAAAAACTGCTATGGTTAAACAATTTTTGACTGATGTACTTTGGGGTGACTTGGATTTTCTCATTATTGATACTCCTCCAGGTTTGTAGTCATACAAAATATCCTAAAAGTAGGTAGAGCAGGTCATTGGCCCTACTTGAATACAGGCAGAAATAGATTAGGAAATATCTACTCATTTAATCCTCAAAAAGGTTTTACAATAACCATAAAGTATAATGTCAGTTAATTCTACTAATTTGAATCATATTGTAACTTGTTTTTTTAATTAAAACTTCAACTACTTTTGAGCTAGTCATCATCATTTTCCCATTTCCACACATTTCCAAACAACTTATCTAAAATAATACCATTTTTTTATGTTACTCATATAAACTCACAATACTTAACATTTCTTGATGTTCATCTAATACTTTCAAATTAGGTAAACTATAATATATATAATACTTTGGAGTAACTAAAACTTTAGGTACATCTGATGAGCATATCACAATCATGGAAAACCTTAAAGCTGTCAAATGTGATGGAGCTGTGATTGTAACCACACCACAATCCATTGCTATTGAAGATGTGAGAAAAGAAGTTACTTTTTGCAAAAAAACTGGTATTCCAGTTTTGGGAATTATAGAAAATATGAGTGGGTAAGAAAAAATATAATAAATCTTAATTTTTATAATTTGCTATAGTAACCTTTTGTCAGTATAGTATGTTACATCAAGCTTGAGTTATACTATTTCTACTCTGAAAAAAACTCCTATGGAATTAGCAAAAGCCATAATATGTACTCCAAGCCACCTAGTTCCAGTGTATGCTGAATTGCTTAGATTTTCATGACTAAATTATCTAAAACTAAATTATGAATTGTTTCACCAGCATTAGAATGCTGTTATATGAAATATTTCCTTACAGCTATGTTTGTCCACACTGTACAGAATGTACAAACATCTTCAGCACAGGCGGCGGGAAGTCTTTGGCTCAACTTGCAAATGTTCCATTTCTTGGAGTGCTTCCCATTGACACCAAACTAGGACAACTATTAGGTAAAGCATGTATCACAGAATATCCTAATTCTCCAGCTGCTACTAGTTATAGTGAGATTGTGAAAAAGATTGTGGATGGTTGTCAATGATTACTGAATATATTTATACTCCAGAGGAACATAATTGTGATGAAATATTACCATCAAACAGTCTATGTGTTGAAAAGAGAGATTATAAGTTATAATTTCACTGTTTTTTCTCAAAAATTCATATTGCAGTAACTGGAAGTAATCATGTGTTTCAATACAGCATTTACTCTAGTTATTCAAGTAACTCTCAGTCATTATTCATTTGAATATTTCAGTATTTCATCTTTTAATAACTACTTTTTTATAATTTTGCACTATGTACTGAAAACGATATTTGCTATGACATTGACATTATTCAATTTTATTAATTTTCATTTTCTATGTGACAGATAAAGTGGTGCAGTATTTGCCTCTGGGGTAAAAATTATACATGTGATACTGTTTTAGGGGAATACCCTATAATTATTATATTGTAAGTTGGTTATTAGAAATCATTTTTATATGACTATAAATACACCAGTATGGTCTACAAAGTTGTTTTCACTTAATTTCCCACCCTGGAAATAATTTTAATTGCCTTGCATGAAAATGTAAGTATTTAGATCTCAGAAATAAAAACAAAATATCCAAACAGCTCCCTACTTTTGATACACTTCCATCAGTTAGGAAGTATTGGGTATACTCTGAACATATTTGTGGGTTAACAATTCAATTTTTGGAAGTACACCATGCTCTTGATAACGTTTAGACATGATTGAACATTATATAGTGTTAACTTAACTGTCTCGATCTATATTGAATGATTCTTGTCAGTTACTGACGATTTTGGTCTGTTGCTCTGTTGACATAAGCAGAATGTACATTTGTCTCAAGTCTCATATCATATTAAAGAATGTTATACATACATTTATTACAGTATTTCACTGTAATCGCTATATACGATAAAAACGTGAAAAATATAGTCAGAATGACCTGCACAAGATCCACATAGCTAAAAGAACATGCCAACAATTAAAACTGTACAAATAACATTTGGAATATAGACTCACATCTGGGTTTACTTTCTTCTAGTCAAATAACTGGACAGTATAAAGTGGAAAATAACAGCGGTTTATATACAAACAGCTGGCTGTTGTTCACTGTGAATAGGAGTAGTTAAGGACAGACTGGAACTGCATGATGGAATGCTCCCGTTGGATTTATAGATACCAGAACGGTAAATTTGTAAGGCGAATCTTTTTGGCGGCCGCTGTTGAATTTTTTTATACAATTTGGTCATTTTTAAGAAGTATATAATCACAGATATAATTTTCTACCAGTCAGTTAGTGACAAATTGGGAGTTACATGTTTTCCAAGGGCATATTTCTTGCTGCATTGATTTGGGAAGTGTGAATTTTTCGGATAGGGGACGAGATGAACGTTTGTCAAATAGAAACAAAAAAATCTTCAACGGATCTTGTTTTCCATTATTATGTATGGGTGGGAAGGGGAAGCCACGCGTCAAGAGATGGAATATCTTTGGCGTTTCGGCTGCCTCGGCAACCTTTATCAAAGTAGAAATGAAAAATATTTTGAAATAGTGACGTTTTGCAGAAAAAAACTTTATACGTCCCCGGTTTTGCACTTTGGTAGAGGATGTGAGGAAGCTGAAACATTAGTTCAGTAAAGGAATTAATTGATAGGAGTGTTCCAATTAGCGAAATAATTGTTTTAGTACTACTCCCAAATGTACTGATGAATTATGTTTCAAGATACATTTGATTTCATTCTTTGAAGAAAATGAACTTTTAATTGAAACCTCTATTTAAAAGCTTTGTTTATTTTTATACAACGGTAAAATAAATTAAGATACAGGAAAGTTTTACAATTTTTTTATTATTATCCCATATGTATTAGCCTAATAATAATATAATTATAATAAGAGTCTTATTCTGCACATGTAATAAATTATTACAAAATTAAGTAATAATACTTTGGCTAGAGTGCAAACATAAACAGATTTTATGGTCACTCAAAACGATTGAATCTCCCATAAAACACGGCAGTTCTGACATTACCTCATACAGGCAGTCGGTACGAAATGTATATATCAATGAAAACGGAATGATGCGACAATAAAGTGTACAACGAATACGCAATTAGAAGCACTTCCTGTGCACGATTGAGGGGCCAGACTCGTCGTACTCCTGTTTGGAGATCCACATCTGCTGGAAGGTTGAGAGGGAGGCGAGGATGGACCCACCGATCCAGACTGAGTATTTCCTTTCTGGGGGCGCGATGATCTTGATCTTCATCGTTGATGGGGCCAGGGCTGTGATTTCTTTCTGCATTCTGTCGGCAATGCCTGGGTACATGGTGGTACCTCCTGAGAGGACAGTATTGGCATACAGGTCCTTACGGATGTCCACGTCGCACTTCATGATAGAGTTGTATGTGGTTTCGTGGATACCACATGCTTCCATTCCCAAGAAGGAAGGCTGGAACAGGGCTTCTGGACAACGGAATCTCTCATTGCCAATAGTGATAACCTAGAACAAACAAAAAAACAATAATTTATGGTGTCAATTAAATTTCTTCATTCCATTGACAAAGTCTGGTTTCCAGTCTTCCTAAACCTCACAGATTACATGAACTGATTGACCTAATTAAGGGCAATGATGAACCGGGCTAATCAGATACAAAGTCTATCTCCACAAGCATTACACTTAGTTTTGTATTATCTAGTAAATTATAATTTGACTAAAATGATCATCATAATCCATTACAATATCACAACGATAAATTTACTTCAAAATGATTGCATACATTAAAAATGCAATTGATTGATAAATTTTCAAACAAATTCAAAGCATTGATAACTATAATCTAAAGCACCTAACTTTTTATTAGATATTTTAATTTATATATTAATTACAGACATGTATTTAGTAATGGTTTGAGAGGACTCATTACTTACTACTATGATTAGATACATTTTGAAACATTATTTTTTTTTAAAATATATAAAAACTATATTTTAAATTTTATCGTAAAACAGCCCAGAAATATTTGAATCTTTCAATTATTTTTTTTATATATATTATGAAAAAATGCTGGGATTTGAATCAGATTTCTCATGTAATTGTGGAACATATTTTTGAAATACTCTTCATAAATCATCCTGCATTGACAAACTTCTAAACAAAATCACCAGTAAATGATATTTACCTGTCCATCAGGAAGTTCATAGCTCTTCTCCAATGAGCTAGAGCTGGCAGCAGTTGCCATTTCCTGTTCAAAGTCCAACGCTACATAGCACAACTTTTCCTTGATGTCCCTGACGATTTCCCTCTCAGCGGTGGTGGTGAAGGAGTAGCCCCTCTCGGTGAGGATTTTCATGAGGTAATCTGTAAGGTCGCGACCAGCCAAATCCAGACGAAGGATGGCGTGAGGGAGAGCATATCCTTCATAGATGGGTACTGTGTGAGACACACCATCTCCAGAGTCAAGCACGATACCTGTAGTACGACCAGAAGCGTACAGTGACAGTACAGCCTGGATGGCAACATACATGGCAGGGGTGTTGAAGGTTTCAAACATGATCTGTGTCATCTTTTCCCTGTTGGCTTTTGGGTTCAATGGAGCTTCAGTCAACAGTACGGGGTGTTCTTCTGGGGCAACTCTGAGTTCATTGTAGAAGGTGTGATGCCAAATCTTCTCCATATCATCCCAGTTCGTGACGATACCGTGCTCGATAGGGTATTTCAAGGTGAGGATACCTGGAAAAAAGCAGTGTTATCATTTTTGGTACATAGACTGGAAGCACATGAAATAAAGTTTTGCATAAACAACAATCTTAAATGAAGATAGAACTGTTCAATAAAGAGGCAAGTTGTGTTTGAAGCACACAAGGAAATTTCACATATATACATTATATATATATATATATATATATATATATATATATATATATATATATATATATATGATTGTATATTGATAGGATGTTTTAGATGATCGGTATGCGGATGTTTGATTTTTTACACACATACCTCTTTTGCTTTGTGCCTCATCTCCTACATATGAGTCTTTCTGTCCCATTCCTACCATGACGCCCTGATGCCTGGGGCGACCCACAATGGAAGGGAAGACAGCCCTGGGGGCATCATCCCCAGCGAAACCGGCTTTGCACATACCGGATCCATTGTCTACTACGAGCGCGGCAACTTCTTCGTCACACATGTTGACTGTTTGTTAGTACTGCAACAGAAACAAATTATTCACAAAAGTGCAGATATTGAAAGTGTAAAAGTGGATGTAATCATTCAAAATAACTCGATCTGGAACCTTTTTCAATCTATTTTTGGGATAGTAAACCACAAATACTATACATCTACAAACCAAACACTTAGGTACATAAACAAAATCAGGAAAAAGGTAAAATTAATGAGAAAAAAGATCTAAATTGATTAAACCACAAGATAAAAACGAGCACCACAATTGTGATATGATGTGGCAGATCAGAAGAAACTGATGGATGTCTCAGGAATTCTCACTTCACAAATTCACGCACTTGAACAAAAAAAAATGAATTGTAGGATATTTGGAATTGAAATATTATATAACAAGCTATTTAATTCAGAGGACATTGCCTCCATTAAATAATCAAGAGAATACACTCAGAAGTGGGATGAGATCACAATCACAAAAAAATGGGAGTGATTCAATTCAATTGAAAACATTGGCTCCTGAAATAAATGTACTTCGGAAATACAATTTGAGGGGTATAGAAGAGGTTGATGAAGCTACAAATAAAATTTTTGCAGTTCATTCAACAATTCCAAGTTCCATTCACAAAAAAATACTTAAATACTGATAGAGACGCTGTAAGTTTCAAGATAAAATAGTCAAATTTTTCATCGCTATAAGCCAATAAATTTTTTTAATTGCTTCTCACTTCTTATCTGTTTCCATAATAGAAACTATTGTAATATTTTTTTGTAATACCACGCCCAACTATAATTGAAAAAAAAACAGGAAAAAATCATTACTGTAAATAGTTTTAGTAGTAATATTGAACTTCTTTCTCGTAACAGTTTGAAACCGCAAATTATTGACAGGAAAACTTTTTCAATTTCCGAAAACCTTATAAATCTCTTAAACTTTCACTTTACTTTTCAGCCGCTTTTAATGCCACTAACAGGAATTAATCACTTAGAGATTCTATATTCTCTCACTTGAAAAACAGAAACGCCTCCAGAATACCGTAGCATACAGATGAACCTGAACCAAATAAGGGTTTGTGAATGGATACGTGGAACAAAGATTTGTCCGTTACAGAAACCGGTAATCCTTTACATATTTCATGAGCCAACCACCGAAGAATGGACTTCAATTTCGACCACACCCATTCACGTGTTTTTTCAAACTACACATCGAAATCAAACAGTCCATGGAATCTGATCACAAAAACACAAGAAAACTTTTGCCACACCCGAACGGAAAACTCACTTTAATTTCCTAATCGTGAAAACTTACTTTGGTTTGTTATAAAAGTATAAATATATAAATTAACGTTTTAGCACAGCTCCACTATCCAGCTGTACTGACACTAAAATATCACAAGACCGGAATGTCTGATTTCAAAAGATCTTCACCATATATATAATTATTTGCCCCTCCCTGCGCTCGGCGGTTCAACAGCGCAGTATCGCAGCTAGATCGAACCAATAGCAACTAACATTACCATATATGGCAGTGCATTGCATCGATTTTCCCGATCCCCTCCAAGAAAACGAAGCTGACACAATTACGTATTTTAAATTTAAATTCACCAATTTGATGTGATTCTCATTTACAGAAATGGATAAATTTCAAACTTGGTATAAATGCAGAGCTCCTACATTTTTTTCCTATTTTGGTATCGGTTTTATGAGAGCCGGCACTGCAAGGTATTACGATCATCAAACGATTCTCGTAGAGACGTTAAAAATAACATCCTGCAGTATTTTGAGTGCGCCTACGATATTTCTACTACTACAACCACTTGCTGTGAAATCCTGGATTAAAAATAGAGACGGTCTAAAATCTCGACTACCTTAGCGTAGGCAATGGCAGTTTTAGAAAACATGCCTGGGGGATGCGTCTCTTTAAATTTCAACGCATGGTAACAATTTTATATTCCAATTTGACGTTAAGGCATTCAGAAAGCGTTAAGATTAGATATAGTTACAAATAATAGTTCTTACCTTTTACACAAGACACGTCACAACAGCGTACAACAATCGAATGGAAAGAAGCCGGTTGCGAATTCAAGGAAGTATGGCTCTTCGGATTTCGCAGGTGAAGAAGGTAGATTTTTCAAATCTTTTCCTTTCCAATTTGGAAGGCCAATACTTCAAGTTGATAAATCATGCGATTTTGACGTTTCATATATGTTATTTATTTGTCAAAAAAGGTCGATTGTCTGTAAACAAAAGAAAACAAGCAGCCGGTGTCGGTGACCTCCCCTTGGATAAGCGCACTTAGACTCGCCCGCCCCACCGATCGCGTTGACAAACGTTACCATATATGGGCATAAAGGAAACGGAGGATCCTGATTGGTCGCGTTTAACGGCGGTTTTGGCCTAACCTAACTTGAAACGGGCATCAACGGACGGCGCGGCGTGCGGCACAGCCACCGTTGATGAGGCCGGCCGGCGGCGGTGACGCCGATTCATCTTCACTCGACCTTGAAATCCTCTTGTCCCATGAGAGTCCGTTCGGGCGTTCGAAAGACCTGACAGTTGAAAAAGTTTATATAGAATTATAGAAATTTTTTTGTTACCTGATTCTTTTCAATCACAAATCCCGTTGATTTATCATCTAAGAAGGCGTGTGCCCAAATGGATTGTTCAAGTTCAGGGTTCAAGAGAGGTCAACTTCACTCGATTCTACCTTCCACACTCACCTAATCTACCTGTTTCCTCTTCCAGAAAATGGAAATGTTGTGGATATCATTTTCTTTGTTCTGACTGACAGTGTCGATCAGTCTGACTGAAATCCAGACAAACAACAAAATCAATTTTCTACATCACAAAACCGAGGAAGGTATATTATTTGAACTAATGTGCCTATAGGGTTCGTAACCCTACTTTTCAGATAAAAAATTGTGTGTTCATCACAATGTTTCACAAATCCAAACTCTTTTCCAGTGACTGACAGAACATTACATTTAAATCATCGCCGGATTGTCAGATTTGATCGTTTACAAAGGCTATCCAGGTTACCCGTCAACTAGCTAACTTGATCCTATCATGGATACAAAACTAGAGATCTCAAATCTAGTTTACTATGTATATTTGTATATTCTGTCTAGCTATTCTATTCAATTATTTTTTCTGTCTTAGGGGAAATATTTTTTGGCGTTTGAATTTGCACGAGTGTCAAGGAAAACCACTCAAGAAAACCTTAACCGTCGCCAGTCGCCACCTTTAATAAAGAATGGGATTTATTTATTTTATTTAGCTATTTAAGTGTCGGCAAATTGTGAATGGGTATAAGATAGTTACAATGGTATTATTAAAACAAAACTGGGGTTTTATAATAGGTATAAACGAACTCTGTATAAATGGTTACTTTTATTGAATCATGATATTATAAGTCATCTTTACAAGCATACGATGGCATATTACATACGTTGATCTCTCAAAATCAGCTGTATATTAGGTATGAGTCTAGGTTTAACTTGTCTTTGCAGTTACTAAAATATGAATAAAAAGGTATCAGAATCATGCGTTATCTAACCCTTAGACGTTAGACTAACCAGGTATGTAATGCACTTCACAATGTCTTGCTAACCATGTACTTCTATAAATAAAAATCTGCCTTGACCTGCATTTTCCTTTTTTATCTGTATCGCGGAAGTGTATAAGATTTGTACGTTATATGAGTACGTGAACTGTTCAAGGTTTCAGCAAATCGGGCAGCCATCCAAATGTCTCAATTATAGATGAAATTAAATTAATTCACTTTACCAGAGCATCAGCAGTGTGATAAAATTAACGAAAAAGTGTTCGTGGCTTATTTTTCTTTGCTTTCAATAGGTAGGTTGCTTTGATTTTGATCTTGAATGGAAATTTATACCAATTTAAATAATGTTATCTACCGATCTATCTTTTGGTTTTAAACTTTAAAAAAAAGATCTTAGGTTTGAGTCATCTAAATTTTAATAAGGCGTAAATGAAATTACTTTAATTGCTCTGTGAATAACTCTTAGTATCTTTGATTTTAATTCTGTTTTATTCCTGAAATGATTTATATTTTCTTTGACTTAAAGCGTTTTCATAATGATTTATTACAGCTTTGTGATAAGGAATGAGTGGAGATACTGATTTTTGACTGTTCATGTATTATTAAAAAGCTACAGCTATTGACAAAATTCTATTTACCTGTTTCGAAGAAGTCAAGAAAACATACTATTTCGATTTAGACATTTTAAAACCTCAAAGAATCGAAAGTTCAAGTATTAAATAGCGTAAAATTAGACAAAAATGGAATAAAAACTGGAAACAAGATACAAATACCAGGTTTTTGCTCGTAGTACTAAATCTGAACATTCCGAGGCTATCCCGTCTGTACTAAAGATTTTCTGGATTATATGCGGTTTCATTTTCCGATACTACCTTGTATAATACAAAAATCTTGAGGCTTGCTGAATGCCAAATAATTACTTCCTGTGTAGCTTGCCAAGATAGATAATAAAAGCCGATATATGGACCTTAGTCTCCCCCATGCGATTTCTCAATTTGGGGTGAATCAGGCATTTCGTGTATCTCTCACGACCCTTTATGCCCTACCCCAACTGAAATACAATAAGCCCTGAATGATTCACCAAGCAATCTAGTCCAGGGAACAAGTGGCGTTATTGTTTGGGATGCGGGTGTAGTCACATCACATTATACTTCCCACGTCAAAAGGCGCCTCCTAGCGTCGGAATTAAAAGGAACATTTTCCGACAATTCAGCATTTTCAATAACGCTAGTTTGGACTTGTCTTGAGAATTTTGGAATTGGATTGAATATGCCCAGGACCGGATTTAGCTCGACTCCCGCCCTTGGCCAAAATAACAATATGCTGCTTATGGGCTGCCACCTGATCTGTGCCAATGGTTTGGTAGTTTTCTCAGGGGATCGATGTGTTTGCCATCAATACGGGCATTCCTCAAGGATCTGTTCTTCCTTCAAAGCTCTCTTCTTGCAACGAACTGTGAAATAACATCTATCCTATCTACAGCTTTGAAGAAGATTTCTTGCATATAATCGGGTAAACCACTACCATTCCGAGAGACCTTATTTCGAAGAGGGCAGCACTTTGTTCAGATTGATGAAGACATTGAGAGAATTCAGGAATGCCGACCTCACTAGCATGCCCTAAAGATTCTGGACACAATCCAGTCTAGGAGATGTAAAGAAGGTAATGGCTAATCTGTCTGTATTCCATAGATAATATCATGGCAGATGTTCGACCGAGCAAAGATTTGAAGAGCCCAACGGACGCATCCTCATCGGGTCGAGGTTC
Source organism: Bruchidius siliquastri (assembly GCA_949316355.1). NCBI lineage: Eukaryota > Metazoa > Arthropoda > Insecta > Coleoptera > Chrysomelidae > Bruchidius > Bruchidius siliquastri. The sequence continues at coordinate 36,780,923 of OX438532.1, read as the reverse complement.
CAACGCCTCGAACGAGTCTCTTCAAAAATCGTTCTTTCGGCGAACCTCGGCTCCAGAGAGTTTGTTCCCCACTTGCTGTGCTTTTTTAGTTTTCAGACATCATTGAGCTGTAATTGCTTGGCTGCTGGAAACAACCTTGGTCTTCGTTTAGTCTTAACTAAAGGGTCTGAAGGGTATTCTCTCTGTTGTTATATTTCAAAGATTGTCTCTATAGATACAGGTCAGTGTGTTGTGAAGAAAAATATTGAATGACATACGTATATCACCTTTTAAACGTATTGCTTCAAGAACTGGTACCTAAACAATCCGTATTATCACTACTGAACCTATTGCTTAATAAAAATAAATGAGACAAACTTATTAAAGTCTTGTATTGTCATCGGTCTTTGATATGTGTCGAAAATTTGAAATTATTCTGACGTTTTGAAGGGGGTGAAAATAGCGTTCACAGACCCATTACAAACATGCATTCCGGTAAAGTTAATTTAAGCGCGCTAAAAATATTTCTCATTAATGAAATCATCTTTTTACTGAATTCCAAATATTTGTACAAATGCAATATTTGCTATCGTTTGTCGCGTAGGAAGTTGAGTGATATTTAGATGATTTCATGTCCGCGATTCCGAGTGACTCATTTTTTCTCGGAAAGATTCATGAATCGAAATTATCGACTAGACTAATTCGCATGATTCAAGAAGTCACCTCCCCAGTCGCTAGACTTTCCTTCCTACCGTTCGACTTGGAATAATTACTTAGGAATTCATCGATGACTCATATTTGTTTTCGTTTCATTAGGTATTCAGTAATTTCATTCGAGTTCACGTAATAGCCTACGCGTTTTCTACGAACATTACTGTTTTAATTCATCAATCTGTGTTACTATTGTTACTAGATTTTTTTTGCTTCACCCGACAATAGGTCGATGAAGTATCGTAATCGTACAATATTTCGAATCCAACTTAAAAGTAAATAATAATTGTTAATATTATTATTAACTATAATTAATGTCATTGTGATAAAATCGTGGTGTGCTCGATAACAATTCAAAATGCAGAGTTAGTTTATAAATGTAGTACAAAGAACCCTACGCTTCTATCACAATGACATTAATTCTCTCATCAATCATTTTATTCTTATATTAATAATTATTTTTTACTTTTTCGTTCGATTAACTATAACAGCGTGATATTCAAGTTTTTTAAACATCATTTATTCATTAATGAATTTATTCTTGTACTTTGTTATTTAGAGCCGCAATTGCGTGGCTGTTGGAATTAGACTTGCTCTTCAATGGATCTTGAATAACGGGTCTGAAGGGTATTCTCTCCGTTGGGCCTTGAGTGAGTTCCATATCGTTAATTTTCAAGGATTTTGTTTCTATAGATACAGGCCAAACTAATCAAAGTCTGTTAACAAGAAATATTAAATGTCATTCATATGATCATATTTTAAACCTATTGCTTCAAGAATTATCAAATAATTTATAATTTTTACCAGAAAGAATTTCGAAATGAATGCAAAATTTAGAATCAACCTGACGTTGTGGAGTGGGTGGAAATAGCATACGAAGATTCCGTCAAAAACATACATACATACATAGATACACGTAAAACAAATAAAATCGTGTTGAAAATCACTGCTACTGGACACTTCTGGGACGAATTTTATATTAACGATACTATTCGCCCTTGAACCGTTAAAATGTTTATCATATTTGGCTGTGAACCTGTGGTACATCGTAAGCTACGCCTATTTCTCCATATAAGCACAAAATGTAGCAGCCCAGTATGTGGATCGAGGCTTATTTGGCAAATACAAGAAATCGAATGCTATCTAGATAAAAAAATGAACAGATGAATGCTTCGTCGACATAACTGCAGTCAGAAGAATACATTTACTCTTATTATGTATATGATATGTAAGACGATTGGCCAATTAGCTCTGATAAATGATCAAGATTATAGGTGAACGTCGGTTCAAGGACATGCCATTACATCAGGTGTGCGAAAGTGCCTAAGAGGAAAATAATACTTAGACAAAAGGTCAAAAGCATTGTATCTAGAGTATATTGACTTTGTACTTCCCACGAAGATGCTTCTAAGTAATCAAAAATATTCAAGAGGGTTCTGACACACATGCCCATTACTAGCATGCCATTTTGTCATTAGATAGATATAATTATCATCTGCATAAATTGTCAGATGATCGCTCAAATCCAAGCAGGGTATGTCATTCACAAAAAAAATAAAAAGCAATGGAACCAGAACAGACCCTTGTGGCACCACATTGCACTATAGTCTCAGATGGTGTGGAGCTCCAATTATTTTGAAAATTCTTTGTTAAGTATTTGAATTTATTAAAAAAAATATATCAACTCATATAAGTGTCGCCCTCTATGGGAACGGCCATTATCAACTTACGAAGTCAAAGGTCCTAACACCTGGTTTGATGCGTAGTGGAGAACATATATATTAACATTTTCAAATTGATCAGATGGTGAAAATTAGGTTGAAAGATTTCATTACATACTTGGAAACCCATCACAAAATAGCAGCTCAGTAATTGACATAGAAAATACCTAGAAGTGTATATCTCACAAACAAAAATTCATGATAGTGCTCGAAAAAGTACTAATGACTCAATCTCCTTGACGACGTTTTTGATTATCTTATCATCGTTATACTTGGTATTGCTGATGACTACATGCAGCATACAATGTAAACATCTATATCCAAATATGATAACTGACGGTGTATCACATATTTTTGATATATTAGGCGACAAACTTGAATAATACAATATCCGTGGCTGCCTGTCAAGAACATCCGTTACCAGTGAAGTTGTCGCTTATAAAAAGCACAAGTGATTAAAGACGGACGCCTGCTGCTTAGTATTCTGGCTATACACCTGTGTTGTGTTAATAGCGTTGACCTTCAGTATGGGTCTATGGGTGCTGGTAGTACCTGCGAAAGCGAAACGGCAAAAGAATGGCCGTTGGGATTCGCTAAAACCTGTTTCCGATTCGGAAATCACGGATTGTAGCAACTACCACAAAAAGTGGCGTTGAGTTACTGAATCAGTAACAAAATCAGTTTGAAAATGAAGATTTGGATTGGTTTTTTGACCTGTTGGTGTTTTGGAATACACATTTTAAATATTGAAATTACCAAAATTTGTGTTTTCGTAAATTAACATAATTTCCATTACTTCCAAAATACTTCAAGAGAAATAAGGGCTATGAAATCCAATAAAAGTCTTTTATAAACTGATACCACTTCATGTGGACTATAGAGTCCACTACCAAACCTCATTTCTAAGAGGCTAAGTAGCATTTTTTTATTTTTCCTTGTTCAGTTAAAATGCTATAATCTGTAGTAGAATTTGTTAAAACAGAAGCGGTACAAATTCGCCCCCTTCAGAAAGAAAAGTTAACTACACCCTATAATGGCACACAACTTGTAAACAAAATTAAATGACTTACATTTGTTTAAAACATTCAAGACGAATATCAAAACTCTACAGATTTTTGAAATAATTGTACTTATGTTGTTCCCGAGAAGGTTTTTTTTTAAAACATAGCTTGAAGCAAATGAATCGATGCAACACAATTTGATTATACTCGTAGAATTTCAGTTATCTTTTGCTCAAACTATTATATCATTTAATCTGCTAATATAGATTAGCTAGACAATTAGTAATACATACTCATAGTTCTGATAATTTCATAATGAAATTGCATATATTCTCAAAATGAATTGGTATTTTGTTGGAATTTCCATTCGATATCTCAAGTTGGAGAGGGTACTCTAGCTAGGCGTTTCGCATGGGTTTCCAATATTTAGTTTCCAGCACTCATTTTTCAAGATAATGAAACGATTTTTTATGTAAATGATAAAGAAAGGTTGGTTCTATGTTTGTACAAAGCCCTTTTGCATTTTCTGATACAAAATTTTAGATATTGTCACATAAATATTGACATTCTTAGACTCATTTCGGATGTTTTTTAACCTTTTGGTAACCAAAGTAACCAAAGTATCAAGAAAATAGCTTCTCACGCTCATAGAGCCGTCCTTCCTCTATGATCTGCATGAAATATATTTTCAATGCGTTCAAAATCAAGCACTTCAAGCAAAATACCGCTGATACGAACCCATGCAAAACGCCTTTTATTCTAGGTAGAGTCCTCTTAAACTTTGACTCAAACAAGGTTATGCATAGGGTATAGTACCTGAATGGTTCTTTGGGTAACTAGAGCAAGACTAAGAGCCGTACTTATTGTCGCCTCTTCAAGTTGGAAACATGAGAAAGAGTTCATCTTAGGAACATGCTTACAAGTGTTTGTATGACATCCGATTATCCTGTAAATTGTCTTACGGTTGTGCAATGAATGCTTTTATTTCCAATACTATCCAACCAACCCTCGTATGAGAACCTTCCGGCTTCCGGGAAGTGGGCGAGCGTCAGAAAAGCCCTGTTTTGTTTTTATCTGTTAGCATGTTACATCAGGCCACACCCAGAAGGTCATCAGCTCACACACAAAATGCGTACCATGGTGATACAAAAGGATGGAAATACAATACAATGTTGGTACGCAGTTTAGACCATCGAAGAGTTAATTGTGATCAGAATGATGTCAAGTTTTTATGTGCTACGATTAGATTGTTTAGGAAAATTGTGACATCAGGCGATTGTTATAAAAATTGGCTTATGTTCAGACGTAATAGCATTTTGTTGTGAAGGTAAGGATATGTTGAATTAAACGATTGAGTATTTAACTATTTTATTATACAACACAAATGATAAAATATTATCTTATATATTATATAGGTCAAACACCTAGAGCATTTACAACAAGGTACAGAGAACATATAAGTGCCTTCAAAAACCACCATCCAGAAAGATCAAATTTGGCCAAAGATTTACTAGATACTAATCATAAAGTTGACAACGAAAATAGAAGGAGTGTACTTCATACTTGTAATAAAATACATGATTTAAACTTCATGGAAACATTAGAGATCCAAAAATATCTGCGAAACCATGATTACATCGTAATAAATGAACAGACTGATCTTTTAAACTCAATTTTTGTCGATACACTATTATTAAGTTTCCATCTATTTGTATTCCAGGTAACTTACTAATGAAAAATCTTAAGAAATGGCTGAAGGAATAAAATATCTGAAAACATGAAATAACGTAAGAAATAAAATAAGTTTATCACATGACGTATCTTAAGGATATTTTGACGGCGATGGTTAAGGTTTTGTAGGGGTTTCCCTTAACACTATTGTAAATGCAGTCGCCAAAAAAATATTACCCCAAAGACAGACGCAAGAAAGGAAAAAATAATTCAATAGAAAAATAGCTAGACAGGATAAATAGTATGTTAGATTTGAGAGCTCTAGTTTTGTATCCTTGATAGGATCTAGTTTTTTAGTTGGCAAGTAATCTGGCTAGCCTTGTTAGAAGTTAAATCTGACATTCAGGCCATGACTTAAATATAAAACAAAACGCGTCACTGAAAAAAAAGAGTATTATTTGTGACACTTTGTGTTAATTACCTAATATTTATATCTGCATAATGGGTGAGTGTTATCAAGTAAGAGCATCTACAATCTACATGAATAATAAAATATCCAATTTAAATTATCCATCTGATTGACTACAATAAATTCTTCAGAAAAGTAGTTGAATCAAAGAGCACAAAAATTGCACAACCAAGGAAGAAACCAAAAGTTTGATTTCGGACATCCATTGTCTATAAAATTTTGAGTATCACGACGTTTCGATTGATGTGCTATCTTCTGTTCTGATTGGCTCCCGATGCGCGGGAGCCCATCAGAACAGACCGCGCACAACGACACGTCACCGGACGGGGTATAAATAGGCATGAAAGGAACGTGTTCGCCAGTTCACCTTAAGACGATTGAAGATAGCACATCAATCGAAACGTCAAGATACTCAAAATTTTATAGACAATGGAAGTCCGAAATCAAACTTTTCATAAATCCACCTTGTCTACAAGTTTCAAACAACAGTCAAGGAAGAAACGTCAAAATCAGCACCTTGTCAACATCTTGGGGAAATGGACATAGAGTAAAATGGGAGTAAATCACTACAAAAAAACAGTTTCAAGGGGTTGGGGGGTATAATCTGGTACACAGATGAGTAAAAGTCTGAACAGGGAACAAGAGCAGGAATCTATAATTCCATATTAATTGACAGTCAAGCGACTCTGAGGACGTTGTCCCAGGGTGATGTCTGAACCAAAACCTCTAAATCTGAAAGTAGTTAGAAATGTCAAATTTGGTGGTGATTACAATCATTTTTCTCATAATTTGTATTGCGATAAACGAGGCAGACAAAACGTTAGCAGAGCCATCCAGTTAATCGCATGTTGTTCTGATTAGAGGCCAATAAAAAATATGAATTAAACCAGTTAAGAACTTTTATTTGAAATATTTGAAATATTTGTATTATTTATTTATTTTCTGACAGGTTCTCCTAAAAACACGTGAATAATAATCCATTTATCATAGCAAAATATTTCTAGTCAACGTCACAAAAATAATACCTAGTTTTCCACAATATTTATGTCATTAAATAGTAATGTGTGTACCAGATAAGAAGTAAAACTTGTTTCCACTTATTTTCAAGTGTTTATACCAACCACTAAACACATCAACAGAATAAAAATACACATGAGCAACATGTGGCGTGAGCTTTACCCTCATACCCGCCTGATATCATAGTCGCCTGGAACAGAATTAATTATTGTGATGTTAATAAAAGAGCTCATAAACTTGTAAGCATTTCGATTAAAGTGATATGTTGGATGTTTTCTCACATTACAGCCGCACATGTACGTATAAAAGCTCAATATAAATTATTTAAAGGTTATAATGCCTTTCTCTGCCCATTATTTTCCATAACAGTTGAAGAAAAGAATGTAGAACAATTGTACTATTATAAACAATTGCATTTAAAGATGAAAGAACTTTCTTTGATGCTATGTCGCTTGCTTTCTGGGATCTGAAAATAATTTGCATATTTTCCATGACATACAGTCTTATCAGGTAAATGATAACATTGTCTTCATATTTTGAACATTTTTTGTTATAATAAATTTAAAGGTTTCCCATACAATAATTAAGGTATTTATGCTTTTATGAGGAAAAAAAGCTGCTACCCTAGACGTTTATACGATTGCTTCTATAAGTGGCCGAATAAAATATCAAAATTCATTATACTTGCATTTCTCGATCGTGAGGCGAGATCTGTTAACTTTTACAATCTCACGTGAGAGGAACTCATTAAAGTATGATGTTCAAACGGTAATAAGCCATAATGACCTATACACTAACTGTGCCAAATGGAACACTGAAATAAAATAATAATTCATTTTCATGAAATACATGTGTAAAACGTTACGATTAGAAAGCCTACAAATTAAACGATTTACATAAAAATGTGAATGAATTTATAAGCGGCATTTTCTTCGATTTTAAATTGTAACTAATAAATAGAGGTTAGTTTATCTCATGGTATCGGATTAAGAGAATCGTTATATTGTTCTGTATAAAATTCCACTTGAGATATCAATGAGCCATTCTATATAAATTGATAATAATTCGCAGAACACTGGGATACGTCTATAAAATAAGCAAATATTGCAGTTTTTCTAATCATTATCTATTGTAACGTCACTTTAATCCACCCCGTCAAAACGTCGTCAAATAAGCATGTGAAAAATTGATAAGTTAAGAATTGTGCTCAACAGTTTGAATATTCAAATGTTAAATGATGATTGTACTTCAAATTCTTCAGCAGACTCTTATGCTATAGACATGCATGTTCCGTCTTTAGCCTAGACTCGTCAGTATAACCTGGCGATCTAACTGTAGAGAGCAATCGAGATGTAATCAACGTTACCCAAAGCTACAGCTGCATAAGTTTTACCTCAAGTTTTTTTAGGCTTGTTCTGGGATTCCATTTGAAACTATTTTTGTAAAATAATTTTCAGATATATCTGATAAGTCAGTGTCGAAAAAATGAGACAGCTTTTCAGGGATACGTAATAGAAATGATTTGGATTATCTTTCCATAGTTGCTATTGGAATTATTTTTTTGCTTACAAACTAACCCATATAAACAATGAAAGTAAAAACAAATAACTTGTATTTGGAATAAAATATAAAATCCTTATTACATTGCAAACAGAAAGAAATTTAATATGAATATATAAAGACATTCACGCCTGTTTATTAAATTTGGATGATATTTGTCAACTAACGTAGTAATTGTAGAAATAGCGTTACTAATAATAAAATCAATTCAAACCATAACATCACTTTTTTTATGCGTAGAACATGTGTAGCCCGACGTCATTGAACTTGTAAGAATAATTAGATATTCAGATATAAACAGATTAGACTCACGCGGGAGACAGCCATACAAAAAATGTTACATGGAGAAGCGTTCGTCCTTCTTGTACTAGCCGTTAATCGTTAATTAAAACCACATATGATTATTAAAAAAAATTACTAACGTTTGGCAGAAACAATTATAATATAAAACTTCAATGAGATTGACATTAATTTGAAATCTGTAGACAATGTGACAGTGTGTGTCAGTAAAAATGTTTCTGACTTCCATTGTACTTGATATTTTTGCGTTTCACAACGTTTCGATTGATATGGTATCCTCAATAGTCTTCAGGCGAAAAAAAGAAAGGAAAGGACTTTTTTCTGTGAAACGCAAACATCTCAAGATAATCCAAGTCCGAAACAGTATTACGGATTGACATTATTTGATTGACTGTGTCCACGTAAAAAATGGTGGTTTCAAATAACAATTGTCATTTATAGCTTTTCCTAGTTGGTCAATTTTTAAGCCAATTAGTGTATGGACTATACAGTCTGCACTCCACGAATGTTGCTCATATAATGTAATAATTTTTAATTGGCTTTTACCGACATACCAAAAGGAGAAGTGCCACACGTAGGAAGGTCGCCAACGCTGTCACCATATCTATCAACCACCCATGCAGCCAACATCGAAATTTCAGAAATGGGAGCATCTAAAAAAGAACACCTGCGACCTTCTGGCGTCCACATCTATACATCTGTACAAATATTTGATTTAACGAAATTTCTATAAGTGAAGGTGGCACCTCTCATCATCACATACCTCATGGTTACAATTCAAAAATAGCTAATATGATCTCACGATCTTACAATACTTCCCCGCCTATTGGCATGAGAAGTAAATCGTCCATAATAAAAATACAATAAAATATACGAACGTTCGATTTCAGCATTGATTAAGCTCAAAAATGGTATCGTTTACCATGTAAAACCACCGCTTACAGTGAGTGGCGACCATTTTCGCACTCCTCAAATCAATGACATATCCTTAAATAAACTCGCGGCTTATTATACCAAAAAGGTGCATGCGTTTGCTGTCCGCCGCAAAATATGGTGCTACTGGTACCCAGTAGCTTGGCAAGGAAGGACCATGTATGGTCACGCATTTCTTTCGTCCCCGTTTGCACAAATATGCGTACTGTGCGAGATCATCTGTAGTCAATGACATTCTATATGAAGAGTAATCAGTTGATAGTCGAATGAAACTCAATTTAACGAAATCGATCGATTTATTACTTCGCGTACATTGACGACAATATATTTTCAAATTTTGAACATCCTAAGAACCTTAATTTTAAAGTAATTTTTTGAATGACAAGAAACTTGGAAAAGTGCAAAAATAAAGCAGATGAAAGAATTGTGTATTTAACACACATTTTCACAAATATAACTCTTTTTTTCAGTGACGCGTTTCGATTTACATATATTTAAATCATCGCCGGACAGTAAGATTTTTCTTTAGAAATTTTTGTAATAAAAAAGTTGAACTGAGGGGCGCTGAGCACGAATCCGGCCTCCGTTTTCAGCTCGGGCCTAAAGCGCCCCCCTTGACGGGCCTTTCTCAAAATGGGATTTCTCTGACGAGTGACGCTTTTCTAATGATCATATTCGCATTCAGCGCCACCAAATACATAAACGTTGCGAGTTTAGTTCGCTCGTTTATAGCGGAGAACACCCAAAAACTGCTGACTTGAAAAATTAACGACACACCTATGTATTTGAGGCCCCCCTCACATCTGTCGCAGAAATGAAAGCCAGATTCGTGATTAGGGTCCAACGATAAGTGGCAAACGGTTTTTCACCTCGAGATAAGTTTCAAAAGTTCGGCGGTCAAAATTCGTGAAAAACTAATGTTTTTCAAGCAACACGAAAACTCGTTTTCTGGGTAGTTAAGTGACGGGTGAATGTATGCTAGTAAAGGTTATGTCAGGACTAAATTGAGGTTTTGATGATCAGTTTGTATGAAACATTTTGATTATTCAATGAATTAAATTTCTTTGTGATCAATCACATCTCACATGTAGTATGCGATTGTCGAGCCATTTTTCCTCTTCGTCCCGTGGCTTTATATTCTTCATGACACAAACATCTACTGTAACCAATTATGTACAAAAATTGTTTTTACGCTGAGATATTCCAATATTGTGTTTCAAGTTACAACGATCAGGAACCAGAAGAACATACGTAGATCGTTATAGTTATCCAAATTGTTATATTTATGCAATGCAAACCTTATCATGAACGTAAGCATTTGATTAACAATTCAAATTTAATTGATCTAATTAAACATTTCCTATGTTATTTCTAGCGATGGATTCCTTACATAATAACAAAGTGCAGACTACTGACTTGAATTCATATTCATTGAATATGTAATGCAATCAAAGTGCATAGACGGTAAAAATTCATTAGTGGAATTTCTGATTAACAATTGCATCTAAAGCTGGAAATACACTGCCTGCGCAAAACGTTTGGAAAAGTTTATAAATGTAATATTAAATTCAGAATATTATTTCATTCATTTTGAGAGCTGTTTTGTGATTTGATTCTATTTAGTTTTATTACCGGTTATACATCGAGACGGTGGCATGTTGGGATCACAAAGAATAAATTCTGTGCATACATTTACTTAAAACATTCTTCTATTAATATTTTTAATCGTTGGTTTTTAATTTATACAAAATGATAAATGCACACATTGCAGATTTATTTTAAAAATTCATAGACGTCATTTTTTGCATTTTCAGTTCCATTTTAATTTCAGGAAATAGCGCAAACTTTATACTATCTACAAATGTCTAGTGTTGTATTGACGACTTTTGGTGTTATTATGCGGTCGAACTTTGCAATGATATTATCTGTAGAATAAAGACAGATCAGCCACCCTCTTTCGGTGCTCTAGACTGCAGAGCTCCTTTGTAAGGTCATGCTCACCCAATAGATGTATTGCTTGTTTAGGGAATGCTTCGGAATGCATCCCCATACATGCGAGTAATATTGCAGCGATGGTCTGATCTGGGCCTTCACAGCTTTCGATATATCGAGCGAAAATCTAAATCACTAGAATTTCAACATTTGATTATTTGTGTTTTTATTTGAATGCTTCACTTGGACGAATGACTTACACTGTCCCTTTTCCTCTAAAATACAAAATTCACTCGTATCATTAGAAACTGTGATGTTTTGATCTTAAATTTGAAATAACGAAAGCCTAAAATGGTCATAATGGTTTTGGAGAATCCCATTGATTCTCTCTTCTGGAAAGACGAGTAAACCAGATAAGAAAGCAACCTCACTGTCGTATCTGAGCTGTAGTCATGCACTGTCCTGTCACCGTCATCAATATTTATTTGGAGTCATGAGTTTCATACTGGTTCTGATTACTTTATCTGTAATGTTTGCCTTAGGTATACACGTAATACCCTCTCACGAGAACTGATCACTGCTTACAGATATGGTGTGGAAAGTAGTTCGATAAAAATGTCTATACGAGAAAGTTATACATTACCTGGTTTGTTTCTAAAAGGCACCAAACAGGTAGATGTTAGAGGGGGGCATGTTGATAACGAACGTAAAAGTGTTTTTTGTTCTAACAGAGATTTTGGGAATCGGAACTTTATTCACAACTGCTTAGAATCCACGTGGGAACTTATAATCCTAGATACGATAGTTTTGGAACGATTCAGAACCAATTAGGAATTCCAATTGTTCTTATTAATAATGAAGTTTTTAATAATTTTTTTATCGAGTACCAGTGAGAGGAAATGCAGTTTGACTGTGATACTAGGCATAAAAAATACTAAAAAAGACACATAAAATAATAAATCCAACACGCCTAATTGAAATACTGTACACCACTAGTACATCAAAATACAAACACTATATTGTAACGTTCTTAAAACACTAATCTATTTCATCTGATAACTCCATAACTTTTAGGCTAATTTATATCCACGATTTCTGGTTCTTGACTTATATAGGTACAATAATGCCAATGTTCTATAACCAATTCCGAAAGATCTCGGCGTTCCAGATGGCACTTCTGACAACTGCTCACATGTTCCGGATGTTTTGAATTCAGGGTGATCTTTTCGTAGCTGCTACCGCTGATCTCGCCAACCTGGCGAGGCCGCCAACACGAACCTGAACAAGCATATCCCTTCATCTCAACTGCATGCGACTTGTTTGTCAGGGTTGATTAACTATACCAGAACTAAACTGAGTTGATTCATTGAGTAGGGACGATTTCAATCATTTGAGCCCGAACGGGGAGGGCGATCAGCACTTATGGTTCAAGAAATCGACTAAAATGCATATTTTTAATTTCACTGCTACAAGGCAAACCGCGTCATATTCGTTGAATGATTAGTGCTATGACTAATATGACTAACTACAGAACACTTATACCATTCGTAAACCAGGAAAATGTGTCATCAAGTTGAAAATTGAGAGCGATATGACCATGTGAAAGGCCAACGGCGCGGTGTCACACATATGACACTGGAAAAGACCCTGGCGAATCCCATTATACTGTACAACTGATTTATGATGCATCTTGTAGTCTAAGATAAGGAGTGAGGTCGTTTTTTCATTAGTTACATTCTATAAAAACCATTTATGAACCGAGATATAATACATCTCCGTATTTTGAAATGTCGTTCATACTATGACTGATATACTTAATGCCAATTTTTTTCTTCCAGTGCTACCTACCTTTTTAACTCAAAATTCATGAGTTTACAATTTCTTTCTAGTAAGCACCTATAATAAAAGTGGTCAGAAACTGTCTGGCATTTTTGGGACGGAGTTTTGAGTGTACAGCCTGATAAAACATTACAAAAAAAATGATTTTCTCAAAGATACACAGTTGTGAATCAACGTTTCAATCTGATCATTCTGTTTTCGTTTACATTTTCACTTGTAATGTGCTACAAAAATTGATTTTTAAAAAGTATGCCGTTGAAAGTAAAACAATTTGAACCAACTATTAATTTCCTTTATAATTTTGATATTTCGGTCAACAGATGACTAGATAACTCAATTGTGTTTTTTGATAAGTAAACTTCCAGGCGGTTGAAAAGAAACTAAGTAGTTCATACTTCGTATCTTTGATTATGAAGTTGATAAGTCACACACATTTATATAAATAACCTAAACATGAACAGCAACCTCACAAAAACGTTAGTTATTTTGCGGTTTCTGTTTCTATTTTAAAATTCTTGGCCTTGGCAATGGCCGAATGGAAGGCTGCAGTCAACGCAGCGATGGCCTCAATGAAAATAAATATACCACGACGACGATGTAACTATAAGTATGTGTTCGTGTAGAATATCTGTCTCCCAAACAGTGGCGGAACGCAGATTGTTCTTACAGGCACACATTGCAAACAAATGCATCTTTATAGCAGGTCTGATGCGTAGTCGAGAGCATACACTTAAATAAAATTCGCCTACAGAATCCCTGAAGTATGTAAAACGGCAACGTTGCTCTGGCGCGGAATAATAGTTCATACTTACCATTAATCTGCCATAGCAGCAGTACGACGTTGCCATGTTGCACACTTCAAACATTCTGGAAGCGAATTTTGTTTATTCTCAATGTGTACATTCTGGGGGGGATCAGGGTGCCACGGGCACCCCTCTGGGTACGGGGCTGGCTATTATTAAATACATTATGTGCCATTATACCTTGAAGTGATTGCTCTTATCAGCATCGGCTTTGATTAAATTTTTACAAGGGGACATGTGAAATATTAACAAATGTTTGGCCAAAGTCTGACCAAGTTTATTACGGATAGTACGAATAATTCTATAGTGAATGCCGCCAATAGAAAAAAACATAATTTGTTTTAGATGTACCTACTTTTACGTTCCGTTTTCCAATCCTTAGCTGTACTAAGGCTCAAGGTTATCAGAGAAGGGTCAATAAATTTAAAGAATGTATATAGTTTCTAAGTAAGGAAAACTGTATATTCATATAATGATAATTATAATAAATTGTATTTTTATGTGATGTAGATGGTTACAAATTAATATAAAGATGCCAAAGAGCAACGCCACTTGTCGCGGCACCAATTTTTGTATTCGATATAAAAGTATTTTTTGTGTCTATTCTAAAAATACAAAATGTGGTTACTATTTACAGCGTTTTATAAGGTTAATGTAAATTGTGAATTGACATTCATCCTCTCGCAGCGCTTAGGAAGTGTGGTAGGCTTTCTGCATTTGCGTGAGGATGTATATAAAAAGGTGATCTCAGTTGTTTGTGATCAAATAAATGAATAAATAATAATGATTCTATTCGCATTGCGATTGGAAAACTGAAATCCATCTGGAAATGATAAAGAGTCCTAAACAATTTGTCCTTATCTTGGATTACGATTTATCGTCGGTGAAACGCATGATATCACCTTATTTTGCACGCCAGACGGCTTTTCAAGATAAGAAATACATGACAGCAATTCACGACGATCGGTACAAGCACTAAGAATAGGAATTATGTCAATAAATTTATTCGAACGATTGTTAAGACATGACAATAATATCTAAATCTTCATATAATAACGATCAAGATGAGGTCATTCTATACAGGGACGGAGTAGGAAGTTCTATATTTTTATACCATTTGCGCTCCTCACTTGCAAATACGAAGATGCAGTGACGGGGATAGCTTTTTTCGATGGAAGATATCACTCGTCAGATGATTTTTTTTAATCAAATTGTGGTTTACACTAACAGTCATTTCTATTCTTCCGCTAACAAACATCATTTCTTTGCAAAATTCTGTCTTGTTTCTATCACTGGAAAACTTTGGTTTCTCATATCTCGGACAATCGTCTGACTTTACCCCTTTGTATACTACTGTTCTGGTAACTAGCAAGGTTGCTCATGTCTAATTTTTGTAAAATCTCAAATTAGATAACGATTGCTGAAAGGAATCACTCAAAACGTTTCCACTATATTTCACAGCATTCAGCAATTTAGGACGAACTTGAATATAATTAAAATGATTGTCAATCCATAGCTCGAATTTCTTTATTTCTGGGAATGAAAAATAACTGTAACTTTCAATGCACTTTGGTTAGTATAGATTGTAGATGCTTTTACTTGTTCAAATGAAAAATTGTGTATCTATTGGAACACAAAGTTTCACAAATAAACTTTTTGATGACATCAGAGATAGAATAGCATTACAAATTTTATTTTTATTAATTTATTGTAAAACATGTATTGCTATTAAACATTATATTGATGCAGGTACTTTGAATCCCTGTGAACAACCATCCTCATCTAACACAAATACGGAGGATTACTGGAGTTAGTCAAAAGTTTATAGGTGATCCTTCTTTATCCACCTCTCATCACGAAGAGAGCATTTTATTCGCTTTTCTATTGTCGCCACTGCATCAATTTTCAAAAGCTACCAAGCTTAATGGAGCTATAACTCATGACTGCCTTTTATCCGCCCTACTTACATCCGCCACTGGCAAACCTCATATTCAATTTGCTTCAAATTTTAGTTTTTACTGAAAATAAACAATATTTTTAGGATAACATGGAATACCAATGAAAGTATAATGTCTGGAACAAAACAATCTTACCAATACTGCTAAAAGTGCTAAAAAAACTCTTAACACTTAGGCAACCAGCTTTGCACTATCACGCTTGTACCAAATAGATCAAAATAGTGTTAATTCCAATATACGAAATCATAACTTTTATCTGCAGGTGGTAAATAAACTTTGAATATATTTGCAACTTTTATAAAAATAAGGTTGTAATTACAAAATGAATTAAGATACTGTATTTTGAAGAAATATGGGTATTTATTGATTCTAGTTGTACGGTTTCCGGTTTTTATGCTATCTAGCCTAATAGATACTGCGCCATTGTCAAATGGTAAGGACTTTTTGGGTTATCTGCCAACAAAGTATATCATCTAAGGCCAATATATCATTAATAATGTAAAGCTGAACGATTTTCGGAGACAGAAACTAGAACAAGAAGCTCCTTCAGATGTAAATAACCTTAACGAATTAAACCGGGAATATTATTTTTAGATACTAATAGTTCTATGATTTTATAAGAATATTGTCAATCCAAAAGGATATTGTTGATACTGATTTACGCAGATTTTATAGCCATCATAAGTGTGCATGTAAACTATTTTCGACGATACTTCTGTCCGATTGGACAGTAACAGATAAAAGCTTTTTATCCAGTAATACTTTGAGTTAATTTTGTATAGACCTATTCTTGGATTAACGTATTTTTTATATAAAATGAATTCAGTAATAGATAGATTAGCTGTTGCTGTCAAATTGGACTGAAGTATTCGCGCAAATAGTAGTAATATGGTGTATCATTACGCTAACTGGCGTAAATAAAGAATTTACTAAGTTTTAATAACGCAAAATATCTATGTTTAATAAGTATGTACAAAGCTGAAATACACTAATTAAAGGTTTACTTTATCCGAATTAACATTATCAGAGAACTATCTATGAAATATCTGGCAACCATGTGGCACCTGGGCGATTGTACAAAAGCCATTGTTTTGACATTGACGTCATTTCCGGCTCCTTCCTATTTCTGCAAAGCAAAAATTTAGTGTATTTGTGTTGCCATAATTTTTCCATTTTCGAACAGATTTTCTGATTGTGCATAGAAATTATTATATCTTCCATCTAACCAAGCATCCAGGATGTCGTACTCAACAAGAAGAAGTGGTGGGTTTAGTAAGTTTGCCTATTATCAAAATTCTTTCCGCAGTGAAATGTGGCATTTCGGTATCGATTTTCAAAATGGCGTACTAGGCTTCATCCTTTGTACTTATTGCTTTTTATTTTTGCCTGCAGTCCAACAACCTCAACAGGCTCAGCAAAATGTGGGAGCCGTTGGGCAGCGTAGGCCAGTAGTCACCAACAATTTTGTATCTGGTGGAACGGTAAGTATTTTATTTGATGCTGTTTGAAATGTTCCAAGTACTAGGTCTTGAGACGATTGGTGCTTCCAGAATTTATTCATTAAGTTTAATATTTTTAAAGATGTCGTTAGTTTTACTCTGCATTGAAATCATCTAGGTAGGTTGTTTTTACAAACTTGAGTTCAAACTTTGGCCACACCCACATTGGGCATTATCTTTCATATCTATCCTGGTGAAAGTTCTTTAAAGCAGCTCAAACAATCGTCGTAAAGGTGGGTCCAGACTAGAGCATTTTAGCCCGAACGAACCGAATAAACAAGGCGAATGGCGCGAATTGTTCTAATGTGGATGTCTCTTCGAGCCGAACAGAACGCGCCGAATATTTTCGGAGCGTTGTCGGTTGAATGGGATTGCTCAAAAGAATTAAGTGTACGCCGAATGCTTAGTGTGGACGTGATTTGTGTCTGTTCGGACCGTTTGTCAGTTTCGCAGTTGTGATCATTACGTTTGGGCGAATTTAGAAATTATCCTTTTAAATCAATATTGGAGTGGGATAGAGAGAAGTCCCTACAGCTAATAGATATATATGAGCAACATCCGGTTTTATGGAACCCGAAACATGGATTGTACTACAACAAAATAAAAAAACATGACGCTTGGGTGTAAACGGCTTTCGTTGCGCTATCTATATAATTTTCGGATCCACTGTTTTTTTGGCTTCCGTCTCTCATTTTTTTATCAGTTTAGATATAACAAAAAATGCACCGAACGCTATCTGCAAGTCGGCATCCATCGCTGCTCCTTCACTTACGCAGAAAATTGTTCTTAATTAGAAGTACACACGACGAACAGTATGAGCAACTGGGAATACAACCAGCACTGCGAATAATGCGAACATCCTGAACGGAACAAACATTTGCTCGCCATGCTCGGTTCGTCGTGTTCGGCTCGTTCTGTTCGTTCGGCTTGAAATGCTCTAGTCTGGACCCACCTTAATGATGTTTTTTCGGTTCAAAATTGTCCATTTTAGAGCAATTTGTACCATGTAGCATATATTTAAGATTTATAACAAATATCTCTGGTTCACAGTCACTGTATCTTCTGTATCTAGAATAAACAAAACATAGTTACATGAATAAGTTCTATAGTTGATGATCTTATATGCGCCCAATTGAATGAGTTGGTTAGAGAAGCAATACTTTCACTACTTTTTTACAATCAAGTGACAAAAGATAGTTGCTGGGAACCATCAAAATCTGATTTTCTCCAAGATGTGTAGAGGTAAATCTGAGGAGCACTGTTTGTCACAAGACCCTAAACCCCACTTTTACAACCTGCAATTAGCATATATATTATCTACTGTGTTTAGTGACATTTTAGTTTTTATTTTAACCATAACATAACAAAAAGTTGGGGTTTGTATGAACCAAGGAATCATCTTTTGTTTGTGTGATTCTAACACAATTTTTTATATAGGTACTATCACCGAGTAAGTGCTATGCAGAGCCATGGTAGTCGCACTTATATAGGGCACTCGATAAATACAGTTTGCAGAGTACAGATTATGAGTGACATTGAGGCCGTTGATGAAATTTATTGGTACATACATTCTGACAAATAGTTGGAAAATATGTACAAGTATACTAGATATCTCAAAATTATTTTTGAAACAAGAAACTATGCCGTATATTTGTAGATTTACTGTATAATTCCTTACCATTCATATATATTTCTTCAGCATTTGCAGACCCTAATAAAACCAACTATGTTGAATGAAAAAAATAAGACAAAAATATCTTTTGTCGCATTTTAAGAAGGAATATTTTATTTTGTATGAAAGAAAAATGAGTGTCAGTTTCATTAGGAAAAGAATTATTTCATTTTTAACACATTTGCATAGGATTAGTTTTTTGATGGAACAATTATACTCGAGATTAAATATTCATTTATTGAATAATATAATGTTTCATGATGATTACGGGATACCTTGTATATGAATTGGCACTAAAGATGTTCCTATTCTCTCAATCTTTGCTCTGTAAACAAGTACCTTGTATCTTGACTTCATTTTGCGTTGTTTTATTTTTGGGCTACTAATGGTTCTTTCAGTTGTGCCATCATTCTTAGGATACCCTTTTTAATTACTTTTTTTAATTTCTAACATAAACCATTACTAGTCAGGTTGCATGCTAATACAATCACCAATTGCAATTTGATCAGAAATTGTATTTCCACTGTTGGTATGATCTACAGTCTTTGAACATTCCAACAGATACTTCATCACATAGAAAGATTCCTCAGTAGTATGTTTATTGTTTGTGTTCAATAACAAACAGTAAAATTATTAGTAGTATAAAACCTTCGTTGAATATTTCAGGACAAAAGATTTCTGTTATTTGTTTTGGTGGTTAGTATTATACACAATCCAATTAGGGTCAAGATACTCAAATGCAAGATATCTTCAACTGTATGATGCTCTTATAGACCAGTCTGGGTAAGTCTTGCTAAAGTTCCAGAGAAATACCTAAATGTATTTTTTGTGCAAGCCTCATGGTACCTTTGTGATAGTGACATAGCATTTCCTTGGTGTTAGAATATTTTATAGAAAGAATGCAATTGTGCATTTTACTTTTCAATAAAGTTTATAGAAATAATTCCCTCAGTGGATTATGGATACCCTACTTCATTTTATTGAGTACTGTAGTAATAGCAGTTTGTCGAAGTTTCCTGGCAATGGGAAAATTCCTTCAATAAGTGCATTGTCATTCACAATAAGTACTGTGACAAATTGATGATGATATTTCTCTGATATTTTGCAAGTTTTTTATCCTGAAATAGTTGGTCTATTTTGTGGGTATCTCGGTTAAAGATGCACCTATATTGGTGCTACGAACCTTTCGAGGTTTATTTTTGGAAAATCAAAAAAAACCTGCTCACGTAGCTCTCCAATCAGAATCAGCAAGCTGGCAAGCCGCCTGTCCAACCTCAGCAACAACAGGCTGTAAGGGTTCCCCAGCAACAGAATACCAACATCCAGTTTAGGAATCAGCAGACACCGCAGGTTAGAAAGCATTTTTTTTCCAGGTTACTCTTCTCCTTCTCATCTAAGTAGTCTGAATCAAATACACTATCATCTTATTATCACAGAAATTTTCTACTATTTCATCACATGCAGTGGTTTCATTGCACTTTCTTAAATATTGCTTAAACTATGTGACTACAGGATTTAAGTTATGTTTGTAAGCAAAATGTGTTGAAATAAATGACAATTTTTGGGACAATAATGGACACCAGACATGTCAAAACACAGTGAATCAATGAAACACAAGATGCAGGAATAAGTTCCAGAAGTTGAATGATAACTTGCTTGCTGTTGATAAATTATTATTTCTTGTATGAAGGCTACCTCAAAATTGACCATAAGACAAAAATCTTTCCTAAAAATAAATGCAGAGTAGTAAACTATTTTTTTTTTGTAACGAGTGGCCTGGATAGACTACCATACCTATTATTTTAGGTGATCATTTTTTTAAAATCCTCATATTCCCATGAAAATCACATGTCTCATGATACGTCCATACCAAGCTCCCAATCCAAACAAAGGCACATGTGGGCAGATTTGGAAGTGTTGTTACTGGTGTGTACTGTACTTATCGAAACCAATATTTTTGAACGACATCTTATCAATTTACCCTATCCAGATCAAGCACTCAAAGTAAAATAATGCAGATTTCTGGGAATTGGCATGGATGGTGCATCAGATGAAAACAAATCAGAAATACACCAGGTCGTTGAAAACAATATATAAATAAATATAACTAAACGTCTTGAAATATAAGTATAATTTGAATAATGTCATTTCAAATGAGGAATCCTAAGTTTTGTGTATATGATCTTAAATAATGTGCAAATATGTATCAAGGCCTTTGCCTTGCATTCAGCATCATTTTATTTTTAGTCACAAATGGTAACGTTTTTTAAATTTTTCAACATTCATTATTCTACTATTATATTATACTAGATTATCAGTTGGTTTTTCACAATAAGACTTGTAGTATTTTGCAGATTTTTTTCTGTCAAACGTGATTGTTACTCCTGTATCCAAAAAAAATTATGTCAATAGTGAAATGAAGTGTATTATGCAGTGAAAAAGTCAAAATAGGCAGCAAGCAAGTTTACATTGAAACGTCATTGCATATTACAGTACTTCTATTATATATATTTATTTTTGTTTTATTTTAAAAGGAAACGTGTTACTTAAATTTTACATTTTAATTGCAATGACAAATGTCTTACATCTGATCAATAAAAACAGAAACCTGGACAACCTGCCGTACAACAGCAACAGACTCAGAAGCCACCTCAACAACAGAACCCCAATATTCAATTTAGGGTTCAGGGAAATCAACAGGTTAGATTATTTTCTATTTTTCTTCAGAGTTTCATACCAGTTCAAAGTTCTACTATTAACATTTAGTTAGATGTTGCTAAGCCTCATATCAATGAAGCTTATATACAAAAAAAATATGTTAACTGTATTTGGCTGTATTAAGGTTTATTTGATAGATGTAACTCCTGGAACTTGTCCTGCAGCTACATCTGTGATTCATGCTGTTTTGACTGACATATAATTAAAACTACAATGAACCTCTTGTCAGGTTTGTTTGGTTAACATATTCAATCTTATTTATTGACCAGTCAAAACCTGTTTAATGCATATTTGATGATATTCATATACTAAGACAAGACGTATGTAGGCGGCACAAGTACAACCACAACAGAAATCTGCTACACCGCAACAGCAGCAGCAAATCCCGGTTCAAAAGCCGGCGCCCGCTCCACAACAGGCGGCAGTCCCACAGCAAGTACAGCAACCCCCCATGGCCCAGCAAGCGGTCGCTGCCCAGCAAGCTGTAGCGGCCCAGCAAGCTGTAGCGGCCCAGCAAGCTGCAGCGGCGGTAGCAGTAGCAGCGAAGGCCGGTTTCGTCCAAGGAGTCAATACACCAAACCCTGGAGTGAAGGTGGAGACGCAAAATGGTGCTGAACCTGTAGTGGCAGAGAGCGAAGAATCCATGGAGATAGGGGTAGAAGGACAGAAGAAGAGGCCATTCTGGGCTAGGAGTGGAAGTAAGTATAGTTTATCACCTTGCATCCTCCATCAAGTTTATGAGAATTAACTTCAATTTGCTGGCCTTGCTAGGTCGGCTTTCCAGAAGCTGATTGATGGTTCTCTTCCACTCCAGGAAATTGTATTCTACAGAGCTCAGAGAGTTCACAAAGGACTTCCACAGAGAAAAAGAGCGGCTGATCTGTCTCTTTCCTGTAGCTAATTTATATTGCTAAGTTCCATCTTGTTCATTGGCTATCATCGCCGCTAATTTTGTCTTCAATGTTGTAGCCCTAAGCCACTTTTATTATTCCATGAATCGATGATCATTGATCAGAATGTAAGATGTTAGAGGATGATGGAATATTTTGACATGTGATGACAAATCACTGCGCAAATCTGATGCTCTGCACCAACTTCATGTTGTAGTTGCTTTGCTTGTGATAATACAGTCTCTGATGATAACACAACAATATAAAATTTTATCCATTTTGATAGAACAATGAATTACCTACTCACATTTAAGTTACTTTTTCCAGATAAGATCTCGAAGAAGGAGAAGCTGAGGAGACGTAATTTGAGGTTGAGCAAGATGTTGCAACCAAAGAATGCTGTAATGATCTTGAATGAGTTGGTTAGGAACACTGCGTACACAATTGATGAAATGCCAATAAAAACCGACAGCAGAGCTGCATTCAAAGTAACTGTTGTTGTTGATGGTATTGAACATATAGGATATGGTAAGTTGAAATTATTTTTTTGCCGAGAATATTTTCAGATTCGTATTTTTTGAAAAATATTTTACAATTTCACACCACATGGAGTCAGCAGGGTAAACAGCATACCCAAGTTTACTTAGCGTTACACCTGTGGAATATAAATTGGTTGAGTGATTTTCATTTTACTGGTCGTTTTGACCAGTTTCGTGGAGCGATCACTTGGCTTTACGCACCCGAGAGTAGGTCTGGTTTTTATATTTCAACTGGACCATAGTAGAGGGGCAAACAGTAACTTTTGATCAATTGAACATTTAGGAACATTCTGTTATTTTCAAATATTCAAAGCAGAATCATACTGAAATCGTATTGCTCTCATGATTCCCATTTTGCTTGTTCCAGGTCACACCAAAACGGCAGCTAAGAATGCAGCCGCCGAAATGGCGCTCAAATATGTGGTAAAAAACAACAAATTGTCCGAAATCAAACAACAGGGCGACGATGGAGTGGAGAAAATGGAGATTACAGAAGAGGATAGCAACCAGCCTTTGCCATGGCAGCATGTTGCTTCCTTTGCTCTCTTCAAACTATTTACTTCTTGGGGAGAAGATCCTAGTGCAATTAAGGTGAGCTTTCACATGAAACAATATTTATTACTTGCCACCATGAGTTTTTTAGATCCTTATTTCATATTTTTGATAATTTTGTAATTGCTAATTGTTGAAATGATTTATGTCTGTTCCTCAAATATTTATAATGTATAATTTATGTAAGGATCTTGGTTTCCCAGTTACTTTAGGTAAATTAAGACAAATCAATCGAATTTGTTTCAGAATGCAGTACTTGGTGCTCTTGGTGGCAATCCTGCACCATGTCTAATGGGTGAAAATGGACCACTGGAAATGAAGCCAGCCAAGAAAATGCCTGCCAATCCAGAAACAATGAACCCTCTGATGTTGATCAATCAAATGATTCCTCATGCACAGTTTGAAGAGATCGGCAAGGCTGGTGCACCACCAAATGTCACCTTCACCTTCAGATGCACTGCTAATGGACAGTCGTTTGTTGGAACAGGTATAAAACATTATTTTTTGTGTTTGAGTGAACCGGAAAAGAATCTAGATAATATTGGGTAATTCCATATCTACGAACTCTAATAATCTTTTTTTTTTTGTGTTACTTTATCACTATTCCAAAAGTATCGTCAAACTGTCAAATCAAATGAATTATATATTTGCTTCTAGGTCCAAATAAGAAAGCTGCAAAGAAGATGGCGGCATTTGCAGTATGCCACACTATATTGGGTGTCGCCTATCCACCTGAAATTTATCAGCCAATGGCTTAAATCATAGGTCGATATATAAGAATCAGAAGTATATTAATTATTTCATCATTATTGTCATAATTTATCTTTTTTCAAAGACCTGTATGTGTGATACTTATAGAATGTATAACTAATACATTTGTTCTGCAAAAAGTATTGTCTTCGGATTTTTAGATCTTAGTTTTCATAGTGTTATATTTTCTTTTTTATTGATTTTGTATTTCTTGTGAAATATACACCTTAAGGACTGTCACTTGTATCAATATGAAACCCTGCCTGATCTTCGTTTTTCAAGTGTCTTGCGAAAGCAATAATGACGACCACATGGATTTTCACTTTTCTACGTGAGGCAACGAGATTTTTGTCAGTGATTCAAAATAAAAAAGAAGCTTTTCTTGAGAAATTTTTATTGTAGGAATGGTTAATATTTACAGTTGTAGTTCGGATTGGTAAATTGGTTCCAGAACTGAGTCGAGCTCTATCTCTTTAGTAACCCCTAGCAGTACCTCGTCAAGGATATCGTCGGACATTCTGAAAAAAAATTATTTTCATTCAGGTGTAAAATACTTATTTACTGATAAGGCATGTTACACATGCCAGCGATCTATGACGCTAACTCAAAATACACATAGTACTAGTAAATAGTATGGTACAGTGGCCACTTGATCAGTAACTTTAGAGTTAAGCGCATAGCATCCTGTAATACCATTATTCTTGGTGACTTGATCAAATGCAACTGCAGGTACACTGCGGAAAAATTAAGATCGCTTCAGAATGTAAATACGTAAATCGGCGACATCCGCACTTTGTGACTATTGATCAACTGCACGTACACTGACGAAAAATAAGTTCGCTTCCAAAATGTAAATACGTAAATCGGCAACATCGCAGTTGGTGACTGTTGATCTGCAACTGCACCTACTCAATGCGAAAAAATTAAGTTGGCTTCAGAATGGAAATACTCAAATCGGCAATGTCAAACTTGGTAACTGTTGATTAATCGCAATTACACGTACACATTGCGAAAAAATTTGGTTGGCCTTTGGAATGCCGTAAATACGCAAATCGGCAAAGTCACACCACCGGGGAAGCCTGTGATATAATAGATTTTCAATCTGCCTTGCCAGTAGTGCGACATTGCCGATTGTAATGATCTATTATTTCACGGTCTGTGGTAGATTCCCTTTATCTTGTTTTTTTCAGTGATGCGTTGCCATTTCGCATATTTCAGGTACTCTGGAGACTAACTTTATTTTTTATCAATGTGTACTTAACTGGCCGCAAGGAGTTGCCCATTTGATACTATATCTACAGAGTCCACAACAAAACAGGATCAAAACGTATTAGGACTGAATAATTTTTTTATATATTGCTAGTGCACCCTCGTGCTCCGACACGAGTATAACGCGATTCCTTATGCGCAGACGCCTTCTGGAATTCGCTTTTCGGGATCCCCTTCAGACATGCCGCCACGGTCCCTTGTACTTCTGCTACGGAACTGTATCGGTTTCCTTTGAAAGCACGATTGAGCTGAGGAGAAACGAAGAAGTCCAGCATTGCAAGCTCTCTACTGTAGTGAGGTGAGGCAACGTGTCAACCATGTGCTTGAACAGAAACTCCCTCACTAGTAGCGCGGTGTGGCGCGGCGCGTTGTCGTGGTGAACCTGTCGAGCACGTCCACGTGAAATCTGACATTCACAGTTTTTCTATGGGGTCAAACTCCCGGTGAATCCCACCACGATCGCAGGCGACTGGAACATAGTAACATAGATGACTGGAAAAAATATCGGTCTCTTCGAAAGGATCCCCACTAGCAAGCCCAGGTGGTCCGACCGCCCCCCGACGCTCCTTCTGCGCTGCAGTAATTCAGTCCGATTACTTTTTGATTCTACCCTGTACTGTATATACATTGATATCTAAATCGTGGACTGACCGCAAATCTTTTCATCATTTTCGATATACCTATGTTTGAAGGAGCTACGCTTTTATTTGTGTAAAATTTCTAAACTTTCCTATTCCAAGTTATTCGCAAGAAAATATGAATCTGATAAATTAACTTACTGTCCCATTAGCTTCCATGGCACAATGTTTTGAGTCTTCCTGTACATGGGATTATTCTTTTGATAATTCTTATAATCCAACTTATATTGTATAACATTTACAGCGTATTCTTTGGGAAGCATCTTGAGGCATTTTTGTTGTTTTTTCTTCGATCGTCTCATCTTCAATGCAGATCTAATCAAAATAAATGAAATTAATTGAAATAGCTACACATATATCAAAATGTAGATATGATGAACCAGTTTTATATTTTTTTAAAACATTTTCTCCAATATTTAGGCCGTACTTTATTTTATTTTCAAAAGCATCAACCACTTCTACATTCGATGCAAAAAATCAACCTTTACGGTTTTTATACTCCAAATTGTGAAAAATCACAGGTTGATAATGCTCCTTGTTCATTTCCATCACTTATTCGAGACAGGATTCTTCTAAAACTAATCAAATAATAATTAGGTATGTTTTTGACACTAACATTTACTTGTAAACAACAAGATTGAAATGTGAGACAAAATTTGTTGGAAAAATATCATCGACTGGTAGATACGCTCAGCAGAATAAGAAAAGCCCTCGTAATTATAATAAAACAATAAACCAAATTAAGAAGGATTCTAACATAAAAATATATTTTTATAAATATCACACAATTCCAGTATTACATATAAGCGGGTCCAATTGAAAACCTATTTCTAAATCTGTTAAAAAAATGTTGTCAAGTAGATTGATTTGAATCACCGTTCGTGCTGTAGTCGTACTGTTTTCTCTTTAGAAATATAATTTTTAGGTACAATTGCATGTTTGCCAAGAAGGAGCAGTCGCTCTTTTCACTTGACGATTGAGCATATTACATCAATCGAAACGTCGTGAAACGAAAATTCTCAACGGAAATCAGAAGCAGTGTTATTCCGAATAATGTTAAACAAACCTTTGTGTGCACTTGTCAGCCTTATGGTTTCCATCCAAATCAGTCTGCGTCTGAGAGGTAGAAGTGGCCACTTTGACGTGAGGATCGTCGTCGTCGGTTTCGCAGTCTTTCGCCCCCGAGTCAGACTCCTCGTCTACAGAATTGTCATCTTGAATACAGATCAACTTTGCATTCTTTGCGCCCGTTACTGTGACGGTTTGCCTGCGAAAAATCAAAGGAAACAAATGTGTCAAGCAGGTTGAGTCTAGATATTCTTCGCCGTACATAGTGGCATAAAGTCTGGAAAACCCTACTGAAATCGTCAACCTCAGGCTAATGAAAAATTAAAGGAAGAGGTTGCACTACATAGACGATCAAGGAGGACATTTGAAAGACGTAATATTTAAGACATGAAATCGCACTTCATAAAGTTGTTACTCATCCCAAACTTCTTTCAATCGAATACTTTTTGTCCTTCCGAAAGATTTTTCAAAAACAGGTTATACCTGTTTAAGTGAAGGTTGTATCACCTTTACCCTTAACCGTGTTAATAATTTTTGTACAGATTTCTCTTCAAATTGTTGTATCGCCATCGGTTTTTAATGTGTGCAAGTTTCTAAATTAATCAGACGTTTTGAAGCCGGTGAGAATTATGTTGAGAGACTGCAATGATAAACCGAAACGTCTTTTAATGAAAACTTCTTGTATTTATGACCGAAAGCCAAAAAAGTATGTTTACTGTACAGTACGGTCAAAAAATGTGTACACATCCCTGTGCTTTCTTTACAAATATTTATATCAATACCATTCACCCATGATCCTCCACACTTTTCGCGCGTCTCTTTATTGCAACGTTT
Source organism: Bruchidius siliquastri (assembly GCA_949316355.1). Classification (NCBI taxonomy): domain Eukaryota; kingdom Metazoa; phylum Arthropoda; class Insecta; order Coleoptera; family Chrysomelidae; genus Bruchidius; species Bruchidius siliquastri. Next base: position 36,752,600 of record OX438532.1, on the reverse strand, counting down.
CGGTCCCTTTTACGTACCAAGCCTTTTGCAAACCATGACATAATTCGTAACGATAACAGTCATAATCCTTCGCAAATATAATCACGTAAAAATTGTGCAATATTAATAAGCTGAACGGTTCATCTGTATTCCGCGTACAAGTGTTTAACAACAATTAAACGCTCCTATTTTTAACCGGTGACATAGCCTGTCGACATAACCTAGTATAGGTATCGAATAACAACCTCAACTGAAAAGATTACATATAATTTATCGCATTAAACAACAAACAGTCGCGAGGTGTGGGAGCGGTACCGGCGAATTCGGCAAAATCACTCTTCTTTCTGTTAATTGTTTTTTCATATTGTTACCGCTGTGTTCATAGTGCGTAGGCTATTTTATCCAAAATGGTAAGGATGATGTATCTGTTTACAAAATAATTCATGTAAATTTCCTCGAAGTTGCATGTTATAAACAATTGCCTGTTGCTTACAATGACGATCCAACAATAACAATGCTTCGTACTTCATCAACTGTGTTGAGAAGTTTGCTTTCCATGGTTCCTTCATCAGGTGATCTGGAGACGCCGATTGTAGATACATTTTTTACGATAGTCAATAGGCAAAACACCTACCGCGCTTCATAAGCGCTGCGAGGGTATAAATGTCTTTTCACATTGACATTGAATTGCCTCGATAGCTCATTCCACAATGTCGAGGTTTTTAAAAAGAACGACTTTCGGGAGAGGTTCGTTCGAGGAGTTGTAAGCTCGACCTGGTGAAGATGGGCGTGAATCAAAACGTCCTGAAACTCAAAATTGTGAAACAGTGCAATGATATTTCCAGAAGTTGATTCGAGCGCTATTGGTCTTAATGTAGCTACCTTTTCTTAACAAGACTATATACAGCACAATCCTAGACTAAAAGGAGGTAAAACCGTTAAAAAATCACTTTTCTATCCATAGGCGAGATTATTTTTATAATCGCTTCATTTGAGGTTGTAGTTCAATTTCCTAGGATTGCTTACAAATTAATAATCCGCTTTATTCTATAATTAACCAATCTTTTAGTATAACAGATACAATGGGATTAGAAAAGTCATTCGACATAAGAAATCTCCGAAAAATAAGTACTGATCGAGGTCGCTATGTGGTAATTTGCCAATCGCCTGGAAGGATTCAAAAAAATGTTTTTAACTATTTTTTTAACTCGAAAGTAACTGCAAGAAGGATGAAGTAGGTGTTTAGGCATACCAATAATGTAAAAAATGAGCATGAGTTGTAAAACATAATAATAATCCACTTTAAGTAGTAGGTTTTGATAAAATCCAAGTTGAATTGCCCACTAAAACATATTTGTATATTTGAGCTCTTTTCGTCTTAAAACGTGTATGTTTTCATGGTAAAAGCTCCGAAAGTAACTTAACGTAGGGTAAAAAGGGTCGTTTAAAAAACAGTTGCACCTTATCACACAATACAGAGTTGATTAGAAGCAATGTTTATGACATTTTTTTCTAATAAAAATTGACATATTTGGCTACAAATTCTTCCTTATATTAAAAAAACGTGGTTTTTGAGTGTATGCTCTCCACTATGCATCAGACCTTTAGCCTAGACTCGTAAGTATAGCCTGGTGGTCTAGCCATTAACTCGGCTCGATAACGGTACATCTTAAATTATTTCACCCTTGTAGACAGATGTCGTAAGGGACATCTGTTGCCGCTTCAAGGCAGTCCAGGTGTTAGGACCTTTGACTTCGTAAGTTGCCAATGGGCGTCCACAAAGAGGGCGACACTTGGAGATTAGTTGATGTGGTTTTTGAGTTTTATCATTTTTTTTATGTACCGACGATGTATTTCCGTGAAGCTGTCATAAATTGTTACAAAGGAAATACTAAACTTTTCGAATCACAATACTTCCCCCTCTTCATCTCCGCTTTTGGGTAATTGCACTGGCCACCGATTAACAATATTTCCGCTCATTTAACAATTATCTAAGGCAAACAAAATTTTCTATTAGATCACATCCTAGATTGACCTTGCATGTTTTATATACTCTGCTATGATGAGGTATTAAAAGGTGAGCTCTCGAGTTACATAATTTGCTTTATTATTATCATCATCATTTGGTATGCAATATAAAGTGTCTCATTGTATATATGGAATTATAGAAAAGAGTTGCATCAAATAATGGCGTCAAATAGGTTGACGCTTTATATATAAATAAAGATATTTGGATCAGATTTTGAAATTGTTGACTTTCTTCTTGTTTGGAATTGATAAAAACATAAACATATCTTAATACTAGTTGACACCTTTATTTTAGTTTATTCACTGTTATCAGTCAAAGGTTTGGTTATGATGACGATTTTGATTACACTATCGAATACAGAAAAAAGATAAGCTTTCGAATGATGTCAACAACTTGAATTATCTTCCATCAAGCTCCTGGGATATGTCGGCGTCCCAGAAGCTGGGCGGTCTCTTCTGCTCCATGAAATTGTATTCTCCGTTATAGCTACTGCTACTATACAAAGCCCAGATCAGGCCATCTCTGGAGTGCTGTTCGCATGCGTGGTGATGATGTGCTCTGGACACAATCCAGAAACGAGCATTTTGTCTGAAGGATGCTCCAGACCTTACAAAGCACCTCAACAGTATAGAACATCGAATGAGGGTCGTTAATCTGTTTCTATCCTATAGATATTATCATGGTAGATATTTGCGTGAGCTCTCACGCATGATAACACTAAGATTCGTCAAGCTTACAGCGCCTCGATCAAGTCTCTTACAAAGTCGTTCATTTGGAGAACCTCGGCGTTGTGGAATGAGCTACCGGGGAGTTTGTTCCCTCATGGTTACAATCTACAGCGCTTTAAGGTCAATGTGAATAGACATCATCTAGCAGCGCCTATAGAGAGCGATAGGTTTTCTGTCTATATAAACAAAAATTAGCAGTTTTATTCAATAAAATCAAGTTGGCGCTGCATCTCGAATAGTATGACAGATGAACGTTTGGAACTTTATCATCAAGAAGCGTTACTTACACTTAACCTCAAATTTCATGTTGACCCAATTTATACTTTAGGATATATTGAGCCGGTTCCCTGCACAATAAATACGGTGTATATCGCGCGTTAATATACTTGAACTCAGGGATGTCGCCGTCGTTAGGCTTCATGCTGCCCATTCCGCACTAAAAATTTGGCTGCTTATTTGCTACGCAGTCAGAAACAGTAAAGGAATTCTAATTACCCAAAGGCGGAATATTTTTTAGCGGCCATTCAATACTTCGCAGAATTTTTTGTGGAATTGAATTTTTACCTAGTTTCCGAATTCCTTATTCTCTTACATATTGAAAATTACATTCTATGATGAATTGTATTTTAGTTTGTCTCGATAGAGTGAATTTCGTTCCCTTTATCGAAATTTTTGGCCGCCTATATGTGACGGCCCTACTCATACTTAGCTTGAAATTTTTTGATGGTTTGTTCGAATAAAACATTTTTTTGCGATTAAAAAATGGAAGGGTTGAAATTCACAACTCTGAGTTGCACTAAGTGCTGAAAACCATTTTCTAAAAAGGTATCTCTCAAACTGGCGTGTGAAGTTTGGGTTTATTATGGGCATAAAATTCTCAGTCGATGATTGCTAAAGAAATGGTTTCTAACAATAAATGGCGGGCATATATGCTTTGTTTAGAATCTCATGCCTCATTATTAACACATCTGACTAAAAATTAATCACCTTGCATCTTATATATGTACATCCAATGAACTAATGTATGTAATAATCTTACTAAACACTCATTGTAGGGTGCCATGATGTGTTGTGCAAAGAGCGATAAGGTATGTATTATAACATTTGATATTTTAATTAATTAATTTTCATTTCAATGAACATTATCACAAGTAGTTAAAAACATCACTGTGCACGTTTTATTTGATTGAATAGCACATTTAATATTTAACTATTATTAGGGTTACTGTTTCATTCATCCTTCCAGCAAATGTTTTTGTTTGGTCTCGTTGCGACTGGTCAGTACGTTGTAGTTTATTTATTTATTTATTTATTTATTGCTAATTTAGGGTAAAACAGAATACATTCCAAAACTTACCCACTACTTACAACAATGTAAAATGTAAAAGAAAAACAAAAACAGAAAATGAATGCATATAGCTACATTTGCCGGGCAACCTAACTTAACCTAACTCAGCGCTATACTTTACTCTATCATTAACAACAATTCTCTACGCTGAGTGTTCTTAAATGCATTGAGGTTGACTACAAATATATCCGCAATACGATTATAAAGGTCATTGTACGTTTTTTGTGCTCTCACTAAAGGGGAATTTACTCCCAAGTTTGTTCTCCGATACGGAATTTTAAAAAAAGTTACTTGTCTAAACCGTCTTTCTGGGACATTAAAGTTAATTTTAGATAAAAGGTATGGACTATCAAACACATTAATTACTTTATAGATAAGGCAAAGATCTGACAGTATTCTCCTTTGTTTTAAAGTGAGTATGTTGAATTCTTGTCTTAAATCGTCATAGTTACTGTTTTGCACAGGTTGGCCGGTCTTGAAACCCAGAGTTCTCAAGAACTTATTCTGAATTCGTTCAATACGGTCTTCGTAGGTTTTATACAAAGGATTCCATATGACGGAGGCAAAACTCAACTTACTGTAGACGTAGGCATAATACAGCGAAAGCATGGCCCTTGCACTTTTGAAATCCTTGGACGATCTACAAATAAAACCAAGCGTTCTATTGCATCCAGAGATTAAATTTTCTACATGTGGCTGGAATGACATTTTTTCATCCATAAGCACCCCTAGGTCCTTGACAACGTGAGATTGTACAAGTTTATCATTTTTTATTTTGTAACTATATTCAATTAACTTTTTGTTGCGTGTAAATCTGATATAACAGCATTTATCTATATTTATGTGCAAGTCATTTTCGTCGCAAAATATGGTAAATCTATTGATGTCGTTTTGAATTTTTTCGCATTCACTCAGGTTTTCAACTGTATGAAAGATTTTAAAGTCATCAGCATATAGTAAAAATTTGGTAAATTGGAATGATTCTTTGACTTTGTTAATGTAAATTATAAATAACAAGGGGCCTAGGTGACTGCCTTGTGGGACACCAGATGTGATAGTAACGGGAAGTGACCTAAATCCATTAATAGTTACTATTTGCTCACGGTTAGTAATGTACGACCGAACCCATTGACACAGATCATCGCTAAGACCTATTTCAGTTAGTCTGTCAACAAGCAGTTCGTGATTAATTTTGTCAAAGGCCTTGCTGAAATCGGTATAAATACAGTCAACTTGAGTTTTGTTGTCAATGGCCTCGCATACATATTCAGTAAAGCCTAATAAATTGCTCTCTACCGATCTGTTTATACAGACACACAACAAATGAACACTTTTTCACCATTATCTGGACCAACCGACACCCACACATCCTCGCCGTCAGACTCGAGCGGCTGGCATCGTCTTGACTGCAACGTATTTCTGACTGCCACCAGGACACCACCACCATCTTTTTTATTGGATGCAGTTGTCTCTCGATCCCTTCTGTAAACGTTGTAGTTGTCACCAAAAATCTCATTGTCGAATACTCCGGCCCGAAACCAGGTTTCAGATAAGCAGATTATATCATAATTAGCAGCATGTAAATTATTAAGAAACACTGATGTTTTTGAGCGTAGACCCCTCACATTTTGGTAGTAAATACTTAACCTCGTAGACTTATCCATAAAAAAAGTGTGGGAATAGAGTCTTAGGCAAATAGATTACCGACGTTTATTTAATGTTTTTGATGGATTCTGCGTTTTTAATATGGGTTATCCTTGAGGTGTCGTCTTTTCGGACAAATATTTGGCCATTTTTGGTCCACGTATATTTGTATCCTTTGCTTCTGGCAACGGATCTGACATCTTTGAACAAGATTTTGTTTGCGAGTGTTAGATGCTCATTTATATAGATGGCATCAGATAGACCATCTATAGTTATTTTGGACGTATGATTTTCACTCTGATTTCTTTTGCTCCTAGATGATGCTAAGAATTTATCCTTCTCATATCTAGAGGTGAAACGCACAATTATACTCTTTGTTTTGTTTCTATAATTTACGTTAGGCTGGACACGATGGACATAGTCGATTTTGCCGATGTTAACTTCAAGGTTCACGCATTTACCGATATCCTTCACAATTTTAATCTGGTTTTCATTGTTCTTCTCAGGAACTCCGTGAATTTCGATGTTGTTCATCCTAGATTGCTGGTCCATGTCGTTTAGCTTGTTCTGTAGATTCGCTACCTCTGTTTTTAACGCGTTGTTTTCCTGCATGAGTTTTTCCGTTTAACGGACGTATTCATCAAATTTGAGCAGTTTTGCCTCAAAATCTGAAATTTTTTCACTACAGAATGCCACAGAGTCCAACAGAGATCCTTGCTGTTCGCGTAGCTGTCTGAGGTCGGTTTGCATATCCTGCATCATAGACATCAACCGTTCACCCGAAACGGCTCCGAGCGCAAACCCACTGTTGCATTCAGAAACTAGAGGAGTCTGTAGCAACGCAGATCCTGTTGAGCGTCTGGTCGCTGTTCCGCCTCTGTCCACCCGGCAATTTTTGCATACCCAGGAAACTCCGTCTGCTCGTAGGCTGTCGAGCTGTTTGGTAGATAATTCAAGGCACCTGCCGTGATAAAAACTACTACAAAAACCGCTACACTGGAGACCCGGGTTTTTGCGATTAACTTGATCGTGACACAATTTGCACAATTTATCAGACATATTCATTGAAAAACTCGCGAACTAATAGAGTTAGCAAAATTATATTTCGATACAACTCTTAAATAGCGTTTACTTATCTAGGCATTCAAATTTACCGTTTAACGCTCTTTTACATACACTGAAACGTGCACAAATTACAGACGAAAAGGAAACACGTCTACACCGTACTCGTACCGTTACAATATGAATCAAAACATTCAAAAGTGGTTATAATATATAATAATAATGAGAAGAAAGAAGTAGCAATCTACTGTGAGACACGTGTAGAGTTCACTATATTTAAAATGCACAAGTCCAGTGTTCTCTCGAGAACGGACAGCGCGCCAATAGGCTGAAGGTTAAATCTTCACTTAAGTGTACACGAGTCAACACTAGGCTCTATTCAAAAAAATGAATAAATGCTGCTCAAATAAATATTGCAAAAAAAATTAAAAATTACAAATTTATGTCTAACTATTGATTAAAAAACCAAATGATTATTATAAAGTTGTATCAAGTTCCAAAATATAAATAATCAAGTACTTATTCTCATTTAATTATATTCGTATCACACTCATGAATATAATTTCAATTAGTATAGTACCGGGTGCAGCAATGAATAGGTGATGACAAAAAATTATCGGATAACTTGATCCTATGTACTCTGTGTTGATGTCATTTCTGAAAATATATATAAATTAACAACATGATAAGGTAAAAATACATAGCGATAAAGACAATCAAAATAATCCCTTATATCTGATAAATATTTCATAATTTGTTGATTATTATCATTGATAGAAATATGATACTTTTTTGTAATTTCTTTCTGTCAAGTTGCGTTCAGCAAAAAAATCGAGTGTTCTAGCGGCGCTGTGGGCGGGTGCGTTGTCATGGTGCCATTGAATACCCCGCAGACCAGTCTTTGGACGGCTCTTGCATAGTTCTTGGAAGACTACAGGAACACATTTGGGTAAATACCATTCAGAAGTAACTGTCATTTGATTTTCCAAGGCTACTGTTGTGATGTATCCACTTTTTGTAAAAAAAGAAGCAACCATTTTCTTTCCAACACTCCTGGAATGACGAATTTTCGTTGGAGGCTGCTCACTTTCAAACCACCAAACTAATGAGTGCTGTGTAGTTTCGGGATCAAATAGATATAACCATGATTCGCCTCCGGTTACGAGTGTTTTTACTGTGACTAAACTTAGTCCAATCAACTATTGTTGCTTTTTGCTCACTGGTCAACAAATGTGGCACCCATCTGGAACACCGTTCGTTAAGCGAAGGTGATCATGAATGATTGTTCAGACCACTGCCGATCCAATGCCCAGAGAAGCCTCAATCTAGGTGTAGGTTATATGTCGATCTTTTTTACCATATTTTGCACAGCTCCTACAGTTTCCGGAGTAACAGCATTGGGCGGACGACCTGTGCCAGGTTCATCATCAAGTGAGACCCGGCCGCTTTTAAACTCAGCAAACCCTAAAGGGGCAGAGTCCCCAAAGCAACTCACTAAACTTTCTTGACATTCCGCTTGTTTCATTTTCTTTCTATAGTCATATAAAATCATGGCTCGAAAATCGCGACTACCCGGTTCCATTTTTACGTTAACATGCTGCCGACACTCAGATGAATTCGAGACCGTGGCAAGGCAACTACTGAACAAATCAAACGCTGTCTTTGCGTGTAAGCACTTACAACTTTAGACAAAATAGCTGCGTGCTCAAACTTGTTTAAACTTGTATAGATTAGAAATATCTAAAGACTTTCAGCGTGACCCTCGTACACCTAGTTGATGCATCAAAAATCAGAGGAAGGAAGCTCCTTATTCTAGAGCGGCACTCGTTCAACGGAGCTGTCTCACATAATAACATCAAGCGTCGCCAGTACGGCAAACACTTGAGGAGCTTTACGGGTGAATCCTCACCAAATCGATCTTCTAACACCTCGAAAACATCTTCCAAAAATCACCGTTTTGGAAAACTTTGGAGAATGCATCTGCACTGCGAAAGGCTTTTCACCTTTGCGAGAGGTTATCTATAAAAAAATCAAAATATATCCACAACTAAGATAGACTGAAACAAAACAGACTCAGGAGCATGAAGGTGAACAGGACAGGTATCGATAGCTTAGACCAGCGCTCTCCAATATCATGTTTTCTTCTGTGAATCAAACTGGTTTGCTCGACAAATATCCAAATGTCAGCCAGCAGAGAGAGCTGATCTTAAACCGAGCTTTTCTCATCGCCTGATAATTATCGGGGCCGGGACAACTATACTATATTCACAACCAAGATAGACTATAGCAAAACAAACTTGCAAGTGATCTATGAGTATCAGAGTCGTATTCACGTTCGTGTCGTTACAGACTTTGCAGATGAAAATTTATTTGACTAGATGGCTTCGGAACGATAAATGACTCAGGTCATCCAGTACTGTTAAGTACTGACGTTAATAATATGCAATATTAATCGAACATCTAAGGCCCCCTAACTTTTTAAACACGTCACAAATACCACATTACACGTTTTTACAATTTTTGAAAACAAGACACGTGTAAAAACTATGTCGTATTTGTGATGATGACTATGGAATTGAAAATACAAAATTAAAAATCAATAGTTTAACAGCGATAACAAAACTTCAAAGTCACAAGTCACTACTGATGATAATGTGTAAGCACATTTTTTTTCATTAAAAGTCGATTCGAAATTATCTGGAATTTTCTGGGAAGAGTGGTGATTATTTTTCATTGAAGTCGAACAGGCATGAATACTTGAAGGTGTAATATAATGCAGACGATAATCAACAAGTTAGATCATCCAGATTACTTATCTTCACCGATAAAACAATGAGATCACCCGGCTGGCAATATTAATAGGTAAGGTTTACGATTATTAATGTTACTTCGATTACCGAGCTTAATCACTTTGAACGGTTTTTTCTGTGACTAAAAGTTTCATCCGGAATATACAACCATGGTGAGTACAATTTATTGCAACTATAAGTTTTTTGCCTTCTGTATGGATTTGCAGTTATTTGCAACGCTTCCCGGTAAACTACTAGTTAATAACGCGTTATCTGATAATAATAATAAGAATAATAATAATTATAATAATAAAAAATAATCACACCATACATACAGCAATTGGGGCTGGAAGAAAGTTACACGAAACCTTCCAAAAGTCTGTGATATTCAAGACCTGTAGTATTGTACGAAACTTCTTCAACGCAGAGCAATAGCCCGGATACTGACTTGGCACAGCCCGTCAGTACCTGATTACATCTCAATCTTGCAGGAAGACTGAAGATAATGATGAAACAAATAAAAAAACACAACATCTACAAAAAAAATTAGTTATTTTTTTGTTATTTCAACTCATCTAAGTATCGCCCTGTATGGCGACGCCCATTGACAAATTATAAAGCCAAAGGTTTTAACACCTGGTTTGATGCACTGCACATGTCTATAGCAGGTCTGATTATAGTGGAGAGCCAGAGCATACACTTTTTGTTATTTGTTACATGGCAAACAAATCATTAATAAAAATGAATTACTTGTTTTGGACATCGCTGACATGAAGAAATTGATGAGGATGATCTAGAGGTCGTCAATATTATTGAGTTTAAGTGTATGCTCTCTACTCCTGCCATAGACATGCTTTTAGCGTCTTTAGCCTAGACTCGTCAGTATAGCCTGGCGGTCTAACTGTAGAGAGTAGTCGGGTGGTATATACGTAACCTAGTCAAGGGTGTGATAGCAACATCAACCCATCTCCAAGTGTTGCTCTCTATGGGGGAAGCTCATTGGCAACTTACGAAGTCACCAAAAAGAGAGAAAAGATATGAGGGAAAATTATTTTGAACCGATGGACTCTTGCAAGATTTAGAAAAAGATTTCTATGATGTCTAACTGTAAGCAAAATGAATCCAAAACATACTCACTGTCCATGTCCAAGATCCGCGAAAACTCCCCTCTTTAAAATGCGAATTCAACTGAAGGTAATTTTTCTCTTTAGGTATCATAAAATCAATGAACGTATTGTTCAATTTTAATTTCTCTATATGTAAGTATAGACTGGCTGATGTTTATTTTGTGAATAAATATAATTACACCAACATCATACCCCCAATTTTTTCATTGAAATCCTCTATAATTATGCTTTGACTGCAGGACAACACAATAGTGGCCTGTTAAACGTGGAAAAATACACAAATATCCACAAAGTAGTTGTAATAATACCGATAATTTTGTTATAACGTATAATCATGGCATAACATATCCATCTAATATTTATGATAAAGTAAACAGAAAAATATATAGTGTTCGTATAATGATTCATATGTTTATAACACATATTTTTAGTTTTTGGAATTATAAATCACTAATCTTCGTAGAAAATATCTCTAAGGATATCATTTTCGTGATTACGTGTCAAGATCTGTAATTATTGCGATTTATCTTTTCATTAAATGTGTCTGATTGATATATTAATACATGATATTGCAATATAATCTGCTTCATTTTTCATTTTTGGTCTTATGTAAATCACACGTCGCTGTGCTAGCGGTGGTAATTAAAGATGCCCGATGCTTGAGTCATCTTCAAGCTCCTGAGAGTTGACATCAACTATAACAACTCATCTTCAATTGTCGGCCTCTATGACGACGCTCATTGGCAACTTACGAAGTCAAAGGTCCCAACTCTGGACTGCCTGGAAGCAGCAACAGATGTCCCCCTTAGTACATCTGTCCACAAGGGTGAACTGATTCATAGAGACAATCCCTTGTTCTTCGTAAACACTATTTACGGTGTACCGTTATCTCGACTCATTCTCATCAGAGGCTGATAACTACAGTTTCCTGCTATAGTAAAATTCACAGAAATAATTCAATATACCTTATCTAGAATTTAAATAGATTCTTATAGAACCCCAATGATAACATTTTCTTCGGTATTGACGAATATAGAAACTCTATCTTTTGAAGCAAACAAATGGATATTTCATCAATTCTAGAAAAATGTGTTGTAATGTTTGATGTGCCTAGATTTAGTAATAGCGATGAAGATATATGAAATCGTCTATAGGTTCCGACTCAACGAAAAATCATTGTTTCAACAAAACCGGTGAATTCAAATTGAGGTTAATGATATTTGACACACATACGGTAGTAGATAACAATGTACTTGTTAAGTGTATGCTCTCCACTATGCATCAGACTTGCTATGGACATGCATGTTTCGTCTTTAGCTTAGACTCGTTAGTATAGCCTGGCTCCTATTCCGCATGTTTGTTATAATGTGAGATTATTATTGTGATTATCTCTCTTGTTTCTATTATTTCCATTTTATTGCCCTACAAATAGAACGCTAGATATGCGAACTTTGATATTCATGAAGTCAATTTTGAAAGTCTGACGATGACTCAAATATTAAATCGACACGGGTCACAAAGAACGAGATTTATTTGTGAAACCTTGTGTTGAAACTCCACAATTTTATCCCGTCAATAATTACATGATAAAAAATATCCAAGCAAAATAGCTGCTGTTTTCACATTAATGTCCTCTTGAAACGTTGAATCTTCCAACTCCCCCGCCTCTTAATTTTAAAAGAAACCGCCGTGAAAACTGATTCGATACGTATTCCAAAAATATCTGGGCGACGAGAAGCAAAACTTGTATATTTGAAAATTGCCCAAGAACGTTTTTCTTGCCGTGCTGTGAGCGCGCCGTCTCATTCTGACCCGTCGCGCCGTCTCCCTCTATTAACAATTTCACAATTTCACTATTTAGTTTGAAGCGTGGTTGGACTAGCCAGTTTTGGCGCGTCTCTCGAATCGATCAACAGTCACCATTCTTTTCAGCGCTAGGAAAACACCGGCCAGAATGGTATGTCTCGATTTTTCATTTGAATCTGTTGAATAATTTGGTTGTTTACTGTGTATGGTCCGATGAACTTATAAAATTTTTATTACGCAGATTCTCATTATTTCCGTCAATGGGAACCAATTTTTTTGGAAAAATATGTATTTTTATAAAATACGTGTATGAGCCAACATTTACATAAAAATAATCAGACGACATCAGTGGCTGAAATAATAAATGAATATATTGGAAAAATAAAACTTATTGCATAGTTTCTCTATATCTGATTTATCATCGACACCCTGGTTGTCAGTTATTATCATAATAAAGTTCGATGTCATATGAGTACTATTATGATTGAAATGAGTGAAAATGATTCACGTAGAACAAATGTTGAGCGGAATAGACTACCAAAAACATTTCTATGTTCACTATGTCGCTCTCTATGGGGGCGCCCATTGGCAACTTACGAAGTCAAAGATCCTAACACCTGGACTGCCCATAGAGGGCGACACTTAGAGATGAGTTGATGTTGCTATCACACTCTTGGCTGGGTTACGTATATACCCTCCGGTTGCTCTCTACATCTGGACCGCCAGGCTATACTGACGAGTCTAGGCTAAAGACGAAACATGCATCTTAATAGCAAATTTGATGCATAGTGGAAAGCACACACTTAATTTTTAATTTGATTTTATCTAGTTCAAGTAATATTATATATAATATTAGTAATATTGGGTATTTCCAGAAACATAATACTTTTGAAAATTATACATATTGCAAATAAATTAATACAGTTTTATATAAAAAAAAATAGTTTATTTTATTTCGCCTTTAGCTACATGTTTGGTAACCGGCGAAACATAACAATCTCAAATGACTGGAATGTCTGAAATGAGAAGAGGTTTGAGCAGTTCCAAAAACTAATTTTTGCCTAGGCAGCTGAAACGTGAGGAACGTTCTTTGAATTGTCATATGTAATTTAAATTATTTTATTTTATTTCCTGAAAGTTGAAACTAATAAAAACTCGTAAATACCTTGGGAGATATCCCTGTTCCATTTTCACTTGGAATCTAACGTGGATCGTTGAAGAAATAGAAAGTGTGCCAAAAATAATTCGTTTCGATCTATTTGCCCACGCACATTTGTATTATAGTTCCAGTGATTAGTCATTAGGATATCGAATGTCCAAATATAGTCAAATTCGTCTACCAGATAATCCTGATGTGTGCGTGAGCGTTCTTTCGGATATATTGAATGGTTGTATTCAGCATTTTTTGTTCCAACGAGCGTCAGTATTACTTTGCATCGTAATTTGTAAGGCTCCCACCTACTCAAAAATAAGAATCTGTATGTCACGTTTATCTAGTGGTACAAAAGCAATTAATTGAAAAACAATTTGTGATTTGTTAATATACAGGGTGGATCATCAAATTTGGATAAAGCGCTGTTGTTGGAATGGATCCGTTTAGTGGTGATGTCACAAAGAACATATGACAACACTGCGCACTGTCCTTAAGAAATTGTTGGTTTTTGTTTGTTCGGTTTTAAACCTTATTTACTCTGCCAATTAGGATAAAAAAATAATATAATACGTTTCCAATATTGTTTGTCTGTATTACTTAGCAATTTAACTAAACATAATTAGGTCTTAAGTATGCCTCTGTAGTCAAGAACGGAATAAAATTACAATGTATGGAATTTCAGTCATTTTGTAGACCGTATCACCTTATGCATAAGATCGACAATCCAACAGCTCATCAATTCCTGATTTTCTTGTGACAGTGGCCTCTGTTGCTGTTAAGTGTGACGTCACACTGAACGAGTCAATTGAGGTGGGTTTGTTTTGCCTTAAGCTGGGTCTTCACCAGTGTTGCCATAGTAACAAACACAAAAACAGTGAGAAGAAAAGTTCCTACCAGCCTATACGAAATATCGCTACTACGCCGCCACGTCTTTTTTCAAATTTTGGGGTCAGGAAGCTGTCAATATTAAATAAAAACAATGCAAAATAAGCTTTATTAGGCACATTAGGACAAAATTTTGCTAAAATAGCTTGAAAATTAAATAAAATGTTCCAATCTTTTGTTTAGGAACAACAACCGTCTTCGCATGGTTGAGCCGCCTTGTATACATATTTCTTATTTTTCGCTATAACGGTACGTGTATCTATGTATAGTTATTTATTAAAATGCGCCTTTACCATATTATGAATAATATAAATATATGAGATGAACAACATTTATTTAAAATGACATAATAACGACATGTTTATAATTTTCATTTTATTGATATTTGTGCACTGATTAAATTGAGTATGTGTAAATCGCCATGTTTGTTTGACATTTCATCAGGAGACTGTTCAACAGTTTAACAAATATTTATAATATCACAGCAGCGTATGATGTCTACGAAAAGCTTCTCATTAGGATAGTGACATATTCAAATGCCCCGATCACTATTATTATTAATTTATAAATATCGGGAAATAACGAAAATCAAGTTAGTGACCTTGTACTCCTTTTAACACCATTGTCTGTATGTAACTACTAAAAACACATATTGTGAATCATGGTTCCATGATATTGACTTACTTTTTCATCATTTTCAGTCATTGCAAGATTTGTTTTTAATGATTAATAAGTTTACCTTGTTTCTATATAGCATAAGATTAATATTTATTACAGTTACATGGTAATTACCTGCAACAGCAACTTATCTGAATCTAATGAACAGTCATTTGCTTTCTTAGAAACCAAAACAATGGCAGTGTTGTTGGCACTCATTCATATCAGTGCAGCTGCTCTTTTAGACACATAAATCTAGACAGGTGCTTCATTTTGACATTTCACTAGCGGCATTCTTCATACCGCTTGACGATTACTTACTTGTTTTTTTCCGCTAGGTAGAAGCTTGTAATCCGGAACAAATGGCCCAGCTCGGGATTTGAAACACACCTTCCGATCGGTCGAACGCCCTGGACAACCAAGGTGCCTAGTTAGCTCAATTGTCCAGAGCGTCCACACTGGAGCATTTTTTCCCGACCCTGTATTTTATTATGGCTTCCTGTCACTCATTTCGTTGATCGACCTCTCGTTTTGTCGCTCACGCACTCAGAGGTATCAAGATGCTTTCTAAACCAGCCAATCAATAGTTCTTCTACCTCCAATGCATAATTTTCATAAAAAATCGCTATAGGTCGGTTGACCTTGAACTTCCAGTGCAGTGGTATCACTTTAAAAATGAAGATTTTTAGATAGAACGTTAGAGTTGAATCTTGAAAATATTGATCCACATCACGATTTCAAAACCTACTTCACGATAACGAAAGTCAAAGCGATTTTTCTTTGACCACTGCGCGGGACGTAAAAAGTCAACCTACTGACGCCATATTTTTTATTGTAACAGTTTATCCGACGCTGCCAAAAATATACTATTCGAACCAAGATTGAGGGATTAACTGTCTTTATCTACCCTGTAGATCTGATCTGTATTTTCTCGTATGGACTAGTTACCAATGCAATGCAACCACCCAGTGATCGTGATCGTGATGATCGGCGTAGTGCCGCTAAATGTAGGCGATGCTTTGTCTGGTCGACTGGTTACGGTACTACATAGTAGATGACCAGGAATATTCTTCTTGTTAGTATAATATACGCAGTTTGCTGTATCTTCCTTATTCGTTTCGGGTAGCTCAAAAAGATACTGTGATCAGAACTATGCTATAAGTATGAGGGAGATGAATATGATAGATCTGATCTGTCTTTGCTCGTATGGTCTAAGGAAGCGGTGTTCCAGATGGGTGCCACATTTGTTGACCAGTGAGCAAAAAGCAACAAGAGTTGATTGAGCTAAGTTGATGCTTGAAAAATTGGATAATGGGCACAGTGAAAACATTTTCAATATCATAACCGGAGACGAAACATGATTATATCATTATAATCCCGAAACTAAACAGCAGTCATTAGTTTGGTGCTTTGAAAGTGAGCAGCCTCCAACGAAAATTCGCCGTTCCAAGAGTGTTGGAATGAAAATGGTCGCATCATTTTTTTTCTGGAAGTGGATACATCACAACGGTAGCCTTGGAAAATCAAAGGACAGTTACTTCTGAATGGTATATAATCAAATGTGTTCCTGTAGTCTTCCAGGAACTATGCAAGAGCCTTCCAAAGACTGGTCTGTGGGGTATTCAATGGCACCATGACAACGCACCCGCCCACAGCGCCGCAAGAATACTAGATTTTTTTGCTGAACAGGGTGTCAAACTGTTGCCTCACCCACCTCATTCTCCGGACCTAGCTCCGTGCGACTTCTTATTCCCTAACATCAAAGAAAAGTTACGAGGTCGCCATTTTTTCACCGATGAAGAGGCAATCGCTGCATTTGAGGAGGAAATTAGCTACCTTTCAAAAAAACGTTAGTCAGATGAATTTGACAAGTGGTTTTACCGAATGCGTAAATGTATTGAGGTAGGGGGAGAATATGTTGAAAAAACAGAATAAAAGTTTAAAAAAAAACCTTGTAGTTTTTCGGTATCTAATAACTTTCAGCGTGACCTACGTATCGTCGTGTAACAGTCGACCTGCCCTGTGTCCGGAGACAACAGATCTAAAATTTAATCTAATCTAAAATAAGATATTCTCGAAAGCAATAGAGCTCTGGTATCACAATTACAATAAAGAGTTGACGAGTCGCTGCTGTGTTGTTATCGAGAGAAACGCACATACTGAACCGACAAAGTTTACGCATTTTTTTGGAAAAACACGAGTCTCTAAATATACCGACACAGGCATTTTGCACACGATCCCCCGCTGTGATACCCGGCGATTTACAAAAATCTCCAAACAGTTTTTGAACGGACGCCAACAGGCTCTGTTTCACAATAAGTTCGCTAGGTGGACAGCTGGACAAGTTACCTCGCTTACACTCCAAGACAAAAGTAAAGTGTTCACATATGTCCATGATAGCACCTGTGCTTGCTATAAGAGCTACAGAGAAGAATAAAAGAATAGTGCGGGAAAATCTCTTTCCATTCCAAAAGTGTGCGTTATGCGGATGAAGTTTCAAAATACAGACATCTATCGTATTATCTTACTATTTTATGCCTCGGAAGCAGTAAAAGAAGAATCTTGGGCATTTTCTTATTTTTGACTGCTCCACGCCACTACTAACTACAACTAAATAGCTTTTTTATTCTTCGCCATTGTAGTAATTTTCTGAGTTTATTCAAAACAGGAATGGCACTTTTCGATTTATGGAGGTGGCAAGGATTACAGGACTGATGATACACACAGATAGAAACACAGATAGACCCACGGAAATGAGTGGCAGGGTGTTTAGATGATGTGTATGTCATGAACCATAAAAAAATGATATCTGTAATTCGCAACTGCTGGCGATTGAAGTGGGAAGTCCAACTATTGACTAAGAGCCAGTGAAGTAAGAATTACACACGCGTTTTGTATGCGTATAGGGTATTATGGAACCTCCAAGTCTGCCAGGAAAATCCTGTACAAAAATGTATATCCACGATTTCTAGTTCTTAACTGTTTGACGTCTGAGGACTGAATGACTGTTCCAATATATACAAAAATGCTCATCTCCGATGTTCCATAACCAAATTTCGAACAATCTCCACATTCGAGAGGCCTAATTTGACAACTGCTCACATGTTCTGGATGATTTAATACAGGCTGATCTTTTCTTAGCTGCTCCGGAAGCTAACGGAAATCCTGGGTATATGCCTGGGTACACCTAGATTTTTTTAAAGTGCTCTTTGACCTCTACAAGCCTATGTAATTTTTCATTCGATACAACATCATGTTATCTCTCAGGATTTTTTGATTTTTCAATAATTAATGAATGCAGTTTTGCACAGGATTTTCCTGACAGACTTCCATAATACGCATACAAAACGCGTGTTTAATTCTTCTTCAAATCCGCGATGACGTAGGGTCGAGTTTCATTTGCTCTTATTCTAGTAGTAGAGCTGTAACAACTCTGCCAAGTAGTATTTTCTTGTCTAATGGAAATTCGGTGTTTCTCGAATTTTGTACTTTTGCCCAGCATTATATATTGGAACCTATTTGTAACAAAACTGAAACAAGTGTACAAAACATCGGCAGATCTATTACATGCCATCAATCTGCGAGTATAAATAGATAGATTTGAAATTATTATAGTGCACTTTACAGAATGCACGTCTCGTTTCGGTAATATTATTTATATAGTAGATTAGCTATAATTACATCAAAATATTAACACTATTAGTAAATACTGATATTGTGTATAAATTCAATAATACTTCTGCTAAATTTGATGATACCCACAAGGACATTTTATTTGATGTTAGTTGCCAGCGAATCGGTAAAACTGATTCTGAATATAAAGACTCATCCACCCAGGGTGGGATTTAGGTGGCTAAAGGCGCACACCAAACGTCACGACTGAGGGGGGGGGGGGGGGGTGTGAAAACGCATGCAAGGGGCGCATAAACAGGCAATGAGAGTATCGCAACAAAGGTATACTCAATTGAACTGGTGAATTGGGCAATTAGAAATACAATCATCATTCAACTTTAAAAAGAAAGATTCCTTGACATTCCTCTTGGAATTGTAATATCCTCACCAGGTCGAGCTTGCATTGCCTAGAACGAGCGTCTTCTCGCAGTGTTTTTGGAGCGTCATAGGCTTTCTGCTTTTGGCAGAGGTGCTGCCTAATATGGTGAAAATCGGTTAGATCGAAAAAATCCTTCTTACTCCCCTGGTATTTGTTGGCGAAACATCAGATGTTTTTCTGAAATCGTTGCACAAATCTCCAATGAAAATCAGCGTGGGTTCAAAGTCGACGAATAAAAGTTTTCCATGATAAACATCTCGTAAAATCTCTAGCTTTTGTATTGTACGAGGTCTGTCCAAAAAGTACCCGATCCCGTCGGTGGCTCATCGTAAGCATGGATTTTCCTCACCCGTTCGACTAAACCAGACCTTTTCAGAGGGGTTTCCTAATATCAAAGTAGTTGTGGGAGTCATTTTGTAATGTGTCTTCACTGGAACCGTCTTCATGCCAACGAATCGGTGCTTAATGATCGCAGCAGGCCACAGAGAGAGAGAGAGAGAGAGGAGATCAGGGCCCCAGGGGGTATCTGGAATCTGAGCGCCTTGAAAACCTGTAAATCTTAGCGGCAAAAAAACCAAATCATATTGAAAACCTGAAAACAACTGTAACGTAACAACCCCCCCCCCCCCCGGGGCATCCTGGGTCCCCTTCCTCTTGTTGGGTCTAATCCAGAGTAGTTTATCGATCTGTGTCGATAATTGGAAGAAAGAAAACTAACTCTCTGTCAAAAAGTGGAGTTTAGTGCTAGTAAGAATCAATATTTTAATTATCAAATAAGAGGCATACAGACGAGTATCAAATTCTGCTGTACCTGAGCCAAAACAAAATCATCGAAAATCGCTAGTATGGCTTTCAGAAGCAGACATCTTCCAGAGCGTGGTACGAGGGCCTTCTGGTCAAGCTTGCTGCACATGGGCTGGCACCTGGTCTATGCTAATGATTGTATAGTGTGCTCAGGAACCTATCCTCATTCGTGGTGATAGAGAGATCAGTACTATCCCAAGAGATATTAAATGCAATCCACACCAACGAGAACCTCAAAAAAACTTGTTGAAGCGGGATCTATGAATATAAGGGGGCTCGTGAGACCAAATTCCTCGCTTGAGAGCCACATTATTATTTTTGCACGCGAGTGCTATGAAAGCTTTAACCAAAAAGAACACCCACAAGGTGTGATTGTCCAGTTGTCTCAGTTTAGGGTGGCTGAATACTCAGTTTTGGGAGCGTACGAGGGGGCCGATGAGGTCTAAGTACTATGATCTCCACAGATTACCTCTCTTCCAATAAAGAGAATAGAACTTGTCGTGAAATGACTATACCTTCCCAGATGGACGTCTCAGAATCTGGGTGTTCTATTCCGCTATAGAAAATTGTATTCACTGGAACAACTACCATCAAAAACGTGTGGCTGATCCTTATGCAAAAAATTCTACAATGGTGAATGTTTCACTGAGATGTCTCGAATAATAACACCGACAGCAAATGCTAGAAAAGCTCATTCTCGCCAGTTCGAACTTCCAATACCTCGAAGGAGCCTCTTGCAAAAGTCGTTCTATCGGAGAAACTCAGTGTTGTATCATGGTATCTCAGGAAGTTATCTCCTTGATATATAGGTACAGGTTATAGCATTTGAAAGGGTTAATGTGAACAGCCAGTTATCCTTTCACATCGCTTCTGGAGCGGATAGTTTTTATGTCTTTATGAAAAGTTATCTATATAAGGAGGAACGAAGGTTGGAAACTTACCGGACAGACCTCGTATGTGCGACATTATGAATAGATGTGATATTCGAGCTGTTTAGCTCTGAAATATTACGCACATTAAAACATACATTTAATGATCTACTCTGTATCCTTGGCCATCTTCCAAATTTCGTGTATAGGTACTTCAAAGTAGTTCTTAGTTTTTAATATTTTTATCGCTTGCAGTGTGTTGCACATTGTATGATTTATCACATCTCATTACGGTGTCGAAGTAATAACCAAATGCATTAAAGTGGGTCATGTTGCAAATAAACCTAATCGAGGTTGATCGCATAAAAAAAATCACATACCTGATTCAAAATATCGAAAAATTGCAGGCGGACTTTGCTTCCGATTTTCAAATACAAAAAAACACTATTTTGTGCTCTGAAGTCATTCTACTCTCTAATTGGCGAGGACGTATTTTAATCGCGAAAAATTGGGAATTCCCGATATTGTTGGGGATTTATACCATTGATGTCACTCATTTTATTATAACTCATAAAGTACTTATTGGATTCTAGTGAAACTAGTTTACTAGTGTGACAAGGCCAAGCAAAATTTGTAGTTAGTGAAAATTGGTGCAGTGGCGGCGGAACAACCACCAAAAAGGGAAAACCTCATATTCAAGTGTTTCCCTCTAACGCCCATTGGCAACTTACGAAGTCATAGGTCCGAACACCTGGGTTGCCTTGAAGCGGCAACAGATGTCCCTAACGACATCTGTCAACAAAGGTGCTCTCTACAGTTAGACCTCCAGGTTATACTGACGCGTCTAGGCTAATGACGAAATATGCATGCTTAAAGCAAGTCTGATGCATAGCGGAGAGCATACACTTGATATCAGTTGTCAGCTTCAGATGTGAATAAGCCGAGATAACGGTACATCGTAAATAGTGTTTACGAAGAACAAGAGATGTCGCTGTAAATCAGTTCACCCTTGTTAATAGAGGTCTGTTTCCGCATGAAGTCAGTCCAGGTGTTAGGACCTTTGACTTCGTAAGTTGCCAATGGGTGTCCCCATAGAAAGCGACACTTGAAGATGAGTTTATGTTGCTATCACACCCTTTACTGATTGCTCTCTACAGTTAGACCGCCAGGCTGTACTGGTCTGATGCATAGTGGAGAACATACACTTCGTTTTTAGAAATTTCCGCGCCCCTGATTGTTTTCTAAAAATTGGAGGAGGGTTGAAAATTGAAGTAATGGCGTGAGGTGGCGAGGGAAGATTAAAAAAAATCAGTTGGTGGTAGAACATGCTCTATAATCCATCAATATTCTGACCCTGGTATTACTTCGTACTTTTTGAGATATCTCTCTAGTGGCAGCAGAGTAATACTGAAGCTACGTATACATAAAACAACGCACGATATTCTACCGTTCTAGCGATACTGACGGTTGCCAATTTTTCCTCTGACACACCATTTTTTTTAGTTCCAGTTAATGCACATTTCTATTTGATGTAGATGATCATATGATGAGCTTTTTTCTATACATAACAATTGCTTGGAAAATTAACCAACAGTGCTGAAGATGAAAAGTGCATTTTAACCTCAATTGAAGTATCATTGCCATTTCTGTATCAATTTAACTATAAAAATATTCATAGCTGCAGAGAATATTGTCGCAAAAGTTTGAAAGTGTGAAATAAAATGCTGTTCCACTCAACATTCAATTGCAAACCAATGCAAAAAGTTCAAGATGAAGTTCTTCTACAAATGAACCAGATTTTAAGTGCGGTCAAATTAGACCGAACTACAAATAATTATGTAATATTATTGAGATTATGTTTGTACTCACTCTTTCCTTTTCTTTTTCTTCTTCTTCCGTTCTGAATCTTTGAGATTATCTCCTTTGAATGTCACCAGTTTGAGTTCTAACTGTTGACAGTCTTTGCTTTGCTCTTTATGGCTGTTGCTTTTGAGCTCTTCCGCAATTCGCAGTAATGTTTCTTCTGGTACACTGCCTTCTTTTCTTAGCTTTTCCACCACCTCATAAATAGAAAAATTACTCGATAAGATATTTGTTTGTTGTCACATTAGGGAGAAGGTAGATCATATTCAGGGGTTAAACATTTTTAAATAAGTTTAAGTTGATTTTTTTGTATTTTCAATTTTTTATATTTCTTCTTGAAGCATCTGTTTATTGTTTCTCCCATGACCAGTTATTCTCTGTGATATTGAAAAAATAAGACGCTCATAATTTGTGTGTATAGTTTGATAATGGAATTTTTTCTCCTCGTCAGTGAAAGCGAACCGGGGGGGGGGGGGGGGCGATTGAGCCAGAAGGAAGTATTGTGATTGAAATCAATTAGCGGCCAGATGAAAATATAATAAATCAAAAAGACAATAATAATATAAGTTTTAGAAATTACAATATCACAAAAGTGATCATAAGTTGTCATTCAAATCACAAAAATGATAAGTTCCGTGGACTGAAAATTTTTCAACGATATATTCGACTCAGATGTATAATATACTTTGGATACTTTTTAAAGGGGATTTAGTGAGTATGCCATATTTCGGGGAGTCTCACACTTCGGGCAAAATGTCTCATAGAACAACTCTGCCAAACTCTTTCGTCTGAGAGGGGCTATAAAAGAAAAAGAAAAATGAAAACAAATCTTCTTAACTCCATTTTTGATTATTTTA
This sequence comes from Bruchidius siliquastri, assembly GCA_949316355.1. Taxonomy (NCBI): domain Eukaryota; kingdom Metazoa; phylum Arthropoda; class Insecta; order Coleoptera; family Chrysomelidae; genus Bruchidius; species Bruchidius siliquastri. The sequence goes on along the minus strand of OX438532.1, from coordinate 36,728,949 downwards.
TGACATAGGTATGATATTTAACATTGCGGGCAGCTAAAACAAAATAGTGGGCAGATAAAGAACGCCGACTGCCGCAGCCATAATTCTCTATCGTTTGCCGCAACCAATTAATTCCAAGTTTGATACCTCGGCCATCTTATCAGCACCGTTTCCCGCTTCCTTCCCCCCCGTCGTCGCTTCCTCGCCGCTCTCGCCCGCTTTCCGCCGATTGATATCCAGTACCAGTTGGAGCAGTTGCACCACGATGTCTTCCTGAGGATGGGGTTGCGTTTGCGGCTGTAACTGCGGCGCCTCCTCGTCTTCGTGCTGTTCTCGATTGTTGCTCATCTGCTGGAAATAGAACGAGAATCGGTCGATATAGTGCGCGTTGATATTTCCGCTGGTGACGTCATGCCAGGAGATTCATTGTAGTCAAGGGTGGGTTCGTGAATACGGATCAGATGGGGGCGGTTTTCGAGGTTCTTGTTGAACACGGTTGTTAGAAAATACGATTTTTGTGAAGTGAACAAAACACACACCACCACATGTAAATTGTAGATGCTCTTCCAGCATGCAGATAAAAAGATTGTGTACTTAACACACAGTTTCACAAATACAACTCTTTTTCTTCCAGTGACGCGTTTACCCAGATCATTTGCCATCTAACTAACTAGATCCGATTATGGATACAAAGCTAGAACTCTCAAATCTAGCATACTATTCATCCTGTCTCTGTGACCTTTTTTTCTCTGTCTTAGGTGAAATATTTTTTGGCGACTGCATTTGCACTAGTATTGGGAGAAACCCCTAAGAAACCTTAACCATCACCGTCAAAATGTCCTTGAGATATTTCATGTGACAAACTATTTTATTCCTTGAGCTATTTCATTCTTCTTAATACATTCTATGACTCAAGATAATTCTCTTATCTTAAAATAAACTCAAAAGTGTTACCGTCTAATCAGATATTGCTGTCAAAAAGGCCGGAAGTATCCGCGAAAATATTATACATAAATGAAAAGTAATAATCTATTTTCATTTGCGCAATATATTGCCGATTGCTAGTTAAGTACATCATTCACCATAAATTTAAATAAGGCCTGCTGGATCAACAAATTCACTACATATATTTCGCAAAGTCGGCAAAATAATAGGGTTTATATTCTCTAAACTCTATGTTTGTTTCCATTTGACACTCAGACTATAAAATGCTATGAAATATGGCCGAATTGGGATTATTATAAAAATGTCGAGTAGTAAATGATGTTATCATGTTATGTTTTGTTCCCGCTGTTACAGTACCACCGATGTGAAACGTGGCGTCAAGTGAATTATTGAATAATTAAATCTTTCATAAATCAAAAAAATCCCCAAAACTTTCGATAACAAAAAATGTGGCGACCTAACAAAAGCCATCTACGTATATTATATTTATCTAATGTGACCGTTCCTCAGGCCTCAGTATTGTTTAATAATCGGTACAGACTGTTAACATATACAACATCACGCGTTGTTAAATGGATAGATACGTATAACTCTGCTTCCAATGGATCTATAATGTCTCAAATATGTCTCTAACAACAGCACGAGTATCACCGTGTCCAATTTTTAACCACAAAAAAATGACAACATCCAAAAACAAGGTTTAAGCTTTTTTATTTTTTTTTCGACTTTAACTCCGACGTAACTAAAACGATTTGCAAAAATTACTACTAGTCCTTTCGATAGTAGCAAGTAGCAAGTCCGAGTGGCACTTTTAATTGTAGAGGGGCTAAGGACTGGCCGTTAGGCAGACAGACAGACTTAAATGAACGATTTTAGTCGTGAAACATCATAATATCTATAATTTGAAATTAAAAATTAGAAAAATCATGTTGATTGGCTCAAAATTTCTTACGTGGGAGCTTTTGGAGTCGTTGATTGCTATAAATTTCATGTCAAAATAACAAAAATTCACCCCCTTCGCCGTTAATGATCACATGAAGTAATTAATACTAACTGCAAAAGTATAGAACATCTAAATAGCACCTAATTTTTGGATTTTTCTGATTATCAGACCTTTATACTCATAATGAATCATTGAACAATGCAGAGTCTCACAAAAACATAACTTTCGAGATGATCATCGGAAAGGTGTTGTTGCAATTGCAATTTAATAACAATCGATACATTTCAAGCCCGATTTCAAACTCAATAATAGTCAATAACCATCAACACTCATCTCCAGGCGTCGCGCACGGTGGCGCTGCACATTGACAACTTACGAAGTCAAGGTCCTAACATTTGAACTGCCTTAAAACTCCATTTTGCACGGCTCTTGGTGATGAGTGTGCATTTTGCTATCACACCCTTGACTGAGTTATGTATATGTGTACCACCCAGTTACTCTCTACAGAAATATAAATAAATTCTCAGACCAAGAATATGTGCTTTCATTCAAGTACACCATGTCTTCCTATATGCGCGAAGCTCTAACAAATTGTTAGATCATATAGAGCAAATTTCAGTAAATATATTCAATCCAAACCTGGGAAAGTATTGGAAGAGTTAAAAGTGAGAATACCAAAATCTCAAATTCATATCATAATCTTGGCACAAAACAGAGACTGTTGAAAAGATATACGTTACAATTTAAAATAGAACTTATTCACAACTAACACATCACTCATATCACATCAACACCTGCACACTTTTATGAGATCCTCACAACAGTAACAACCCCAACTTTTTAACAGCACATTTATCCTCAGAGCTGGTTGATCAAAATTAAATCCAATAGAAACTAACGGGCGCAGAAGCAGACACATGCGTACCGCTGAATTACCGTTGACAAATATGGCGATGGCAAACAAGTCAATGAATTACTTGGAGGGAATAGCAAGATGTTCGTATTCTTGATTGAAGTACACGAAGCTCGTTGGAAGATACGATTACCTTACAAAAAAATGGAATGCCTGTTAGAAAAGCATTGAAATCTTAGTTTCTTGGTTCAAATTAATAACAAATTTCTTATCAAGTAAATTGTCTTAAGAGTAAGATCAGATTTTCTTGTCGTGAGAATATCTTTACAAATATATCGAAATTTTTGAATTGAGAATTTGTTTCTGAGTGTGTAGGATTTCGTAAATTCCCTCTCTTGTTGCTATTCGAGCGATAGTTTCAGAGAGATACCGATTACCGCAAACAAATCGACACCAAACAACATTTTGTTCGACTTTTGACCAGCTTCTCGGGCGTTTCAGTCCCATTGTGTGCCCCTTGAGTTGGAAAGTAAAAAAATTCATTCAACCCAACCAGCTCTTAGTCTAAAGTTAAACGTACCAATACATGCACGAATTAAAACCCGTGGGCTTGTGAAGGAAGCGCGTATTATACAATATCCCCATTGTATACCAAAGAAGTGCATGCAGCGCATTTGGGAGTGTGCTGTCGATTAAAATTTCGACAAAATGACCTGCCCCCTCCCCCGCCCATGATCAAGAAAGCGGCCGCGAACCACGAATCAACTTTTTCAATCGTATTCTGACGGTGACTCTGCGCGGCCAAACACGCGTTACGCGTCTCGAATCCTCCTGTCGTTTGACACGAGTGTCATCAACGGTTCTGTCAGTCATCGGCTCTGAGAGCGGCTATTTTCGAGATCCTTCACGAACAAATTTTCTATTTAATTAAACACACGCGGTGAACGGTAAAAGAAAAAAAAACTGGAAAAATGGTGAGTCATTTTTTAGCTTCTCAGAAAATGAGCAGTGTAATTAAGTTTATTTTATGAAGAATGCATTATCTTTTCGGAATACGTGAGTTCTATATGGATGAAAAGATATGTCATGGAAAGGTTCATTCAAATTACTATATATTCTAAAAGCTACAACTGTTCATTGAATAATTTACTAAATAGTTATTTGCAGACTCAAAGATAACAGTTCAGGCATAGGGTTTTTAGAATTGGATTAAAAAATATCACGATCTAGATCATTTATGATTTGGAAGATTCCTAAAATTATCAAGTTTTGAAAAATCTTCATATTCAACAAGATTCCTAAAAGTTATTATATGTGGATCAGCAGCTCTGAAATCCAAAAAATATCTTTATTAAACTGATGAATAAAACTGCGCATGAAATACATTCAATGTACATGTATATGCCATTTTTTATGATGCTAAATGAGATTTTCGTAACTCCTCATGATCTCTACTCAATTAAAATGCAGTATTCTATAATAAAAGTCGCTAAAAGAAAAATAGAGTAATTTGCTAAATGAGATTTTCGTAATTCCTCATGATCTCTAATCAGTTAAAATGCAGTATTCTTTAATAAAAGTCGCTAAAAGAAAAATTTTCAAATTTAGGAAGAATCGGCAATTACGCCCTGATATATCGTATAATATAAAAATACTTGTTCCTAAAGTTTTCCTTAAATCAAAAGGACGCCTTATTGTATCGTATTTCCTTGAGGTTCAAGGTATTGGAGGCAGGGTAATCTGTCATAATCACAGCATCTAGACCCCATTCGGCCCTTTGTACCCTCATACTCAGCCACCCTAAAATCTGTAAGAAAGTGGTGACACCACCCAGAGGAAATTTGTACTCAGTAGTTTCTTTAAACATCTACTTCAGTCATGTAGATTGTAGATGTTCTTACTTGGTGAAACTCGTCCATCATGTAGATAAAAAAATGTGAATTTGGATCTGATAATACAGAAAATGGAGTATTTCCTTCTGAAACAATTTTAACCTTTTTTATTAATCTCATATATTTTGTTATTTATACACTCATTTCAATTGAGCTGAAAATATTGGTTCTATGAAAATACACCCAAACGATTTAAATTTTGCGCGTCTCACAAATCAAATTGTTTTGAAAAAAGCGGCAGTAAATCTATACGCGGGATTTATGTGAAATTCCCTGCTATAATAATTCATCAACTACTTTACTGTTCATACCTCGCAACTGTTCTTCTTCCCTGTTCCCCCTTCTCGCTCTTAATTCCATTTTACCGGTTTGTACATAACTCTGTATTATTGTAACTTTTCATACTGTGTTGTATACTACTTCTGAATTCAATCGCCTGAATTGCCAAGATTTACCGGGAGCACTGAATAACGACAATTCCCCAATGCAACCTAATGAAATCATTTGCTATGTGTTGTGCTGAACAATGCTGGTATAATATACATACTGCTGGTAAGCCGTCTACAAAAAATACAGTTGGACAGTCAAAAACTGGAACATCTCAACCCCCAGCGTATAGCATTATTTGTCCTCGCTCACCTCTACGAGATCCATTAGTACACGTCCGTGTTGGGTATTTATCAGTTAAATTATCAAGTCAATCAGTGATAAGTTACACAACACTTGCCGCCCTCTATGGAAAAGCCCAGTCAAAAGTCGTAACACCTGGACTGCCTTGAAGCGGCAACAGATGTTCCTTACGAAATCTGTCAACAAGGGTGAACTGATTTACAGCGACATCCCTTAACTGGGTTAAGTAGATACCACCCGATAGCTCTCTACAGTAAACCGCCAAGCTATACTGAAGAGACTAGGCTAAAGACGAAACATGCATGTCTATAACAGGTCTGATGCATATAGCATATAGTAAAAGGATTTACGAAGATCAAGGGATGTCGCTGTCAATCAGGTAATCCTTGTTGACAGATGTCGTAAGGGACATCTGTTGCCGCTTTAAGGCAGTCCAGGTGTTATGACCTTTGACTTCGTAGGTTGCCAATGGGCGACACTTGGAGATGAGTTGATGATATTTATTAATTAAATAATGTGAAAAGATTGACTATTTTCCTAATTATTAATCGCGAGTGTTCACAATTAGAATTAATTATGTTAACTGTTGAAAATCACGATTGACAATTAATTAATTGCAACACTGATATTAGTGATAAAAACTACTGGTAATATGTTTTTTGTGATTTTCAGTTAACCTTATATATTGTTATGATTTCAAAAATAGAACATACACTCATTTATTATAATATTTATAATATTTTTATTTTTATTACTATTATTTATCTATTTATTTTCTCAGAGCTCTGCTTCCACTGAGCCTAAGACCTGCCACCAATGCAAACAAGTCATTTCCGGAGGCGTAAGTATTCATGATTTTTGAAATTTTCAGACTTTAACAAGTGTGCAATATTTCATAAAATCGCTAACATAGACGATTTGCTGCGAAAAAATACGGGCAGCTGCTGTATTGACTCACTCAGCGGGATATAAATTTAAAAATACTGAAATCGTGAATGAAATGGCAAGTGTTCAATAAATTTGTGTTTTTTATTCGCGTTGCTAACTTTAGATTACTCTCTGTGTATCATGATTCATACACTTAAGCCGTGATTGGAATTTTCCGATGTAATTTTTTTTGTATTTTTATTCCACCTAATGGAACAATCGTGTAAAACCTATAAAATCTTCTTATTTGTTAGAATGTATGATAAATTGCAAATACTTCCATTTTTGTAACCTTTGTTGTGATTTTTGATGTTTCAAATTCAGGCCTACAGGGAAATGCAGTATTAGAAGGGATTAAAAGTTTTTTGCTCTTCAGATTTTCCTGCCGAGGATGAATATCCGAAAATTTCGGAAAGATACACAGTTCATTAATTGTTTTTTGATGTTCAAGATTTTTGGGGTTTGGGGCATTATTTACGAAAGTTGCCCTGTACACAAGTATGAGGGGCGGAACATTTCAAAGGGCTTCGGGCGGTTATTTCGTTCAATACGACCATATTTATCTCAATAATGGAATAGTCTCACCACGTAATACAATCTCTACAATCTACGAAATAGTATTTTTTTATTTGACATTCGCACGCAGGCACAAGAATATGTTTCATAATTTGTGCATGAGGCATTATTTTCTTTATTTGTTAATTTTTTTTGATTTGTTTTTGAGTGTTGTGTGTTTGCATGTAGAACTAACAAATTAATTTCAGGTGCTGACGGCGCTAGGCAAATCTTGGCATCCTGACCACTTTTGCTGCAACGAATGCAAAAAGCCAATAACCGAAAGCAAATTCCATACTAACGATGATAAGCCCTACTGCACTGTTTGCCATATTAAGCTTTTCGCTAAAACGTGCCATGATTGCAAAGAACCCATTCTGGACGTGAGTTCCTATATTTCTTATTTGCTTATCAATAATTCTGATAATTCACATGCATTTGAATTATTTTTGAAAAGATTAGAATCTTTAGATCTTCAGAAATGCTTGAAAAGGGAAGATGAGGATACTCAAACAGTAAAAGGCAATTTGTGAATTATCAGAATTTTTTTTGGAAGATATTACAATAAAAAATAAAATATTATTTTATCGATAAGGCTTCAAATCAAAAGCCTGAACACTACAGCATATGCGTTAAAAACCTTGAAAATTCGTACCTATAGATTAAAAGTTGTGTAATCACACAGTTTCACAAATAAAACTCTTTTAGTGACGCGTTTCGATTTAATAAAATCAAAACGCGTTTTATTTGTGAAACTGTGTGATAACTACACAACTTTTTATCTACATGATGGAAGAGTTTCACCAAGTGAAAGCATCTACAATCTACATAATTCGTATATAGTTTTTTATTGGAATCACCATGGAGGGTGAAGGATAAGGAGAAGCGTCTCTGTGTATCCAAAAGTGTCTATTGGAAGTGGTTGAATTATGGTGGCGCTAGTGCACGTGGGGAAATTATGAATGATGCGCCGAAAAATACTAAAGTAGGATAGATAAGTAAACAATGAAATAATAATTTAAGCTTTGTAGCACACTTTTGATTAATTATTAAAATCTCACAAAAATTGATCACTTCCACGCAGCTGTTTTTTTAGGTTATATTAACAAAATTATTTTGGACTACGTAAATAGTTAAGATTCTGTATACTGTAGTTCTATTAACTAATCTAGTCACAAAATGTATTAATTTGTTCAACCCAGCGCACTTCACTATTCACTGCTTACAGCTGGACACATCAACAGATCCCCCATAAGAGACAGGCCTCCTCACCTTTGCCCTAAATATTAAAAACCATGAAAATTCGTAAGCAGCTGTTTATTGGAATCATCATATTATTTGTAAAATGTCAATGTCACATCATCTTGGCGATTTACTTTCCGTATATCGGAACTAGCAAAGAACTCTATACACAGAAAACTCACCAACTGAATTTGAATATAAAACCCAGTCGATTTAAGTGGCTCACCGATTTATAAATATGCCAGAAATTAGTGTTTCAGATATCAGTAGATTTCAAACTGAAGGATCAGGAGACAAAACGTAAAATCAGTAGATTGCTGATTTTTTTGTCGGGTTGGCAGCGCTGCGGGTGACATGAATCATCGTAACCGAAAGTGCTGTCGGTACCAGCAGGGTTGTCAGATTTATGGAAATTTCCCTAGATCTAGAGATTCTTCAATCAATCTAGTGACTTAGGAAAAACTTTTTGAGGTTTTATCAAACTTAGTATAAAAATTACGTTAGAAAAAAGCAAGCGAAAATACCTTCTATGACTGGTTGTTTGCTTGAAAACGTCCAACCGAGAAATCACGATAATAAATGTCTATTTTGAGACACAAATAATAATTTTAAAACATGCGTCTGATGGACCTACATACATTACAATGACTATACTTTCAAGCGGTTTTATAGCATTTCTTGAAAGATCATAAATATATTTATTTTTTTAAGAACTGGCAACATTGATCAGTGATCGATAGACTGGGGGGGATATAAGACAGAATCGGATGGAGCTAGTTGATAATTTCACCTGAATATGATTGAACATACCTCATCAGTCGAAACGTTGTGAAATTCTCAAGATAATTAAGGTCTGTGCATTGTCTTCAAATTTCAAACATGGACGTTTTTTTGGTTTAGAAATGCGTACAAGCCATGGGTGTGAACTGGCACGAGGACCACTTCGTGTGCCAGGACTGCAAGAACAAGCTGATCGGCACCCAGTTCATGGAGGTGGGCGGCGTGCCGTACTGTCAGAAGTGCTACCTATCCAAACACGCGGACAGGTGCAAGGGCTGCAGTAAACCCATCGCCGACAAGGCCATCGTTGCCCTCGACGCCAAGTGGCACCAGATGTGCTTCCGATGCTCGGTAAGTTCAATGTTTTCCTTGCGCTCAAATATCTAGCGGACAGCCTGTCCATGAAAGATGCAATGGCAATCGTTCATCGAAATCAATAAATTATAGATTCAAAAAGGTTTAATAACCAACCTTGCTAAAAAGTAGCTACTAATGAAATATTTATACCAGTTTATATCAGGCACTCCCCACTTCCCTACAATAAAACACTTTATTTAATGAATCAATATACCCTTATTCCAAATTCATCAAAAATGATTTAAATCAAAGCAAAATATGTTTTACATTATGAGTACGTCAAATCAACTCACTATATTTCCTGTTACTATTCGACTAACCGGTATACAACTCTGCACATTCATCAAGATTTTCCCTTATATCCATAGTTTATATTAAACAGAACAAGAGGCCTAGGATTGAACCCTGTGGCACTTTTTTTTTGGTAGCGGCATTATCGGAGAATGTCTTGTTTTGTCACATTGATCAATCGTATGTAGTGTCAAGTGACGGCCAGATCAAGTAAAAATTAACACGTCTAATTATTATTTTGGATATTTTATGCTATTTTTGACAATTCTCCAACGTAATAACCTGAATTATTATCGTTAATGCAATATGTCATCTAAATTGCCCTGAAAACAGTTCAATTTTTATTTGTTGAGCTAGACCCACGTATGAAGCAGAAGTTAGCCTGCCAAAAATCATATTTCATTTTTCTTTCAAATTTTACACGTAACTTTCATGTCTGTTAATAGGTAACTATCTGCTAAATTCCACAAAAGCAATTAATCAATCCTTGAAATAAATTATAAATAACCAATATTGAAATAATTTTTTTTACTACCCACCTAAATGTTCTGAACTTCATAAAAATATTTATAAAATGATCAGTCCTTGTAATAAACGACCTAACACGAAACTTGAGCTGTTTTTGAATTTCTCGTTTTCTAACGATCTCCCGACTCCCGCTTATTGACATATGTAGTAAAATCAGATTGAAGTTCAAAGTACCTATTCATTATTCATATCAAAATCACAAAATAGTGAGATTTTCCTAAGCTTATGGTAAGCCGCCTATATCTGTGTTTATATATTTCAGGCGAAATCCCATATATGAGTTGTCAGATGTCCAAAAAAATATTATTTACGAGTCCATAAGTAACCCTGTCGCTTTAGAGTAAGACTGTAATCCACCTGCAATTCAAATTGATCTGTTTACAGCAGCATTTCTGTTTATTATGCGGGGTCACACTTGGCATTAGAAATTTAATATTGTTTCTTATTAGCGAGAACAGCGATGCTTGCCAAGAGGTATTTTCGGATATTCAGTTCTGAATTTCTTCAAAATTTATATATCTAGAGATGACTTAATGAAGCCAAAGTTATATTCTATATTTATTAATAATAGTCTAAGTGCCAGTGACACTGGACCCTACGTCATCGCGGATTTGAATAAGGAATACAAACGCGTTCAGTATGCGTATAGGAGATAACCCTCCATTTTCGAGAATTGTAATCAACCGGTAGATACTGTCCAAACTAAAGCTTCGGACTTCCATTGTCTTGAGAATATTTGTGTTTCACGTTTCGATTGATGGGGTATCCTCAATCGTCTTCAGGTCGAAGGATCGATCGTTTGTTCCGATGCCTCTTGTATACTTCCTCCCCCGTCTCCCCCGATCACTGTTAACAGGCATTGCTGCCGATCGCGGCGACTCAAGCTGCCCGGCGGATGATGAGTAAGCGCCGCTGAATCATCCCGGTTCAAATGCAGTATATCAATCTGGTTTATTGGATCTGCAGTAAACATTACCGTGGCTAGCGCTTAAAAATTTCAAACAATATCGCATTGGATGCTGCTATATTTAGGTGTTTTTTTTTTCAGAAATGCGAGAAGCCCATCATGAAGGACCAATCATTCCAAGTGGATGGCGGCAAGCCTCACTGCGTGAAGTGTTAAACGAAGACACGTAAAGTTCCCACGCACATAACCACCTAGGGTTTCAGCGCTAGATTCTTAACATCACATTCTCGGCAACATTTTTTGTGGACACGTCGAAGCTATACAATTATTATTATTATACACAGTCATTATGTTCGTTAATTGTTATTTTTATATAAAATTGTGTATTAATTTATAAATATATACATTTATGTACAACGTACTTATATATTTGTAAAGCTTTGCTTTATAATAAATTATTATTTTTTGGCTTAGGAATGTTTTTGGAAAGACTTGCCCGAAAGTATTACCAAATTAATCCTTGGAAGTGGCAGAAACGCGTAGATTCTCGTGATTTAGTCATCAATGATTCAGAAAATTTTTGTGTACATAATACCTTGTATGAGAAGTAAAAAGTTGATCCAAAACAAAATACCTAAAAAAGCAAAAATGTTATTTCAGTGTTAAAAAAATTGATACATTGAAAACTTACGAAGCCAAAGGTCCTAAGCCTGGACTGCCTTGAAGCGGAAACAGATGTCCCTTACGACATCTGTCAACAAGGGTGAACTGATTTATAGTGATCTCCCTTGTTCTTCGTGAACACTTTTACGATGTACTGTTATCTCGGCTCATTCAGATCAGAAAATGACAACTGATATTAAGTGTATGCTCTCCACTATGCATCAGATCTGCTATAGACATGCATGTTTCATCTTTAGCCTAAAGTCGTCAGTATAGCCTGGTGGTCTAACTGAAGAGAGCAATGGGTGGTATATATGTAACCCAGTCAAGGGTGTGATAGCAACATCAACTCATCTAAGTGTCGCCCTCTATGAGGACGCCCATCGGCAACTTACGCAGTCAAAGTTCCTAACACCTGGACTGCCTTGAATCCGTAAGTCGCCAATGGGCGTTCCCATAGAGGGCAACAATTGGAGATGAGTTGATGTTACTATCACACCCTTGACTGGGTTACGTATATACCAACCGATTGCTCTCTACGATTAGACCGCCAGGTTATACTGATGAAGACGAAATATCCATGTCTGATGCATAGTGGAGAGCATACACTAAGGTGGTATCTGTTTTAAAAAGCTTGCAATTGAATGTTTTGTATATGATTGAAAGTTCTTACATTGAGCTGATTGAGACAATGCTGACTACCTTCACACTGTACCGTCCAAGACATGCGCAGTACACCAAAAGCGTTCCAACATGATGTGTCGGTTAATGGGAAAATTCACAAACTGTGACCGTGAGAGGGACGGTTTTTGTACGGTACATAAGAAAGGTGGTGGAAACCGTTCCAACAGATTTCATTTCTCTACGATCACGGAAATATGAAAAGCTAACGATGTTCTCTGTAGTTATAGTAACCGTGGTTTCCATTGAGGCTTACCAAAAAACCTTTTCCTACCACTTACCTCATCATTATCTGTGCTACTTCTCATTTGTTCCATTTGAACCATGGTGGTAATATTATCTTCATTCACCGGCGTCATCACAGGCGTTTTCTTTAAGATGCCGGAAGACTTCTTAGTGAAGAGCTTACATCTGCTGATTGGTAGGCGTAACATATTATCTTGTACTTTTTCAGGTGGCGGACGGTGTCTGAATGCAGCTGTCTTGTATCTTGATTTTACAGAACGCAGTCTGAAATGATACTTGTAATAAGAGCAGGGATCTGTTTTTTATCTAACGTGTTTCTTGTACACCGATGAAGTGTTAGAAATAACATCGAATCTACAGCTTCGTGTATGACAACACCCTTATAACCTTGCATGGAATCAGACCCACCACTACCATCAAAAGCTGGTAATCATTAATCAAGTACTTGTAGTAGTACTTGTTGAAAATAATCTTTTCCTCAGGATTGTTCATAGACCCATTGGGGATTGATCACCTTGATCTCCCCTTTCTACGCAATTGGAGATTATACATTCCTATTCACATTGGCTTCAAAACTCTGTAAATTAAAACCATCAGGAAAAAAAGATCCTGATGGCTCATTTCACTGCGTTGCTCCGGTTCTCCAATAGAAGAGACTGTACATAGTGGAATAAATAGAATAGGAAAACAAAATGCTGCTTTCGCCGATATAAGGTCTCTTGGCATGGTAGACTTTTGCTTGGTTCCATGCAGGAAATGAGGGTGCTATCATCTGCGAAGCTGTAGATTGGATCCAATGTTATTTACAACAGGTCATTGATGTACAGCAAGAAAAAAGACAATGGAGATAGGACAATGGACAATGGAAATCACATGGGATTCCGGTGCAAATCTGACTTAATCTTATGAGTAATTAATAATAGTAATTGGTTATTCACTCCTTAACTAGAATCTAACTTACTTCTTTGTCCCTACGGATTCAGTCATTTTTCTCCACATGGCATCTCTCCTAAAAGTAGAGGTTGTGCTATACATTGAAAGCCTTGCAGCTAAACTATTCTTCTTGGCTTTGTTTCCTTCTGCTGCTACGTTTTCTGATATTTTCGGCTGCGGAAGACTATTTTTTGTAGTATGGGATTTCGCCATGCTTTCAGTAGATATGGCGAAAAAGTGGTCCTCTATCTTCTCTATTGTGAATTCAGCGCTTTGCCGGAAAATCTATGAACAATATAAAAGTGTCTTGAAACATATCAACCAATCTGATCTGATTCGTAGCAGATGGCAGGTTGAATGTTTGAACATATATTAGTTCATAAACTTTTCTTATTTATGAATTTTGGTACTTAAGTTATGAAAATGACACGATTGATTTTTACGAAAGCAATATAAGAAAAAAATACTGTGAAAGAAATTTTGATTGAAAGATTCGTCTATGGACCAATATGTAGTGATTATCGTTAAACTTGTCTGAAACATTCGAAATTCCTTGAAAATCATTATCATTTTTATCTGTTTTGTAGGTAAATGTATAAATGGTCATCTAAGTTTATATTGGAGGATTGACGAGGTCAAAAATTATAGATGGTAGAACGTCTTTTACCAACGCCACGAAAAATGTCCCCCTCTTTCCAACCCCCTTGCTTATTCCACCAAAAAAAAATTGAAAAAATTATCCGTGGCTTCGGAAAGATCCAAAAACGAGGTTTGCGCTTTTTTCGTTTTATGACGATAACACCGCCACCACTGAACCGATTTTCAGAAACGACAAAGCTTTATCGCCCTTCTCAGTAGTAATACTATAAATTGTTTTTGCGTTTTGAAGGCCAAAAGTTACAGAAAATATTACAAACAGACAGACAGACAGACGGACATCGGTGTTATGTAATTTTTTGTGATGAATGAGTTATGAAACCACAAGAATACATCATATATCGATTTTGCGATTCCAGTACCTTCCCCGCCTACTGGTGTCATTTATCTATGACATTCCTTTAGCGGATAAGCATTCATTCGAATGAAACTCTCATCAATAAGCTGTAGAAGCTTTCAAAAACCATGCAAATCAGCCTTTCTTAATCTTTTTTAGTTCACGGACCCCTGGGCAAAAACCCCTTCAATAAAAACAACATTAATGAATTCCAGACCCTTTATCTTATAAATTTCTTTATAACTGTTAAATGGTCCATAGAAAAAACCTCCATACCCCCAGGGGTCCGCGTAGATAGATTAAGAAACGCTGATGTAGATAATACCGACTTCACGTTAGAAAAAATATTTCAAAGGTGTCAATTATAAAAGCTTTTAATGCTTCTTACATTGATAAAGTCAGAGAAGTCATGTTGATTGTCCGTTTTCATCCTGGAATGAATATCACAGAGTTCTAGTAGGTTCTTCAGGAGTAGCTTCAGCTTGTCCGAAGAACAGGCCCCAATCGAAGTCGGCAGATGGTTGTGATAAGCCATCAAACCATTCAGCACTATCTGATATGCCGATAACAATTTTTGGTTTGTTACAGTACTGGAAGACTTCACCTTGCTCAGGTCGATTAACTGAAACAATTAGTAATGATTAGATTATGTATGGTAAGACACAGAAATGCTCATGTAAACTTGTATTTCTGAAGACTTCAATCTCTAGATCGTAGGTTCGTAACCTTTCATAATATGCGCCACCCCCATCTTTCCTTCACCTGTTAAGGTGTCATCTACCACCTCTTCCTTATGGTTGCACTTTTTCCTTCTCCCTTTCGTTCTTCTTTCTCTCCTTTTCACTGACAATGTGTGGTTTCTAGTTTCCAGACCCGACATTACATAAAATGACCTGAGGACTCAAGGGCAAAGGTCCCATGGATCGCTCTCAGCCAGACCGCCATGCTATACCGACGCGTCTAGGCTGAAGACGAAACATGCGTGAAACCAAAGTTTACTATTGACGGAGTTTCAAAGTGAAGCCGATTCGATATTTATTCTCTCACAGCGCTTTTGGAAGTGAGATAGGCTTCTCTTGCCTTGTAATCTATGTTTAGTATTACATAAAGGATAAAAATCATGTATATTAATAAATGCAAGCCCTAATACTTCTAATAGAGCGTTTTACTACAAAATATCAGTATATACGCATAGAAATGCAGATTACCGTATGTCTACCATAATCATTATTCAATTTGGATTATAATTGAAATCTTCGTCCAAAATATCAGGAAAAAAAAACATTCACCTACCTGTCTCCCTATTGGATATAGGTAGTTCCTTGAAAATCTATTTGAGAATTCTTTAACCCTAAGTTGCCTTCTGGTGATATCTTCATCACCATCTGGTGGAGAAATTCCTTTCTGCATTTGAAACCTAAAATATAAATGTATACAATTAATATAGATTCCTTTTGCGGACAGCAACGTAAAATGTATCTTTATTATCGTCGTGTGTTTGGTGAATTTCAGAAAAAAATGATAAAATCATTGCTTTCAGAAATCTGATAGAAATTAGCTTTTGATTAAAACACTTGCATTGTGGACCAGGAGCTGGAATTCTAAAAACTCACCTAATATCACTAATGACGTTCAAACTTTTTTCTATAAACGATTTGCACTTCTTCTCGAACATATCGTCAGTTATCACTATCTTAGGAGCCGGTGGTGAAGCGTTTTTATTGCTTTTCTGGTTTTTGTTTGACGTATTGACATTTTCCTTCTTAGTCTCGGTAACGTTTTCTTTTTTCTGTACTACTGTGCAAGATTCGCCAATATCCAGGTCTATGTCATATATGAATGGATTCCTATTGGTGTATGTGAGATTCTTGTGGATCTTCTTTCGGGTATTTTTGATGTTCAACTGAAAATGAGGAACAAAACATATCTAAGGAGAAATCGAAAATTAACAGTAATATAAGGCAAGTCGGTTAAATATAGTAAAGTGCAGTTAGAAAAAGAGGAAAAGAACGATTTATTAGGAATTTTGATATTTCAGCCTCCAATGGAAAAAATTATTGCGTTTTTTAAATTTTTGTTTTTTGACAATAACTTCGCCGCCACTGAACCAATTAAAAAAACTAAAAAACCTTTCCGAATTCAATACTCATTCTTAAGAAATATACTCTAGAGAAAAATAAAATTTTCTTCCCAACTGAAACTTCAATGCTTTTCTAACAACTATTCCCCGTTTACTTCGATCAAAAATACGAACATCTTGGGATTCGCTAAGTAATTCTTTTATTTCGCATCGCCAACTTCGTCAACGGTATTTCAGCGGTACGCGTCTGTCTGTTTTCGCGACTATTTTTTGTTTCCATTCCATTTATTTTTTCAACCACTTCTCAGGATGAATGAGCTGCTAAAAAGTTTGGGTTGTGTGTGAGGATCTCATACAAGTGTCCAGATTTTGATGAGACTCTCACTCCTTCAATTTGGAGACGCAAACTCAGCACATAAAATATGGAACCCGTAGGAAACTATATACTTTTCCTGATGTATTTGCATTCTATTAAAATTACAAAAGCATATTTGTAGGAATAAAATAGTACTTACGGTATTTGTATCCAAGCGGACCTTGTCCTTTTCAAAATTAGAAGCACTAGACGACGAACTATTCAATTTTGGAGAACTAGATTCGGACGATTCACTATCAGTTAGTCTTTTAGGGTGTAACAAAAAAGTCCCTTCCTTGTTTTTCTTGTTGACCGGCGTGCTGTTGATTCTTTTGTTTTTCCCAAGGTTTTTCCACATGTAATCATCAACTATCTTCTTTTGCTTTCTTATTTTATCTAGTTCATGTAGCTCTATTAGAAGAGCCCCCTAGAATGGGGAACAAAACAGTTTAGAACGTTCGTAAATTTGACTTTCACTTCCTAGTTAGAGTCTTTAAGGTATTTTTGTGGAAAAATCTCTGAATTGCACGCCGTACGGGCTTAAATATCAGGCACATATTTTCTTTTATTGATAGAATAAACTTAGCTAAGCTGCTGAAACCAAAATATTGTAATTATTAATCCTTCAAGCAAGAAAATTAATTTCGCCTTTTGTTGGTCAGAACTCTCAAAATAAATAAAAAAGCTGAATATGAAAAACTTCTCTTTCATTCTGGAATGAACACTATTACAAAGTAAGTGTATGCTATCTATATATCAGACCTGCTACAGACATGAATGTTTCGTCTTTAGCCTAGACTCGTAAGTATAGCCTGGCGGTCGAACTGTAGAGAAGAGCAATGGGTTGGTATATACGTAACCCAGTCAAGGGTGTGATAGCAACATAAACTAATCTCAAAGTGTCGCCCTCTATGGGGAAGCCCATTGGCAACTTTCGAAGCCAAGGCAGTCCACATGTTAGGACCTTTGACTTCGTAAGTTGCCAATGGGCGCCCCATAGAGGGCGATATTTTGGGATGAGTTGATAACAAAGTAATTATTCATTTATTTCTTTAATTGAATGAAATCAACTAGCCAGGTTTCTTCGCGACTAATTAGGAAACTCGTATTCACAAAAATGTTCTTATAAAAAGTGCAGAATATAGAAAAAACTATAAAACCCGCAGTGATTCAAAATTTTCCTCGAGCAGATTTTTTAGGAGCATACAACTAATAAAATTCATGCATTTTGACAATTTTCTTCATCTCATATTGATCTTGAAACACTGCAGATTGTAACAATAGGAGAAAAAACCCCCGGTAACTTCTATCATGTTTTCGATGAAATTAACGTCATGAGATTATATAATATGTTGTATCTACTTGTTAGCATGGTTTTCTTCAGTAAAATTAACATTTTTTTCCATTTCTTCGAAATCAAATAATGTATAACTGAAAAAACAGAATTTATATTTCCACGAGTTAGGCTCGGTAAGAAGAAATTTCAGCGAAAAAATGCTTCAAAACCTGTTATGCTCAAAATTTCTCAAAAAATTTAAATATAATCATCTGAGATGCAAATAACGCTTCTGTCAGATACACTTTATGAAAAATACTAATAATATTGATGTCAACTGAAGCGCAGTACAAATACGAAAAACCGATCTTTGACGGCTTTCTACGATTTCCAAAAATAATTTGACACAACTCAAACTCAACAAATTTATTTCAACAAATTTTTCATCGCTCAAAAATATGTGATTCAACATTTTACGATATGAGTAATAATTTCCTCATATATTGCTAAAAACAGTTCAATGCAATCCTTACAAACGATACAAAAAGCAGTAATATTCAAATTCTTTATATTTTTCCATGACTAAAATCCAGTTTCTCTATTAATCGTTTTTACTCTACAAGCAATTCTGTACCCGGCAATTCGCTCAAAAATTTACTGGTTCCCATAATGGAATAGCAAAACTTTACGAAGGCTCGCCAACAGTTCAAACTTATCAAGCATAAATCTGCTCTCAATAAAAATGATGCAAACATAGCACTCACCTCTTCCAGACCACCGAATTTGACATTCATACCAGACAAATTGGCTGCGTTCGTTAGGAAAAAACACAAAACGATGTGCAAACAAAGTAATCAACATAAAAGTCTTCAAAAAAATAATTGGCACCACACATGACACTTCCAATTGGGTAGTCGTGGCGACCACGCCGGTGTTTGTTGTCAGTGGCCGGTTGCCTGGCAACCAGATGTCCAGCAGTCAGACTTGACTGAAAACGGGGTGAATTGAATTCTGACGGCACGATGAAATACTGCCAGCTGTGAGTGGCAGTGTCATTTGAACCACCCTTTTGTAGACACTACTTCTGACCATAGTTAACAGTGTAAGAGGCATTTCCTATAGTACGACGTATCACTTCAAGCTAGTTTATGTGTAGGTGCGAGGTTCAAGGTAAGAGGATTTTTTTAAGAATCTCTTTAACGTTCCAAAAGTGCTGCGAGAAGACACATGTCTATTCACATTGACCTTAGAAGGCTGTAAATTGTGACCAGAGCGAAACAAACCAAGACTGACTTAGAAGAAGCTTATTTGAGGTATTGGAAGTTCAATCTGGTGATAATGCACGCGTTGAGCCGCTCTAGTGCTTTGAAAGCTGAAAATTGACGAGATTTTTTTGCCTAATCGTGTGAGACTCTTTCGAGAATTCGGTATAATCACTGCGTCATCTTTGGTCCACTCTCATACACTGTAGCGGTAATGCTTGGCCTATTTCAAAGGGGGATTGGTTTTCGTATCTAACCGATATTATTTCACATCTTTAATAATATTTAGCTTGTATATTATTCATAATCCAATACCTTAACTGACTATCGACGTAATCCTCACTATCAAATTGTATCCTATATACATCATAAACTGTTGAATCTGAATCAATTTTGTTTCATTTATATTATTGTGAAATTTGGCAGCGATTATTCTTTCACCTAGCGTCAAATTGAGTAAAATAAGGAAAATATTTCGCTAGAATGGATTGGTTAAGAGTCAAACCCTCAGAAATATTTGGGAAGGGCATACAATATATCTAAATATGTAGTGATCTTGACAAATTATTTTGTTTTCTACACATAATCCAAAAGTTCCAACATTTTTTACTCTCTGGATTTTCACTAATTAGTTGATGGTTAGACTCGTATAGATTTTTGATGTACTGTTCAGAAACCCATGAATCTCCCTTCCCCAAAAATGTTTCATAGGTGAAAAAAGCTTACAACGTCTCTAGCGAGTCATTGTTTTGGAAAAAGTCGGCATTATGGAAAGAGCCAAGAGGGAGTTTGTTTTCCGATGTTTACAATCTACATACTATGTTTTAGTGTTTTAAGGTCAATATGAATCGACATTTGTCGTTTCACAGAGCCACCGAATCGCGATATGCTTTCTGTCTTTGCGAGCGGTAATCATAAAAAAAGTTGAATATAGTTTATAGTTTAGATAAACAAAACCACAAAATTAGGTGTATGCTCTCCACTATGCATCAGACCTGCTATACATGCATGTTTCGTCTTTAGCCTAGACTCGTCAGTATAGTCTGGCGGTGTAACTGTAGAGAGCAAATGGTATATACGAAACCCAGTCAACGGTGTGATAGCAACATCAACTCATCTCCAAGTATCGCCTTCTATGTGGACATCCATTGGCAATTTACGAAGTCAAAGGATCTAACACCTGGAATGCCTTTAAGCGGCAATAGATATCCCTTACGACATTTGTCAACAAGGGTGAACTGATTTACAGCGACATCCCTGGTTCTTCTAGTCTAGTCTAAAGACGAAACATGTATGTCTATAAGCAAGTCTGATGCATAGTGGAGAGCATACACTTAATATCAGTTGTCAGATTCTGATGTGAATAAGCTGTAATAACTGTACACCGTAAATAGTGTTTACGAAGAACAAGGGTTTTCGCTGTAAATCAATTCACCCTGGACGAGAGATGTCGTAAGGGACATCTCTTGCCGCTTCAAGGAAGTCAAGGTGTTAGGACCTTTGACTTCGTAAATTGCCAATGGGCGTCCCCATTGAGGCCGATACTTGAAGATGAATTGAAAACCACAAAATACATTTTTTTTTGTTAATAGCTATATCCTCATTTTGAATTTGTTAAAAATCATTTAAATATACTGAGTTACTTTATATCATTGTTAAGTATTTGTTCCGATTCTTAGCTATGCTTGTTATTAGGTAACCCCACACGAAGGCAGAAAAAATATTGCACTTCAGAAGCGCTGTGAGGGGATACATATATATATTCACATTTAGGCTGGATTGAAGTGTTGAGACTTCGACCTGGTACTCACAATATTTCAATCTTCCAATGAAAATGTATATGTTTGTTTCTTCATCATTTTCTCTATATAATTTTTGTTTCATAACGTCTCAACTGATATTTCTCGTACCGTTTTAAGTCTCACTGATAATATATATAGATCGTAAATCCATTGTACCTTTTGATTTAATAAATAGTTACCTGAAATAGCCAGTCCGTATAAACATTTATTTCCAGAAATCCCTCCAGTAGTGACTAGGATGAGACATATGAGTATAACAAGGAGAAACACACTAGCTGCGCATAGGAAAATCCCTTTAAACAGCATAATCCTTCCACCTTTATCACCCACTTTTCCTGAACATGAGCCACAACTCATTGGAAAAGTATTGGTAAGTAGTATACTGAAATTAAGTGTATGCTCTCCACTATGTGTCATGTTTCGTCTTCAGCCTAGACTCGTCAGTATAGCCTGGAGGTCTAACTGTAGAGAGCAATTGGGTGGTAGGTATATACATAACTCAGTCAAAGGTGTGATAGCAGCATCGATAATCATCCCCAAACGTCGCGCACGGTGTCGCTGCCCATTAGCAACTTACGAAGTCAAGGCCCTAACACTTGGACTGCCTTGGAGCGCCACCATGCGCGACGCTTGTTATATCAGTTTTAGTATACTGATACTTCACGTTACAGTGTGTACGGTCATTTAAGGTTATAATTCGCCATGGTTTTGACCCATCCTGTTTGACAAACCTATGTCCATGTGTAACATATATAAAAACCAGGCAGGTCTTCATGGAAGATTGATTTAATATATTTTTTTTACTAGTCGTTGATTAAAACAACTTACGACTGACTGAATAGCTTTAATAACGTTTCGGCTACTTTGACATCCTTAATAAAACTGTAAAATTAAGAAAAGAGAATTTTCAAATTATACGAATGACATTGACCAATGCAGATTTTTATCGGACCTCATTACAATTCTTAAGAGAGTCTTTATATAATATAATAGTTTGAAAAACTATAAATAAAAATCTGCCGCCAGTGGGAATCGAACCTACAACTGAGACTGACACAGCTGGACGGTAAAGCGTCTGCCTAGAATGCAGCTCGTTGTGGGTTCGATCCCCACTGATGACATATATTTCTTTCTAATCTTTCTAAGTATTAGTGAACAATGACATTTTTTAATGTTTCTAAACATGTGAAATCCATCATCAAACGAAAAAGGTCTTATGAGATTAAACGTGACATACAACAGTGTGCTCGCAAAGCAACAAGTATGGTTCATCTGATTTGGTTGATAAAGACTGCCGAGGCAGCTGAAACGTTAATAAAGTTATTCAGTCAATCTTAAGTCACCAAGACCACAGGATAGGTTTCTGAGTTATATTAATGGAAGGTTTATTCTCCACTAAATAATCCCCCATTTTTATTATTCTTAATTATTGGGGGATAAGAATGACCCGTAGCTCGAATACCTATAATCAGGGGTTACATTTCCTTAAACATTCAAGGTCTGGTATAAGAGTACATAATAAAGCGTGTCAAGGATTAGGGTGAAAAATATCAATAGTAAAAATATATTTTCCACCGACACAACGATACTATGCAAGGAAATAATGAATTTTTTATTTTATTACCCCTGCCGTGTTTTCATAGCAGTTATTAAAATATTCAATGCACATACATTTCTAAATACATATTTAATATATCGGTATATCTCAAATTATAATTTTCATTTGTAATCAATGGATTAATAAATCTTATGCATTTAGATTTACAAAAGATACGTTATATTAGTACCTATATGCACACATTGACTACCGCTCTATATTTACTTTTAAAGGTCATGGAAAAACCGTTTTATTGAGCCCGATTACAATCAATACAAATAGGTAGGCAGTATTACAATTTAAATCAGGTTTAAATGAGTTCATATAAACCCACGGACGAAATTGGGGGTAGAAGGTTAACCCAGCATTAGGAAACGGCCTCAAGTTGCTATTTTTTTAACCCTCATACATCTTTGATACCCAAAAATTCAACATTGGAAGAGTCTAGAACCCAATGCATTCCACTAGCCATCGAATGAAATCGGGGTTAAAACCACATAATTATTATCACTGAATGAACTTATTAACATTACGGATGTCGGTCTGTCGGTCTCTCGATCTGTCTGTCTGTCGTATCCGTTGATGTGTTTGTCACCGCATAATCTCAGTAACAATTTCAACAGTGCGGCAATAGTAGAAAATATAATATCGTTTTTATATGATTTTCAATTTTTTGGACGTCATTTATTTTGAAGAACCACTAATATATTTTCTTGAAAACAAAGTAATATATGAAGAGATATTAAGAGACAACAGAGTTTATTTTTAGCTGCTTAATCTGAAAAAAAAATTATTCAGTGGCGTGATTTCAATTTTATTCGTGAGACTATCCCGCGAGGTGCCACTGGGACCCATAATTATCTTCTAGTTAGTCCTAACTCAACGTCAAAAAGTCGTAGCATGAATCTGAAAAATTAATGAATAAATTCGAGAAATTTTGACAGGCTGTACGTATCTTGAAAACCAGACTTTTTATAGGACACGCATTCATATGAACATTTCTAGTTCAATTTGATTAAGGAACGTGACCTTGTTATATCATTAATTAACGCAATGTAAATACCGAGTGAATCTACTTGACACTCAATTATCTATTCCAGCCTCGTCGGACGGGTTTTTCCTAACCTCACTTCGTAACCTGGAAATCTCTACTCCGGACCCTGAAATATCAATCCGGCGGCGCTCGCTCTTTTGAGCATGTCCCGTCGCGCCGCTCACAAAACAAATCAATACCGACCGCAGCCTACTAGACGGCACACGTAAACGTAATCCTGTCAACAAAATAGGCCCTTTTCAACGCCGGGATTTCCTTACGAGAATTTCGCAAAAGTTCAATATAAACTGCAAGATATTTCCTTCGTAATTCCGTGATTCAGTGCGGGCTATAGATTATTTTGGGAAGTTGATCGCTGTGTATTTGTGCATCGCAAAACTGGTAGTGAAGTCAGCATTTTCGAGTGGTCGTGAATCGAAGTTGTTGGGTATTCCTTTGTTTCTGGAATGGCTTCAAAGGTGATGGTCAATCGGCCAGTAGCTCCTTTTGCACAGGTAAAGTCATTCGGCTAAGCACTGCCTGAGCTTTTGATAAAATTTAAAATTCGATCAAATTGTAGATTGGTGAAATATTGTATAATATATTTGACTATGCGTGAGGATGAAGAGAATCGCGTCATTTCAATGAAGTTGTGACGGTGAAGATCATGAAGTTTTGAATGTAAAGGATTGAAAATGCGTATTTCACCATATCAAATAGCATCATTAAACAGACAGCTATTTTGTTGACGAATGGCCACCCAGGTTACACATAAACTAAGAGAAAACGATGTTCTACTCTAAATAAAGTTGGATTTAAGTTTCTGAATCCAACGTTCTACTTAAAATTTAACCTTATCTAGGTTGAAATGTATACGATCTATAGTATATTTTGAACTTTTGTCTATATACTTATTTGTTAGATGCATATAGCCTTTTTGGGCTGCTCTTTCGCGAAGATTGAGGATATCCTCAATAAACCTCAAACATAACTGTCACACAGGTCTTTTTGGAATCGATTACTTCAGATATTTCAATTCAATTCAATTCAAATTAATTTTTTTTTCTTCCCACTTGTTTTTTAAGCAACAGTATCTTGAGACCTTGGTGGGGGGAGGTTAATTGTCCCCCATTACTCCTACAACTTATCGGCGTCCTTGCAGAGTCTGTAGAAGGCACTAAACCAAGCCATGGATGTTCACTGAAAGCTTTTAAAGTGCTTTTATCTCCGTTTTCTAGGTGAATAAATCAAAATCAGGGTCAGTGAGCAGCGACATCGTGATGGCTCGTCAGAACCAGGATATTTGCCAGCGAAATACCGAAGTCTCCCAGAATGGTGACTGCTCGAGAGTAGCACAGCTGGAGCAGAACATCAAATTTTTACAGGAGCAGCACGCATTGATGCTGAACGGTCTACATAACGAAATCGAAAGTCTCAAGATTAGGAATAGGGGTAGGTATTGACAGAGCTCAATGAATTACTCATATAAATTGTATTACTGCGATGGAACCCTTCTACGTTTCGACATTCAACAAAATGGAAGATTAGGTGGATTTATGTCCATCCTTTCATTGGGTGTCCAGACTAAGTCAGCGATAACATCGTGTACGATTGTTGACGATTTGCCCTCGGGCACCCAGACTGTCATCGTTTGCAAGTTTTCACTTAAACCTACGATATCTGGTAGTGGATGGACGTTCCTCTAAGTCATTTACCATGAACGCTGGTATTCCACAGGGGTCTGTCCTTTCTAACATGCTCTTGGAGGGACGCCCAGCACTCGAGTCATCTTCCATCAATATTCTGGGACTTCATATCAACAATAGTATGTCATGGCACGAGTCCACGTCCCAGAAGCTAGGCACTCTCGTCCGTTCCAGAACAGCTACTGGTCCTCTACAAGGCTCAGATCAGATCATATCTGGAGTACCGTATACCAGGGACTTAGAGACAGAGAAGTGGTTTACCCAGCGGAATGGTCTGATATCAAGACCTTTATTGAAAGGTTTGGTGGGTTCGAAGCTAAGAAATCACTATTTTATTATTTGTGTGGGTTTTCGGGGTTGGCAAAAACGTTCCCCAAAATCCTATCTAAGGTATAGATGAGGGATGAGAGTGTGTGGAGTGGGTTAGTGATGCTATTCAATACCCTTCTTGTTCTAGAGCTGCAGTTCCAACTCATATTTGCAAATAAAGGTTCAACTCCTGTTAGTTCTCCATCGTCATCGTCAGAAGATGACTCTAAACATAAGGTAATACTTTTTCAAACAAAATTCCGTATTGTTACTTCATATCGTTTCTTTTTTCTTAAAATTTCAGGTTTACTGTAGTCCCCAACCATTGAATGATACCCCACTGCAGGTCGAAATATTAGAAAGAGAATTAGGCGAATTGAAACTCCAACTACAGGAATCCGAAAAAAGGAATGTATATTTTTCTGCAATGGTTGATGAACAAAACAAGTGAGTCTATGAATAACTATCAATAATAAAAAAATATAGTTTGCAAAAAGTGAAGTTTTAATAGCAAATCACACTAAAAAATAAAAATATCAATTATTAAGATCTTGTTTAACAGCGATAGAAAATCCAGATGAAAATTAATGAGGAAAAAATATGAATATTCATTAAAATGTATTTCATTGTAAAAACCGTGAGGTGCTTTTTACTATATTTTTGTAGTGAATCTAAGATTGATTTTTTGGTCAGCTTAACAGCCGAGAATGCAGTTCATTTTGGATGTTAAATTCTTCCGACAGTTTTTCTGTTCAAATTTTGATAAAGAAAATTCTATTTAAAATCGTCCAATTTAAACTGTTTTATAAATTATCCAGTTTTTTCTTTTTTTTACATGATTTTTTCAAAACGCTGTATTAACATCGGTGCTTAAACATGTGCACATTTTCAAATTCCTCAGACGTCTTGAAATTGGTGAAAATTATTAAATGAATTAATCCGCCATATATATATATATATATATATATATATATATATATATATATATATATATATATATATATATATATTTATATATATAAATAAAGAGAACATACTAACAAATGTGTGAAAAACCTGTATTTCCTTGTTAAAATTTGATTGCCTTCATCCTTAGGAAAATTGAAAGCTACGAACGAAACAAAGACGTCGATCCCAGCCCAGTTCAAGCGGACCCAGATCTGGCGCGTCGATTGGACGACGCCGAAGCTCTGATCCGGAGGCTAAGGAGAGAGAACTCGGATATCAAAAGGGATTACCACTCTTACAACAACGGAAGGGACAGAGGAGAGAACGGTTATCAAGGAGGCAGTAGAGGATCAGGGAGGGGAAACAGAGGAGGAGGAGGAGGAGAAGGTCAGGAGAGGAGACATAAAGGAGGAGGTGGGAACGGCCACTACAGGTTAGAAATTTGTATTTTTCAAGCGGCACGCTATATATGTATTCTTACATGAAAAGCGCGGTAATTTTCTTCAGAGAATCTAATGAAAGAATGCAGGTACTATGTTTTTTACGCAAAAAGAACATTACTTATCCGGCAAAAGCCAGGAGGCATATGCTTCCTTCCCTTGCCCACCTAGGGGTGTACAATAAATTATCACTATTAAAAATTTCCATTTCCGTAGGACCAACTGGTTTCCGCCCCTGCACACGCAGAGCTACTGGCAACAGGGGGGCGGTCGCAGCAGCCGGTCTCCGAACGAAAACGGGGGCGGGGGCTGCGGCAGCGCTGGCGACCACCAACGACGCGTCACCAATGTGGGCAGTGTAGAGGAGGTCGTGCCGATAACGGGGGCGGCGCTACCCGCCCTCGGGGGCGGCGACCGCAGAGCTTCCAACAACAACCACTATCACCACCACCACCATCAACAACACTACAGCAACGGTGGCGGCAAGTACCATAGGGGCGGAGGCGGCCAGAAAAAGCAGACCTAATGGCGGCGGGGGCGGGAAAGGCGGCGCAGGACGGAACAGGAAGGCAGGCAGAGTGAGTGGATTTTAAAAAATCAAAATCGTTTATTTCTTGAATATTATAACGTTTAAATGTTGGCTGAGCCTACGCTTCTCGTGGTCCATTCTAAAAGCGCAATTTTTAACCACATTTCCGAGAATTACAGCTGAAATCTGGCCAACAACGTGGTTGATATTGGCTTATAAGGACTCAACTAATTTTGGCTTATATACGGAGCCCCAAAGAAGATAATCCAAAGGTGTGATATAACACGATTTTGATCATCAGTTTCACGCGTCGCAAAGAGTCAGTGCCATAACGATTGCGATGAACGGTAACATTTCCCCCATCATCATACCGGCTCATAAACCTCACCAGATCGTGTACTTTTCTGGATGTAATGGTAGTTCTTGATATTATTCAGGCAGTTTATCAGCCCGAATATGGCAATTTTAGATATAAATCGAAACGCGTCACTGAAAGAAAGAGTTTTATTTGTGAAACTGTGTGATAATTACACAACTCTTTATCTACATGATGGAAGAATTTCACCAAGTAAGAGCATCTAAAATCTACATTGTGTTAAATACACAATCCTTTTATCTGTATAATATCATTCACATTATTGACTGCTTCCGAGATAACATTGTTGATTTCGAACAAAATCAAGTAAGAATTATGAAAGGCTAAAATACAGATGTTGCGTTTGCATTGTTGATAAAACCAAAATGGGGAAAATAATGCACTGCCATACCAAAAGCACAGTGTCTAAAAGGATACACAAAATTTGATCATGAAGGTATATTTTTCTGTCTTTCTCAGATCCAGATGCTTACCCTCAACACTGAAGGGATGAGAACAAAACGTCATCTAAATCGCCATCTCGTCAAGGTCCAACGTTCTCATCAAATATTTTTGGAGGTTAGCTCGGCATATGCAAGTAGGGCCCTAAATTTAAGGAATGAATGGTGAAAGTGACACATTAGGTATGACCCCTTGTCAAAAGGTTCAATTTTAAAACTTTCGAATGAATCGCATTTACATAATCTACATGGGGGCGAAAAAATATCGGAAGAAACCATTTTTAACCCGTTTTTATAAGCTTGATTTATGTGTATGTATGTCAAGCTTTTAACGTAATTTTCACAGACTTCCGACCAATCTGAAAATTTGAACATGGGTTAAGCAACCATGACTATTTGTTTGTTTTTTTTAAGGAAAAAATTAATTATCTCAAATTTTCAATTGAAAATTGATAGGGGGCTCAACCTAAGCGTTTCCAATATTTTGTTTCCAGCGGTCATTTTTTCAACATAATCGGAAGATTTGTTTTTGAAAATGATAGAGAAATGTTGATTCTATGCTGGTGCGGAGCGCTTGTTGCAACTTTTGATACCATTTCATAGATATTGTCCAATAATTATTCACATTTTTTGACTCATCTCGGATGCCTTTTTAACCTTTTGGAAACCAAAGGAACCAAAATATCAAAAACGAGCATAGGGCCGTCCTTTCTCTATAACCTGAATAAAATTTTTTTTCAATTTATCCAAAATATAGCGCTTCAAACGTAATATTGTGTCACCGTACATGAACATATTTTTATCGCTGATACCAGCGCCCTTGCGACAATATTTGAAATTTTGTATCAAAAATTGCAAAAAGGGCTTCGCAAAATTGTTTCATTGTCTTGGAAAATGAACGCTGGAAACGAAATATTGGAAACCCATACAAAACGCATTTCATTCTAGCTAGAGTCCCGTCTTAAGAGAAAATAGAAAAGAATTTTGAAAATGATCTGAATCGAGTAATTTTGAATAAAAAATTGGAGGAAACATTTTACATTTCATTCAATTCAATCAGACGTTTTAAAGTCAGTGAAAATCCCATTGAAAGATTTCGTTACATACATACATACAGGTGATGCTAATAAAAGTTGGTCTTTGAACATCACCGGTTCAGCACAACCTATAGGAGATTCGAGAAAGTATTTAGAGACAAAAAAGTGCACATTACTTTTGACTAAATTCCTTTCTGTGTTGGGAAACATAGCACTCACCTTTCGCCGCGTAATCAGGGTTTCCATCTAGATTTTACAAAATCCAGGACACATGAGTCCTGAAATCCGGACAGTTCCAAAAGATATGTGATGGGTACAGTAAAGGTCGAATTAAAACAAAATTACAATACATTCCCGCGCGAATTGGAACCTGAGTCATAGAGATGTAACGATTAAATAATTAATTAGATTTTTTATTTTCCAACAAATTCCGGCTGGACATCCCCGAACCCCTCCAAAAAACCCAAACATTTCCGGGCAGATGGAAACCCTACCCGTAATGCACTCCGTGCCCTAACTCCCCTAGGATGATCCCTAACAATGTATGACTTATAAAACATCATTTTGACGCGTAAGTCTGGTGTGTTCCTTTCGTCTCGTCCTGTTTACAGATAGCTAAATGTTTGTGAATATGAAAATGTTTAGTCTGCCTGGAAGTAATTCATTCCAAATATACTCGAATATATTCATTTCGGTATTGAGATGTGTTTAGAAGTCTGTTACAATTAATAAACCGTTTTAGGGTATTGTAGTAGAAATTCCAATATTGATAATTTCAAATAATAAAAAATTAACAGTTGACCAATGACAACTACCGTTGAAAGTACCTATCGCATGGGGAATTATTTTTTAATAATTAGATTAGATTATAATATATCACATGCTTT
Source organism: Bruchidius siliquastri (assembly GCA_949316355.1). NCBI lineage: Eukaryota > Metazoa > Arthropoda > Insecta > Coleoptera > Chrysomelidae > Bruchidius > Bruchidius siliquastri. The sequence continues at coordinate 36,698,526 of OX438532.1, read as the reverse complement.
TTTAAGTTTTAAGGTTTAATTAAAATCTCGTGATGGCGGATGTCTTCAAGTTTTTGATCTCTTAAAAAATATTGAGTTTTCTTTATACACTGAATATTTCCAAAAACGCCATCCAACAGAGCTCGAATTTACAACAACTCTGTGGACCTCCTGACATCGATCATATAAATGTCATAGGTACGTTTCAACTCGAATGTCCCTCATGTTTTATTTTTTGTAATTTTCACTCCCAACCTGTATACCATGTATGTTTTTAGCGCCAGGAACCAATATTGCCTGAATAGTTTCGTATTTTTGTTGGGGAGTGAATGTTTCTGCTTTCTTTAGTAATTGTTAGGCTGTGATTATAATATTTAATACTGTTATTGGAACAGTTTTTTCAATGTATGATTGGAGGATTACATGCTGAATATTCAGTTCAGACTCATATAATAAATGATTCGTTGATAAGCCATGGAAGCTATTAACAAGGGTATGAGGAAAAAATCATTGAAATAAAATTGGTCAAACATTTTGTTCATTTTTGTCAATATAAATATATTTTCAAACTTGCATCAAATTCAGGTAATTTACTATCTAAGTGTAAAAAATATTTTAAAAGTACATAATGTTCCTTGTGTTCTCAATAAGCTTATTAAATCTATGACGTATGTAACAGGTATACCTAGAAGAAATAACTTATGAATACATACATATTTTGGAGCTTTCTTAGAAACATGAGAAAAATGGTAAAATACCAACATTGCAAAAATAAATTAGCTGCACGCCAGCCAGGTCCCATAAATTGATAGATCCTTCAATGTTTACAATAAACATCAAAATGGCGGCGATATTTCAAAATTCAAGTGCAGGAAAATTGAAGAGGTATAAAGTATCTTAACGTATTTTTAGAGGTAAACAAAGTAGTCAAGTTTTTTGATATTCCTAGAAAATAAGTTTGCGCAAATGTGACAGAAAAAATAGAATGAAAGATGAAATTTAAGTATTGATATTACTTCAAACTTTAAATACATATTTTATTCGTCTGTAAAGAACTGATTATTTAGTGAATAATCCGCAATCGAATGAATTTGGCATGATCTCTCGATTTTCTCGAAAACTTTTTAGTACACTACATAGCGGGTAAAATTAAAGTGCTATATAATAAATATTATAACCATATAAAACATTATATCCCATTGTTTTACATAAATAGTATTACAAAATGGATCCTTATTACAGAATATAATCATCTTTAACCATTGCTATTGTCAAAATATATAGATATATATCAATGAAAGTATAATGCCATAGTACCTACCTAAGATAAATTCTGCTTTTTGCTTTAGTGTCATTGTGAGCTTTTACTGATTTTACTTGAATTATCTTGACCACAGTTTTGAATTCACTGTACTTTGTACTATGGCATCAGGATTTCAAACATAATGTACAACAAAATTAATAAATGGTGTGCAAAGAATTCCATATGACTATGCAATGTGCGATGGTAGACCCAATGACGATGGAAATTTTGGTAAGACCAGATATCTCGACGAGGGTAATTATTGAAAATTTGATAAAAACATTTTTCGAACAAACTTTTCCTTGTTTGGACTACTCAAGTGCTCAGTCTAACAACTCAATGTCGCTAGGCCTGTGAGAAGTTAAGTACTGCCCACGACGGATATGCGAATGACGATAGCCATCAAAGAGAGAGCTTAGACGAATGGTCAATGCAGGAGCTTCAAATATGTCTAATAATGTTGCCTATAGATGCAGAACTATTCTATCTCGAATACTTTCAGGTAGCCTTTTCGTGTTGGTCTAATGTTTTCTAGGGATATTGTTGTCAGCGTTGTAATAATTCGTTGTATGATATTTAACAAATCACTAGTAGAGGTGCTGTAGATCAAATACTTTTCTCGTAAGTTTAGTTAAATTGCATACATAAACTACAAATAACAGAACCATATATATTTCATTCGTAAAATGTCTGATAACGACGCGGTTTTTACCTGCGTTGTGACTAGTCATTCCCTGAAACAAAGGGAATCAGAGATTTATATGACGTATATAAGAGAGATGTGAATGACGGGTTGCCTGTAAAATAAATCTACTCTGAAGCTGTCATGGCTTGTTATTGCCATAACTGACCGTTTATTCATTAATATATTATATCAGTTCATATTTATCTTTGATAAAATCGCGTATTTTTTATCATTTTCTTGCAAGTGTGGACTACTTCCACTATGGAAACTTTTAGTTGACCCTTAATTTGGTCATCAGTGATTTCACAATTGTCTTAAATTCAATTCTGCTTTTTGTTTTGTTTTATTCGGCTGTGCGGTTTAATTTTTAGAATAACGTGGGTGATCATTGCACACTGATTATTGGAATTCTTGATATACTTTGTTGAATCGTAAAATACTCTAGTTGGTTTTTCGTAAGATGTCTATATATCTATGCTATTCTATTAACTCTCATATGATATTTATGAATATATATGTAGCTGTGATGCACTCTGTTTGTGTTTGATATATTTACCTACATTATTTATTTCATTTTTATATAATACGTACATTGTAAGTGTATTAATAATTATTTATTACTCTGACATGAATAAAATTATATTTGATTAAGCCGTGTTTCATTTTTTGCCACTCATTGTAAATACGATTACATATTAAATAAATTTTTTTCAGAATCAACGCAGTTATTTTAATTCTCCTTATATGAACACGATACTATTTTATTTCATTAGTTAGAATTTTACAAAAAAAAACAATATATGTACAGGCGGCTCTATGACTATTAAACTTGATACGAGTAGTCCAACCTTTGGTGAGATGGTATGGTTCTAAAAGATCTGTAAGAAGTGTTAAAGAATTTGGGTATAACCCTCCGAATACCCAATAGAACCGCCACTGTCACGGTCTTGTTGCTCAAACATTCGTGTTTACATTGCCTTACGTCTCTGTTTTTCGATACTTTGTGAGACTGGTTGCCTAGCTTGATTATCCTTTACTTCATTACTAACAGTTATTGAATTTACCAATTCGCCCAGGATGTGCTGTAGCACTGTTGTCGATAGTATTTTCAATGAGCATTCTCTACGCAAACTATGGATTGATAATGTAGTCTAGTATTCAGTGCTTCACAATTTACCACATATTCATGTTATTTATAGAGGATGGTAAACGAGGTCATCTCACTAACATACATTTCCATTCGATGGGTAAAGAGTGTGCAGGAGCTAAGTTTTGGAATCAATTTATTTTTTTATTGTTTGATCTATTGATAATCAATACAAGCAAATTACAACCTACACAAAAAATGACTCAGTAAATTCCAAATAGTTTAATCTGCTCCCTTTAACTGAAGGCGATCATACAGTCCGGCGGCAGAAATATGACAGGGATATCTTACAACATGAAAATCCGATATATAGTAAGCCATACCAAGAACAAATTATATCATAATTACACAAAATGCTCGATCACAAACGACTAAAAGAGTTTTTTTATGTCTGATCAAAAATCCATCCTTGCTTATGTGAGAACCCCCAGCAAGTAGCAAGTATGCCGCAATGGTAGGGAACACTTCACAACATTGCGGAACAAGTTGGGTGAACTAACGTTTAGGAATGCTTGACAATTAATTAGACAGATGACAGATCAAGGTTACCGATAAAGTGACGTGTAGACGTGACAGTTGACGTGTGCCTGCGGAATGCAAGTTATGTAAATATTTCTTTGAAGTGCACGAAAATTGATAAGTGTTATAACGTTACCACCTAGTGCAACCTATACCAAAACTTTAAGATATCGAAATAGACATTCACTGCATGAAAACCTCATTGGTTCTTACAGCAAATCAGTGAATCACTTTCGGCTGCGTAATCATCAGGTGATTTAGCGCGCATGCGCCTTAGAAACCCGCCAACATGGAAAACATACGAATCCGAAGCCATTCGCGTCCAAAGGCTCACGCGATCTGCCGGCGCACGGTTACGATACAGTTAGCAGCATGCCGTCCGAAAAACTAGAGAAAAGTTCCAAAATTGTTATGAAAAAATTCAAAATGGACGCGGAGATTCCACAAAACAATTCCCAGCAAGAGCTGGTGCGCGACGTCGAAGATACCGGCGAAGAGAATGAGAGATCGCTGAGAGACCTTAAGTTTCGCGAGTGGGTCGCTGTTTTCGTACTATGTTATGTCAATCTGATCAACTATATGGACAGATTTACTATCGCCGGTAAGTTTCTTGGTTCTACTTTTTATTTTTCAGTCAACATATTGGAGATACTTCTTTAGAGGTCTCTTCTGAATGTTCTCAGTTGACACACTTTTGGAAGTGTTTTAAAACTTTCTTTGAAGCGAACCGATACAAATATTTTTATTCTAACGCATTATCTATTTTGCGATTTTTTTGTTTACATTCAAAGATGATTACGCTCATACATAAATATAACGGATTTTTATTCTTTTTTAATTCTATTTACTATAGGTATATGAGTATGTTGACTACTCGTAATAAATTAATCAAAAACTACCTTTGATATTTCATTCATAATATTTTTCTGTAATCTCTTCAGAGCAGTATCACTATTCACATTCAAAGCACACTTCTTTTTGATAGTACTTCAAATGTTTATTTGGAGCAAACCAATTCTGAATAATGAAAACAATAGTCAATGCAATATATTCTGAGAACTTACGAGTACAAATGTTTTTGAAATAATATTTCCAGTTAGCAATTTTTCTTCTACATCTGCTTTACAGATTTGACCACTAAGATATAGATATCAATATTTCACACATTTAAATCCAGTGGATTGATGATTTTCATAGTTTTTCCATAATTTTGGTCCAAATTACTAGATCTTCAAAAAAAAATTCTAAGACCATTTTCAAATCATTTTCATGAGGTTTTTTGATCAAACAGAAACAAATGCAAATTTGCATGTAAGCATAATAATTGTATCAATGTTTAAATTATGCTTGTGATTGTACCTTTATCACTATTATTTCACAAAATAATTAGATCCACCTTATCTCCAATTATATTGGCTCAGTTTCATTGACAAGTGCAATTTTTTCATAGCAATCAAATTGGATACCATTGTGCAATATGTATTATATATTAAGGATATGTTCAAATCAACTACATTGCCATAGTTTTCATCAGCAATTCATAATAAATAGGTAATTGCAGAATATCTTACAACTTTATCAACAACTTGTTTGGACTTTATCTATCTACAAGCAGTTAGTATAGTATTGCACATTCCTTAATTTATATGTTTGCTATGGATGTATGTTTGACCTGTAATCAATGATACAGCGAAAATAATACTTTTTTGATATATTTAGGATCAGTGTGAACCTTTCTATGTAGGCTTAGGATACTCTTCACCCTGAAAGATGGTGTTGGGAAACTACTTTCGCTAAACCTGTCAATCTTGGTGCAGCCAACTATATGTTACTCACATTCTCTATTCTTGTTTACCCAAATAAGTCAACATCCAGCTATCTTGAGGTGGAAAATACATTTGGAGAGGCTCTTGATATCACCGAGGTGTTTGATTAGCAACAAATATCCTTCCTACAGTTTCCTAGAGAGACTTAGTATAATTCTTTCCCACTTTAAAAATATCTTTTGCATTTGAAGTTATCTTCTTCCCACTATAATGCAGATTCTGTACAATTGTTATATGCCAAGAAACAGAAAATGAATAATCACACTTTATCAAAACGTTACAATAAATTATTGTTTCATGTACTAACATTGTTTAATGTAACAATGAGTTAGGTTACTTTTGCTCTTTATACTCCAGAGTTTTGCCTCAGAGTATACAAAATTACGCATTCAAAGAAGAGACTGACAAGATTGTAGTGTTATTATTCATTTCCTAGAATCAATCTAAAAGACGTGTTGTTGATTATTTTGAGTTGGGAGTTTCGTAAAAATATATTAAAAAATATATTTTGATGGACGGTTCCAAGAAAAACAACTTTATACGACTAGATCGTTTCTCAAACCTTAACTGTTTTCATTTTTTTTTTGTAGAGTATGCAGTAGACTTTCCACCATAAACAATGCTTTTTCAAAAGTAACAGTGAAAACTGCATGTCGATGGAAAAAACAAATTTTACGTCGCATTAATTCACTATTTCGTACACCTATAAGCGCTACCAACCCGACTGAATAAAATGCGGTAGATTTTGATGTCTAAGTTCTGTAGGCCACGTTAGAATTTCGGTAGAACAGTAACGAATGTAAAAATTAACGTAAGCTAAGTACTAACACTTAAAAAACAGAACCTATGAATTGAAACTAACAACCTTCATTCCACCCATCCCCAAAAAAACCTCAAAAGCAAAAAACAGAAAAAAATCTTGAACGCCTATCCTCTACCTCCTCGAAACAAAAGTGCAAAAAAAGCAACTGGAACACCTCTCTATTGCAACCATTTCCCATTCTTTTAGTCGTACACTGGTTGGCCAAACTAACCAACGGACTGCAATATGCTTGGCCAAGACTAAATCATCTGTTAATTATGGTAAATTAATATTTCGGTGGACCTGGCGAATTTCAGTAGAATTGGCAACACTGGTAATGGACTAACTACACGCGCTAGACAAAAACTTAAATTTGTAGACATCAACGTAGTTGTATCAATTGCTGAATTGCTGTTCGGATTCCCATTGTCTATATAATTTTGAATGTCACGACGTTTCGATTGATTTACTATCTTCAATCTCCTTCAAGTGAACTGTTCTCCTGAAGGAGATTGAAGGTAGTAAATCAATCAAATCGTCGTGACATCAAAATTATATAGATAATGGGAGTTCGAAAGACAACAATTTAGGCGAAAACTGGTTGGCCAAACTATCCAACGGGATGCCAATCTGCACCTTCGAAAATATTACAGCTGAGTGCTTCTGCTGGTTCTCTCATCGACAGTGCCTGCAACTACCACCGGCATTGAACGTCTCGTTATCTGTACAAACACAACACAGACATCCTGTGTGAACCGAGAACCGAGCTCGAACATTAATCAAACCAACGCCCGGGAGCAGGTGTTTCGCGAAGCAAAAAGCCCTCTTCCCTTCGGAGTGTTGGTGCTGCCGTGAATCCCTCTCATAGATTAATTAATTTATGACGGTCGGTATCGGAGTACGCAGCATACAAAAAAGAGACGCTTTTGTTAGGCCTGCGAAATTTCGTCCCGTCATCCAGGAATATTGCGGGAACCGGCTCATTAAATCCCTGCTCTATTGATACATATATCCACCTCTGATGTACAGGGAGAGTTTTATGGAAGTACTTTTATAGTGGAACAATTTTGAAATTGAGATCATAGGGGATCTTTATATTAAATGATTTTTAAAAGTACGAGAGCCCATTCGCCTACCAGCTCAGATCAGCAGCATCGGGTTGTTGGTCAGATTCAGGGGCGTAGCTACGGCTAGGGCGCAAGGAAGTGGGCTAAATGGGGGGGGAAATGCCTTTAGTAGGACGTGGTAGAGAGGTTTGTTGAGGGATTTGGGAAGTGGTTTAAGTAAGAAGGTGGGGCTAAGGGGGGCTAAGTAGTTAGCTTTCTTCTTAAGGCAGCTTATATTCTGTTTTTCGGATCTGTAATTTAACTGAATCAGGATCAAGGCTAATGAGAAAGGTGCTATTTATTCTATTGAGGGATGGAGTTAATTGAGTAAGACCACCGTTGAACTCCGTATAAATCGAGCGACGCCGTATTATTCGCAAGCCGAATATATCGGGTAAAAACGGGGAATCCCAAAATTGCCGAAGCAACACAAACTAATGAAACAGTTTGTTGGTGAACGCATTTTTAATCAAGACGGTTTTTCTGCTTTAGAAAAAGCCTTGAAATATTTTGAGCAGCAACCCGAGTTCACGCCATCAGATGTTCTGCTTTAAAAAAGAAATGAGAGATATTGCAGTAAGATAGAGCAGCTCCTAAACAAGCAAACTCTTATAAGTAATTATTCCGAGGTAGTAGAAAAATTTATATTTTTTTAAATTATATTACAGTACATATTTGTTTTCTATTTTGTTTTCAATTGTTCTTCTGTTTGTCAAAATTATTAATAAAATGTAATACGGTTGCTAATTAATTTGAAATAAATTTCGAAAATATGTAATTTTTTTAAAACCCGAAAATTTTGGGGGATTTCTGAGGTTATAAAAAAAATAGTTAGTACAGCGTATAAGACGCCATTTTTTTCATTTGATAAAACCATGAACAGCTGCTCAATGTAAGAGTAAAATTGTGCCTCTTGTCGGTTTCAGTAATGCACCGTTATTACTTTTCATAACGCACAGCCGGTGTTATTAATTTGATCCAGCATGAGACAGGTGACTGGCTACAGTTCCCAACTTCTTAAATTACAATCTTGGAGCTCTTTTTCATCATATTTCCCCTCTCTTCCAAAGTCATACGCTGCGAAATGGCGTATATGTAACCTAAGATTTCATTGAAACAACTTAACTCTCATTTTTATATAAATATTTTTGTCTACGAATTCAAGCTTTCCTTGGTTTAGTTACTTCACACTCATACACTCATTTTCAAACGGATACCATTTCATGGAAAGTACAGCGTCAACATACTTGACATCTTTTTTTAACACAGTATCTCGAATTCGTAACTTTTCGTCGTTCAAGTTCTGTCGTAATATCCTGGTTTCCACGAATCAGAGAGTCGGGTATACAAGAATCAAGTGCTATTTATAAATCAATTGTTGTCTACTTTGAAAAATGTTTGTTCAAAAAATGAATCTCGGAAAGTAGATCAGCATCCTCATCAATTCGAGCGCACAAACAAACCTCTTCCAACAGTCGTTCTTTTGGAAAACCTCTGCGTTGTGGAATGAGCCACCAGAAAGTTTGTTCCCCGATGAAGCGTGATTAGCTTTCTGCCTTTGCGTGAAAATCTACTGGCCAAGTAAAAATGTAAATAAACTTGTCCTGTTCAGTTGATAGTCTGTGCCTGGGATAGATATTCCAACATTGTTTACAATTATGACTTTGTAACTTTTTTGCGTACGACAATATTGCCACTATTTGATGATAATGTGAAATGCATGAACTTGACCTAACACAATGTCGCGTCGTCGATGATTTGTTGATTTGCATATTCAGATGAGTATTTATTCCAAGTGCGGTTGTTCAGCAGGCGAGACGTCACTTTCCGTTGTTGACCTCATAAAAGAGATTATTGCCTCCGCAGAAGAAACGAGATGTGTGACTCAATAAATCAGGCAACTGTAAATAAATAACAATCGACTCACACGATTTACATACAATTCTTCCGAATTCAATTGAAGATCCGTAATATCATATTTTTTCCAGTGGTTTTTATCACGTGCACTTTTATCGAGGCCGAAGATGCGAGCCAAGCCAAATAAGGCTATACGCTGAGCATACATGTGCTCCGACTATTCGATTGGTCAATTGATGAGACCTATCCAAAATACATTGAATCTTATTTCTAAACTGATACCACGGATGCTCAGTGTCAACCTACTTCACCCAAATACAGAGTCAATTTATTTGACTGGATTTTCATTTGGTTACTAGAGTAGGCAAGGTAAATTACAGTATTACGACTCCCGTCTGTGTGATTGAGCAAAGCACAGGAAAGGTTCCTGGATTTTTTCGGGTCGAAATGAAGCCGAATGATTAATATTTTATCGTGCAATTACCCTGGTGGATCATAAATAACCAAATTAAGTTCAACACGTATCCTGTTTCTCTCTACAGAGAAAAATTATGATTTAGAGGCGTCCTTTAGCGTGTTTCTCATCCACAGACACGGGCAGGCTTGAAAATACAGAGGTTGTAGGCGGGAAACCAGATTTATGGTTCCAGTCGCCAAAACATGAATCAGGGACGTCAGAAATGTGTGGGTGGGTGGCACAAAAAGGATGAGGAGAAGAAACTCCATAATTTGCGTCGTAACAGACTTTTTCAACATGTTTTATATTAGCTTAACGTGTGTGTATGTATGTATGTATGTTTGTTGCGATATCTTCGAACGCTATTTTCATCCACTTCAAAGTGTCAGAATTATTTTAAATTTTGTACACTTATCAGGGACCGATGACAATACAATAATCTTATAAGTTTGTCTCATTAGTGCTTTACATTTCCAATTTGTTTTAGATAAAAATCATATTTAAAGTTTAAATACCCGGATATACATTATAATATATACATACACTACCACTGAGAACGCCAGCTCTTATGCGATCGCCGAAGCTAAGCAGGGTTGGGAGCGTTCAGTACTTAGATGGGTGACCGCTAGGGAACACGGCGTGTCGGTAGCTGTTTAACACGCTTCAAATTATGTATGTATGTATGTTTAAATCGGATTCTTCTAACGCTGTTTTCACCCACTCCGAAACGTCAGATTAATTTTGCACACTTACCAAGGTCAGATGACAATCCAATAGTTTGATAAGTTTGACTCATTATTTATTTTTATAAAGCAATACGTTTTGAAGTAATGATACCAATTAAAAATATATAAATGAATCTTTTACCGGTTCTGGAAGCAAAACGTTTAAAAGATGATAATACAAATTACATTTAATTTTTTTTTCAACACCTTTTTATTTTTTTGACATGTATCTAAAGAGACATAATCTTTGAAACATGGAGAGAATACCCTTCAAACCCGTTAATTAAGATCATTGACGAGCAAGTCTTATTCTAGCATCCACGTAATTGCACCTATAAATATCAAAGTACAAGGAAAAATTAATCAATGAATAGATGATAGTTTAAAAAACAAAAATAAAATCACGCTTTTATAATAGACCGAACTAAAAAGTAAAAAATTATTCTTAATCCAAGAATAAAATTATTAACGAGAAAACTAATGTCATTGTGATAAAAGCGTTGTGGTACTCGATATAAATTGTTATAATTTCTGACTGATTCTATTTAAAAATGCAAGAGTTAGTGTGAAAATGTAATACAAATCACCCCACGCTTTTATCACAATGACATAAATTTTCTTCTTAATCATTCTATTCTTATAATAAGAATTATTTTCAACTTTTTAGTTCGATCACCTATAGAAGCGCGGTTTTCAGTTGTTTTCTTCTACAAGCCAAAACAAACCGTTCGTCTAGCTGAAACAACAATTTGACATAAAGTTATTCAATATGATGCTTCAAAAGTAGGTTCTGTTAAATAACCAAAGATTTACTACTTCCTGAACCATATAGGCACTTATTGTTATACAGCTTACTTACACATTTATTTATCATGAAATATCCGCTTACGAAACAGTGTCATGGGCCGTTGGCGTTGAAAAAATTGTTGATGTTTATTATAACGACGTGGCCTACTGCACAGTTAAGTACTAGCGATTCTTTGACAGATATCCAAATTTTACTTATTTCAACTGTTTGCGTTTTATCAGTATAATGGCCGATTGCACTAACATCTGCTCTACCTAAGAATAAAAGATAATGGAACGATTTTTTTTGAAAATAATTTAGAAAGTTTTGTTCTATGCTCGTGTGAAGCTCTTTTTGCAATTTTTAATACAAAATTTTAGATATTGTCTCATGAATATTGACATTTTTCGACTCATTTCAATATCGTAACCAAAATATTTTCAAAAATATCGATTCATTATCTTGAAAAATGTGCGCTGGAAACGGAATATTGGAAAATTCATGCAAAACGCCTTTTATTCTCGGTAGAGTTCCCTCTTAAGGAGAGTATGGTAAAGATGTCTTTTAAATTCCAGCATCCTTCGATTTGCACCATTGCTTTTAAAGTGCTACTTAACTAAGCATTCGTTAACTGTGGTAACAGTGCATAAAAGCTGTACATTCTATCGAGAACCTTGTTCAAAAATCACATTTACGTCGCTGTAAATCAGTTCACCCTTGTTGACAGACATCTTTTGCTGCGTCAAGGCGGTCATTCGACCTTTGACTTTGTAAATTGTCAATAGGCGTCCCCATAGAGGGCGACACTTGGAGATGAGTTGAATTTGATCTATATTTTTCATTACGATTTGTTCCAATTAGCCGCGAATGGATTTTATGATGACTTCTTGTACCTACTTACACGATGAGCGATTATCGCACATGTTGGACAAAACACTCTTCCTACTACTTCGATTAAAAAAATCCTACTCGCTCCATACTCGCCATGTAATTTCAAGGAGGAAGTTTCCAATAAATTTTTTCGGCATGTACCATCAGATAAGTGGGACACGCAGGCAGAAGAATGCCAGTCTTATCGGCCTTTCTATTCGCGCTGCATCTGAATTGTTTTTGTCCCTTCATAGGAAAATAGCGTCCGTTCACGTGGTAGTCCTTCACGGTTGAATGAGATGAGATTTTTACTTCCTTCAGTGTGTGATTATGATCGTATTATCCGTTATGGATTGAAGTGGATGTACTCGATGTGATGGTTGGTGTTGATTTGTTTTGTTACGAGGGGATAGAGGCACTGTTTGGGATGATGCACTGGTTGCAGCGGAGAAACCTTGTCTCTTGTTTTTCGATTTGAGCCTATCACACTTCATAAGCGCTGCGAAAAGATAAGCCAACATGCAACGTCTTTGTCAGGATTATTGTCCGGGTCTTCAGCGCCTTTAATCCGTGACACATATCACGAAAAACCTTGTCCACTTATTTTCGTCGGTCTGTCTGTCTCTCTATCTTGTCTTGGCTCCTTTATAACTCAGAAAGTTCTTTTCGGATTATGATGAAACTTTTACGCTGGGTTACTACCGGAAAGGAAAAAAAATGAATAAAACCGTTCAAAGTTCGTTCAAGATTTTTATGCCGTTAGTAAATTATCATATAGAAACTTAGACACCAGTAAAAATCAACTTGTTGACTGCCCTTTAAAACAGATGCGATTTTTACTTATAACCATAGTAAACTTTCGACGCATTCCGAATGTTTTAGACAAATTCATTTTTTAAGGCACCTTAGGGCGTATTTGATTTTCCCTCTTCTGTTTTAGCAACTACTCTACTACATATTACTGCAATTTAATGAAATTTTGATTGGATTTTAGAACTTTTAATCCAAAAGTTTTTTTGTTATTGTAATCAATCTAAATTTTGGAAAACTCGAAAATATATTCCAAAATTAAATTCAAATCCTTATTTTCAAACTGATACTGTTGCGTGGGAAGAACAGCGTCAACCTACTTGACGCCATTTTTCAGTGTCCAGGTTGTCATAAAGCTGGCGATATATTTCAGCTCATCTGTTCTTAACAAATTAAGGTAATAATAGGTTGTGCAATGAATTGGATTGCTTGAATAAAACGAGACTTATTCTATACAGACACCTACTATACAATGAGAGAACTTGCACAAAAAAATGGAATCGGCATGCAACCAAGAAGTCACATTGGCTTCAAGCTCGAACAAGAGCAAGAAACTTCGATTGTATCTGATATCGCGCCGACTGCAAAGACTGCAGTTGCCCCTAAACAGCTCTGGCAACGATAGAGATAAAATCAGATGATTTAGTCGTATTCACTATCGTTCGCGAGACATTATACCTTGTGGCAATGCGACGGTTAGCAACTTGGCACAGGGAACAGTTGGAATTTTATTTTTAAAATATTAATGTCGAGGGGTTGCGTAAAAGTGATAAAGGTATCTGATACCTTCATTTTATGATGTATATATTGATGTAAAAATGACATGATGAGAGCTTCACAATATAACTGCTTACAATGTTTAAAGGCACAGCAGAGCTTAACTTCGAGTGAAATTGTTGAGGTTTTTTCCAGGAAAGTGTGAGGATGAAAGGGATTTCACTTCTCCAATGCTTTGTGATATATACTTGTACATTTCAGTCGGTCTGTCTATCTGTACTCTGTCTGGTTATCTTTGATCCCTCTATAACTCGGAATGACGAAAAAGCTTAAAAATCGTCAAAAACTTAACAAAAAACGCTTGAACCTTGCTATTACATTCAATTAGTCTAAGAGCCAGTGACACTGGTCCTACGTCATCGCGAATTTAAATAGGAATTACACACGCGTTTAGTATGCGTATAGGGGATTATGGAACCCCCAAGTCTGCCAGTTCCCATATATCCACAAACATAAGCTTCTTAATCCTACTATAGTAAACTACTGCACTTTATTATTTATTAACCGATATTAGCATTAACTGATCAATTAAGATAAAGGGTATGGTAGTTCATATTACTTGGATTAGTACATGACAGACATATACTACAGTTCCTGAACTGTTCCCCGTAGTAAAAGTTGATCTCAGCGTGCCTGTCCATACACCAGCTTATAGAATTATCACTTGATTTGAAGTGTAGCACCCTTCAGAAGTATGGCGAGGAAAATTGGAGGCTGTGTGCCCTTTCCATTCAGATGGCATGTGAACGCTTCCCCTGCTGTGTGAAGGACATTCCGGGATCTTTGGAGGTAACTTACACTACCATTACCTCCGCTCCAAAAGAAATCGTGTGGCACACGCGAGTTATTCGACAAATCATGTAGACAGTGGTCTACATCATCCATTGCACTCATGAATCCTACGGAGCCTGAACCTCCGGGGTCTTATCAGTCACCAAGTCAATGTTTAACATATCCTGAGTAAACTTCAGACCGAGATATTTTAATGTTGGTATCGTCACAGGTGTGCGATTCTCCTATTTCGCATATTGCTTATATTGGGAGATTCTTATCGTTAATATCTCTTTATTTTCATTATTTACATTTTTACTAGACCACAAATTTCTCAAAAGTAAAATGTTTATTTCTAGTCTTCAAAATGATGTGGACACTCAAAAATATGGGTTACAGTATAGGCGCACAAATCCATTACGATTCATTTGATATTATCTAAATATTAGATGAAGCACTTCTTTAAATGCAATTTTGTGTGTAGAAAGTTTTACGTAAGTGGTATGACGCGTCTAGATATCGATCAAGCCTAAACGGATGTAGCAAGAGAGACCTTGATATTTCACATTTGCTCACAAAAGTTTTGAGTGTATGCTCTCCACTTTCATCAGACCTGCTATAGACATGTATATTTCGTCTTTAGCCTAGACTTGTCAGTATAGCCTGGCGGTGTAGTTGTAGAGAGCAATTGGATGGTATGTACGTAACCCAGTTAAGGGTGTGATAGCAACATCAACAAGTGTTGCCCTCTATGGGGACGCCCATTGGCAACTTACGAAGTCAATGGTCCTGGACTACCTTGAAGCGGCAACAGATGTCCCTTACGACAGCTGTCAACAAGGGACATCTGTCTCCGCTTTAAGGCAGTCCAGGTGTTAAGACCTTTGACTTCGCAAGTAGCCAATGGGCGTCATAGAGGGCGACGAGTTGATATCACAAATGTTTTACCGTCCTGCCTGACAAGTTATTCTGCGTTTTTCATCTCTAGCCCGATATTGCTGCACAATCATGTTTCCTAAGTTAGGTCGCGTGCAAACGTGGAAGCAATTCAACTTAATGACTCTATGAATGCTGGTAATTGCGGTGTGAACGCCATCAAACGATTGATAATCGATGCGGGATAAAGTTTTTATCGATCGTTTTATATTCGATAATTTATTTGCGAATCGGACAGTAATTGGCGTCAAAGGAGATAAAAAGTGAGAAAGACATCTCGTTAAAGGCGTGAACAGAACGATCAATTATCGTCATTAGATATGGATGCGTGTAAACAGAGCGAAGAATCACTCGGCTGAGAAGATGTATGGATGGAGTTGTTGATTTCTGTGATTAAATTGTGCAATTTATATGTTAAAGGTTTCGCAAATTCAAGTCGGGTTATAGTGACGCCTTTTGCTTCAATCTTTGAATTATCGTCAAAGACTGTTTAGGATGACTACCCAGGTCACCTTGCCGATCAACAGTGATACCTGATCTATAATTCGAAAGACTAAAAAAATAGGTATTGGAGTGGTGTTTGAGAGCGGTACAAAGTCCACTAAATATAATTACACATATGGGGAGGAAGAGGGGTAATTGAGCTTCATGGAGAGGTGAATGAATATATGTTATTGTTCACCATCTGTGCGGGTGTTTCCAAGGGATCTTTCTCTCAAAATAACACCTACTCCTGCAGTTCCATAACATAACTGCTGGTCTCGCTGGGTCGACATCCCTGAAGCTGGGGTTCTCTTCCGCTCCAGGAAGTTGGATTCGCAGGAACAGCTGCTGCTGAAAGGCTCAGATCATCTATGTAGTACTGCTCGCGGCACTCCCTAGGGCTTCTGAACACAATCCAGACAGACTCGAGCAATAGGTCTAGTGGATGCGCCTGACCTTACAAATACCTCCACAGTCTAGACTCTAGAACATCGTCAGAGCGTGGCAGATGTTCGACCGAAATGCCTCGCGTAATACCACCAAGGGTGTCAGTACAGCGAACATAGGAGACTAACTGACGCATCTTCACCAGGTCGAGCTTACAACGCCTCGAAGGGGTCTCTTCCAAAAGTCGTGGTTTTGGAGAACCTCAGCGTTGTGTAATGAGCTACCGGGGATTTTGTTCCCCGATGGTTATAATCTACAGCATTTCAAGGTCAACGTGAATATCAATTCATCCTTTCGCAGGCAGAAAGCCTATCATGCTCGACTCAAATTTCGACTATTCTGGCTCACGTCACAACATGATAATCATCTCAAAATTTTGGAAGATGAAGTGTTAAAAACGCTACGTTTCTTGCTGGCATGTTAGACAGTCACTTGCAATGCTATTTACCAAACAATACATTTGTGTAGCAACCATTCATAAACGTTTCTTGATAACAAACATATTGTAACATCATACGATCGTTTGATAAGAGATAACGTTCTCATTGTATACTATCGCGATGATATACAGTGGATGATGAGATAAGCTGAACGAGTATAACATTCCACTTGTAATTGCCGTATTGCGTATAGTTCAAATGGATGTATTGAACGTCCTTAAAGTTTGTCTGGTAGACCAGCCGTAAAATAAACAAAAGTACAATTTTATATTTATCTATATGTTGGCTCGGAGAGATAAAGTGGTTGCGATTTCATCTTCAAACACAGCGTGTAAATCCATACAGGATGTATACGAGGGTTGTTGTCTTTCCGCTTAGCCTGTCTAGTATACACGTTCTCAGACCAAGAATATGTGTTTCCATTCTGGTATACCATATCTTCCTATATGCGTAAATCTATAACAATCTTGAAGTAAAATTACTGTATTTTTGATCATATATAGTAAATTGAAGTAAATATATTCAATCAAAACGTGGGAAAGTCTTGGAAGTGAGAATACCAAAATCTCAAATTGAGCTTCATTATGTTGACACAAAACAGAGAAAATCGAACCTAGAAGAATACTATGGTGTTGACTGCGGCAAATAGTTCAACTTCATTATAAAATTTATTATAGTTATAAACATTCTGGAATTTTGATGAGCTGTTATCAGAGCTACTGTTGGTTCCTTTAACCTTAAAAAAATAAACAAAAAAATATCAAAAATGTACCAATGTGACTGCATTTTCACATTTATCTGCGTCATATAGTATTTTTCCTAATTCAAGTTTCAAATGTGTTGTACAGATAAACAGAATATAAAAAATATGCACCTGTAATTAAGCGAAAAGATATACGTTCACCATTTGTAATAGAATTTATTCACAATTCACATATCACGCATATCACATCAACACCTGCAAATGAGATGAGTCACAACCACAACTTTTTAACAGCACTTTTATCCTCAGAGGTGGTTGGTAAAAATTAAATCCAATAGAAACTTATCGGCACGGAACCAGGCACACACGTACCGCTGAATTGCCGTTGACGAATATGACGATGCCAAAACAAGTAAATGAATGAGTATAGAATTCGAAATGATACTTTTTTTGGTTCAAATTAATGATAATTTTCTTGACAAGTAAACTGTCTTAGAGTAAGATCAGATGTTCTTGTCGAGAATATCTAAATTCTAGAATTGAGAATTTCCTTTTATCTGTATAGGCGATTATATTTTTGCAACAAATTTTATATGACATATTATTAATTGTAAGCTCTCCACTATACGTAAGAACTGCTATAGACATGCATGATTCGTCATTAGCCTAGACTCAGATAGTATAGCCTGGCGGTCTAACTAAAGAATAATTGGGTGGTATATACGTAACCCAGTGAAGGGTGTCATAGCAACATCTATACTCATCTCCAAGGCTCGCGTACGGTGGCGCCGCCCATTGGCATCCTACGAAATCTAGGTCCTAACACACTCGGGCTACCTTGAATTGGTGACATTTGTCTAATAAGGGCAAACTTATTCACAGCGACATCCCTTGTTCTTCGTAAACAGTTTTCAAGATTTCATTTATGATAATCCGTTCACAATTAATGTAAGATTAGAAACATAGAGAAATAAATTTCATCTTGGAAATATTCAGCGAGAGTTCCTTTCTTGTAAACCTTGTACCGAAAGGGAGGGAAACAGTTGTAATTATCCCACTAATACCTTGGAGTGACGTATCTAATTAACTAAAGTCTACCGCAACAGCGGCTGCACCTCGTCTTACTTTAGCTACCCGTCAATTAACAAGGTGAGCTTTGAGAATAACCTATACCGCTGGCTACTTCTGTATTTTTAACAAGCGCTCAATCTAAGAGAGAAATTTAACTTAAAGAAAGCTCACACGGATCAAGTATCTGTACCTAGTTACTTGAACAAGCCAGTGGTAACCAGTAACTTGATTCGTATAAACAGATATTCAAGCGCTTGATTAAGAACTTGAACAATCAGCCAGGTAGATCAAGCGACCTGAAACCCTAACAATGAGCCTGGAAAGTCAGAGAAAGTCTGGAACAAACGATCCTGAAAAACAAGAAAAATTAGGAAAAAATATTACCGGTTCTGGAAGAACATGAACAGTACCGTCGTTTGGGGTGAGATTAGTAACCGAGGGTTCATGTAGGGAAAAGATGGTCAAATAACTCCTGTACCTGCTGTTACGGTGATACGTTGTTTTGTCTAGAAAATTGCATTTAAAATTGATAGCTGGTTTTATTGAAATTCGTAAATTAAAGAACTTTAATTGGTAAGTCACATGATGACACATGAAGGGTGAGATTGATCATGAAATTTCAAAGTTGAGGAGATCTACATCTTTTCAGAAAATATTTTTTTTTTCGGGAAACGGAACCTCATTGCGCAAATCTGAGCAGACTATTGGATTCAGCAGAAAATTTTACACAGTGTCTAAGAATGGGAGAGCAAATTGTTTTTCGCCTCGAGATATTTAAAAGTCGGCGACTGGAATCGTAAAAAATTAAGAAATCGAAGAATTTTACTAAACAAAGTCGAATTTTTTCAAATACGGCGATAAATCGTTTTCTGGCTGATTGAGGGGCGCTGATCACGAATCCTGTCTCCGTTTCCAGATCGAGCCTAAGGGGCCCCCCTTATGGGCCTGTGGGCGCGCTTACCTTCTTCAAAATGAGATTTCTCTGACGACTTACTCTTTTTTCATGATCATATTCGCGTTCAACGCCACCAAATACATAGAGGCACCGAGTTTAGCAGGGGCCACTTTCCAAGGATTTGTGTCGCATAATACAACCTATCCTTTAATCTTAGCAAGAAATCATTCTAATAGACTTCGTATTTATTTTGAGAAACCCTGTACAATATGGCCAATTTTGAACATATTTTCAGTATGGAACAGGTGAAGTGAAACAAAGGTGAAACCATTCAGGTTATATAAATAGTAGTCCTTACTCCAATAAAAATACACTGTGTAATGAATCATCAAGCATATGTTTTTTACATTCAATTGTTGGCTTAGTTTTTGATCACTTGAGAACACTAAAAACTCTACTGCTACCAATATAATATATCTACCAAATTATTAGATATACATAAAAATAGAATGTGAGAAGCAAAACAAATCACTGAATCAGATTTGACAATACCTGACAAACATCAGATGGTAGCTTTGGATGGTTTGTTATTGTTGTTGCGACTTCAACCAGCAGTGTAAACAAACGAGTATCCTCTAGTGGACAATCGGTGAGTGAAACAGCATGACAGAAGATAGAAGTACGAGATGTCTATGTATGACTATTAACAGATGATGTTTGTTATACTGTATGTGCGCTTAGACCGTTGCCCTGGAGCCGGTTAGATTATTTTATTTAGACTGGATATATACGGAGACCATTTGGCTTAAACTCGAGCGAAATGATATAAGATTGCAGACGTATCTGCTAAAATAGAGTCAAGTGTTAGCAACACAGAGCAATGACACCTTGAGAGCTTGATAGTGCTTTGTACGTAGACATGACTGAGTGTGCTCAGGGAATTCGATGTTCTTCCCAACTCAAAGGTTTTGGTTGCTTATGGACCGTAAAAGAAGCTAATACAAATCATCTACATTGAGGTTGGTGTCTGCCGGAACGGACTTATTGTAATCGCGAAATATTGTTTTTTTGATGTTTCATAAAACTATCACCACCAAAAACCTGCCTATAACTAATCCGTCCAGCATCGCGCACGGTGGCGCTGCCCATTGGCAACTGTCGAGGTCGTAAGGGGTATCTTTCACCGCTTCAAGGCAGTCCAAGCGTTGACCTTGATTTCGAAAGATGCCAAAGGGCAGCGTCACCGTGCGCGACGCATAGGGATTATTGTTTATGTTGCTATTCCACATACAAAAATAAATTCTCAGATCAAGAATATGTGCTTCCATTCAAGTATACCATATCTTCCTATATGCGCAAAACTAGAATACTGTAATTTGAATGATATAGAGTTAATTTAAGTGAATATATTCAATTCAAACCTGGGAAAGTCTTGGAAGTGAGAATACCAAAAGCTCTATTTGAGCATATCATAATCTTGGTACAAAACAGAAAATCTAACCTGGAGGAATACTATCGTGTTGACTGAAGCATTTCATGATATTTATAATAATAATAATAATAATAATGACTTTATTATAACTATTTTACAATTAGTTATAAATGGCGAAGTCTAGCTTCAAGCTATTCATACTTAACCAGGAGCCACTCATACTTAACCATATTGACGCAGATAGATGAATTTCATTATATAATTTATTACTGGGATAAACATTCTGTAATTTTGATAAGCTGTTATCAAAGCTACTGTTGATTCCGTAACCTTAAAAAGAAGAACAAAAAAAGTATAAAAACTGTACCAATGTGACTTATTTCTTACATTTATCTGCGTCATATACTATTTTTCCTAATTCTAGTTTGAAAGGTTTTGGACAGATAAACAGAATATAAAAAATATATACTTGTCATTAAGCCAAAAGATATACGTCCACCATTTGTAATAGAACTTATTCACAACTCACATATCACATCAACACCAGTACACATGTATGAGATCCTCACAACAGTCACAACCCCAACTTTTTAACAGCACTTTTATCCTGAGAGGTGGTTGGTAAAAATTAAATACAATAGAAACTAACTGGCGCGGAAACAACCACACCCGTACCGCTGAATAGCCGTTGACGAATATGGCAATGCCAAACAAGCAAATGAATTACTTGGAGGGAAACGCAAGATGTTCGTTTTCTTTATTTAAATAAAACGGAGCTCCGTTGGAATGATGATAACCTTACAAAAAAACTATGAAATACTTGTGAAAAAGGCATTGAAAATTATATTTTTCTTTAAGAGTATATTTCTTTAGAATGACTATTGAATTCGGAAATATACTTTTCTCGGTTTAAATCAATAATAATTTTCTTATAAAGTAAGTTGTCGTTAGTATATCTATACAAGAATATCGAAATTCTTGAATTGAGAATTTCTTTTTATGTGTGCACCCTTGATTGAGTTACGTCTATACTCGAGACGAAACATGAATCAGAAAGCACTTTTTGGATTTTGATCAAACTTGGACACTTGGTTGTTAGTCTTTGTAGTTTTTGAAAATCGGTTCAGTGGCGGTGGGGTCTTTCAGTGTTTTAATTTTTTATCAGAAGATCTGTAGCTCAAAATCCGATTCAAATCTTCATTTCCAAAGTGGTTACCATAACGAGGGAAGTACAGTGTCAACCTATTCGATGTCATATTCATGTTTTCAGCTATTTTACGTAATTCATTTTATTTGGCATGAATACCTGTCATCAATCATAAATTTGATATGATTGATCCATCCAATCAATTACGATTCGACTGGGTTGCACAATAGAGAAAAGTATCATACGTTTCTCGACAGAAACACATCCGGAAATTCCCATTTCTTGTTTAGTTTTCGTGGTTCGTAGCAACAGTTCCGTTTTATGGGACAGCGAGGTTGCCTATAAACCCAAATTGGCTCCTGTTTTTATGTTTCCTCATCCATAGAACGAACATTTATATGTATGTGTCGTCACGGAAAAGCACACTTGTATGTTCTTTGAAATATAGATGAGGAACATGAGACGAGAAAGCTTTTATGGACGCGTTTCTTGATCAAAGCTGATGAACGTTATTTCAGGCAGATAAATTTAAGATATAAGTCACATTGGTACAGTTTTGATAATTTTTTGGTTCTTCTTTTTAAGGTTAAGGAACTAACAGTAGCTTTGATAACAGCTCATCAAAATTACAGAATGTTTATACCAATAATAAATTTTATAATGAAGTTGAACTATTTGCTCCAAGATCATAAAATGCTTCAGTCAACACATTTATGCATATTTTATTCAATATTCGTTTCCAAACCTCCCGCAAGTGCTATACATCATTTATATTAAAGAAAACTTATTAACTGGAATAGCATTTGAAGTTCAGAACTTTCTCTATTTATTTTCCGTTACATAGATTTCAATAAAGTTGCAGGCCACTGATTTATGGGTCTATTTTTATGACATCCGGTGAGAAGTGATATTTTAATTTCCCGCAGAATCGAAAGCAGTTGCTATTAACAAAGTTGCTTAACCTCCAACGTATTTGGCGCACTAAGAAGTTATATTATCTCATAAAAGTGCTTTAACGCCTACATAATTAAAGCTTTGTCAAGCTGAGTATTGCACGCAATTCTGCTCAAAGACATAATTTTTTATCCAGCCTCAACAGTTTCTTATTTGGAATCTGTTGAATACTTCTACTAGCAATTCGATTTCAATGACTGGAAAATTATAACACAGAGTTCATGAGATGTATGACGTATGAATTATCGATTGCAATTTTTTGTTATTATTTATGATCATTAAATGATATTTTAATTGGCATTCCCATGTGATAGCACTACTTTTTTCATCATTATCTGTGTTAGTTTTATAAGTAAGATGAATTTGGCGTAAACATGATACAATAAATAGATAATTGAGAAATGCAAATGTTGTGTAACAATACAGAATCCGTTTATCTGCACTAATTATTTTGTAATTATGAGAAAAATGATCCGATTTACCAATGTTGAACGATGTTCTTTTTTTTTAGGTTTATTTGAGATTTATTCATCAGTCTCGTTTGTTTTGGATGCATTTTATTCACATATAGGTTGTTCAAAATATATCATTTTTTTTCTTCTTTTTTTTCAGGTGAGTACATTCTGCATTCGAAAATACGGTAACGTAAGTAGTGCTTACTAATTTTCTTCATGTACGTTCAAATTGTGAAAAAGTAAAGTTCAGCTCCAGAATGCATTAAATGTGTAAAATGGCAACGTTGCACGTCTGGTGAGAGATATAAAGGGTATTTACAGCAGGCCCTCGCATATTTCAAGCATTCTACAGGCGAACTTTGCTTTTTCGTAGTGTGTATATTAGAAAATTGGTAATTGAGAAATATTGTAACAAAGATTTATCATATTACACTGCAATCTAATGATAATTAGAAAAATTATAAATAAAAACTTGTCGCCACTGGGGATCGTACCCACGACCTCATTCTAGCAACGAACATGTATCGTTTATGTTCGGTGATTCTAGGTAGACGTGTTACCGTTCGGCCACGACGAACTCGTCAGACAGGGGGGACTATGGGGGTATATCCCCCCCCCCCGCGAAATATTGTTTTGTATAACTGTGATTTTTACAACTCAAAATTTATTAAAATCTAAAATGCTTCAAAAATTGTTTTCTGGGTGCTGTTATGCTCCAAATTAAGCCTGTAACGTAGTTCGACTACAACTTCGATAGAAAAGAAACTAGAACAAACATTAAAAATTTCACCGCCACGGTACTGACATCAAAATGAAATATTCAAAATATTTGCCTAAATCTCTTTAAATTATTAAAATAATAAAACAAATAATAATTTATAGGACTCTGATAATCATACAGAGACATTTACGGTATTTTCTTTCTTGATTTTACAAAATAACGATTTTTGTAATAATAGTCTTAGAATAAATCAAAGTTTACCATTAGTAAAATATTGAAATTAGTTAATTTTAATTAATATACAATAGATTCTAGTTAAGCTAAACTTTATATTATAAGACGACTCTTTATCGAAATTTATACATTTAGTTTGAAAAACGAAAATCATGATCCATGAATACTTATGCTATAATATACAATGTCGATGGTAAAATACTATCATATTTATCATATTCATAATTTTCTGATAAAAAAAATCATGTCGAAGAATAAATAAAGTACTAGACATTAAAAATCCCAGCTATCCCAGCTTATGTTTTAACTTTATATCCTTAAAAAAAGGTAATAGCGATCGTCGAAATGGATCAAAAAGGGTCTGTGTAGCAATCAGTATGGTCAGCTACTATAGATATTGTAGTTACATTGTATATGGATGCAATTAACAGTTGTTGAAGTCTGATATGCGAGGTACAGTTAAAGAATGACACGCCCGTCAAAAGTTGTAAATTGAACACTGAAAGCTTATTATCGTGAGAATGACTTACCTACGAAAAAATGTCTTCATAATTGTGATGCCCATAATAACTGTTTATTAGGAAATAAATTACCTAATCGTAAAAACAACAGTTATGTCTGTTCACCTTCGTTGTGTTAAGCATCGTCAGTTATTTATCAATTACAAAAATAGTGGCGTCGCCGTCGAGTAGATTAACTCTATACTTCTCGCGCAATTATATCAGTTTAGAAATTAACATCGGAATCGAATTATACCATTTTTAAAAATTTTCGAATTTGGAAAATATTACTAATATTGGAAAACAACAATCCTTTTTCAATTAAGAAAATCACTAAATATCCACGTATCCGTAAATTTCCATACTTCAGGATATTTTGGAAATATGCCCCAACTGGATTAAAACTCTTAAAATCCGAACAAAATGTTCTACAAAAATAGTGTCAACCGAATTGACGCCAATTTTTCAGAGGCAAAAACTTTTCATATTTTTTTTATAAATGATATGAATATTAATGATTATTACTAATTCCATATAGGTATATTTAAAATCTGGAAAATCGATCTAGGAATTTTTTTAACTTCTTCCCAGAGATATTATTTTTTTGACTTGGCAACATTGAGTCTGACGATGCTTCAAAGATTAAATCGAAACACGTTTAAAAAAACTGACTTTTATTTGTGTATAAATTGCATAATTTTGTTTGAAACAAATAACTGTATGCTTTCCGTTTTAGATTCATTGACGTAAAGCTATTAAATTTCGAGTACGATAACACTGATAGAAGCAGTGTAGACCGAATCAATTTGAAGTTATTACATCTATGGTTATTACATCCGCCATCTAGCAAAAAGTAGATCAATTTACAGCCTATCAATTTGCGCAATTAGCTTTTATGTATACTTTATTAATGTATCGATTAAATAATGCATTTTGTCTGTATGCGATGCTGACAGTAACGATGAAAGATACATATTCATAAACTTACAGCTCTACACTCTAGACATCTAGAGCTTTATTAATGTCTATTTAAATGATATGGCATTGGAAGGATAGCTTCCATCCATGTAAATGTACAAAAATGGTTAATGGTGGAGTCGAGTAGTTGGTCTCATATTAACCTTATACTGTAGGAAATCCCTTGACGTAATGACGTATAGGAACATATACAAATCGGAATTATTTATTCTGCATCAATTCAGTAATCGTATCCTCAAGAAAGCAACGAAATCTATTTCATAAACAAGAAAATATCCTCTAAATGTACACTTTATCCTTCTACATCAACTTCCTTTCATCATTTGTTATTACATTTGGAAACATCAGTTTCAGTCTTTTAACGCCCTCACTGTCATCATATACTTGTCATCAGGACGCGTTGACATGTCTTCCTTCTAAATGAAGTCTACAATAAACAAACATTCCGCACCCCCTGTGTTCATGGTTTTTCATGATAACCGTCATTCTTGTGGCTAGAAAGAAATCTCTATGAAACAGTCTCAGCTTGTCTCTAGACAGTCGTTACTTTCTAGCTATTTTCAGCCTGCCTACATCAAGGGTGCCATACACTACGCCGAAAGAAAAATGATTTCAAGCTGGTTTACCCTGTACTTCACAAGCGACGGATTTGGATTGGAATTTGAAGTGCTGAGAGTCGGAATTATCCCCTCCCCATTCTACCCCCCCCCCCCCCAAATTGACAAATTATGAGGGATCTCGGAAATGTCCAAATACAAATTAAAGTAGTTTCCCGATAATACAGATCAATTAAAACGAAACCAATTCGGATTATGAAGGTATTTTAAAGTCTAGTTTATAGTTATAAAAATTAAATAAAATGCTGTATTCAGGCAAAATGGAAAAATATCCTATACAGTATAACAAAATAATACATAATGTGTATTAAAAATAACTAATCAATGTTTTCTTCATTTTCACCACTATCATTTGAATTTTGCCCGCCTTTTTTACATTTTTCTGCTTCAATTGAAAAAGGTTAGTGTTGTTGTTCTCCAAAAGCAATTTCCTTAAGATTTTGTAGCATCATAATATTCTGAAGGAATGTTATTGTTTGTAGCCCACTGTAGAATAAGATTTAGGCTTTCAACAGCATATCATCGTCAGAGTCGGCACTATCATTTTCATGGATTGAATTTTCTTCATCGACCAATTTGGTATCATCATCGATCCAATTCATAGCTTCACAAGCAGTTATGCCAACATTTCCATTGCTGTGAAGCATTGATGAAACCAAGCCAATTTCTTCTGCTGTTGCAGAACACTTAAAGGGACTAAATCAGGGTCATCTTCTAAGTCATTGTCTTGTTTGGCTTCAAAATCTTCTTCCAGCATTTTTCTAAGGAACTGGCTGGTACCTTTTCCCAAGCAGTGTGAGACAAGCACGCAGCATGCTTCAACTTTAAGCTTTTAAGACGCTTCACGACATCTTTTTCTTCAAAAGTTTTGTCAAGCGAATTGCATTCTGGTCCATTGGCTCTTTGAGACTCAAAAATCTTGTGCTTGCGTGTGCCATTTTCGTGGGAAGAGACCAGAGAGTGAAAAATCAGCGTAGCGAATGATGCTTTAGACATGTCGTAACTACGTTTGCACCTGAACGCACTGACAAAACAGGAAAAAAAGGACCTGTATAATTTTATTTTTATAGAAATAGAAGACACGTAAATGGATTCGGATCACTGAATCAAGTAAAATTCGGATTACAAAGTACTGCAATGGAACGAAAATGTAATGTGGATTACGAAAGCATACGGATTATCGCGACGCTTGTATCAGCATTTCTATTTTTTTTCGCTTTGGGCTATAAACTTTTCCGCCACTGAACCGATTGTCGAATGAAGCTTTTTCAACAAAAAACAGAAAAGTTATTTTTCGACTTATAGAAGGAGCAGACATGGTTTTTCGTGATGTATGAGTTATAAAACAACAAAAAATACAATATCTCGAATTGAAAAAATTTTGTGATTCATTGAATTGAACTAACACCTATAAAAGAAGAAAAATTATTTTCTGATTCGATTATCTGATACTATAAAGTGCATGGTTTCCTAGCAATCTATTTTCGACCTATTTAAGAGGACCATTTTCACGGGGGTTCCAACCAATAAAAATACCTGGACAGTATAATGGATCGTAGAGAGCTAGTCGACTTGCTTTTGATGTATATGCCTCTCCGTAAATAACTTTTTCCTGTTTTGTCAACTAATGAGCCATGGTTCTGGTTGAAATAAGACTTTTGTTATAGGCTAGTCTGTATGGATGAAGAATCGGGAAAATAATCAATGAATTTGACTGGATTAAATTCGGCGTGGCTTTTTTCTTTGTTGGAAATTGCAGAGGTCATTGTACAGGTTTTCAACACGCCTTTATTCGCTCAACGAATCATGTCGCCGGACTCGCGAGGTCGGTGTCCCAGAAGCTGGGGGGCTCCATGAAATTGTTTTCTCTGGAATAAATACTGCTACTCTACAAGGCTCAGATCAGACCATCGACCATAGCATGTGTGGGGATGCGCTCCTTAAAGCATTTGGACACAATCCTGAAACGAGCAATACGTCTGTTGGATGCATCTGACCTTACTAAGGACCTCCACAGTCTAGAGGAGGTGGCTGATGATGTTACCCAGTATAGTAAATACTAGAGGAGCTCAAGACCAGGTCGAGCTACCCCGACTCTAAAAGTCCTTTTGGAGAACCTCGGCGTTTTGGAATGAGAAACCGAGGACTTTGTTTACCGATGGTTACAATCTACAGCTTTTTAAGGTCAATGTGAATAGACATTTATTCACTCGCAGCGCTTATGAAGCGTGATGGAAGTTCTGCTTTTGTCTGAGAGTATCTATACAAGAACGGCTCAAACGGTGTAACGTTCATTTCTTTGTTTGTCTGAAATAAAGACGAAAATAAGTAAAATGACGCATATCTTGAGTCAAAGAAGGTAATATTTTATTTATTACAGTTTTAACCAGCGATACCTGTAATAACTAGACTTTACGCGGAGTAACATTACTCCCGATGCCTACACCCGTACCTCTGTAGGGACGAATTTCACCTGAGACCTCCAATGTGGCAAACAATGTGATATACAGAATATAATTTATCAACAACAATAAATTATCAGGCGATGTATGTTTACAGTTGTGGTGTTGTAATTAAATTTTAACGTCTGTGGATACGTCTCGGCTTTGTCCTTTGACCTGACGTCGGCAGAGATGAAAGATTAACGACTGGCAACCACCTACCAAACAAACAAACAGGGATTGAACTTTGATGTTGGATGAAGTAAATGTTTGCATTTTACTACTATTCAAGTTACAAATTTAATTTTAATTATTAACATTTTGCTCAACAGCAACAAAAAGTCCACTTACCCAGTATAATAAATTAATTTATTCAGATTAAAAATTATGTACTTAACACGGTAGTTTCACAAATAAAACTAAACAGTTAATATAAATCGAAACACTATGAGGTGGTTTTATTTGGGAAACTTCAGTGTTTAACATACAATGTTTCATCTGAATGATGGCAGAGTTTCACCAAGTAACGACATCTACAACCTACCTAATTAATTTATTTTGTAAAAACAGGTGGGATGTTTTTTAATGAACAAATAAGTATCAATGAAAGGTATGCCTTTTATACAATATAAAACCTAAGAACTACTTTTTAATTATGATTATGTTGCCCCTAGCTGGCTACGTTGCAAACCATCCCCAAGCAGTTCTAGAACAACGATTGATTTTTTTACCAGTAGATCTAAGCTGATGAAATAACTGTACTGTTTTATTAATTGTGTTTAATATGAGTTGAGTGTTAGACTTGGAAATTAATTTGGGTAGTGGGTCTCTTAGTGTAGGATTGGTGCCCAACCATTTAATAACATCATTATTATATCCTCGATTTTTTATGTGATAAAGGGAAATTGAATATTGTTCTGCTCCTGGCGGTTGAGGAATCTGGATTGGTAGGCCCTGCATCTAGTGTGTCTTTGAGTTTATTCCTTGTTGTATGTTGATGTTGAGTGTTGTGGCTATGTTTGGAGTTGAGTTGCTTTGAGTGTCAGTTGTTGTATTGATTTCGGCAGCCACCAGACTTTTTATGGCTTATAATTCCAGAGGTGTGAGACGATTGTTCTTTAGAATAACTCGTTTCTGGTCAAATAGCCTCTGTTCTGTTACGAGTGGTAGAAGGTGTGGGTGTTGAACAATGAAAAGTCTGTGTAGTTCATGTCTGTAGCCTGTTGTGATGGTTCCTCCAACCATTCAAAAATACGTTACAAAGTTTGAACAAAAATACATACCGCGTTAAATCCAGAAATGCACACAATCACTAATCCTACATTCGTTGATATTCTCTTTCAAACCAAGCCTGTTCAACTGGTAACCCCAGGAACAACGTTCAAAGACCCAACATGGCCACTCAGTGTCAGTGAATATCTGACTTTAATGCACCCGGAGAAACAGGCAAATGGAGAAGTAAAAGGAATCTCCGCTTTATATAGATTATCACTAATCGTATCTTTCGTTATACCCTGGTAGACAAGGTGTTGAACTCAATGCCATTAGCCATTTCGAAAATTCAGCAGCGTTCCAATTTTGAATTGTACAATCGCCGTATTCTGCGTTATTCAAATGACCCTGGTTGAGCTATCGGTATTTAAATCGGAGTGTCCATCCACCAAATTGTCAGACCGATTGCAGTTCCTGGAAGGCGCTGTTCTAAAAAGGAGAGTCACGAATCCTTTTAAAATATCAATGTCTGACCGACAAGCGACGTTGACATCGCAAGAGCTGAAAGGGTTCTTTAGACAAAAGGAAATGTGCATGCCTCTACCCAAATGGAATAGTTTGATGAAGTTATTATTGGAGCATAAAACAAACGGAGTTAAAATATATCTGATGGAAATATTGCAATTCATACAAAATCAAATTAAGACCATGTTCGGAAACAGTGCAGTTTTAGACACCTTTCGATATATTCAAAACATTACCTTGTTTTACCACTTGTCAAAATGTTTGTGGTTGTTGTGCCAAAGGACCCAGTACCACATATTGAAGTCTGTTTGCTTGAAAAAAAGAACTATTAAATAGTCGGTATATCTCTAAGTGAATGAATTATAAATATTTTTTTAACCACACAAGGAGGCGGGTGAGTATTGAAATCGCAAAAAATCGACATAGAGCCTAATTTTCTTCATGCATCTATAAAAAGAAAAGTTGTTACATTGATAAAGGCTGAGGAGGCAGCCGAAATGTTAGTAAAGATTCACAGTCAATCGTTTGAGGTCTCAATTCGCGTGATAATCAGACAGAGATCTGACTGGATTTTTTCAGTAGTTACACTACCTAGTTTAAAATTTCTCATAAATATTGCTGGAACAATACCGAGTACTGAGAAAATCTAAATACCTGGTCATTAGCACGGCCGAATGAAGTTAATTATTTATTGTATTTGTAATTTAAAGTGATAAGCCAAAAATTTGTATAGCCAGTTGTTCTGATTATCGCGTTATTTCACGAAAGTATTTTAATTTTCAAATTAGTGTCAAATAAAGTGTCAGTTAACTATACAAAAATTACAATAGCCCATTTGTTTCCGCAAACATTATCACGTCCTACCAAACCAGGCGATACCATCCATCATTCTCGATTGTTTCCATTTTGGAGTAATTTTGCATTCTATCGTTCAATAAAATAATAATAAAAAATGTGCTGTACGTAGAAATTGAAAATTTGTTAAATGTAGTTTCTAGACGATTTCCAAAGGTGATCTTGCACTCTAGGCCACCTTAAAGCTATAAACGCACTACTATTTTTACATCCCACCAATGAACGACAAATCAACAGCCGACTAAGCGTGCTCACGTCGTGAATAAATTAATGAAGTAGCAACTGTGCGTTTTAAGGTCAACGTAAATTGAAATTTATCCTCTCGCAGCGCTTATGAAGCGTGAAAAAAGTGCCATCACAGCTAATTTTGCCTGCAATGCTGCGGCCCCGAGCAACTCAACAAATCAATCAATCTACTTAAGTTCATCTTTTCAAGCCGGTAAGAAAGAAATGTTCACACTTCACACGAGAACTGAGACGGTAATAAAAAAAAATAGAGAAAATGACATGATATCATATTCCCTCATGTTCGTACACAATGCACTTAATATTCAAAAGACCAGTAATATGCATGTTCTATACAGCAAGTAATTGAATGACGTGCATAATTTGATAACGTGACTGCATCCGATGCATCAAAACCCATTCAATATCAATTTACTTGCCGCGTCTTCGGGTCTAACGGAACTTTGACACTTGAGATATTGATACAGGAAGATGTTGAAAACATATGCACGGTGACATAACATAACGCTAGCTATTAAATATTCATGAAGATCAATAAAAAAAATCGAATGGAATTTCGATTGGTCTAAGATCGGATACACCCAAACAACTGAGTGTATTGACTTATGAATCCGATCTGAAAAGAGGCTGTAATTAACCACTTAAACTTTCATTGATCTTCTAGACCTACAGTGTATCAAAGAGCAAACAGCATCACTGCATCACTGAAAGAAAAAGAGTTTTATTTGTGAAACTGTGCTTTAAATACACAATCCGACTACAAGAGAACTAAACTCCCAAGTGAGATGAGCTGGGTAGTTGCGAGATAGAAAGTAAATTGCATAACCCAGTTGCTGCCGGCTTCCGGTAAGTAACAGGTTCTAGATCCGAGGCGCAAATTCGGCCTATTTCCTCACGAGATTCTCCCCGCCCCGGTTTTGTGATCTGTAAGGAAGCAATCTAGTTTGCGACGCAGTTTTGCCCTCCCATCTTGCGCTGCCACGGAAGCAATTCTGTCGTTAGGAATCCAGTTGATATTACCTATTCAGGGAGAGTTTGGGGGGGGGAATTACGTTGTTTTGCTGTTGCAACGGAATTGCGCTAATGTGAAACCAAGTAAGTTTCACAAATGAATATTCAGGATGTGAAAGTTATTAATTTGCTAATCTGCTCAATGATATATTAACTATAAAAGAGTGTTGGAAAGCTAATGACACATGGTGTTCCCAAGTGGTCACCCGACCAAGTACTAAACCCGTCCGACGCTGCTTAGCTCCAGTGATCAAACGAGAGCCGACGTTCTCAGCATGGTATGGCCGTTACCTCATATTGTTTATTTATATCCGGGTATTCAAACTTTAAATTAATAATTTTTAATAAGAATTTGGAAATGAAAAGCAATATTGAGACAAACTTATTAATCTGACGTTTTGAAATGGGTGAAAATAGCGTTTGAAGATTTCGTTACACATCAAAAAAAGGCAGGACGCTAATCGAAGCATAGAATAAAATAGACAGAACTTTATTTATATATCATATATTTGTATAAAATACTAAATAAAACATACATTAAAGCTATTCAGTATGTTATTATGAGTTATGGGTAGAAGACGTTCTACAATCTGTGAAATGTTGACTCTAGTAGTACCTATGCTTAATGAGATATCGATCGACTAATATAACAACGCGTGATATATATCTGGCAAACTTTCCCATTCTATCGATCCAGCGATACTGACGAATGGTCTCATTAGAACGCGATAAATATAATATACATAGACGCCCCTTGCTTGTGCCGTGGTCAGCAACATTCTAGTTTGTTCTGATTGTTTTAACAACTGCTAGTGCTACAGTGCATTCTATCTGAATAAGGATAATGAATAATTATAATAATGCAATTAAGCCTTTAAACTTACCTGCCTAACGTCAAGTAGATTGAGGCTGTAGTTGACGTACATGGATATCCGTTTACTAAATATTCTTATCAGTTGGAGTGAGTTTGGGAAGTCTACTAAATTTCGAAAAATTGAACACGCTTTTTATCAACTTCACCTCTAATATAATATCTTCTTAACAAAATTTTATTACTTTGAAATATAACGATACGGAACTCATCTAAACGGAGAGAATACCCTTCCGACCCGTTTATTAAGATCCATTGAAGAGCAATCTAATTCCAGCAGCCAAGCAATTGTGGCTCCAAATATCAAAGTAGAAGTATTAATTTATCAATTGATGAATTATAGTTTAAAAACTAAAAACATGCTTTCATAGTAGATCGAACTAAAAAGTTTAAAAAAATGCTTAATACGAGTATAAGAATAAAATGATCAATGAGAAAATTAATGTCATTGTGATACAACCGTGTTACTCAATATCAGTTATAATTTCTCACTAGTTCTATTTCAAAATATTAGTGTAAACAAATGTAGTACAAAGCACCCCACACTTTTATCACAATGACATTCATTTTCATCATTTTATTTTTATCTTAAGAATTATTTTCTACCTGTTAGCTCGATTAACTATAACAGCGTGTCTTTTAGCTTTTTCAAATTATAATTTATTGTGTCGCGACACAATGAACAGAAATTGAACACCAGAACACTGCGTTTGATCCGGAGTCCAACCTGTCTCAGTCATATCGTCCCCTTATATTCACGCATATCTCTCTCGAAATCTGTTTTTGACGGGGACCGCGATCCTTCCGTCAACCTCCGTTCCTCCCGCCCCTCCAACCGTCCTACCCTGACGACGACAAACTGTTGCGTGGGCGATGACACGCGTAACGAGCGGGGTTGCTAAGGGGGTATTGGGGGAGGATGATTACTGTCCGTCGGCGCATGAGGCTGAGGAGTGGCTAATGCAACGAAATAGTTAGTTTAACTCATATGTATTTGTACTGGTCGTTTATTAAGAACCATTTATCCAACCAACTGTTATATTGTTGTTGGTGAAAGTCACGTCCAGTCACTTGTGAATGTCTACCGATTACAACTTAATAGTTCCTGGTCAGCGCTATAAAAATTCTAATGACAGAAAGCACCCACTCAGTTTTCGGAAATAATGTGTGATGACACCTCTGGCTGTCTATTTCCTAGAGAATTCCTTGGATATCCTAGTGAAGGAGTAAAGAAATGCTGTCCCAGTCTAGACAACAACTGTGGTTTGCTACTGTCATTGCAACAGGCGAGGTGCTAAGAAAACACCTCTTCAACATGAAGTTGAGTGAAAGATCCCTATGCAGGTATCGTGAACAGGAAGATGGGTCGGTTAAGCACCTGCTGTTCAGATGCCGAGCTGTGCAATCAATCCCGGAATCCATTCCGGGGAAGCGCTGACCCTCCATGGCCAGTGTAACGAATGCACCGCTGGGTGAAGTCACTAACTCTTGGTGAGGATCCTCCAATACACAATACAGAATAAGAACCAATTATAGAGGTGTTAAGGTTTTTGTGTGAGGACAATGACAACACTTGATCAAAAGAAAATATATTTTCATGAATCTTTGCCCCAAAAAAATATATATACCATTCCGTAAGTTAAATAACACCTAACACAATAAATGAAGAATTAAGCTAATTTGTTACAATGATAATATCTTAAACGTACATACATAGAAAAAAATGTTTTTCTATCTTCTCTAATCTCTCTTTTCTGTTCTGGATGGGAAGTCAAAGCGTCTGAGGCTCAAATATCAAAAAGTATTAAACTACGTCACGTTGGTCCAGCAGTCACTTCTTCACATTCACTATCAAATTTGTAGATGGCATGTTATAGGTTGTCCTACACAGACGTTCAAACATAAGTGCTCATACATGGGGCTGAATTGTTTGATATTATTATGTTGTTCGGATATTCTCTGTGTCAGCTGCAGAATATCTGCCACATGGTCGAAAAAGCTTGTGAGCGTAAAGCCAACGAATGTATGGATAGTCACGTGCTGCGAGACCGACGGAACCTTCTTTTCTATGATGTGCATCACATAGTAGGCTTTGCTATTGTGTTTCAGAAATCTGTATTGTGAGCGCCCGGATGTTTAATTCCACAGTTGGTATAGAACAGACTTCTAGTTGGAAGTATCTCAAAAATAGTTACTAAGTACAATTGAAATTAAGGAGTTAATATCAAAAATGCATTGAATCCATAATATGCTGTTTTGATCATGTAGATTGTAGATGCTCTTACCTGGTGAAACTCTTCCATCATGTAGATAAAAAGTTGTGTAATGAACACACAGTTTCACAAATGAAACAATTTTTTTCAAATTTGACAGTCCGACGATAATTTAAAAATAAATCGAAACGCGTTACTGAAAGAAATAGTTTTATTTGTGAAACTGTGTGTTAGTTACGCAACTTTTTATCTACATGTTTTGAGTTAAACTTAAGAAAACTAGCGAAAGGAATTAGAAGGGAAACTACAATATTTATCTAGTGCGGAGTTATTTAGATAATAGCTTTAAAAATGAAATATTCCAGTTTGTTTTTGAATTAACGATTTTTACATCAAGATAGAGCTCTTTCTAATGGATTTACTACAGAAAATTCAGGTAAGTAAACTTACTAGAAAAATTTCATACTGGTACGCCAGCCGTGGAGAAAGTTGTATTGAATTCAAAATAAATATTTCCCGATCCAAAATAGTGTCTTTGATCTATGTTGATTCTTGTTCAACTTATGAGATTTACCGATCTTGAAAAATTTATATCTGCTCAGTTAAAAGTCACAAAGCTAATTTACACAAGTGTACAAATGTAGTTTTTCTAATTGATTTTAGTTAGGTGCCACGTCAAACTTAATTAATCCAACTCTCGACGCAGTTATTTTGAAAAAGTTCATTATGTACTTTACAACTTCCCAGCAAGACGTAAAATGAAATGGAAGACTATTTTCAAGTGGAAAAATATACTATAATCTTTTTCAAAGAACTAGTAAATTACACAAGTGCTCATTCTGATGAAACCTAACTCCACATAACATTGAGTAGTGTTGACGACTGAGTTCCTGAATATTACACACTACTTCCCACACATCAGTGAGGAAAGTTGTTTGAAATTTGTATAAAACGTAAAGTAGAAATGCTGCTCGGGCTTTCGTTGTCTTTCGAATTTGTGTTTCACAATGTTTCTGTTGATGCGATATTTCCAATCCTCTTCGGGTGAACAGGGTGATACACTCCCTCCAATTCGCAGTTATACGTCGGAGAGTCAGAGACTTCTCCAACTGAGGATGAAAGAACACCGAGTGAATACATAGTGTAACAAGGACACAAAACTTTGTTGTCTTTCGAAAATTAGTTCAGTGGCGGCAGAGAAAAACAGTAGACCAAGCGAAGACTCGCCGACCAGCGACCACGTTCCGACGATCCTTGAACTGGACGATTGCGACGCAGCAAGAAAATGAGCGACGAATCCTGAGATAAGACCGGGACTCTCTCTCTCTCCCACTCATACGGTGTATGTGCTCGCTAAATATTATTTTTTTAGCAGTATTTTTGCGTTTTTTTTGTATGCACGTTCACGTCCAGCACGAGTTCTGTCGGTCTGGTTGCCTTCACATGCTCGATCTATTCAGTTTGCATGGTTGCCACGTTTACTGTATCACTAGTTTGCTCCACCTTATTATCCTGTTAGGGTAAATAAATATTTAGCGTTAAAAAAAGCGTGAAGCAGATTGTCTCTGGATTTCACCTACAATGTTATCAGTTTACTAAATATTTTTAGTAGTTTATTTAGGTAAAAAGATTTTTTGGTATATTAAATATTTTTTTATTGCAATTGATAAGAACAATAAAATCCAAAATCTGATTCAAATTTTATTTTCTATGTGATACAATTGTCTGGGAAGTACATCGTCAACCTACTTCACGATTTTTTTTAAATTATTTATCTCTTTGCTTCAGGTAGCAACTAAACCTACGATTAAGTTGCCACATATCAAGTTATACACATATTCTGCATTCAGTTCTAACAAGTTCTGAGCAAAAAACTTTTCTCGATTCAGCAAATATCACCATAACTTGTGCACACGACTGACTTCCTCTTCCCTCATTTTATGTCGTCCAATACAAACCCCAAACTCATTATCGTCCATAGAATTACAAAACAAACCCAACTAAAGTGGATGGTATCTTTCCTCTCCATAAAGCTCGCCGTGTGGAGCCAAGACTTATGTTGATTGCTATTGGACCATTATTGCTGGGGATGTCCCTAAGGAATATGATGTGATCGACCTTGAATGCATATTTGGGAATGTACAAGGGTAGTAGTAGTAGTAATGGGGAGGCGAAACCTGGCAAGTAGGCCACTTGTGGCTCTTTTTGCCGACCCCAACCAACATGGTCATTTCGCTGGGTTCCGCTGGGTTAGCTCTAAAACCGCGATGTATGGCTTACTTTCCCAGGAAGTAGAACGAGATCTCGTCTTTCCTTGCACTTCTGGCAGACAGGGTCTTTTTTCACTCCTATGAGTAACGATGATGTCTATTCAATCTGCAGTGCCTGTGATGATCCCTACCAACAGGTGGAATAAATCCCTTTTCTTGTTCAGCAGTCACAGCTTCTAATGTTTCAACATCTGTACAGTTTTGTGAGATCCTGACAACAGTCACAACCCCCAAGTTTTCAACAGCTCATGCATCCTGAGGGGTGGATTCGGAAAATATGGAAATCAATTGAAAATAGTCGCGCGGAAACAGACGTGAAATAGGAGACGCATAGCGCTTAGACGCCGTTGTAGCAGATGGCGATGTGTAATAAACGAATTACTCGGAGCGAATGGAAAGCATCGTATATTTTATATCCAAGATTATCATACTACTAATGGAGGTTCTGCAATTTCCAAGATGTTTGTATTCTTGATCGAAGTAAACGGGGCACCCTTGGATATACCTTACTAAAAAAATATGGAATACTTGTTAGAAAAGCATTGAAATTTTAGTTGAAGAAAATTATATTTTTCTATAGAGTGGATTTCTTTAGAATAAGTATTGAAATCGAATATATAGTTTTCTTTGTTCAAATAAATCATGATGTTCTCATCAAGTAAATTGACGTGAGAATATCTTTACAAGAATATGGCAAATCTTGAATTAATATTTTCTTTTTATGCGTATATTCTCACGATTAATATTATTTGAGGCATGCAGATTTGGAATTAATTTGAGAAAATATTGAAATGGAAATCTTAATATTTTCATGATTTCTAAAAGGCCATACATTTTCAAGTATCATCCTCCAAAGAAAGAATCAGTTTGTCAGTAATTAACGCCGGTGTATCTGTCTGTCTGTCTGTACTCCGTCCGGTAATCTTTGTCCCTTCTTTAACTCAGTAAATACTTTTTGGGTTTTCATGAAACTTCAACACAGGGTTCCTAGTGTGACAGGGACGCAAAAACTTGATGCTGCAGTTTCATCTACAAATTTAAAATAATAATTAGGAACCTGGCAAATTGGGGTTCTTTTGACGGGAAGATTTGATATTGGTAAAATATTCTTCTATCTATAAAATGCTGACCCCGTTGGTACTCACTTTCTCAAGATAATTCAGTTAAATTTGGAAGAACCTCGTACACGTCTGATAGAATAGCAGGAGCACTTTTCACCATAATATTCGAGATTATCTCGTCATAGATTTCCCGCGGGACCTGCGGCTGGTGCAGATAAACTCCGAACGCAATTGAGCAGTGAGGTGACAAGGAGAGGGACGGGGGTGCGGTGCGGATAGAGCGGGTAACTTTCTGATTGGTTTATGTAATTAAACCGTCCGTAGTAGATTACAGTTGATTTCTCTGTGGGCAGTATTGCTTTTTTTATTTGATATGCAATGAAAATGAGTGGATGATAACTTTGAATTGCATAGTCAGTCTACGGCTGAAGAGCTTGACAGAATTGTTTCACATGCCTTCCTTACCTGAACTTTGAGACTCGGTATGCACACTGAAACCCCTCTGTTGTCGCTATGCGATTGCTGCTTTCTGCCTTGGTGGGTAGCGTCGTCGTCGTATTGGGAGTATTTGTCTTTAGTAGCCATTAACGACGACTTTAAGTAGACTTAGCGCTGTTTGAGGTTATACTTTTTAGATTTCTTGACATTTTGTTTTTTTGCTTTTACTTTCTGGAAATGGACTATTGAAGCTATTCAGACGATTAACCTGATATTCTGGAATATGATTTAGAACTTCTAGATATTGCTGAATATTGCTACATAAC
The DNA here is from genome assembly GCA_949316355.1 of Bruchidius siliquastri. Taxonomy (NCBI): domain Eukaryota; kingdom Metazoa; phylum Arthropoda; class Insecta; order Coleoptera; family Chrysomelidae; genus Bruchidius; species Bruchidius siliquastri. The sequence continues at coordinate 36,658,623 of OX438532.1, read as the reverse complement.
TTGTAAATATATAAAAATACCAGCTTTTAATACCGTTACCATGGTTTACGAAAGCTCAGTTAAGGCGCACTTAAGGAGCAATGGTGCAAATCAAAAGATGCTAAGGAGTTCTTAAGAGGGAACTTTAGCTAGAATGA